>CM055062.1:24337050-24427128 GCA_029204045.2 Tillandsia leiboldiana | reverse complement strand
GCTTTGCTACGCAGGCCAATTATCCTGACAGTGTAAGCAGAAACTGGAAGGGGATCGTAGACTCCGGGCAGCGGGGGAGTCGACCCTCGTCTGGAGTATGTTCACGAGTTTTGCGATTGTTGAGTGGTGTACCGCATGTCTTCTGGATGAGATCCAGGATGTTGAGCTAGTTGAGAAAGGAACTGCAGTGGAATATCTATCACCTTGGTGTATTCTCCGGGCGGGTGCCAACGTTAGATGCAGCGATTGGGCATGCTTAGCGGGTTGACCGAGGATCAGTGATCATGTCAGAGATAGACGGAGCGCCAGGGACCAGCTCCGGGGAGAGGCATCCAGTGCCGCCTGAGTTTGGACAGTCGAGTAGATCGAGCCCCGAGGCCGCCACGATCCCGTCTGAGGGTCGTGAGTCTCAGGGGGAGCAGAGACCCAGGAGGTTCTCCGCAGCGGGATGACTGTGCCCTTGGTGGTGGCCGCATTTTTGCGCCGCAGTGTGCACAGCAGTACACAGAATCATGGTCTTGTCCTAAAGCGGGTCAACAGTCGCGTTGGCAGCTGCGGCTCCTCCTCCTCCGCTCTGTCCGACAGGCCGAGCCTTCGACAGGTTATGGCCAGATAGTTAGGGCCACTTCTTTCGCGACTGTCCGACGAAACGCCACCCCCGGAGCGAGAGCGTCCATGTCGCACAGGATGTGGATTCGGGGGCAGCTAGCCACGTGGTGGCAGATACTAATCTTATCTCCCCTTCACGCACTTGAGCGTTATTTGTTACCGGAGCATCGCATTCTTTCTCTCTGTAGGGCATTTGCTTGTTGTATGGGCTAGAGATAGGACCCTTAGCTTGTGCGCGTGAGGTTCAGATACCTGATCACGTGTTGCACATAGATGAGTGTTGTTGGTCCTGCCCAGTGCAGTTAGGGCCTGGGTTTTTGCCTATTGACCTTTTGGCTCTTTCTCAGCTCCGGGATTTCGAGGTAGTGTTTGGTATAGTACTGTGAGGATCTGAGGCCTTTGATGCTTGAGGATGCCACACCGTTGATACACGGTGGTGATGCCACACCATTGATACACGGTGGTGATGCCACACCGTTGATACCGGTGTTGATGCCACGCCGTTGGTGCACGGCAGTGATGCCACACCGTTATACACGGTGATGATGCCACACCGTTGATACACGGCAGTGATGCCACACCGTTGATACACGGTGGTGATGCCACGCGTTGGTGCACGGCAGTGATGCCACACCGTTGATACACGGTGATGATGCCACACCGTTGATACACGGCAGTGATGCCACACCGTTGATACACGGTGGTGATGCCACGCCGTTGGTGCACGGCAGTGATGCCACACCGTTGATACACGGTGATGATGCCACACCGTTGATACACGGCAGTGATGCCACAACGTTGATACACGGTGATGATGCCACACCGTTGATACACGGCAGTGATGCCACACCGTTGATACACGGTGATGACGCCACACCGTTGATACACGGTGGTGATGCCACGCCGTTGTGCACGGCAGTGATGCCACGTTGTAGGTATACAACGGTGAGAGTTTTGTGGATGTTTTGGACTGTGGACTGCGAGTTTGGGCATCAGCTTTATGATCGCTTGTGAGCCAGTTTCCAGTCCCGTTCACCGACGGTTTGGTTCCCGTCAGGGTGTTCTTTTAGTTGAGGGATCGACTTCTCGACCGGTTCCGTTGGGGTTATGATAGCATTTGAGCGACCCAAGTGCACGAGATTGTGTCTCTTGTGGATCCCTTTTAAGGGTAGCCTGCAGTTGTGTTGTCCACTCGAGTGGTTTCGGATTGGGAGGTAACCGAGTGAGGACCCCAACTTATTGGATTTCCCTTCCTTATTGGGCGTGTCTGGGTATGCTTCGGGTCGTCTTGTTGAGGGTGGCACCATGATGTGGTTTGGTGCGTATTACACTTGTGGTTATTTCAGTTTTCCCCCAGCCTTTTAATGGAGCCCTTGGTTTTTCACGTCTCAGCTCAGTAGTGATGTGTTTTTTTTTCCTCGCCCGTGATTTACTTGCTCCTTTGAGATCTGTGATTATTGGAGTACGAGGGACGCCGTTGCAATTTCTGGCTCGTTAGATGAGAGAATTGCGCATCGGGTCATACCGTACTTGTTGTTGTTGTCGCGGAGTAATCACGAGGAGCGAGTGAGGGGAGCTGGAGGCGTATTGTTAGATACCTACCGTGGTATTCTTGACTCCTGATGGGCTTGATCTAGTTTCGAGGACGAAACTTTCCTTAGTGGGGGAGGATGCGAGGTCCCGGAATCCCCCGCGTAGGGTTGCCGTTGTTGGCAGCTTTCGGTCGCCGCTGGGGGTGTTGGTGCGCGTGTGTGGGGGCCCAGAAATGGATTTGTGATGCAATTTGGGATTTGCTTGCATCATTGGAAACCCCGTGGGAAGTTGGAGGACCCGTCGGGTGTTTAGAAGTGATTTCGCGCGATTCAGATGTCAAAATTAGACTCCGGTTAAGTCCGGATAAAAGTTTACCTCTCCCGGTCGCCTTCGGGAATTTTTAGAGTTGGAATTGGGCAAATCGGACTTTAAAAATGGCCCGGCGGCGAAATCGGATCGAGTGGGCTATCCGGGGCACTCCGCAATTTTCGTATGAGAATTTGGAGAATCGGACATCATTTATGGACTCAGCCGCGCGAAATCGCTAAGGATGGACTATTTATTTGTTGGATTTGGAGTCCGGAGGCGCGCGCTTTTCGAGGCAAAGCGGCACGCGGATCGAGACACGCGTGGCACGGATCCCGAGGAGGCTGCGCGCGGTCAGGCGAGGCGCGGCTGACGCGACAGGCGCCTCTGCGCGCGTCAGGTGCACAGGGCACCCGCGCGCGGGCCACGTGGGGGCCGCCACGTGGCGGACCCCATTGGCGCCCGCGCGGGCGCTGGGGCGCACGCCGCGTCCGTGTCACGGTCGCGTGCCCGCGCCTGTGGCGCCGGTGTCACGCGCCCGCGCCCGTGTGGGCGCTTGAACTGCGCGGCCGCGTGGGCGCAGGGACGCGGCCACGTGGCCGCCCTTCCTCTTGCGTGGGCCGGGTGCCCGGTGGTGGGTGTGTGCACCGCCGGTGCACGGCGCACCGTGCACCGTGGACCGCCCCTCCCTTTTCCTCTTTTTCTTCTTCTTCTTCCTCCCCGCAAGCGACTATTATCTTCTGCTTCTTTCTTCGTTTCTTTCTTCATCCGAGAGTGAGGGGAGAGGAGGGAGAAGGTCGGGGAGTGTTGCGGCGTGGCATTGTGGCCTCGTGGGCGCGTGAGGCTTCCGATGGGGGTGCCGCGGCGACGGCGGCGCAATCGGGTAGGTCCCGTGTGTTGGTTTACTGTATTTTGTACAGTTTTGGGGCGATCTTTTAGACTGTAACTGACCCTCTTGCTCCTTTCTGTGTGTCCGACACTGTGCACCGTTTTTGCGCTGTGCGGACTCCGTTTGGCGGTGCGGATCCTGGCACCGTGCACCGCCGTTTGCGTGCGGACTCCCGGCACCGTGCACGTTTTGCGTGCGGACTCCGGCACCGTGCACCATTTTGCGTGCGGACTCCGTTTGGCGTGCGGATCCTGGCACCGTGCACTGTTTTGCGTGCGGACTCCGTTTGGCATGCGGATCCTGGCACCGTGCACCGTTTTGCGTGCGGACTCCGTTTTTGGTGCGGACTCCGGCAGCGTGCTCCGTTTTGCGTGCGGACTCCGGCGGCGTGCTCCGTTTTGCGTGCGGACTCCGACGCGTGCCCCGTTTTTGTGCGGATCGCGTGGAGGCCAATTGCAAGTGTCTACGAGCAATTGGTGGCAAATCGAGGTGGTGGCCTTATCTCCAATTTTATGGAATGTACATTAATTCTATTAATGTAGGACATGCATGATAGTTTATTTCCTTATGTAGCATGCTAGATTGTTGGAATGGCTATCCCTTTATTATCGTTAATGTGGTTATCTTGGAACTTGACCTAGCACCCCGTCATATGTTGTATGTGTAACCAGACTAGTAGAAAACCCTCACTTGGGCTAGGGTTATTTATGCTTAGACATCCACACTGTTCTTCATCCCTGGACATAGTGTTTTTCTCGCCCGGGTAGTGGGCCGAGAGGTCGGGACTTGCTTTTAGTGTGGGATGCTTTTGCACTCTTGCTTGGGAGCAGAGTGGAGTCTGGTAGTTGTAGCTGGGTTGCTTATCTGTGCCGGGAGCCGTTTGGTGTAAACGGTAGTCCCGGGAGGTCTTGTTTCCCTGTTGTGCCGTCGTAGAGGGAGCCGTTGCGCAGACGGCAGTCCCGGGCCGTCGAGTATCTTCCGTTCCGCCCTGTTGGGAACCGTTGGGGTTGACGGTGGTCCCAGGTCGTTGAGTGTTGTCCGACCTGTTTTGTTACCCTGAGTTGTGGGTCGTTTCTGGCTGTGGAGTATCTCCAGCCAGTGAGCCTGTGCTGCGAGCCGTTGGCGAGGCTAGTATCTCGTGTTTCGAGTTAGCCGAGCAGCTGTGTCGTCGAGAGTTCTCCGCTGTTGTGCGAGGTATTTGGGGATCTTGAGTCCTACCGTTCTGAGTGAGCGTGGATTTTGACTAGCCTGCATGCCAATGTTCGATACTCTATGTCGTGCCGTTCTACTAAGTTGGAGTCGCGTCCTGAGATGCCTGTGGATACGATGGTTGGCCTGTTGAGGCAGTTTTCCGCAGTTGAGGCAACGATGGGCCTGTTGAGGCAGTTTTGCGCGAGGGATGAGTTAGTAGGACAGGACGCCCCACGTAAATCCCGTCCTCATGGATGTGTGGTAGTGGGCAGGAGCGTTCCTAGTCGACGGGCGCAGGCTTGACTGGACCTTTGAGGTAGTCAGTTCGTTTGGGTCGATTGAGCACCTTGGGTGCGAGTGGTCTCATTTGCTTTCATCTGTTTCACTTTTTGGAGTATCTAGATAGAGGCATGGTAGCTGTAGAGTAGCTCCAGCTTTTCTTGTTTAGTTTTCATTGCAGTTATTTTTGGCCTCTAGTAGACTGGTGGGCAGACCGTTGGGCTTGTTGACGGCACCCACTGAGAACTACTGTGGGAAGTAGTTCTCACACCCCGTCGTGGTGTCTTTTCCCCAGGAACTTCTTCTCCTGTTCCTGTTGCTCCAGTTGCTGATCCTTCTGACCGAGGTGAGGGAGTCGCGAGCTAGTTCCCTACCCGTCATTGGAGCGTAGCGGTACCCCTTCAGAGGAGAGCTTCAGTGATTAGCTTACTTCTTTTTACAGTTTGAGAGACTGATGTAGTGAGTTATTTTTGTAGTGAGAGCTTGTACACTGATGTACTTTATTGGAGTTATCTCCCTTTTGAGTTTTGTATCAGAGGACTTGGTATACGATCGTATTGGGAGATGGATATTGTATGATCTTCAGTTGTACAGTGTTTGGTTTCCAGTTCTTACCAGTTTACTTTCAGCTCTGATATATCGTATCTCTGTAGTTGATTCTTTCTGCAGTTAGACGCTTCGTCTGTACGGCAGTTTCCGTACAGGTGGCGGATCTGTTAGTGAGCCCGAGTCGCATTTCGACCCCGGGCGTGACATCAGGAGCGGCGGCGGCAGGCGCGGGCAGCACATAGCGTGCGGGCAGCGCGCGGGCGGCAGGCGCGCGGTCCACCGCGCCGTCGTGCACCGGAGGCAGGCCACGTGGCATGGCGATATTGTTGGCTCAGCAGTCGTGGTCCACGGAATTTATCGATGGTGTACGGTGGACCGGGTGACACGTGGCAGCGTGTGATTGGTGCGGTGTTGTGCCCGGGTCCACTGAGCGGGTGCAGACCGCCTCGGGGCGCGTGCAAGCAGAGGCGTCAGGCGGCGGCACAGGCGCGCACATGGCCGCTGCGTCGGCTCTCCCGCGCTCGGGCGCGCCACGTGTCGGCACCACGGCGGCCACGTGGCGCGATGTGGGTGGATGGATTTGGTGTGTTGTGTTCGGCGGGCCACGTGGCGGAAATCCAGCGGGCGGCTTCGGTGTGCGGTGTGTGGCGGGCTACGTGGAGGCCCGACGCGAATTCGGGCCCGCACAGTGTTGGGCCGGGCCCAACACTGTAGCGGCCCGAAAGAATCGGGCGCCCGGAACTTAGGACATGGCCGTCATTTTCGGATTTGTTTCTGGGCCTATTTAAGCGACCCGAGCTGCTTCTTCTCCCTTTTTTCCACCATTTCCGAGCTTCAAACCAACTTGAGGCCTTCAGCAAAGTTGATCCACACCCTGGTGCATCCCTTTGCAGAGTTTGGAGATTTTTGGTGGCACGCTTCTCGAGGTTTCCATTTTTACGGCGCGGCGCGACACTCGTCCATTTGTGTTCCCCTTCGTCGCATTTCGGTGCGAGAGCGCCCCCGGCCTACTCCTACCATATTTTTGAGCGATTTCTTCGCTGTTGGATCCGCGACAGGAAAGTCTACGATTTGGTTTTTTCAGCGTTTTTCTCGTTTCGCGCTTTTCGAGGAGTTTTTCCATGCTTACTGGGACCCCTTTTTCTGATGGAATTTCTGGAGAGCGACACCTTGCCGGATTTTTATCCTTCCGCAACCGGGCATCGGTTGGAGACGTATACACTTTTTTCATCTACTCGACGCGAGGATTATCACCAGTATTTTTATTGGATTTTTCTGAGGCTTGCCCGGAGGTAGATTTTCTTCCTTATATCTGTGCATGGAAATACAGATGTAGGGTTGTGTGTTTGTGAGCGCCCTGTGTTGTGGAATTTGTAACTCGGCCTACGGGGCTCGGAATTTTGCGTGCAGGTACTCGTTTCGAAGGTATCGACGCGAGGAACACGATACTCTTTTTGTTGGATTTTTCTGGGTTTTTTGCTGCAGGTGAAAATCCGCATCTTTGGGACTGTTCCAACAGAATTGTACGTACTTGGATATTTTGGAATAAAAATGTAATCTTGAACCTTATTGTTGTACCCAGGAAGGTTAGCGACCGTTTCTGAACCTGTTGGAACTGGAGAAAAATTGGAGATAGTGAATTCTGGGTGTTTTCCAGCTGTTTGGAGCCGAGGCTCGCGCAACTTATACCGAGGGAGCAGTTTTAGCAGATTTTGGACTTGAGAGCGTCCTACACTCTTCCGCCGACCCCAAGGTTTGCCTTGGATTGAGCACTTCAGGTGGGTAAGCTTAATTTTGGTAACTGTATAAGGTTTTATATCATGGTGAATGCAAGTGCACATGTGGGGATATCACCCCTCTATGATTGATAAACAAGCATATTGTTGTACAACCGATATGAGCGAGAGGTAAGCAAGGAATGACCTACTTGGGTGAGATTGGTATACCATAGTAGGAATATTTCAGCATGCTTTACTAATATATGTTTCACCCATTTTTATTGTTTCTGAGGACAAAGCATGCTTGCATGGACATGTAGTTAGGCCATCTTCTACTGCTACACTACTTTTGGAACCTGACTAGGAGAAACCATGTATTCCTTTTCTCCTTCTTTGTTAGTCAGGTGGTCTGTGTTGCTCAGGTTCGAGCAGGGGTTCCGGGTAGTGTAGTCGGGACTTGGTGTCTGGGACAGGTTGGATTAGTTGTGGGGCTTTGCGGCAAACCGCGGATATTGGGCGGTTGACCGGACATTTATTTATGCACCAGATTGGGTATCTGATTTCTCTAGTGGACAGAGTTTTCCACTATTGAGTATTTTTGCATCTGATTGAGGACCGAGGCTTTCTTTAGTGGTTGGGCTTTCCCACTTTGATCAGAGTCATGATCCAGTCCTGCTGATTTACGATACTTGTTACTGAGGCACTTTACTCGTGTGGGTCGCTCCCCTCGAGTGCCACTCCGGAGTGTGCGATTTTCAGACTTCGAGTCCTTGAGACTCCCATCCCCTATCGGTGTTATGCGTAGGCTGGCATACCCGATTTGGCAGGCACAGCAGGCAGTACCAGTTCTACTGGTGGCATTAGATTGGGTTTATTACAGACATTTGATTTATAGTTGCACTCGTGTCAGGGGGACCGAGTGGAGTCTAGTAGCTGTGTTTAGACCAGTGCTAGTGTTGTTGGGAACCGTCTGGGTTACGGTGGTCCCAGGGTCATTGTGAGTTGTTGACCGAGGCATAGGCAGGCATGGCAGGCATGGCAGGCATAGGCAGGCGCAGGCAGGCATAGGCAGGCATAGCAGGCATAAGCAGGCATAGGCATGCATGGCAGGCAGGCAGGCATGGTAGGCTTGGCAGGCATGGCAGGCATAGCAGGCATAGGCAGGCATAGGCAGGCATGGCAGGCATGGCAGGCATAGGCAGGCGCAGGCAGGCATGGCAGGCACAACAGGCATAAGCAGGCATAGGCAGGCATGGCAGGCATAGGCAGGCATGGCAGGCATGGCAGGCATGGCAGCATAGGCAGGCATGGCAGGCATGGCATGCATAGGCAGGCATAGGCAGGCATGGCAGGCATAGGCAGGCTCAGCAGGCATAGAGGCTGGATAGCTGTTGAGAGTCTCCAGCTTCCTTCTTTTCAGTCTTTACGGTTTTGGTTAGCTTTGTATTTGAGGACTTAGTGGGCAGACCGTCGGAGTCTGGCGGTGGTACCCACTGAGAACTCCCTTTTTGGTGTAGTTCTCACACCCTTTAGGGGTTTTCCCCTCATTTTCTTTCCTCTCCTCTGTTTTGCAGAGTCCTAGCGGATGTTGCTGATTCTGCGATTGTTGATCGAGGCGAGAGAGTTGCGAGATAGATCCCTACCCGTCGTTGGAGAGTAGCGGTACCCCTTCAGAGGAGATCTACAGCAGATTAGTTGTTTTACTTTTTCCTCTTTTGAGAGACTGATGTAGTGAGGACATTATGTACGTGAGACTGTACACCGTTGTATTTATTGGAGTTACCTCCCGGTTGAGGTCCAGAGCCTTGTACATGAGGATATTGTATGATTATCATTTTTTGGGAGACATACTTATTGTATTATTTCCAGTTGTACAGTGATTGATTTTTAGTTATACAGCAGATCTTTTATTTATAGCTCTGATATTTTGTTTAGCTGTAGTACTTTTCTTGCAGGAAGGACGCTTCGCCTATGCAGGTTGGCATAGGTGGCGGATCTGTTGGCGAGCCCGGGTCGCAGTTTCGACCCCGGGTTGTGACAGTTATAGTACAGTCAGTTAGATTGTTTATTTTTTACTTTGAGAGACTGATGTATTGTGAGGATCTGACTTGTACTGTGAGCCTGTACACTGATGTATTATTATTTTTTAGTTATCTCCCTGTTTTGGACTCTTAGATGATGCATCAGAGGATGTTGTATACTGATTATTATTTTTTGGGAGATGGATACTGTATTTTATTTTCAGTTGTACAGTGGGTGGATTTTAGTTTTTCAGCAGTTTACTTTCCAGCTCTGATATCTGTTTAGCTATAGTTTTATTCTTGCAGGTTAGACGCTTCGCCTATGCGGGGTTTCCTGTATGGGTGGCAGATCTGTTGGCGAGCCCGGGTCGCAGTTTCGACCCCGGAGCGTGACAACTATCTTTACCAGTAATTAGAGAGCCACAAGAGTAGTGTGGGTAGATGGTATCGTTACGCAACTCCACTGTGAGGAGAAGCCCGCATACCTCAGATTGACATCATAGGTATCCACCAACAATTGATATAGAACTAAATCCAATCTCCAAAGATAGGGAGGAAGAGAAATAAGTTCAAGTTCCAGAGTGAGACATACCTGGAGGAAGTAACCATGGCAGGAGGTACTCGACTACGGGATATGAGCGAGCACATCAGCTTGTTAGAGGAAAGGCTACAGCACCTCACCAACGACTGCGACACTCGGATCGAGGAACGAGTGCGACAGTATACCAAAGACTGCAACAAGTAGATTGGGGCACTAGTGTAACAAATCGACAAAATAAAACACGAAGGGCGATAGAGATATGAATCTCTACAAATCTAGGCAGCAAGAAGACATGAACTCATGCAACAAGAAGGCAACATGCGACACCAACAAGTGATGGAGCTATTAATAGCCCAAGCTTCCTCTCAGCCCCCAGAGCATAACCCCACATTAAGAATCAAAGAAGGACAACAGACCACCTACAACAGAGCAAGCAGCAGCAACTCCCCAATAGTAGAAGCAGACAAGGGGAAGGGGATATTGCCCACACCCCTGAGAGGCCCCGACTTACCAGCGGGGGAATCCAACCCAATAGTAAACCGAAATAAGTACCATATACCATTTCCAAAATTGGAATTCCCAGTTTTTAACGAAGAAGAAGTTCGGGAATAGGTCAACAAGTGTGAGCAATACTTTGGCATCCAACAAATTCCGGAGCATTAATGGGTCGACATCACGACGATGCATTTTATGGGCAAGGCACACAGATGGAAGCAAGGCTACCTCGTGGACAAATCGGGCATCACGTGGGCAGAGCTCAGCGAGGCTTTATACAAAAGATACGACAGCACAGGGATGAAGAAGTTAGTAAGAGAGTTTAATAAGCTAGTGCAAACCCACACAGTGGAAAAGTACCAAGAGAAATTTGAGGATTTGAGAGCTAGAATGCTGTATATCAACCCAACCTTGAGTGAAGAACATTTTATACAGAGCTACATCAGCGGGCTAAAGGAGGAATTGATACCTTTTATAGATCTCTCGAATCCGACAACCCTGGATGAAGTATATGAGTAGGCCAAATTGCACGAGCAAGCAATAGCAGTTATGTGGAGAAGGAACAAGCTGACTGGTAGAACCACAGGAATCACCTCACAGGGAAGTCTTCCCAGCAAACACATGAACCAGGGAGCAGCAACTTACCATCAGAAAGACCACTCTTGGTCAAAGGCTCCCAGCAGACAAGTGTTTGAGCAACGGCGAGCGACCGGATTATGCTACAAGTGTGGGGATAAGTTCCAACCGGGCCATAGATGTCAACCCAAGGTACTAAACAGCCTGAGTGCAGCTTGGGAAGCCGACGAGATCTTCGACGAGAACCTCTTGCAAGTAGAAAAGAAGAGGTTATAGAGGACCCACAATCTGTGGAGGAAGAAGAAATCGAAGAGAGGAGGATGTCTATACACGCTTTAAGTAGCGAGAGCAAACTAGAGACGATTAAGATACAAGGAGAGATATGGGCCAAGACTCTAGTGATCTTGATAGACACCGGGAGCACCCACAGTTTCATTGACTTCCAAGTGGCGAAGGAGGTAAAAACAGCTATAGCCTCGGCCTCACCACTTGTAGTCACGGTGGCTAATGGCCACAGGGTCCTAAGCAAGCATAAATGCCCCAAATTCAAGTGGACTATGCAGGGAGAGCCTTATCAAGCGGATCTGCGGGTAATTCGACTCGATGGTTCCAGCATAATCCTCGGCATAGACTGGTTGAAGGCCTACGGAAAGGTCACCTTCGACTACGGGGACAATTCTGTGTCCTTCAACAAAGAGGGCAAACCAACAACACTAAAGGGGATAGGAGAAGGCTCGAGGCTCAAGACCAACAGAGCAGAGCTAAAAACCATATCCGCTATGCAGTGGTACAAAGAGAGCATTGGGGGAAATTGCTGTGCCATAGGGCGCTTAATACCAACAAGGAATAATGATGAAGAGGAATTAGACATACCCACCGAAGTGCAACAAATCTTGAGGCATTACCAAGATGTGTTCAAGGAACCAAAAGGAATCGCCCCGAGCAGACTCCAAGATCATCGAATACCCTTGCTGCCCGAGGCCAAGCCAGTAAACCTCAGACCCTATCGCTACACACAGGAGCAAAAGAATGAGATGGAAAGGCAAATAGGGAAGATGTTGCAAGCTGCAATCGTCCAACCATCTAACAGCCCCTATGCTTCCCCGGTCATTCTCGTGAAAAAGAAGGATAATAGTTAACGCTTTTGTGTTGACTATCGTCAACTGAATAAGGTGACCGTGAAGGATAAATACCCGATTCCCCTAATAGATGACCTGCTGGACGAGTTGGAGGGCTCACAGTATTTCTCGAAAATTGATTTGAGAGCGGGCTATCATCAAGTGAGGATGCACCCCGACGACGTCTACAAAACGACGTTCAGAACCCACTCGGGCCACTACGAGTTCTTGGTCATGCCCTTCGGCTTAACCAACGCCCCGACAACCTTCCAAGCCATTATGAACGACATCTTCGCACCCTACCTACGCAGGTTTGTGCTTGTTTTCTTTGACGGTATTCTTGTATATAGCAAGCAGCTAGGGGAGCATGTTAAGCACCTGCAGAGGGTGCTAGAAGTGTTGAGGAGGAATCAGTAGTTCGCCAAAAGATCCAAATGTTTCTTTGGGCAAGAAAGAGTGGAATACCTCGAGCACATTATATCTAAGGAGGGCGTAGCTACAAATTAAAGCAAGATCGAAGTAATGAAGTGATGGCCCTTACCTACCAACCTGAAGGAGTTGAGAGGGTTCTTAGGGTTGACAGGCTACTACCGGCGATTCATTAAAAGGATATGGAGGAATAAGCAAACCCCTCACCGAGATGCTAAAAAAGGACAACTTTAAGTGGAGCGAGCAAGCGCTGGCAGCTTTTGAAGAACTGAAGGTGGTTATGTCAACGGCCTCGGTTCTAGCTATGCCAAACTATTCAAAGCCTTTTACGATAGAGGTCGACGCATGTGGATACGGGATAGGGGCAATGCTCTCATAGGAAAGACGACCCATAGCCTACCTTAGCAAGGCGATTGGGCAACGAAACTAGGGCCTATCCACCTACGAAAATGAGTTTTTGGCGATCCTCCTAGCCATCGCAAAATGGAAGCATTACTTGAGCCCGAAGCCCTTCATAATCAAGACGGACCACGAAAGCCTCAATTACCTCTTGGAACAACGGATTACGACCGCTCTCCAACAAAAAGCAATGCTAAAGTTGATGGGACTGGATTACACCATCCATTACAAAAAGGGTAGGGAGATTTAGCGGCTGACGCTCTATCTAGGATGAGGCTCAAGGAAGGGAACAGCGCGGCCATCACGACCATCATTCCCGCGTGGATCACTGAATTGACTGAGAGCTACAAGGGGGATAGCTTCATTCAACCTATCTTGGTAGAGCTGCTGATGCAACCAAATTCGCGACCTCACTATAGCCAAAAACAAGGGGTGGTGAGGTATAAGGGAAGGATCTATGTGGGAGACTAGGGAGGCTTACGAGGAAGACTGTTGGAGCTGATGCATGCCTCCTCACTGGGAGGCCATTCAGGGATGAATCATACATATAGGAGGATTAAGCAACTCCTCTTTTGGCCGGGCATAAAGCAAGAGGTAGAAAAAAGGGTTAAGAATTGAGAGGTGTGCATAAGAAACAAAGTGGATGGAACTCCCTACGCTGGATTATTGCAACCACTGGCAACCCCAACACAAGCATAGCAAGAGGTTAGTCTAGACTTCATTGAAGCTCTACCCAAATCAGAGGGGAAGGACACTATATTGGTGATAGTAGATAGACTGACGAAGTACTCACACTTCATAGCCCTGGCTCACCCCTACTCCGCACAGGAAGTGGTGAGGGCATTTTTCGATACGGTGTACAAACTACATGGGCTACCCAAAGGCATGGTCTCAGACAGAGACAAAGTCTTCACGGGCGAAGTGTGGCAAGGGCTGTATAAGATGTTGGGAACCAAATTGCAGATGAGCACCGCATATCACCCACAAACGGGGCCCTTCAAGATCTTGGAGCGGGTGGGGCCGGTGGCGTACAAGTTGCAACTGCCTGAAGAAGCGAGGATACATCTAGTCCTACACGTGTCCTTACTGAAGCAGGGGCTGGCCCAAAATCAGGTGGTCGTGCCATCTGCACACAGAGCCGATGAGGAGGGGCGACCACTCGCGTGACCGGAGAGGATACTGGATCGGCGCTTCGTGAAGAAGGGGAACAGGGGCGTGACCTAAGTACTAGTTAAGTGGAGCAACCTTACCAAAGAGGAAGCCACCTGGGAGGATTACTGGGTGATCAAGACCCAGTACCCCGGGTTTGACCCTTGAGGACAAGGGTCCTCCCAAGGATGGGGGGGTGTAACATCCGACACCGCGCGAGGGAAGGAAGGTGTCGGAGGCGCAGGAGACTCCGGCAGAGGCAAAGAGGAAGAGCAGAGAAGGTTAAGGTGGAGAGCTACAGTAGCAGAGTAGAGTAGATAAGGGCGGAGGGGATAAGGTAGAGATCTCCCAACCGCATGGAGTCCAGCTAGTTCGAGCATAGTGGAGCGGGTAGTTGGGCTACGGATGTGAGCACGGAGGATCCAACCCGGGCAACCGTTCCAACATTCACTCGATGTATAGGGAACAGAATAGAGGGCCCAGACCAGAGCCTAATTAGCGGTGGGCCGGCCCAGTGATCCAACAGACTTTGGAGGAGGAGGCGGGCCACCAATTGGAGAAGATAGGCATTCAGGAGACCCAGTAAGCGAAGAAGTCCACCAAGCCCAGTAGCCCAAGTTAGCATAACATACTTTATATTTTGCTAAGTAATAGAGTAAGAGTCTTAAGCATGTAATTAGGGAGGACTATAAGTGTCACGCCCCGGGGGTAAACCAGAACCCAGGCCCGTCTACAGATCGGCCGTGCACACAGAATTTTTCACGTACACGAAGCGCCGAAAACCTGTTCAGATATAATATAAGCAATAAAAGAGCACAAGTACAGAGCTGAACTAAAAACTACAACATCTCAGACTGAAACTGAAAGAAAAAGTTAAATACAACAGTAATAAATACAATAGTCTCTCCCAGCTCACCAAAATAATACAACCAGCTGGCTAAAGCCAGACCCAAAAAAAATAAAAGTACATCAGTCTGAGAAAAGGGGGTACACCAAAAGTTTAGCTACATACTCACTATCAGGCAGAAGATTTATCTACTGAGCAATCCCCTTACCTCGATCAGCCGCTGAAGGCCCAGCAGCTCCCGCAGAAGACTCTGCAAAACAAATGGGCGAAAAAGGAAAAACAACGATGGGTGTGAGAACCACTGATAAAACCAGTAGCCCCCAGTGGGTAAATCCTCAAGATCCGACGTACCCACTAAGTCTACCAGAGGAAAAATGAAAGTAAAGTGGTAAGCTGAATAGACTGCTGATAAGGAAGAACTACCACTACTATGCCTCCAACGCAGTACCGAATGAAATGACTGTATGCATGCATCAGTAAACAGTATATGCCAAAATAACCCAATCAGATGGACCAGTATAAAATCGGTACTGCCTGCTCTGCTGTCGAACTCAAGAACCTAGTAGCGGAATCGGCACACAGCTCGAATCCCTAGGTAACCAATGGACCGGCACGCAGCTCGGTCATAAGCCTACCTCCGGAGTGGCACTCGAGGGGCGCGACCCACACGAGTAAAGTAACCATGTCACAAATATCCCAACATAGCAGGACTTAGTCATGACTATGCTCAAAGTGGGAGACTCCATGTCACTGACAAAACCCCGATCCCAATCCGATGTAAAAGTAAACATCCGGTCAATCGCCTAATGTCCGCGGTTGCCGCAACACCCCACAAGTCAAAAATCTGGTAGAATAATCAACATCCGGTCAACCGCCTAATGTCCGCGGTTGCCGCAACACCCCACAAGTCCACAATCTGGTACAACTCTTCCAGACTCAATGATCTCGACTACACTATCCCAAACTCCTGCTCGAACCCGAGCAACATGAATCATAAGTCTAAATAAAAATGAAGAAAGGAACAATCATGATTTCCCCTAAGTCAAGTCCCAATATGATAGTGTAGCAATAAAAGGTGGCATATCTAGATATCCATACAAGCATGCAATAGTTCTCGAATAACATGGAATGGAAAGTATCAAGTACCATTTACACATAGTAGTAGGCCAATATGTCATAATCACTAACTAACCACATGTTATCCATATGCTCATGAAGTACTAGTCTCACATAGATAAACTAAGAAGTAACCAAAATAATTCATCCATGCATGATCCACAAAGGGGGTGGCGCAACAATATACAATGTGTCGGGGATCACCCTAATAGTCCTAGTAGGTAAGTCGTAAAAAGAGGTGCTCAACAACCCACCTGGAACGCGCATATTCGAAATCCGATCTGGCTGAAATATGGCGTTCGCGTTCCCTCAGGCCCCGTTTGGTAACGGGGATAAGGGGGGAATAACCCCCTTATCCCCGTTTCCATACCCAAACGGGGATAAGGATAGATGGAATTCGGATTCCAATTGATCTGGAATAGGGGGGATGGGGATGGGGGTGGGAATTGGAATTCCCACCCCCACCTGGAATTGCCTGGGATGGGAAATTTGGCACGGGGATCGAGGCCCCCCTGTCACCTATCTTCATCCAACTTTTCTCTCTCTCTCTCTGCACCTTCTCTCTCTCTCCACGGTACTTTGTTTTTTTTCTTTTTTCTTTTTTTTTTCTTTTTTTTCCATACACTAATAAAAATTAGTCTTTTTATTTTTTTAAATTAGAATTTTTAAATTTTAAAAGATATTTAAATTTATAAATTTTGAAATTTAAAATTTTTTATTTAATAAATATTATTTTTTTAACTTATTTTTTAATAAATCTAAAATTTTTATTTTATTTCAATTTTGAAAAAAAAAATATTAATTTTAAATTTATAAAATTTATACAATTATTTTATAAATTTTTTAAATTTTATATAAATTTAAAAATTAAAATTTTTTCTCCCACTTAAAATTTAAAAATTAATTTTTATTTACTCTCATTTAAAATTTTTACTCCCACTTAAACTTTAATTTTTATTATGTATTTTTAAAAATTTATATAAATTTAAAAATTAAAATGTTTACTCCCATTTAAACTTTATTTTAAAAGGCAAAATAATCAAAACACATAATTATCCCCTCTCAATTCTTCTCATTCCTCTATACTCAACCAAACACAATTTTTTCTTATTCATCTTATTCTCTTTATTCCTATATAATTTACCAAACACAATTTTCTTTAAACCCGGTATAACTCATAAATCCAACCAAACACAAATTTACACTAATTCCTGCTAATACCATAATCTATACCTATCCCCGGTATAACAAAATTTTCCTATTCCCCGAACCAAACGGTACCTCAGTGTCTACGGTCCCAACGAATCTAAAATCTCCCAAAAACTCCTCCCGGATCAATGGTGGCAAGCAAAACAGTGAAGTGCTGTCTAACAATGCAGTGCAAAAATCAGCGGGCGCGCGACAATGACCTGGATGCAAAAATGAGCACAAATTCTGTCCGGGGCCAAAAAGGAAAATGCTCACCTCGATCGTGATGAAAAGTTCTAACTTCTCCTTTCCTCGTGAAACACCAAAATCTCAGCGAAAACTGTAACAAAAGCCGAACACAGTGTAAAATTTAGTCCCAGAAAATCTGCATCATGCTGTTTGCGCAACAGTCCCAAAAACAGTCATTTTTCACCGGCGAAAAGTCCTTCAAAAAATCCAAAAAAATCACGGCTACGATCCTCGCGATGTGTAGATGCAAATCGAGTATTTAAACTCTCCGTTACGACACCCGTAGGCCAAGAAAAGTCATAATTTATAGAGTACCGGGATTTCGGATAGCGCACCGACCTCGCATGATGGCATGGTGCGGAGAAATCGCTTCGAGCGTGTTCCATTTTGGATTACAGTTGAGTTCGGGTCGACTCGGATCTACGCGGAAGCCCCAGGTCGATTCGGGGTTTTTCGGGCATTGTCCACCGTTGAGGACTGGTTTCGGGGAAGCCTCGACTTCACAGTGGAGTGCAGAAAATTTGGGAATACTTGGAATAGATGTACTTTGAGATTACAGTGGAGTTCGGGAGGTTCCGGACTGACGCGGAGGACCCGAAGGTGAAAAGTGAGTCGGAATTGACAATTTTGGAGTCGGTTTTTGGATTGAGCACCTCGACTTAACGGTTGAGCTTTTAGAGGAGAAAAAGCTGTGGGCATGTGTATTTTCAGATTACAGCGGAGTTCGGGAGGTTCCGGACTGAGCCGGAGACCCCGAGGTCAAAAAGTGAGTTGATGGGGACATTTAATGGATTAATTTAATTAATTAAGGGAATTTTGGCCGGTGATGACTAGTGTAAAGAGGAGTATGGAATTAGTGAGTGTAGTTGCTTTGGGTTTAGGTATTTTGGTTTTGGGAGTGGATAATGTGGGTTGGGATTTTTTTTTGTTTTGGTGCATTTAATGCAGCCCACCCACCACCTCCACTAATTAGGTTCCCCTAATTAATTAGTATCCACGTCTCCTTCTCCCCTGCATGAAAGAACAGAGGAAAAAGGAAAGAGAGAAAAGGAGGAAAAAAGAAGAGATAAATGGTGGAAAAAGGGAGGAGATGGTTGAGAGGGGTTGCCGTGGACCTTATGCTAGAGGCCGAGCGGAGCGTGCGCGCGTCGAGCGCGATCAAGGTATGTGCAGGATTTTTTTTTTTTTAGAGAGAGAGTGTGTAAGAGCTTGGTTTTTGGATTTTTCTTTTTCATTTTTTTGGACTTGCTGTCCATTTTGTGGCAGCCTGTGGGGGTGGAGCATGGACTGCTGTCCATGGTCGGCCTGGGCAAGCAGGGCTGGCGCGCAGCGCGGGCGCGCGGCGCGCAGGCGCGCGGCGCGCAGGCGCGCAGCGCGCAGTGCACAGCCGTGCGGCGCGCAGGGCGCGGCAGCTGCGGCTGTGGGGCGCAGCGAGCGAGCTCGGTTAATGTGTTGTGATTTATGTAGGTGTTTATGTGTGTGTGTGTGTGTGTGTGTTTGTGAAATGGGAGCAAGAAATCTTAATTTGTTCTGAAACCTCCATTTGTGAAGCTTGGTCTTGGCTGGTTGAGCATCCCTCTACGTCTCGTTTTCTTCCAGGAGGGCTCCCGAGCTGTAGGAGTGGAATTTCTGGGCCATTTTTGCGGCGTTCTCTTCTCAACCTCAAGAACTCCAACTTTGATAGGGAAGAGGAAGCCTAGTTGAAGCTGGAAGACAGGTAAAATTAGTGATCTTTGCAGCATTGATTTTCTGCTCGGATTTTTGCGCAGTAGTTAGTGTTTTCGCTACCCTGGGATGTACAATTGGAATTTTGAGGTGATTTTTTTTGAGAAATTTTCAGGATTCAAATATCGCCAACTTTCGTGTTTACTGAAGTTTCTAAATTGGGCTCCAAGATAGGTAATTGAGGCCATCTCTGGGATGTTTGTACACAGTTGAGGTTTTTGTTTCAGCTTTGAGTTATGTGCAGTGTTTGTACCCTCTAGGGTTGTAGGGATGGACTCTTGAGCTCGGCCTTATGGGGATTTAACCAAAACTTAATAATCTACAAGTTTTATATTGAAGAGAAGGTTTAATTCCTGCTGCTAATAAGGTAAATTAAGCCATCTTTGGGACTTTTGTGCACAACTGAGATTCTGGATGTGGTTTTGAGCAATGTTCAGTGTTTTTGCTCCCTAGGACTGAAGAAGTAGAATTTTAAGCTGATTTTTGCGGGGAATTCACAAGGATTCAGAGACCTACATTTTTCATATTAAAGAGAAAGGCTAAATCTTGCTACAAATCAGATGAATTTCATCATCTTTGGAGCCCTTGGTTCAGATTTTAGTTTTGGACAGCATGTGGTAATCTTGGCATATCTTTTTCTCCTCATTATGAAATGGTGAATTTCAAGTTGGGTAAGTTTTTAGACTTCAAGAGGAACAATTTAATACCTTACTCTTGAAATTTGGATAAGAATTGGTGTACCATCTTTAGTCCTCTTTGTAGTACATTGTTGCTGAAAATCTGCATGTATATTGGGAATAACTTATGTACCTAATTGGACTTTGGACTTTAATTATTGTATGCATTGGAATAAGTATCTAAGTGCAAGCGATTTATGTTGTAATGGACTTGATGTGCAGATTCTTTTAATGGATTCAGATTTATGAAGTGGGCTTATATGAGCTTGATTTTGTGTAAGCTGCTAGTGTTGTTGGTGGAGCTCCTTGGCGGCCTTTTTCTCTTCTACTTTAAGCAATGTGTACCGGAGCTGAGTCGGAGTTTTCGGTGTACTTGGGCCCTTGTTGTTTTGTGACTTTGGCCATGGACTGACCCAGTTGCGCGCAGGTCTTTGTGTGAACTCGACGGGATTATTTGAGCTTCCGGGGGATCTTTCGTGGTTCGCGGCAGTGCGCGCGCGGTGCGGCTTTCGGTTTTTCCTCCGTTTGAGGGTTCGGCGCTTCCCCGGCTTCAGCGTTGCCTGCGGAATGCGATCCAGGTGGGTTGGAATTTCTCCGAAATATATGGAATGCCCTCTAAAGCTTCTGTAAGCATGTTGATCATGTTTAGCTTAACTGTTTTATTCTCTTGATTCTGATAGTTGTCTGGAAATTATAGGAATAATTTCCTGAGCCCTGTTATCTTTTATCATGATTTAGAGGCCATTCGACACTAGACAGCTTATTTTCTTGAGATTCGGGACCTACCTGGACCTACATAGTAATTTTATAATCGATTTCAAGAGGAACTCAGATTTTAAAAGGGCTTTTAAATATTTAGAACATTATGAATGGTCCAGGTAGTTCGAGGTGCATGTATACTCGTGCCGTGGGGCCGTGTAGATCTTTTGAGCATTGTGAGTCGGCTTTCTAGTGTCATGAGAGGGTTTTAGCATTGTTTCAGTGCGGGGGCAGAAGTTTTGGGCGGCTATGCCTGCAGTCTGTTCTTGTTTGATAGGGTTGTAGGTGGCAGTCGTTCAAAAATTTCCAGGCCTCCCGTGTGAGAGATTGAGAATTTGTTCCCTGATTAGTTCACTCTAGATCCTGGGTGATGTTTCTGATTTAGTGGTGGAGGTGGTTCTCCCACTTAGTTCTGTGGATATTTGGGGTTCTGGCAGATCGAGTCGCGGAGGTTTCCCGACTCAGCCATGGTCGTGCATTACCAGATTAAGTCTTTGAGGGTTCTCCGACATAGCTGTGAGAGTGTTCGGGTTATTCATGATCGAGTCGAGGTTCTTTTCCGACTGAGTGCTGTTTTGAGCTTTGAGATACCGATCTGTTTGATCGTGGACTATAGCCTGCATGTGCCGCTTATGAGACAGTGAGACAGATGTGATACTTGAGTTCGGTGGGGTCGCTCCCCTCGAGCTACGCCCCGGGTGCGATGATGATACCGAGCCTGACGAGGCTGCGATGATGCGACTAGTTGATACACTAGAGTTCGCTTGAGATAGTCAGACAGGACGCCCCACGTAAATCCCGTCCTCATGTGGATGTGTGGTAGTTGGCAGGTGCGTACCTAGTCGACAAGCGCAGGCTTGACTGGACCCTATGTGGCAGTCATAGAGATTGGGTGTTATTGAGCGGGTGGGTTCATATTATGATCTTAGATGGTTTTTCCTTTGATCATTGATACTGAGGTATCTTAGTAGTAGAGAGTGTATGCATATGGTAGTATTGGTAGAGTTCCTTTTTGAGCTTTATGTTTTAGACTTTCTAGCTGTAGTTTTCTATTCAGCTTACCATTGTTTATCTATCTATCTATCTATCTGCATATCTATCTGTTTTGCCTCCAGTAGACTTAGTGGGCATACCGTGGATTTTTGGGACAGTACCCACTGAGATCTACCTTTTGCAGTAGATCTCACACCCGCTGCGGTGACAGG
The DNA here is from genome assembly GCA_029204045.2 of Tillandsia leiboldiana. Classification (NCBI taxonomy): domain Eukaryota; kingdom Viridiplantae; phylum Streptophyta; class Magnoliopsida; order Poales; family Bromeliaceae; genus Tillandsia; species Tillandsia leiboldiana. The sequence goes on along the minus strand of CM055062.1, from coordinate 24,405,560 downwards.
TTGAGGCAGCTGTCCCAGCTTGGTGCGTACGGAGACAGCAGATCGAGGTGAGGACGCAGCCGATTAGTTCCTTACCAGCATTGAGAGTCAGAGGTAGTTGTACCCGGGATACATATATATATATATTATTTTTATGGTTCCACTGTTGTACTGAGAGGGTGAGGCTTGCAATTTACTTTTCTTTTGAGGGACTGTATTGAGGATTTATGGATTAGTGGAGCCTTATTTACTTCAGCTGTCAGATATTTATTTTTTGTTAGCTACTAGTTTTATTTTCAGCTCTGATACATGTGTAGCTTTAGATCTTTTGCAGGGTAGACGCTTCGTCTGTACGGCAGTTTCCGTACAGATGGCGGATCTGTTGGCGAGCCCGGGTCGCAGTTTCGACCCCGGGGCGTGACAGATTTAGGTGGTATCAGAGCCTAGGTGTATAGGTCATTGAGGACTTAGAGACCCTAGGCTATTGGTTGGACAGTAGGATGACTGTCGTGAGAGACGTGACTTTAGCGAGAGTCCTGATTGAGTTTGTACCTCCCCCAGAGGATTGGGGCGAGTGATCTTACATGTTATTTCTCTAAAGATGATTATGTTGGCTGCAGACAACATAATGCTTTAGAATGGTTAACATGTTATAGACTTTCGCTGGATTGGGTCGAGAGAGTTCTGGTCCTAATGTTTGTTCTGTTGCAGTGGTTTCGAAGCTTCCGAGACGCCATGTAGCGGCGAGGGCGCGTTTGACCTTGGATGAGGAGTCGAACAGCGGGAGGCTAAATGGATAGAGCAGAGTGAGGTTGGAGAGTTTCATGCCCCAATGGCCAAACCTTGAGGCGATGCGGCGCCAGGAAGAGAACATGGAGCGCTTGATGCACATGCTTGAGCCGAGAGCATCTTCCAGCGTACCGCTTGTAGTACTTCCAGCCGCGACGCCGTCGACTTCGATCCTGATCGCGCCACTGATGGTGCAGAAGCAGCGAGAGGTTGCTGACCGGTTGTTTTATTTCATCCAGTTCCATCCCCTGCAGTCTTTAAGATAGAGTTTGGAGCCTTGGGAGGCCGAGATTTGGATCGCTGCTATGAAAGAATCGTTTGAAGATTTGTTCATCCAAGAGAAGTATCTGGTGCACTGGGTTGTGCACTTTTGGATAGGGACGCTGAGAGTTGGTGGCGTCGAGTTCGTTCTGCTGGACTACTGGGAGCGCATAGGATGACCGGGAGCGAGTTTCTGCGACGGCTGAGCAGTGTACCCCCCCTTGTCGCTCAGGATGAGGATTAGAGGTTGATTATGCTTGAGAGGGAACTGCATCTGGATGGCTATTACTTTGTGTGCTCTCGGCAAGTGCCGACCTTAGATGCAGCGATGGTGCATACTCGATGGATTGACCAAGGATTAGTGATCGCTTCCAGGATGGACGTGGAGCGAGGGACCAGCTCCAGTGAGAGACGTCCAGCAACGTCAGATTTTGGGTTAGTTGAGTGGATCGAGGTTGCCATGATTCCAGTCTCAGGAACATGGGTCTCAGAGGAGACAGAGACCAGGAGGTTCTCGACAGTCGAGGCACTAGTATAGTGAAGCAGGGGTAGCTTCGCATGGGCCAGAGATGAGGTTGTTGGCTTGTGCACGTGAGGATCAGGTTCCAGATCACGAATAGCACATGGAAGAGTGTTGCCAGTCCTGCCAGTGCAGTTAGGACCTTGGATTTGGTCATCGAGATGTTAGTCCTACATCAGTTCAGAGATGTTGATATGAGGTTGGATAGGAATCGGTCATCCCAATTTATGCTATCATGGATTGTCGAGAGAGGACAATGAACCTCCGTGGACCTGGCCAGACGGAGTGTGTTTATAGAGGGAGCTAGACCACGGCAGAGTTGAGCCGTGGTCGTATTGCGTTGCTAGAGACTGTAAATGAGGTGCCTACGGCGGCACCGGGACTGAAAGATATCCTTATCACTCGTGTGATCCCGGGTACGAGTCTACCTGAGCTGGTATTGAAGCCGCCGTCTAGTGAGTTTGAGATCGGATAGCGATTGACATAGTTTGGAACTGCGCCAACCTCGATAGCACCTCTTGGAGTATCACCCGTGAGACAGTGAGCCGATAGCGCAGTGGCGGGATCTGATGGATCGAGAGGTCTGTGTAATCCAGTGCCACGTTGTGGGTACACAATATTGAGGGTTCCTTGATGATTTGAGCACAGACAGGTTTGGAGTGTATTTCGGCAGTTGCCCTTGTGAGTTTGATTGCTTTATGGAACCTTAACAGCCGAGGGCTGTGCCCTGATGGTGTTCAGGACCCGGTAGGGGCATTGTGAGCTTACAGCACAGTCAGGTGGATTGATTGATGCCCTGCCGCCTTTAGGATTTGAGGAAATTGAGTATTCCAGTCATGTTGGACGGGTTGGTAGTAGTACCCGTCGTGGGCATTTGGATTTATTTCCAAGGTGACCTCGAACATGAGGAGCACTGGTGGATAGCGCTGCAACTTCTATGAGAGAAGAAGTGGTTTGCCAAGTTGGGAGAGTGTGCTTTCGACGTCGAAAGGTTCTGTGGTTAGGCCTTATGATTTCGGCTGCAAGAGCGACTGAGGACCCAACGAAGAGTGATGCCATTGGGAATTAGCCTAAGCCTATGATTGTGACTGAGGTCCAAAGTTTTGGACTAGGCAGGGCCAGTATAGCCTCGAGGAGTTCGAGCTACATCGATTTGCATGATTACCAGTGATAGAGGGAACATTGAGTTATTCTTAGATCTTCAAACCTAAAATACTTGGATACTCAGGTAGAGCTTGGTTGAAGCCACGTCAGTAGACAGAGTTATTAGTTTTGTAAGTTGCTCTTATAGCATATAATTATCCCAGCGAGGACTTTATGGTTAGTACACCTTGGTTAGGCGAGCATGCAACCTTGGAATGAGGTCTTCGATCCGTGGTTGCCACTTTTGGAACTTGGGATTTGAGAGTGGAATTTGAGCACTGTTCCCGTTGTTGAACTACTTCCCCTGTAAATTGATAGGAGTGATGCATCTGCGGAACTTGAGTGTTTTGGTTGCTAAGGGGCAACGATGGAGTTATGCCTATTTGAGGCTTAGAGTTGGATTTGAGAACCTTGAGGGTGAAAGCCTCTATCCGCAGGAATACGATCATTCGAGATTTACGCGGGGAGTTTGTTCCGCGAGTGTTTTTCTGGTGGAAGAAGTGTATTTAATCACCCGCATGTTTTGGGTTCTGCTTCTTTGGAGTTGGACGAGGATTTGAACTATCAGAAGAAACCGATGCAAATTCTTGCTCGTGAAGCTAAGGAATTGTGTAGTTAGGAGATACCTTCGGTGAAGATTCAGTGGAGTCATCGCGGGGAGTGAGAACGGCCACTTGAGAGCCTGAAGATGAGTTGAGTGTTCCCTATCCCTATTCATTGAGTCACCCTCCTGAGTTATGGGATTTAGTTTGGGTTTCGAGGACGAAACCTTTTTAAGGAGGGGAGAGTGTAGAGTACCGGGATTTCGGATAGCGCACCGACCTCGGATGATGGCATGGTGCGGAGAAATCTCTTCGAGCGTGTTCCATTTTGGATTACAGTTGAGTTCGGGTCGACTCGGATCTACGCGGAAGCCCCAGGTCGATTCGGGGTTTTCCGGGCATTGTCCACCGTTGAGGACTGGTTTCGGGGAAGCCTCAACTTCACAGTGGAGTGCAAAAAATTTGGGAATACTTGGAATAGGTGTACTTTGAGATTACAGTGGAGTTCGGGAGGTTCCGGACTGACGCGGAGGACCCGAAGGTGAAAAGTGAGTCGGAATTGACAATTTTGGAGTCGGTTTTTAGATTGAGCACCCCGACTTAACGGTTGAGCATTTAGAGCAGAAAAAGCTGTGGGCATGTGTATTTTCAGATTACAGCGGAGTTCGGGAGGTTCCGGACTGAGCCGGAGACCCCGAGGTCAAAAAGTGAGTTGATGGGGGCATTTAATGGATTAATTTAATTAATTAAGGGAATTTTGGCCGGTGATGACTAGTGTAAAGAGGAGTGTGGAATTAGTGAGTGTAGTTGCTTTGGGTTTAGGTATTTTGGTTTTGGGAGTGGATAAGGTGGGTTGGGATTTTTTTTTGTTTTGGTGCATTTAATGCAGCCCACCCACCACCTCCACTAATTAGGTTCCCCTAATTAATTAGTATCCACGTCTCCTTCTCCCCTGCATGGAAGAACAGAGGAAAAAGGAAAGAGAGAAAAGGAGGAAAAAAGAAGAGATAAATGGTGGAAAAAGGGAGGAGATGGTTGAGAGGGGTTGCCGTGGACCTTATGCTAGAGGCCGAGCGGAGCGTGCGCGCGTCGAGCGCGATCAAGGTATGTGCAGGATTTTTTTTTTAGAGAGAGAGTGTGTAAGAGCTTGGTTTTTGGATTTTTCTTTTTCATTTTTTTTGGACTTGCTGTCCATTTTGGGGCAGCCTGTGGGGGTGGAGCATGGACTGCTGTCCATGGTCGGCCTGGGCAAGTAGGGCTGGCGCGCAGCGCGGGCGCGCGGCGCGCAGGCGCGCAGCGCGCAGTGCACAGCCGTGCGGCGCGCAGCGCGCGGCAGCTGCGGCTGTGGGGCGCGGCGAGCTCGCTCGGTTAATGTGTTGTGATTTATGTAGGTGTTTATGTGTGTGTGTGTGTGTGTGTGTGTGTGTGTGTGTGTGTGTGTGTGAAATGGGAGCAAGAAATCTTAATTTGTTCTGAAACCTCCATTTGTGAAGCTTGGTCTTGGCTGGTTGAGCATCCCTCTACGTCGCGTTTTCTTCCAGGAGGGCTCCCGAGCTGTAGGAGTGGAATTTCTGGGCCATTTTTGCGGCGTTCTCTTCTCAACCTCGAGAACTCCAACTTTGATAGTGAAGAGGAAGCCTAGTTGAAGCTGGAAGACAGGTAAAATTAGTGATCTTTGCAGCGTTGATTTTCTGCTCGGATTTCTGCGTAGTAGTTAGTGTTTTCGCTACCCTGGGATGTACAATTGGAATTTTGAGGTGATTTTTTTTGGGAAATTTTCAGGATTCAAATATTGCCAACTTTCGTGTTTACTGAAGTTTCTAAATTTGGCTCCAAGATAGGTAATTGAGGCCATCTCTGGGATGTTTATACACAGTTGAGGTTTTTGTTTCAGCTTTGAGTTATGTGCAGTGTTTGTACCCTCTAGGGTTGTAGGGATGGACTCTTGAGCTCGGCCTTATGGGGATTTCACCAGAACTTAATAATCTACAAGTTTTATATTGAAGAGAAGGTTTAATTCCTGCTTCTAATAAGGTAAATTAAGCCATCTTTGGGACTTTTGTGCACAACTGAGATTCTGGATGTGGTTTTGAGCAATGTTCAGTGTTTTTGCTCCCTAGGACTGAAGAAGTGGAATTGTAAGCTGATTTTTGCGGGGAATTCACAAGGACTCAGAGACCTACATTTTTCATATCAAAGAGAAAGGCTAAATCTTGCTACAAATCAGGTGAATTTCATCATCTTTGGAGCCCTTGGTTCAGATTTCAGTTTTGGACAGCATGTGGTAATCTTGGCATATCTTTTTCTCCTCTTTATGAAATGGTGAATTTCAAGTTGGGTAAGTTTCTAGACTTCAAGAGGAACAATTTAATACCTTACTCTTGAAATTTGGATAAGAATTGGTGTACCATCTTTAGTCCTCTTTGTAGTACATTGTTGCTGAAAATCTGCATGTATATTGGGAATAACTTATGTACCTAATTGGACTTTGGACTTTAATTATTGTATGCATTGGAATAAGTATCTAAGTGCAAGCGATTTATGTTGTAACGGACTTGATGTGCAGATTCTTTTAATGGATTCAGATTTATGAAGTGGGCTTATATGAGCTTGATTTTGTGTAAGCTGCTAGTGTTGTTGGTGGAGCTCCTTGGCGGCCTTTTTCTCTTCTACTTTAAGCAATGTGTACCGGAGGTGAGTCGGAGTTTTCGGTGTACTTGGGCCCTTGTTGTTTTGTGACTTTGGCCATGGACTGACCCAGTTGCGCGCAGGTCTTTGTGTGAACTCGACGGGATTATTTGAGCTTCCGGGGGATCTTTCGTGGTTCGCGGCAGTGCGCGCGCGCGGCGCGGCTTTCGGTTTTTCCTCCGTTTGAGGGTTCGGCGCTTCCCCGACTTCAGCGTTGCCTGCGGAATGCGATCCAGGTGGGTTGGAATTTCTCCGAAATATATGGAATGCCCTCTAAAGCTTCTGTAAGCATGTTGATCATGTTTAGCTTAACTGTTTTATTCTCTTGATTCTGATAGTTGTCTGGAAATTATAGGAATAATTTCCTGAGCCCTGTTATCTTTTATCATGATTTAGAGGCCATTCGACACTAGACAGCTTATTTTCTTGAGATTCGGGACCTACCTGGACCTACATAGTAATTTTATAATCGATTTCAAGCGGAACTCAGATTTTAAAAGGGCTTTTAAATATTTAGAACATTATGAATGGTCCAGGTAGTTCGAGGTGCATGTATACTCGTGCCGTGGGGCCGAGTAGATCTTTTGAGCATTGTGAGTCGGCTTTCTAGTGTCATGAGAGGGTTTTAGCATTGTTTCAGTGCGGGGGCAGAAGTTTTGGGCGGCTATGCCTGCAGTCTGTTCTTGTTTGATAGGGTTGTAGGTGGCAGTCGTTCAAAAATTTCCAGGCCTCCCGTGTGAGAGATTGAGAATTTGTTCCCTGATTAGTTCACTCTAGATCCTGGGTTATGTTTCTGATTTAGTGGTGGAGGTGGTTCTCCCACTTAGTTCTGTGGATATTTGGGGTTCTGGCAGATCGAGTCGCGGAGGTTTCCCGACTCAGCCATGGTCGTGCATTACCAGATTAAGTCGTTGAGGGTTCTCCGACATAGCTGTGAGAGTGTTCGGGTTATTCATGATCGAGTCGAGGTTCTTTCCCGACTGAGTGGTGTTTTGAGCTTTGAGATACCGATCTGTTTGATCGTGGACTATAGCCTGCATGTGCTGCTTATGAGACAGTGAGACAGATGTGATACTTGAGTTCGGTGGGGTCGCTCCCCTCGAGCTACGCCCCGGGTGCGATGATGATACCGAGTCTGACGAGGCTACGATGATGCGACTAGTTGATACACTAGAGTTCGCTTGAGATAGTCAGACAGGACGCCCCACGTAAATCCCGTCCTCATGTGGATATGTGGTAGTGGGCAGGTGCGTACCTAGTCGACAGGCGCAGGCTTGACTGGACCCTATGTGGCAGTCATAGAGATTGGGTGTTATTGAGCGGGTGGGTTCATATTATGATCTTAGATGGTTTTTCCTTTGATCATTGATACTGAGGTATCTTAGTAGTAGAGAGTGTATGCATAGGGTAGTATTGGTAGAGTTCCTTTTTGAGCTTTATGTTTTAGACTTTCTAGCTGTAGTTTTCTATTCAGCTTACCATTGTTTATCTATCTACCTATCTATCTGCATATCTATCTGTTTTGCCTCCAGTAGACTTAGTGGGCATACCGTAGATTTTTGGGACGGTACCCACTGAGATCTACCTTTTGCAGTAGATCTCACACCCGCTGCGGTGACAGGTTGAGGCAGCTGTCCCAGCTTGGTGCGTACGGATACAGCAGATCGAGGTGAGGACGCAGCCGATTAGTTCCTTACCAGCATTGAGAGTCAGAGGTAGTTGTACCCGGGATACATATATATATATTATTTTTATGGTTCCACTGTTGTACTGAGAGGGTGAGGCTTGCAGTTTACTTTTCTTTTGAGGGACTGTATTGAGGATTTATGGATTAGTGGAGCCTTATTTACTTCAGCTGTCAGATATTTATTTTTTGTTAGCTACTAGTTTTTTTTTCAGCTCTGATACATGTGTAGCTTTAGATCTTTTGCAGGGTAGACGCTTCGTCTGTACGGCAGTTTCTGTACAGATGGCGGATCTGTTGGCGAGCCTGGGTTGCAGTTTCGACCCCGGGGCGTGACATAATTTCTCCTCCACTGTCCAGAAATTGCCGCAAAAAAAGGGGGTCTAAAGATGCTCCGAAAAATCCAATAAAAACTCAAAATGGAGGGAAATGGTCAATACATAAAAGTAAGGCCTACCTGTCATGAAAATTTTGTCATAAGAATCGGCTGAAAACTCCTTCGGGGTAGCTCAGGGGAGCTCGCGGACTGAACTACGACGGAAGAAGCCACCGAAAGAGAAACGTCGAAGTGCGCTGAATCGCTGAAATCGTCGATGCTGCGGCCTCCAAAAGTTCTCACAATCCTTGGAAAGTTAGTACACAGGGTGAAGAAAACCTTGTCAAAACCCCCACGAAGAAATCCTCTAAAAAAAACCAAGAAGAGAGGGAGAGGAGGCCTATTTATAGGCAAAAGACCAAGGGAGAAAAAGGGGTTTTGAGTACGTTTTCGGGCGCCCGGAACATCCGGGCGCCGAACAGGAAACACGATTGGCTGCGCCCGGATTAATCCGGGCGCGCCACGTGTCCCAGACCACGGCACAGCGGGGCGCGACCAATTGGGTCGCGGTGCGTGGCCCGACAAAAGGGAGGGGGCGGGTGGCGCTGGCCACTTGCGGGGCGCCACGTGGCGCCCCCCGCGTGCCCGCCCCGCCTGCCCCCGCCTACCCCGTCCTGCCCCACGTCGTGCGTGGACCGCGCCGCATGAGCCGACCAATCCAAGGCCGCCACGTGGCGCCCCAGCCGGTCCATGGCTCCCCCCGTGCACCAACTTGCGCGATAAACTTTCAGGTGTCCGTTTTTGGGCGTCCAGACTCAGAAAAATACAAACAAATAGCCGTTTTTCAACGTTTTTCCGCGCTGAATCCAAATTCGGCCTCTGTTTAGCGAGAAACTATGTCTAAAATTTCAGCGAAGGCAGCCGAAAGGCAACAGGATCCATATCCGCGCTGAGTCCGTTTAACGCGTCTGTTTGATGCGTTACGGACCCGGTACACCAATAATATGTGTTTCTCGCCGCGGACCACGAGGGCAAGCTACACGGGGATCTGGGCCACTACAATAAGAACTTAGAATTGTAAGCAAGAATTATGCAGAAAAATAGTACTTTCTTCCTAAGTTTCCTCTATCCCAATTCTCTTATTCTTTTTTTTCTTCTCCCTTACTCCCACGCTCTGCCTATCCTCCATGTTCTCTCTCCTCTCTCCTATTCTCTCCTTCCTCACCCCTCACGATGACCCATCATCCTCACCGCCCTGCCGACCTTAGAGAATTCTCATCATTGGCGGCAGCGGACCGTCCGAATATAACACAATCATGCATATAATTTTTTTTAATAAAAAAACTTGAAAATTTTAAAACTTTCATTGTAGAACTTCAAATCTTGAAAGTAATATATTAATAAAAAGCATCATACAAGGGGAGCTCTTCCAAATCATACAAGATTCACAATGATGTGTACACAACACATCAAATAAGCCGGTCATAAAGTTTCAATTTAGGGTTTTATTTTTCTCACAAACAACAAAACCAAATCAAAATCAAATTTTGTATATTTAATCTACAACATAAGTGCTATAAGAGAATCATCCATATATTTATAAAAAATTCTAACACCCTAATAAATAAGTAGAAAATTAGGTCGAATCGGTTTATAATAGTTATCCTAATATGACTAGAGTATATCTCTAATTAACTTTTCAAATTAAAAGCGAAATTAAATCTAGTCTAATTAGACAACATAATAATCATCGGATCGAGCTCGACCATGGATGCATCTGATTCGGTTTGACTGAATGCCAATAATAAAAAATTATAGACCATCGTAAATAAGTATGTGTTATAATTCTAGTCTCTTGAATGAATTTAGGCACGGAATCGGATGTATGCAATGTTGGACTCAATTATTTTGAAGAGGAGAGATGGCAAAGTGATTCGTGATGATTTTCTGCAGGCACTCTTAATAAAGCATGCCAGAGGGTCTACGGATGACGAAGAGGAAAAGAATAACTCTAATAAGCTAACTGATTCACAGCTTAAGGATAACATATTGACTCTACTCGTTGCGGGACATGATACTACAACTGTCACGCCCCGGGTGTAAACCGGAACCCGGGCCCGTCCACAGATCCGCCGTGCACACAGAATTTTCCGTGTACACGAAGCGCCGGTAACCTGCTCAGATATAAAAGATATAATCAAGGAGCATAAAACAGAGCTAAACTAAAACTAATACATCTCAGACCACAGCTGGAAAGTAAAAGTACAATAAAACTCTCAAATAATACATGTGTCTCTCCCAGCTCACCAAATATGTACAAACAGCTGGCTAGAGCCAGACCCAAAATAAACTACAACTGTCTGAGAAATAAAGGGTACAACTGATACACAACTAAGCTCGCAGTCGGGGTAGATGAACTATCTAATCCGCTATCCTCTTATCTCGATCTGCCGAAGACGGCCCTGCAACTCCCGCAGACGACTCTGCAAAACAAAGGGGAAGAGACAGAAAACAACTATGGGGGTGAGAACTACTAGATAAACCAGTAGCCTCCCCTAGTGGGTAAAACCTCAAACTCTGACGGACCCCACTAGGACTACTAGAGGCAAAAAGGAAAGAATAGTAGTAAGCTATAAAGGCTACTGATAAAGGAAACTACCACTACTATGCCTCTAAATGCAATACCGAAAGAAATGACTCTTTGGATGCATCAGGAAACAGTATTGTTAAGGAATTTGTTTTGGCGTATTTCGTGAAAGTGTTAAGTCTTGAAGATTGAAGATAAAGAAGTTTGGATCATATACCTCAATCTCAAGAAAGAAGAATTCAAAAGGATCAGGTACGTTTAATTAATTAATTTTGATGATCCGAATACTTCTTATAGTGTAGAAACACTTGGATGAATTTTTATTTGCATAAAAATCAAAAACTGGACATATTAAATGTTCAGGATCCGGATCAGGCACTGCAGTCCGGACCCCGAACGTTGTTTGTTCATGCGCAAATCCAGTCCGGAACAAAGCCAATTCTGATCCGGACCCCGAACATGGGTTTTGCTGAAATGTATGAACAGTCCGGATCTGGTACTTCAGTCCGGACCCCGAACGTATGTTTTTCTGGAAATTGTCTGTTTAGCCACGACAGTCCGGACCGCCGATTCTACAGTCCGGACCGTCGTCCTAAAAAATTCCAGATTAGGTTAGTTTTTGATTCTTATCCTCTTCCAACGGTTTCTAACCTATAAATAAACCCTACGATTCATTTGTTAGGGTAATCCAAAAATACGGTCGAAAAGGAGAAATCCACATATAGAGAAGAAAAGAAATAACTAGATTTAATTCTATGTTTCTTCATCTATATTGATTAATTTGATTCTAGGTTTTCATACTCAGATTTTGAGTAGAATCAAATTAATGAATACTTAGATGGTATTTCCGATCTATCTTTGATCTAAGTATTCGGCGGATCATCACCACCCAAAAAACAACGATTTTCCCAAAATCGGCGTGTGGACTCGCGTGGCCTTGTGGATTCAAGGTGCTACCGCTCTCGTGGACTCGGAGCGAAGTACGTTCGTGGATTCGAGACGTGCTACTGGGTGAAGACCGTGGATTCGGTTGGACGTCGTGGATTCGACGTTGGACGCCGTGGATTCGGCGTTGGACGCTAATCGTGGATTCGAGGAGCGTTGCGGAGCGAGCGGAGAAGATCTACTAGGAGCGTATGGAAAAAGGTCGAGTCGTCTGTGAGTACGGTATATCACCTTTGTATGTGTTATAATTCTAGTGGATTTCGCCGTGTTATCGGTCCCGTGGTTTTTTACTCCGGCTTTGGATTTTTCCACGTAAAAATCTTGCGTGTTATATTTTCATTTCCGCATTGGGTTTTATTGCGCAACAATTTTTGAGTGTTTATTGTTTACACCTATTCACCCCCCCTCTAGGTGGTTTTTCCCCTATTTAGATCCATATTTTAACATAACCCAACAATTGGTATCGGAGCGGGAATAGGGTCGTAAACAATGGTTGAAGGTGGAAACATCAACAGACTCTCATTCTTCGATGGAACAAATTATGCCTACTGGAAAGTACGGATGAAAGACTTTTTAATTTCCATCGACGAACGGGTGTGGCAATCTATCGAGTTAGGATGGTCAAATCCAACTGAAGTTATTGTTGATGTTCACACCATCAAACCTAGGTCGAAATGGACCAAGGAAGAGATTGACTTATCTTCTTACAATGGCAAAGGAATTAACGCTTTATTTAATGCTTTGTCTCAAACTGAGTTCTCTCGCATCTCGGCATGTGAGACTGTGAAAGAAATCTGGGATGTTCTTCAAGTTACACATGAGGGAACTAACCTTGTGAAGATTCAGAAACTGTAAATGCTTACGAGCAAGTTTGACTCTATTTTCATGGCAGAAAATGAATTATTCACAGATTATTATACACGATTGCAAGACATCGTGAATTCATGTGCTAACTTGGGAGAGAAAATTCCAGAATTTAAAATTGTAAGAAAGATTTTAAGAACTCTTCCTGAAAGATTTCGCTCCAAGGTTACGGCCATTGAAACAATTAAACACCCGGACGAAATCCGTGTAGAAGAATTAGTTGGTTCATTACAAACTTATGAAATGACATTTCCTACTAATTATTCTTCGGGAAAGGCATCCTCTTCTAAGTCTTCAGGTTATGCGTTGAAAACAACAAAAGAAGAAGACGCGGATTCATCCTCCTCAGACAATGACGAGAACCTATCTATGGAGGATTTTGAGAAGCAGCTTGCTCTCTTGACAAGAAAATTTCGCCAAAACTTTCGAAGGGGTAATTCTGGCAAAACTTCATCATTCGTAAAGTCGAAGAAAGGCAAAGGGAATTCAAGCTTTAAGTCAAGAAAGCAAGAGAGTTTTTCTAAGGATAAGAAAAGCTCGGAGGAACAAGTCCAATGCTTCAAGTGCCGAGGATACGGCCATATCTCAACGGAGTGTCCCAATAAGAATCCGGCAGAGAAGAAAGCGATGCAAGCCGTCACTTGGGATGACACCTCAACGTCAAATGAGTCATCTTCAAGTGATGAAGAAAACAACGCAACGGCATTCCACGCGTCCACATCTTCACCGTTCATATGCTTTATGGCAAGCACATCTGAGTCATTGTCCAACTCCTCCCAAGTTAAAAAAACTGCAACGGACGATGAATCGGATAATTCCGAAGGTGAAGATTTTGTTTTAGCCTACCATAAACTTTTGAGGGATTCAAAGAAACTGGCTAAGCAAAACAAGGGGTTGAGAGGGAGATTGCAGGATCTCGAAGAAGAAGTAAAAAGGGCAACTTCTCTCGCAACCGGTCTTGAAGTGGAAAGGGATAACCTGATCAAAGAAAATGCTTCACTTCAAGAGAAAAATGAGCATTTCGAGAAGGAACATGTAAAAGTGGTTGATAAAGCAAATTACTTCTTGAAGCTCTACTCCGAGGCTCGACAAGAAAAAAATGGAGATGACGAAGACCATTTTCCAACTCAAGGATGATTTAAAGCGTTTTTCTTCTGGAAGGAGCAAGTTGGATAAGATGCTTGGTCTTGGTCAAACAAACCGATTCGGCCTCGGATACAATCGAACTGAAGACAATTCTAGTTCGGTTGGGACAGTTTTTGTGCCCCAGTCGGTAACTCCTCCTCCGACGACGGAAATCACTGTATACAACGACAACCACCTTACCTCACCCTCTTTGGGATCGTCAAGTTCAAAGGTATGTTTTCGTTGTGGTTTTGCAGGGCACATTCGAAGAAATTGCAAGATGGGGCCAAAACGATCAAATCAAGCACCTCTTGCAATAACTACCAAAAAGGTGATTCCCCGGAAATCAAAGGAAAATTTTTCAAAGGAAAAGAGCCTTGGTAGTTCACCTCACAAGACGATGTCAAGCAATGAATCAAACAAGACGCTTTCACCAAGGAGAATAACTTCAAGAACATTGCCGACGCAGTCCAAAAAGGTTTGGGTGCGCAAAGGTGAAATCTTCCCTTGTCTTGTTGTTCATACTTCTTTACTTGCTTATGACAACTCGTCTTGGTATCTGGATAGTGGATGTTCCCGTCACATGACCGGTGACAAAAACTATTTTCAAACTTTAGAGAAAATCTTCAGAGGACATGTTGTTTTCGGAGACGGTCGTTCTTCTAAAATTGTTGGAAAAGGAACAATCGCTATTCCAGAAGGCCCAGTTTTGAACAATGTCTTATTTGTTGAAGGCCTTAAGACTAACCTCATTAGTATAAGTCAACTTTGTGACAATGGTTTTTCAGTTAATTTTTCTTCTGTAGAATGTATTGTAAGTGATAAGGACCATGTATTCTTTTTTAAAGGGGTTAGATCAGAAAATAATTGCTATATTATTTCAAACAAAATTTCTAAAAAATGTAACCTAGTTTCTTTAGATAATGAAACTCTTTGGCATGAAAGACTAGGTCACATAAATTTTAAAGAACTAGCAAGGATTTCTAATAAAGACGTGGTTAAGGGGTTCCTAAACTTTCATTTAAAGATAACATTGTGTGTGGAGGTTGTCAAAAGGGAAAGCAATCAAGGGCTACACACAAGAACTTGAACCACGTTGGTACTAACCGTGTCATGCCCCGGCATCGAAACTGCGATCCGGGCTCGCCAACAGATCCGCCGCCCATACGGGAAGCCCCGTATAGACGAAGTGACTAACCTGCAAAAGATCAACTATACTATACAGATATCAGAGCTGAAAGAAAACTGCTGAAAAAGAAAATATATACAACTCAAACTCCTCCCCAAAAGACATAAATCTCTCAAGCAGTAAAATAAAAGTACAACTCTATACCTCACTACAAAAGTCTCTCAACAAGAACTCTCAAAAAGTAAAGGGGTACATCTACTCTCTGGACGATGACGACTGGTAGGGATCTATCTCGCGACTCCCTTACCTCGATCAGCCGGATCAGCAACTGGAGCAGCAGGAACAGGAGTAGAAGTCCCTGTGGGAAAAGACACCACGACGGGTGTGAGAACTACGTCCCAAGTAGTTCTCAGTGGGTGCCGCCAACAAGCCCGACGGTCTGCCCACCAAGTCTACTAGAGGCATAAAGTAACAATATAATACTGAAATGAAAAGGCTGGAAAAGTAACTCTACAGCTACTATGCCTCTATCTAGATGCTCAAAAAGTGGAACATAAGGAAACATGATGCATCTACTAACTCTCAACATCCATATCACCCAATCTACCTGACTGCCTCCTCGGGTCCAGTCAAACCTGCGCCTACCTACTGCCGTTACATCCCGGAGGACCGGACTGACGTAGGGCGTCCGTAGCTGCCAAAACTGGCCCAGCCAGAGGGATTATGTCCGTAACTGCCAAAACTAGCCCAGTCAGAGGGACGGCGTCGACATGTCGCGATACCAAAGTGCAGACCCACCCCGGACGTGGCACTCGAGGGGAGCGACCCCAACGAGGACAAGGGTATCCGCGCACTCTGTCGAGCTCAGGTGGCACTGCAGGCTATAATCC
The DNA here is from genome assembly GCA_029204045.2 of Tillandsia leiboldiana. Classification (NCBI taxonomy): domain Eukaryota; kingdom Viridiplantae; phylum Streptophyta; class Magnoliopsida; order Poales; family Bromeliaceae; genus Tillandsia; species Tillandsia leiboldiana. The sequence goes on along the minus strand of CM055062.1, from coordinate 24,390,098 downwards.
AAAATCCACGCTCACGCTCTGAACGGAAGGACTCAATCCTCAAACATCTCGCACAACAGTCGAAGCACTCTCGACGACTCAGCTGATCAGCTCACACGAAACACGAGACACAAGCCTCACCAACAGCTCACAGCACAAACACACTGGATGGAGATACTCCACAGCCAGGACCACCGTCCTCCAGACGGCTCCCACAACAGAACACTAAACTTACAGAAAAGACCGACACCATAAGGGTTCGGAAACCCGATAGGCCGGTGCTTAGAATCCTATCAAACAAGAACAGACTCTAGGCTCCGCCTATCGAAGTTCCCTACCCATTATAGTTCAGGAACACAACAATCTAGGTACAACACGCAGAAGACACCAACCAGAGCCAGAAAGTTCCGGGAGACCTACACCTACAACCCTATCAAACAAGAACAGGTTCCAGGCTCGGCCCCTATGGCTTTCGTCCCGACAAAGGAATGGCCCCTAGAACTCAGACCACTCGAATCCTTTCGAGTGGGGAGATTACAAGAAAAAGGTGACATTTGCTATTGAAAACCATTTTCACTCAGCCCACATAGGGTGAGGATTAAAAGTAGTTCCCTTTTTGAAAAACTATCTTGATTTGAAGAGAAACCCATTTTTAATGATTTTTAGTTCTTTTAGGAAAAACAGTTGCAAAACAAGTATTTTACCCAAACCCCGAAGGGCTGATGCCTTTGTCCAAATCAAACAAGAACAGACTCTAGCGGCCCTTCGATGCTTGGAAGAAAACATTTGGTAGGCCAAAATCAGGTGTATGTCGAAAAGGGTTCTGGGTTCTAGGTCCGGCTAACACAAGTAAACTACAGCCACTAACACAGTGGCGACAACCCCAACAGGGGAAAACAAGACCTCCCTGTAGGTTATTAATCCCAAAGGATCTAAATAGGTACTATCAAACAACTAGAGGGGGGGGGTGAATAGGTGTAATACTTAAAAACTCAATCTCAGTGCAAAATAAAAACAATGCGGAAAATAAAAATAGCACACCGAGATATACGTGGAAACTCCAATCCAGGAGAAAAACCACGGGACCAACACGCAATAACAATCCACTAAGAATAGAAGAATAACAAGGTGATTACCGACTCCACGGACTCAAACCCCTCCTTCAGCTTCTTCGGACCTTGCGCTGACCGGTTGGATATCCACGCAATAACAATCCCTAAGAAAAGAAAAATAACAAGGTGATTACCGTCTCCACGGATTTAACCCCTCCTTCAATTTCTTGGACCTCGCGCTCCACCGTTTTGCCCGTCCACTGCTCACGTTCGAATCCACGAACGCACGCTTCGAATTCACGAAACGCCTTTAGCACACCGAATCCACGATGCCACGTCGAATCCACGACGCAAACTCAGTCGATAAGAATATTGACTTCGATGGTGATCCTCTGCTTAGATTCTCATTGAGGAACCGTAGAAGAAATCTCTAAGCAAAGATTAGATCAATTCGACAAAAGATATGTTCTTGAAAGAACCATCGAATTGACCTAAAAGAGGCTATGAAGAAGATCGATAAAAACCTAGCCTCTAGGGTTGCTCTCAAGTGTTTTATAAATTGATCGGCCGTAGCTCCCACGTTTTTGAGAAACCCTAAGTGTCTATTTATAGTTTAGAAACCTTTGGAAAGAGATAAGAATCAAAAACTTACCTTATCTGGAAATTTTCAGGACGGCGATCCGGATCGGATTTACTGCGATCCGGATCGTCGTAACGAGATTGACGATTCCAGAAAACCAAGGGTTCGGGATCCGGATCGCATTGCCCGATCCGGATCGTTCATACAAATCAGAAAACTTAACATTCGGGATCCGGATCGGAAATTGCATGGATCCGGATCGAAGTCTTGTATGAAGCAACAACCTTCGGGATCCGGATCGTTGGCCCTGATCCGGATCCTGAACATGTCCGAACACCAGTTTTTGATTATTATGAAATTAAAAATTCTTCCAAGTGTTTCTATACTATAAGAAAGTATTCGGATCACCAAAATTATTTAGTTAACCATACCTGATCCTTTTGAATACTTTCTTCTTGAGATTGATGTAACTGATCCACAATTCTTCAACTTCAATCTTCAAGATTCAAGACACTGAGTGTCAACTTGAGCTCTTGTTGAATCTTCTCTAAGTCTTTGATTGCTGATTGACAATTTGATCCCTTTAAGACTCCGACTCAACTCACTGACTTGACTCACGAAATATGCCAATACCAAAATGCCGTAACAATCTCCCCCTTTGGCAATTTCGTGACAAAACCCAAAAATACATAAAAGCGCTCAAGTCACTTATCTTAAACCAAAAATCGAAATTCAATGTTATCACCAAAACATTGATTTTCTTTGCGTGAAAGATCCAATAAATACAAAATTACATTTGAACCAAACAGTCCTAGAACATACTCTATGACTTAGGACTTGGAGTCTTAAAGTGATGTAATTCCTGCAAAACAAAACTCCAAACAAAATCAAACGTCAGTCGTTAGAAATTAAAATCCTACATTTGATTCATCCTTTTGGTTCTTTTGTTTTTCCCAGCTCTTTCAACCTTTCTTTGTCTCCCCCTATCTTGAGCATCTCTAACATGTTCTCCATGTTCTTGAGCATCTATGTTCTCCCCCTTTGTGGTACGATCATCATTTTCCGTTCTCCCCCATTTTTCTATTTTCGTTTCGTTTGTCCTCTCTTGATGATCTCATCTCCGTCATTTCTCTTCTCCCCCTTTTTGTCACAAATTGTCAAACAGTGAACATACTAGACAAAAGGAAATTACTAACAAAATTAGTTCATGGAGAAAGAGAGATAAAAGCTCAGTTCTGGTATATATAACAAAAATGCAGATTGCGTACCGGTACCAGAAAGCAAAAATTAAATAATTTCTTGAAACAAATCCAGATTTTAGAATCTTTTCAAATACCGATTTGTATTCCATCAAGAAATCAATTTAAGTGCTTTAAACAGTGAATTCACACAGATGTCATTCAATCCAATTAATTTCACAAAATTAAAAAGATTTACTCCAAAATCATGAAAAATAAAGGTAAAACATTATAAACCGTTTTTCATGTTATATTCATCAAACACAAGTCATCAAAAATAATCTTGAGATCCAAACTCTATCAAGATGTAACGGATTTACAAAGATGACTTATAGAGATTTCCAAATGACATCAATTTGATTTCTTACCCTTTCAAATTTGAGATAAGCACTAAAATACCTAAGGGTGGCTCTTTGAGCATCTTTCAACTATTCCACCTTATACCAACCAGGAGATTGTTCAAAATATAAGAGTTTTGCATATAAATCTCCAAATGCTTCAACTAAAGATTTTCTCATAAAATACTATCAAGCATCCATAACATGTGGTAGCTTCACACACAAACCGGACGACCGGGGTGGCAGCTCTTTCCAGCATGTGGTGGTAGTTTTCACACTCCTTTCGGATGTAACTCTTTCCACATCTTTCATAATTCAATTATTTACCCTTGTAAGAAGGCAATCTCTTACGTGAAAGAATTAAATCCCAAATTTCAATCAATCGGTTGTCTCACGTTTATCACAATGAATTCACACAACCGAGATAGATTAAGCATCTAAAGATCACACATGATTTCTAAAATTTGATGCTTATAATATCAAAAACTCCTATAATGAAGTATCTTCAAGATTATGATTATGGAGTAAAGTTGATAATCCAAATAAAATTAAATTGGAGTGATTGAAAGTGAAAACCCTTTTCATTCAATGCGCTTGTTCGTTAAAAAACCTTTTGTCTTAAAAGAAACAAAACATAAAAACGAAGAGCATTGAAAACATGTAATGCAGAGATTCAGAAAAATATGAAGGGAAAACCAATCAAAGCATTACATACAGTCATAAGCTAATTAGAACTTAAGACAAGGAAAGATATCACCTTTCCGAATCCAAAATCGCTGGATTTTGGGTTGTCTTGATTCGTTGTGGCCGGGTGTTGTCCGCTTTGACTGTTGGTCCACCTTAGGTCTTTGCCTCGCAATGATCCACTTGTATGATTGATGTTGTGGCTCGGACCTTTGGTGGGTTGAGTGAACTCCTTTGACTTGATGTGTCTTTTGATTCCGTTGAGTTCGCTCCGTAGATGAAGTTGCCGAAGGATTTTTCTTTCTCTTTTTCGGGCAATCCCTCACCAAATGTCCTTCAAGTCCACATAAGTGACAAGTTCTTCCTTTCAATTTCATTGTGGAACTTGAAGCATGCACAGTTTGGTCCTTTTTGAATCCCAAACCAACCTTACTTGTTTGACCTAAACCGGACATACACTCAAGTTTCTTGGAATCGGTTGAGATCCTTTGTATGTCGGATTTAAGTTGATGAACTTGTTTGGTCAATGCTTGGTTGGTGACATGAATTTCCTCAAACTGTTTTTCTAGAAAACCAATCTTGTCCATATATGATTTAGCGTTTGTCTCCGATTGGTTTAGCTTTTCTTGGAGGATTTTATTGTTATTCAATAAACGTCCTTGTTCCTCCTCGAGATCATGAAGTTTTATCTTTAAAGCATGATTCTCGTCTTGATTCTCAAGTCGTTGCTTCCTCAACTTCTTGATATGCTTGGCCATCTTCTTAGATTCCGCAAGAAGTTGTTGATATGCCTCAACGAGTTCTTCTTCGTCCGACTCCCCCTCACTTGTTGACTCTCCGCCGGTTGTAGATGTTTCATACAAAATCAAAGGAGTAGAGTCAGTGACTAAAGATGATAAACAAAAATTAGAAGAGGGAATTTGAGAGGCATGAAAAGCAACGGCATTTTCCTCTTTACTTGAGGTCGATTCATTAGAAGTAGAATCGTCCCAAGTTTTCGCTTGCAAAGCCTTCTTTTTATATAATTTCGGAGTAGGACAATCCGTTGAAATATGGCCGTAGCCTTTGCATCTATAACATCGGATTTCCCCTTCGAATTCATCTTTTTCCTTAGAAGGTTTTGCAAGGAATTTGAGGTTAGAGGATTTAGAACCCGATGATCCTTTAGATGGTTTCGTGGATGAAGATCCATCGGTTCGATTCTTCCAAAATTTCCGACGAAATTTCTTTGTGATCCGTGCCAATTGTTCTTCAAAATCGGCAAAAGAGATTTCATCGTCGGAACTCGATTCGCTATCTTCTTCCTTTGTGGATTTGAATGCAATACCTGTAAGCTTAGAAGAAGACTTGGAAGAAACTTGATTAGTAGGAAAAGTCAATTCATAAGTTTGCAAAGCACCTACTAATTCCTCTACACTCATCTCATCCGGATGACTAACGGTTTCAATGGCGGTAACCTTTGCCCTAAACCGTTCCGGAAGAGTCCGAAGTATCTTTCTTACAATTTTCGACTCCGGGATCTTTTCTCCTAAATTAGCACATGTATTTATTACATCTTGAAGTCTAGTGTAATAATCTGTAAACAATTCATGCTCTTCCATATGAATAGAGTCAAATTGACTAGTAAGCATCTGGAGCTTTTGAATTTTTACAAGATTAGTACCCTCATGTGTAATTTTGAGAATATCCCAAATTTCCTTCGCGGATTCACACGCAGAAATTCTTGTAAATTCAGTCGAGGAAAGAGAATTAAATAAAGCGTTCATACCCTTCCCATTGTAAGAAGATCTTTCAAATTCCTCTTTGGACCATCTAGAGCGAGGTTTTGGGGTAGTAGAATTTCCTACTTCCTCAACAGGATGCACCCAACCGCATTCCACGGATTGCCATACTCGCTCATCAATTGCGATGAGAAAAGCTCTCATCCGCACTTTCCAATAAGCATAATTAGTCCCATCAAAAAGAGGAGGTCTATAAATATTACCACTTTCACCCAACATGATAGATAAACCTAAAACCCGCTCTGATACCAATTGTAGAGTTATTATGGATCCACAAGGATCTAAATAGGTACTATCAAACAACTAGAGGGGGGGGGGGGTGAATAGGTGTAATACTTAAAAACTCAATCTCAGTGCAAAATAAAAACAATGCGGAAAATAAAAATAGCACACCGAGATATACGTGGAAACTCCAATCCAGGAGAAAAACCACGGGACCAACACGCAATAACAATCCACTAAGAATAGAAGAATAACAAGGTGATTACCGACTCCACGGACTCAAACCCCTCCTTCAGCTTCTTCGGACCTTGCGCTGACCGGTTGGATATCCACGCAATAACAATCCCTAAGAAAAGAAGAATAACAAGGTGATTACCGTCTCCACGGATTTAACCCCTCCTTCAATTTCTTGGACCTCGCGCTCCACCGTTTTGCCCGTCCACTGCTCACGTTCGAATCCACGAACGCACGCTTCGAATTCACGAAACGCCTTTAGCACACCGAATCCACGATGCCACGTCGAATCCACGACGCAAACTCAGTCGATAAGAATATTGACTTCGATGGTGATCCTCTGCTTAGATTCTCATTGAGGAACCGTAGAAGAAATCTCTAAGCAAAGATTAGATCAATTCGACAAAAGATATGTTCTTGAAAGAACCATCGAATTGACCTAAAAGAGGCTATGAAGAAGATCGATAAAAACCTAGCCTCTAGGGTTGCTCTCAAGTGTTTTATAAATTGATCGGCCGTAGCTCCCACGTTTTTGAGAAACCCTAAGTGTCTATTTATAGTTTAGAAACCTTTGGAAAGAGATAAGAATCAAAAACTTACCTTATCTGGAAATTTTCAGGACGGCGATCCGGATCGGATTTACTGCGATCCGGATCGTCGTAACGAGATTGACGATTCCAGAAAACCAAGGGTTCGGGATCCGGATCGCATTGCCCGATCCGGATCGTTCATACAAATCAGAAAACTTAACATTCGGGATCCGGATCGGAAATTGCATGGATCCGGATCGAAGTCTTGTATGAAGCAACAACCTTCGGGATCCGGATCGTTGGCCCTGATCCGGATCCTGAACATGTCCGAACACCAGTTTTTGATTATTATGAAATTAAAAATTCTTCCAAGTGTTTCTATACTATAAGAAAGTATTCGGATCACCAAAATTATTTAGTTAACCATACCTGATCCTTTTGAATACTTTCTTCTTGAGATTGATGTAACTGATCCACAATTCTTCAACTTCAATCTTCAAGATTCAAGACACTGAGTGTCAACTTGAGCTCTTGTTGAATCTTCTCTAAGTCTTTGATTGCTGATTGACAATTTGATCCCTTTAAGACTCCGACTCAACTCACTGACTTGACTCACGAAATATGCCAATACCAAAATGCCGTAACACTCCCGGGACCACCGTTTACCCCAAACGGTTCCCGGTACAGACAAGCGATACACTACATCTACCAGACTCCACTCTGCTCCCAAGCACGAGTGCAAATGCATCCCACACTAAAAAGAAGTCCCGACCGCTCGGCCCACTACCCGGGCGAGGATAACACAGTCCAGGAATGAACATAATGTGTGGATGTCTAAACATAAATAACCCTAGCCCAAGTGAGGGTTTTCTACTGGTCTGGTTACACATGCAACATATGACGGGGGTGCTAGGTCAGGTTCCAAGATAACAATAATTTAACAGGTGGTAGGAAGCAAAAGAGATCATACGATCATCAGATAAATACAAAGAATAAGAACATTCAAATTCTAGCATGCTACCCAGTCCAATCCCTATCATGCATGATTCTATATCAATAGAATTAGCGCACAGTCCATAGATCCTGAAAGCAAAGCCACCCACCTGAAGGCGCTAACTGTCTAAGATCCAACAGCTGAAAACACCAGGAACAACAACCTCCAAATAATCCTCAGTCCCACAATCCCTGAACAACTCTTCCTGGTACAACATACAGTCCAAAGTTACACTTTATTCCAAAAAATCCAAGTTTTACAATTCTGCTGGGAACAGTCCTCTTAATGAAAAATTTTCACCAGTAAACCAAACTCCAAAAATTTAAATAAAAATACCACAGCGATCCTCGCGTCGAGACCTTCGAAACGGGTACCTGCGGGTCCAAATCTGAGCACCGTAGGCCAAGTTACAAATTCCACAGTAACGGTGCGCAAAATCCCATAACCAAACAACTGTAAACTCTTGTACAGATAAAAAGGAAAATGTATACCTTCGGGGAGGTCTCCAAAAATTCCAAGAAAAATACTATGATGATCCTCGCGTCGAGTAGATGAAAAAAGTGTATAAGAGCGTCTCAATCCGATGTCCGAGCGCGGAGATAAAATTCCATCAATCCGCCATCCTCAAAAGTCCACACAGCAAACAAGGTCCTCAGTGAGCATGGAAGAACTCCTCGAAAAGAGCGAAACCAGGAAATGTGGAAAATACCAAAATCGTAGCCTTACCTGTTGCGAATCCAACGGCGAAAAAATCGCTCAAAAAGATGGTCGGAGTAGGCCGAGGGAGCTCGTGCACCGAAATGCGACGGAAGAAACACCGAAGAAAGAACGTCGCGACGCGCCAAGAAAATGGGAATCTCGAAAACCGTGCCACGTAAAATCTCCAAACTCTGCAGAAAGGTGCAGCACTGCGTGGGGATCAACTTTGCTGAGGACTTCCCGTCGGTTTGAAGCTCGGAAATGCCAAAAAGAGGCAAAAGAAGGCGGCTCGGGCTATTTATAGGCCGCACCAAACAAATGGAAAAATTCCACTCATGTCCCAACTTTCGGGCGCTCCCGAAGATTCGGGCGCCCGAATCCGGGCGCAGAGGAGAAACACTGTAGCCGCCCGGAAATTTCCCGTGCCGCCACGTCACCCGCACAGCAAACAGCTGTGCGGGGCGGGCCGGAAACGGCCACGTGGCCCTCCCGGTGGCCGACACGTGTCCCGCACAGCAAACAGCCGTGCGGGGCGCGTGTGGTGCCGCCGCGTGGCGCCTACCTGGTCAAACGGGTAGGTGGCGCCCGCCAGTGGCAGGGCGACACGCGTCCCTACCACTGTCGCGGTCACACGTGCGGGCAGGCGCCGCCCAGGCCGCCTGCCACGCACGCGCCCCGAGGCGCCCGTCCGCGCCCTCGTGCGCCGCGCCTCGTGGACCCGCGAATGGCATGCCGACACGTGTCCCCTGCACCCGGTCCACGCACCCTAGTTCGGGTTCCGTGGACCGCGCCGCGTGCACCGACCAACCGGGGGCTGCCACGCGTCCCCCCGCCTGGTCCATGCACCGCCGCGCCAAACCCGTAGACCGCGCATCACGAGCCCGCCAATCAGGCGGCGCCACGTGTCCATGCGCCGGGTCCGTGCACCCAGCCGCGCCCCTCTGTGGACCGAGTGCTGCGGACCGGCCAATCACAAGCCGCCACGTGGCAGCCGGCGGTCCACGGCCCCTCCCATGCACCGAAATTCAGCGAAAACTTTCGGGAGTCCGTTTTTGGGCATCCGGACTCAGAATCAAACAAGCAAATAGCCATTTTCAAGCGTTTTTCCACGCTGAATCCAAATCCAACCTCTGTTTGGCCCAAAACATTTCAAAAATTCGACAAATACAGCCGAAGGCCAATCCAGCTGGGGATATCACACAGGGTCCATCTATGGCATCCCTTTGATGCACTATGGGCCAGACACACCAACACTAGGTGTTCTACACCACGGTTCATGGGAGAAGCTACACGGGGATCGGGGGCACCACATCCTCCCCCACTAAAAGAAAGTTTCGTCCCCGAAACTAAAACGCACCACAACAACAAAACTAAAACAATCAAATCAACCCAAAGTACGCAAATGCTAAACTAACAAGAAAGGTACGGCTCCACCAGCAGGAAAGTCATCAACTCCAACCCTCGATTTAGAAAACAGCTGAAATTAGCAAAAAGTCTGAAAATTTCGAAAGATCAGTGCCTTCGCCCCAATCAAACAAGAACAGGTTCGGGCACTGTCTCCATTTCTGGAGCAATCTTTCGAAGTTTTCGTCCTGTTCGTAAATTTCAGTACAAAGGCGAGAAAAGGGAGAGAAGTGTTGGTGTCGTTCCTGCTGTGGCTACAAAAACGAAAGCTACCACTAACCGAGACTCCTAAGGACACAACCTCTAGTCCTAAACGTCACAACTGCTCCCGAGGCGGCGTCTGTCCACAGTCGCTGAAGCCCATGCTGCTGGAAGGATACGCCGGCAACCCGAGAAAAAATGAACTCCTCCTGTCCAACTCGCAGAAGGGTAACTGCTCTCATACCATTATCAGTCGTAGCACGGCACCGCACCAACCAGTCCAACCTGTGTGCTCAGTCCAAGTCCTGGAGCTGTCCTTGAATCGTCACCTCAGCAGGTGAAGTCCCAAGTCTCAACTGCACTGATCATACACCGCGATCCTCCTCTACTTGTAGGATACTGGGAAGAATCCAAACGCTAAAACATGTAGGATAAATTCCTAACCCACACCCATGCAAAGATGCTAATGCAGATGCTCTACTAATAATGCAAAAGGATGCAGCGGTATCGAAATGCTCAACTCAGCTATCTGAAATAAAATCATACCTGCCGCGACACAATCTGCTGCCGGGGTGTCCTCCACCAGGGCTGCATAAACCCGTCCACTGGGTGCTACAGATCGTCGTCCCGCCTGTCCCGACGTCGTGGCCCACTCAGGCTGACGGTGCGCCGGAGGGGCTTCCGCTGCATAGATAGGCAAGGGGGGTGCTGTCGCAATCGGCCGCACTGACAAAATGACCTGGGGGCAAGCTGCGCGGAAATGTCCCAACTCTCCACAGAGGAAACACCGCCCCTGTCTCTGATCACACTGCGACGGTGGATGAGGCCCGCCACAAATGACACACCGCTCCTGTCGCTGCTGCCGATACCGCTGCTGTCGGGGGTACTGCTGCTGAGACTGCTGTCGCTGCTGGTGCTGCTGATACCGCGGCTGCTGCGGGGGTCCACCTGATCTCTGGCGCCTCCGAAACCTACGACCCTGAGGATGAGATCGTGAAGGTCTCGGAGGTCCCCGCTGACTCGTCTGTCCCTCAACATCCCGTGCTGGGCGCTTCGCCCCCGAAATCCCTGCGGGAGCTGGAGCCACCTCGGCCGTCACCGCCTCTCCGCGCTCCGAACTCTGCCCCGAAAAACGATGTGGATCAGACTGATGGAATCTCGTCAACATATCAACCACCTCTCGCTGCTCTGCGGGGGTCAACGGTCCTGCCGTCCCAAACGGCTGTCTACCGGTATCTGGTGCAATAGGGGCTGCCTGCACTGCTGGTACAACTGGGGGTGCCACAGCTGGCGACGAAGGTGCGGGGAAACTCCCTGGGGGTGCTACAACTGGCTGTACCCTCTGCTCCAACATAAGCATCATCCGACCCATGGCCTCCTCCTGGCGCCGTGTAGCCTCCTCCTGGCGCTGAACAGCCTCTGCCAACTGGGCCATATGAGCCCGAAGCTCCAGCACCTCACTCTGCTGACCCTGTGCTGGCCCCTCCTGCCCAGGCTCATCGGAGGGGGAAGGCTGAGAACGCGTCTGTACCCTGCGTCGGGGAGGCATCGTGCCCACCTGCAACACACATGCAAATATCAGGACAGTACCAAACAACACTCGACCCAATCCAGCGAAAGTCTAAGACATGTCATCCATTCCCTAGCATTATGTTGTCTGCAGCCAACATAATCGCTTAGGAGAATAAACATGCCAATCACTCATTCCGTCCCTTGGGAGAGGTATAAAACTCAATCAGGACTCCCGCTAAAAGTCACGACTCTCACGTAGTCATCCTAATGTCCAACCACAAGCCTAGGGTTTCTAAGTCCACAATGACCTACAACCTAGGCTCTGATACCACCTAATCTGTCACTCCCCGGCGTCGAAACTGCGACCCGGGCTCGCCAACAGATCCGCCGCCCATACGGGAAGCCCCGCATAGACGAAGCGACTAACCTGCAAAAGATCAACTATACTATACAGATATTAGAGCTGAAAGTAAACTGCTGAAAAAGAAAATATATACAACTCAAACTCCTCCCCAAAAGACATAAATCTCTCAAGCAGTAAAATAAAAGTACAACTCTATACCTCACTACAAAAGTCTCTCAACAAGAACTCTCAAAAAGTAAAGGGGTACATCTACTCTCTGGACGACGACGACTGGTAGGGATCTATCTCGCGACTCCCTTACCTCGATCAGCCGGATCAGCAACTGGAGAAGCAGGAACAGGTGTCACGCCCCGGGGGTTCGAATCGCGCGGAAGAGGAGCCACCGATGCCCCTAATTCAGCCATATTTTTTTTTTTGTAAATCATTACTCCCCGGCGCGTGTCCAGACCCGCCGTATATACAAATTCACTCTGCAAACGGGCAGAGTTTCCTTTGTATATGCACGGTGTCTCAACTACAAAGTGTCTCTCAAGGCGTAACACATACAGTCTTTAACCACATCAGTTGGGGTCTCGCACACATACAACCAAACAACTCACATGATCTACTAGTATCAACCTATAACATAGAGGCCGTCGATTTGAAAGGATAAATAATCACAAGGTTTTGAAAGCGGCATCCACACGATGCCATCGTTTTGGAAAAACTGTTTCAAAGCCACATAAATCCACAGGGTTTTGAAAACGGCACCCACCCGATGCCGAATTTTGTGAAAATAGTTCGAAAACACATAAATTCCACAAGGTTTTAAAATCCGGTGCCCACACGACACCCACGTTTTAAAAACGGTTTTCGCAAACGGTTTTCTTTGCTTTTCTTTGTTTAAAACGGCCAAGTAAGAAAAGATATAACATTCATTCGCTCATATAGAAAAGGAAAAGACAACATCCACTTCGACCCCACGGGGGTGTCGCAATCCACAACTAACTAACATGATTAATAAAGGAAAGAGGGGAATATTAGTCACTGTATTTGAAGTCGATCAGCGTCAGAACAGCACTCTCGCGGCCTCACCGGTGCCCTAGCACTCACCCCTGGACGAACCTGTCACGAAGTGGGAAGTCAGTGACTGGAAATAGTATGATAAGCACAAAGAACTAAGGCATAGCAAACCACAATAACCGGAGCAATCCGTCCCTCTCATAAACCGTCAGCGATAATCCCACCCTGTATCAAAATAACACCGGGCACCTTTCCCGACCACCGCACCGTGCCCCTACCCCGGTGTCCCCCGCCGAGCACCTGCCTCGGCATCACCGCTCACACCCTCCACCCATGAGGGCCCCCATTCCTAACGCCACCGTCGCGTGGGGTACACGGGTCAACGTACCACTTTTCTGGAAAAGCACACCCTTGCGGTGGCCAAACCGCCGGTGTGCGTGTAGCAAAACAAGAGCCTCAGATCGACAGTAGGTAAAATAATATAACAGGGTTAGTACATAAACAGGAGGAGACTTACTATTCACCTTTGCCCCAAACATACTATTTCTATCATTAAGTTCCTATTCCCACAATCCCCGGGAATGTACCCACCTCGTGTGTGTCGTCCCGTGCTCGACTCTTCCGCGTCTGTACGCCCGTCGCCGACGACGTCCCGCACTCCTGAAGGTACAAGGGCATGTCAAGACTAAGGAAAACGAAAACCACACCGACACTCAACAGGACCCAGACGATGGACGCAACCTCGGACTTCGTGCGGCGGAGTCCCCTCGCACGGCACCACCCCGTGCGGTGCGCCCTTCATCCGCGCATCGCCCCGACGGCCCCGACCCGTCGCGGCGGACAGACGGCGCGCTTGCCGCGCGGCGTGCGGCCTGTGGGTGGCCCGCGCGGCCCCAGTCCGCGCGGTGCCCTCCCGCGGGCAGTGCCGCGTGGCGCGCCCGTCTCGCGGCGCCCCGCCTGCATGCGGCCCGCGCGGCATCTGCCCGCGCGGTCCTAGTCACAGCGCGCCTGCCGCGCGGCACCCCGCCTGCAGGCGGCCCGCGCGGCCCCAGTCCGCGCGGTGCCTGCCTGCGGGCGGGTGCCCGCGCAGTGCGCCTGCAGCGCGGCGCCCCGCCTGTAGGCGGCCCGCGCGGCCCCAGCCCGCGCGGTGCCTGCCTGCGGGCGGGTGCCCGCGCAGCGCGCCTGCCGCGCGGCGCCCCGCCTGCAGGCGGCCCGCGCGGCCCCAGCCCGCGCGGTGCCTTCCTGCGGGCGGGTGCCAGCGCAGCGCGCCTGCCGCGCGGCGCCCCGCCAGCAGGCGGCCCGCGCGGCCCGTGCCCGCGCGGTGCCTGCCTGCGGGCGGGTGCCCGCGCAGCGCGCCTGCCGCGCGGCGCCCCGCCTGCATGCGGCCCGTGCGGCCCCAGCCCGCGCGGTGCCTGCCTGCGGGCGGGTGCCCGCGCAGCGCGCCTGCCGCGCGGCGCCCCCGCCTGCAGGCGGCCCGCGCGGCCCCAGCCCGCGCGGTGCCTGCCTGCGGGCGGGTACCCGCGCAGCGCGCCTGCCGCGCGGCACCCCCGCCTGCAGGCGGCCAGCGCGGCCCCTGCCCGTGCGGTGCCTGCCTGCGGGCGGGTACCCGCGCGGCGCCCCCGCCTGCAGGCGGCCCGCGCGGGCGCCGCCCGCGCGGTGCCTGCCTGCGGGCGGTGCCCGCGCGGCGCGCCTGCCGCGCGGCGCCCCGCCTGCAGGCGGCCCGCGCGGCCCCCGACCGCGCGGTGCCTGCCTACGGGCGGTGCCCGCGCGGCGCGCCTGCCGCGCGGCGCCCCTCCGGCAGGCGGCCCGCGCGGCGGCGGCGGCGGCGGCGGCGGCGGCCCCGATCGCCCCAACCCAATCCACGAGCGTCCCCCCTCAAAAACTACAAAATCAAGAACTCGTAAAAACGTACCTTGATTCGCGAGGGAAAGAGGAGGAAGAGAGATTGCCCGCCTTCGCCCGAAGATCCCCGAAGAGTTTTGCGCCGCACCTTGGATCGCAAACGGGGAAAACTAGGGTTCCTCTTCCTTGCTCGAACGTTCAAAACGCATAGGGGGTGGGAAACCCTAGATCTGCACGCCTTTAAATCAACTCGTCTGACCTAACACAACCGGGTCAAACCGAGTGTTAAAACCCCCTAATTTTCTAGGTCACTAGCCAGCCTAAAGGGAATTAAAAGGGAGGGTTCGGATTACCTCGGGAGTCGTACAAGTCGCCTGCGTGGATCTCGGAGCGCCTACGGTGGGTCCGAACTTCAAAAATTAATTCTGATCAAACCGGGAGTCGGAAACTGAAACCGATCGCGCCTGCGCGCTCCGCTCCGCGAGCTCTACTGCCTAAAATTATCTGCGGGCCCCGACGGTCTGTCCGGAAAAACACCAAAAATAAAGCCCTCGGTCGGACATTACAAGGAGAGGGGTGACGAGAAGGGTTAAGGAATGACCGGGTCTTACACCACTCACCGCTAAAAACAAGTTTCGTCCCTGAAACTTAACCTTCCCCTGCGGCAAAGAGGTCCGGGTAGCACTTCCTCATCTTTGACTCTGGTTCCCAAGTTGCCTCACGCTCTTCCTGATTGCTCCAAAGCACCTTCACGTAGGGAATTGTCCGGCTCCGCAGCTTTTTGTCTTCTCGGGCTAGGATCCGCACTGGCATTTCCTCGAAACTTAGGTCTTCTTTAAGCTCGATTGCGGAGACGTCGAGCACTCGCGACGGATCAGGGAGGTACTTCCGAAGCATGGATACGTGGAACACGTCATGAACTCGGTCAAGGTTCGGCGGTAGGGCGAGGCGGTAGGCCACTGGGCCGATGCGCTCCAGAATCTCGAACGGCCCCACGTACTGCGGGCTCAACTTGCCTCTCAACCCAAACCGCTTCACCCCTTTTGACGGCGACACCCGCAACAACACGTGCTCTCCCACCAGGAGTTCCAAGTCGCGACGTCTCCGGTCTGCATAGCTCTTTTGCCGACTCTGGGCGGTCGCCAATCGTCGCCTGATGAGGCGCACCTTTTCCTCAGTTTCAACCACCAAGTCCGGCCCCAAAAACTTTCGCTCCCCCAGGTCGTCCCAACAGATCGGGGATCTACAGCGTCTGCCGTACAACGCTTCGTACGGCGCCATCTGGATGCTCGCTTGATAGCTGTTGTTATAAGCGAACTCTGCAAGGGGTAGGTAGCGTGACCATCCGTCTCCCAAATCCAGTACGCAAGCTCGGAGCATGTCCTCGAGTATCTGAATCACCCGCTCGGATTGCCCATCCGTCTGGGGGTGAAAGGCTGAGCTGAAGTGTAACTTGGTCCCCAAGGCTCGTTGTAGACTCTGCCAAAAGTTCGAAATGAACCTTGTGTCTCTGTTTGAAGTAACCGATGTCGGCACCCCGTGTAGCCTCACAATCTCGCCGATGTAGACTTGAGCCAGTCGGTCGCGTGTCCAGGTCGTGTGGATGGGTAGGAAATGAGCTGACTTCGTTAGCCGGTCCACAACGACCCAGATGGCGTCGTGCCCCTGCTGCGAACGTGGAAATCCGGTGACGAAGTCCATCGTGATTTGCTCCCATTTCCATTCAGGCACAGGTAGAGGTTGCAATTTTCCCGCCGGTCGTTGATACTCGGCTTTCACCTGTTGGCAAATCAGGCAGTGTGCCACAAACAGCGTCACGTCTCTCTTCAACTTTGGCCACCAGAAGGTCTGTCTGAGATCCCTGTACATCTTGGTGCCTCCAGGGTGCGCCACGTAGGGGGGCGCAGTGTGCTTCAGTCAGGATTTCCTTCTTTAGGTCAGGCAGATCAAGCACGCAATTCCGTCCTCGGAACCGAAGGGTGCCGTCCGTCCCCGCTGCAAAGTCTCCCTTCTGTCCCGGGGAAATCTTATCTCGTTCCAGTTGTAGCTGTGGATCCGCACCTTGGCCTTCTCGAATCCTCTCCATTAGGGTCGGCGCGACTGTTAAGGACAAAAGTCGCTCGACAGTCCCTGCGGGCACCACCTCCAATCTCAGTCGCGAGAACTCCGCGATCAAGTCATTCTGCTGCGTGATTGTGCCCGCCGAAGTCCCTTCTGCCTGTCCCTTCCTGCTTAGGGCATTAGCTACCACCTTTGCTTTTCCTGGGTGGTACTGAATGGTTAGGTCATAATCCTTCAGTAGCTCCAACCACCTCCTCTGCTGTAGGTTAAGCTCCTTCTGGGTGAAAAGGTATTTAAGGCTTTGGTGGTCCGAGAACACGTTACTATGCACACCGTAGAGATAGTGCCTCCACAGTTTCAGAACAAAGACCACTGCGGCAAGCTCCAAGTCATGAATCGGGTAGTTCTGCTCGTAATCCTTGAGTTGCCTTGAGGCATAGGCTATGACTCTTCCTTGCTGCATTAGTACTCCTCCCCGTCCTATCCGCGATGCATCGCAGTAAACTTCGTAGTCTTCCCCGGGTGTTGGTAAAGCAAGCACAGGCGGTCTCGTTAATCGCTTCTTAAGTTCTTCAAAACTTTCTTGGCATTGGGTCGTCCAAATGAACTTTACTCCTTTCCGGGTTAGGCGGTTCAGGGGGGGGTTGCAATCTTCGAGAAGCCCTCCACGAAACGTCTATAGTATCCTGCAAGGTCCAGGAAGCTGAGCACCTCTGTCACCGTAGTCGGCTGGGGCCAGTCGGTCACCGACTCCACCTTCTTGGGATCCACTGCGATTCCTGTTGCTGAAATGATATGCCCTAGGAATCCCACCTCGCGAAGCCAAAACTCGCATTTCTTAAGTTTGGCGTACAACTCCTGCTCCCTAAGAGTCTGCAGAACAATTCGTAGGTGCTCCTCGTGCTTCTCATCGGTGGGGGAGTAGATCAGGATGTCGTCGATGAAGACCACTACGAACTGATCCAGGAAGGCCTTGAAAACCCGGTTCATCAATCCTGGGTAAGTGTGCCCATTCTACACTATGACATTGTCTATCTCCCGATTGCTAAAGCGTAATCGAGGCCCCAAAGAAAAGGAAAGAAAGAAAAAAAAAAGGAACCCCACCCAAATTCTAAGAAGATATTCAATCAAGTGCATGGTCCCACAGTAAAAGCATAAAAGTATTTACATATATCTCAATCAAAGCCTATAGACATGAGGGGTTAAGCAGGGGTGGATTGCTCCGGTTCGAGTATTCCTAACTAATAGAGAAAAGTATAAGTAATACCTGTCATATCCCGTTCTAGGACGTCGCGCCATCCGCCGGAGCGGCTGGGGGAGCCCGCCCACAACCCTTGGGCCAGCGACGTACGGTGCGGTAGGGTAGGGACCTAGTAACGTGCCAATCCGCCATGCGCAGGCCGTCGGGTTGGTCCCTCTGTGGGTCAGGGGCTACAGTCTCCTCTCTTCCTTCCGGCTGTGGTGCTGCGGCTATAGCGGCTAGTTCCAGTGGACAAGAAGCGCGGGTGTGATCCGGTTTGCCGCAACCATTGCAGTGGGAGTACCTCCATAGGCAGTCCGTCACTCGATGCGCTTTTCCGCAGATAACGCAGGGCCCTTGTAGCGGTTCTGGGCTTCCTGTTGGCACTTGCCCGCCCTTCCGTGTTGTCTTCAGGCGTTGGTTCGTCCGGCTGCTTTGTTTGGGGCTCCCTGGCAGGATGGGGGTGGCAGCTTTCTCTATTTCGTCAGGTCGTGGCGCCGGGGGTCTCGTGATAGCCGGCCCCCGGGGGCACGCGTGACGTGTGTGACCCGGTTTGCCACATCGGAAGCAGTGTTCGTTCCGCCAAGGGCAGCCCATCATCCGATGCGCACCACCGCAAATGATACACGGCTGCGGTGGTTCAGGCCCCTCATTCGTCGTTTGCCCCGATTCCGGTCCTGTCCTCGGGCGTTTAGTCGCCCGGCCCCTCGGGTAGGGGTCTCCCTGCCGAGCCAGTTCTTGCTCAGCGCGCAAAGCCAAGTTGACTGCGTCATGATAGGTGGGAAAACCTGCCGGTGGCATCCTGCGAGGGGCATCGTCCCAGGTGCTGCGCTGGGAGTAGTCGACACCCTCAAGCTCCTGCGTCAGCATGCACAAGCGCTCCGTGAGGGTCAGCAGCTGCCCTGCCACGTCGCGCAGCTGGTTGCACAGTAAGCGGTTCACTTCGGATGCAATGTTCATTTCCGTCGGCCGTCGCCCACTGAGCCGGGCTGCTATTGTATCTGTGCATACAAAGAAGACTCATCAATCTCAACACGTCTAGGGAACCATTTGATCTGCCTAGGGAATCTGGCACCAACAAGATTCTACTTAGTTCCCTCCCCACACGCACTCGCGTTCTATTTGTCGATCCCGTGTTCACTTTATTAATCAGTAGTTAGAGTGTTGCGCCCCGTGGATGTTGGGCCCCGACTACTGTGGTTAAAACTTACCGCTCTGATACCATCTTAATCTGTCACGCCCCGGGGGTTCGAATCGCGCGGAAGAGGAGCCACCGATGCCCCTAATTCAGCCATATTTTTTTTTTTTGTAAATCATTACTCCCCGGCGCGTGTCCAGACCCGCCGCATATACAAATTCACTCTGCAAACGGGCAGAGTCTCCTTTGTATATGCACGGCGTCTCAACTACAAAGTGTCTCTCAAGGCGTAACACAGACAGTCTTTAACCACATCAGTTGGGGTCTCGCACACATACAACCAAACAACTCACATGATCTACTAGTATCAACCTATAACATAGAGGCCGTCGATTTGAAAGGATAAATAATCACAAGGTTTTGAAAGCGGCATCCACACGATGCCATCGTTTTGGAAAAACTGTTTCAAAGCCACATAAATCCACAGGGTTTTGAAAACGGCACCCACCCGATGCCGAATTTTGTGAAAACAGTTCGAAAACACATAAATTCCACAAGGTTTTAAAATCCGGTGCCCACACGACACCCATGTTTTAAAAACGGTTTTCGCAAACGGTTTCCTTTGCTTTTCTTTGTTTAAAACGGCCAAGTAAGAAAAGATATAACATTCATTCGCTCATATAGAAAAGGAAAAGACAACATCCACTTCGACCCCACGGGGGTGTCGCAATCCACAACTAACTAACATGAGTAATAAAGGAAAGAGGGGAATATTAGTCACTGTATTTGAAGTCGATCAGCGTCAGAACAGCACTCTCGCGGCCTCACCGGTGCCCTAGCACTCACCCCTGGACGAACCTGTCACGAAGTGGGAAGTCAGTGACTAGAAATAGTATGATAAGCACAAAGAACTAAGGCATAGCAAACCACAATAACCGGAGCAATCCGTCCCTCTCATAAACCGTCAGCGATAATCCCACCCTGTATCAAAATAACACCGGGCACCTTTCCCGACCACCGCACCGAGCCCTTACCCCAGTGTCCCCCGCCGAGCACCTGCCTCGGCCGCCGAGCACCTGCCTCGGCATCACCGCTCACACCCTCCACCCATGAGGGCCCCCATTCCTAACGCCACCGTCGCGTGGGGTACACGGGTCAACGTACCACTTTTCCGGAAAAGCACACCCTTGCGGTGGCCAAACCGCCGGTGTGCGTGTAGCAAAACAAGAGCCTCAGATCGACAGTAGGTAAAATAATATAACAGGGTTAGTACATAAACAGGAGGAGACTTACTATTCACCTTTGCCCCAAACATACTATTTCTATCATTAAGTTCCTATTCCCACAATCCCCGGGAATGTACCTACCTCCTGTGTGTCGTCCCGCGCTCGACTCGTCCGCGTCTGTACGCCCGTCGCCGACGACGTCCCGCACTCCTGAAGGTACAAGGGCATGTCAAGACTAAGGAAAACGAAAACCACACCGACACCCAACAGGACCCAGACGATGGACGCAACCCCGGACTTCGTGCGGCGGAGTCCCCTCGCACGGCACCACCCCGTGCGGTGCGCCCTTCGTCCGCGCATCGCCCCGACGGCCCCGACCCGTTGCGGCGGACAGATGGCGCGCTTGCCGCGCGGCGTGCGGCCTGTGGGTGGCCCGCGTGGCCCCAGCCTGCGCGGTGCCCTCCCGCGGGCAGTGGCCGCGCGGCGCGCCCGTCTCGCGGCGCCCCGCCAGCAGGCGGCCCGCGCGGCATCTGCCCGCGCGGTGCCTGCCTGCGGGCGGGTGCCCAAGCAGCGGGCCTACCGCGCAGCGCCCCGCCTGCAGGCGGCCCGCGCGGTCCTAGTCCGCGCGGCGCCTGCCTGCGGGCGGGTGCCCGCGCAGCGCGCCTGCCGCGCGGCACCCCGCCTGCAGGGGGCCCGCGCGGCCCGAGTCCACGCTGTGCCTGCCTGCGGGCGGGTGCCCGCGCAGCGCGCCTGCCGCGCGGCGCCCTCCTGCAGGCGGCCCGCGCGGCCCCAGCCCGCGCGGTGCCTGCCTGCGGGCGGGTGCCCGCGCAGCGCTCCTGCCGTGCGGCCCCAGCCCACGCGGTGCCTGCCTGCGGGCGGGTGCCCGCGCAGCGCGCCTGCCGCGCGGCGCCCCGCCTGCAGGCAGCCCGCGCGGCCCCTGCCCGCGCGATGCCTGCCTGCGGGCGGGTGCCCGCGCAGCGCGCCTGCCGCGCGGCGCCCCGCCTGCAGGCGGCCCGCGCGGCCCCAGCCCGCGCGGTGCCTGCCTGCTGGCGGGTGCCCGCGCAGCGCGCCTGCCGCTCGGCGCCCCCGCCTGCAGGCGGCCCGCGCGGCCCCTACCCGCGCGGTGCCTGCCTGCGGGCGGGTACCCGCGCAGCGCGCCTGCCGCACGGCGCCCCCGCCTGCAGGCGGCCCGCGCGGCCCCTGCCCGCGCGGTGCCTTCCTGCGGGCGGGTACCCGCGCAGCGCGCCTGCCGCGCGACGCCCCGCCTGCAGGCGGCCCGCGCGGCCCCCGCCCGCGCGGTGCCTGCCTGCGGGCGGTGCCCGCGCGGCGCGCCTGCCGCGCGGCGCCCCGCCTGCTGGCGGCCCGCGTGGCCCCCGCCCGCGCGGTGCCTGCCTGCGGGCGGTGCCCGCGCGGCCCGCCTGCCGCGCGGCGCCCCTCCGGCAGGCGGCCCGCGCGGCGGCGGCGGCGGCGGCCCCGATCGCCCCAACCCAACCCTCGAGCGTCCCCCCTCAAAAACTACAAAATCAAGAACTCGTAAAAACGTACCTTGATTCGCGAGGGAAAGAGGAGGAAGAGAGATTGCCCGCCTTCGCTCGAAGATCCCCGAAGAGTTTTGCGCCGCACCTTGGATCGCAAACGGGGAAAACTAAGGTTCCTCTTCCTTGCTCGAACGTTCAAAACGCATAGGGGGTGGGAAACCCTAGATCTGCACGTCTTTAAATCAACTCGTCTGACCTAACACAACCGGGTCAAACCGATTGTTAAAACCCCCCAATTTTCTAGGTCACTAGCCAGCCGAAAGGGAATTAAAAGGGAGGGTTCGGATTACCTCGGGAGTCGTACAAGTCGCCTGCGCGGATCTCGGAGCGCCTACGGGGGGTCCGAACTTCAAAAATTAATTCTGATCAAACCGGGAGTCGGAAACTGAAACCGATCGCGCCCGCGCGCTCCGCTCCGCGAGCTCTACCGCCTAAAATTATCTGCGGGCCCCGACGGTCTGTCCGGAAAAACACCAAAAATAAGGCCCTCGGTCGGACATTACAAGGAGAGGGGTGACGAGTAGGGTTAAGGAATGACCGGGTCTTACAACAGGAGTAGAAGTCCCTGTGGGAAAAGACACCACGACGGGTGTGAGAACTACGTCCCAAGTAGTTCTCAGTGGGTGCCGCCAACAAGCCCGACGGTCTGCCCACCAAGTCTACTAGAGGCATAAAGTAACAATATAATACTGAAATGAAAAGGCTGAAAAAGTAACTCTACAGCTACTATGCCTCTATCTAGATGCTCAAAAAGTGGAACATAAGGAAACATGATGCATCTACTAACTCTCAACATCCAGATCACCCAATCTACCTGACTGCCTCCTCGGGTCCAGTCAAACCTGCGCCTACCTACTGCCGTTACATCCCGGAGGACCGGACTGACGTAGGGCGTCCGTAGCTGCCAAAACTGGCCTAGCCAGAGGGACTGTGTCCGTAACTGCCAAAACTGGCCCAGTCAGAGGGACGGCGTCGACAAGTCGCGATACCAAAGTGCAGACCCACCCCGGACGTGGCACTCGAGGGGAGCGACCCCAACGAGGACAAGGATATCCGCGCACTCTGTCGAGCTCAGGTGGCACTGCAGGCTATAATCCAAAATCTACGCTCACGCTCTGAACGGAAGGACTCAATCCTCAAACATCTCGCACAACAGTCGAAGCACTCTCGACGACTCAGCTGATCAGCTCACACGAAACACGAGACACAAGCCTCACCAACAGCTCACAGCACAAACACACTGGATGGAGATACTCCACAGCCAGGACCACCATCCTCCAGACAGCTCCCATAACAGAACACTAAACTTACAGAAAAGACCGACACCATAAGGGTTCGGAAACCCGATAGGCCGGTGCTTAGAACCCTATCAAACAAGAACAGACTCTAGGCTCCGCCTATCGAAGTTCCCGACCCCTTATAGTTCGGGAACACAACAACCTCGGTACAACACGCAGAAGACACCAACCAGAGCCCGAAAGTTCCGAGAGACCTACACCTACAACCCTATCAAACAAGAACAGGTGCCAGGCTCGGCCCCCGTGGCTTTCGTCCCGACAAAGGAACGGCCCCTAGAACCCAGACCACTCGAATCCTTTCGAGTGGGGAGATTACAGGAAAAAGGTGACATTTGCTATTGAAAACCATTTTCACTCAGCCCACATAGGGTGAGGATTAAAAGTAGTTCCCTTTTTGAAAAACTATCTTGATTTGAAGAGAAACCCATTTTTAATGATTTTTAGTTCTTTTAGGAAAAACAGTTGCAAAACAAGTATTTTACCCAAACCCCGAAGGGCTGATGCCTTTGTCCAAATCAAACAAGAACAGACTCCAACGGCCCTTCGATTCTTGGAAGAAAACATTTGGTAGGCCAAAATCAGGTGTATGTCAAAAAGGGTTCTGGGTTCTAGGTCCGGCTAACACTAGAAAACTACTGCCACTAACACAGTGACGACAACCCCAACAGGGGAAAACAAGACCTCCCGGGACCACCGTTTACCCCAAACGGTTCCCGGTACAGACAAGCGATACACTACATCTACCAGACTCCACTCTGCTCCCAAGCACGAGTGCAAATGCATCCCACACTAAAAAGAAGTCCCGACCGCTCGGCCCACTACCCGGGCGCGGATAACACTAAGTCTAGGAATGAACATAATGTGTGGATGTCTAAACATAAAAAAACCTAGCCCAAGTGAGGGTTTTCTACTGGTCTGGTTACACATGCAACATATGACGGGGGTGCTAGGTCAGGTTCCAAGATAACTATAATTTAACAGGTGGTAGGAAGCAAAAGAGATCATACGATCATCAGATAAATACAAAGAATAAGAACATTCAAATTCTAGCATGCTACACAGTCCAATCCCTATCATGCATGATTCTATATCAATAGAATTAGCGCACAGTTCATAGATCCTGAAAGCAAAGCCACCCACCTGAATGCGCTAACTGTCCAAGATCCAACAGCTGAAAACACCAGGAACAGCAACCTCCAAATAATCCTCAGTCCCACAATCCCTGAACAACTCTTCCTGGTACAACATACAGTCCAAAGTTACACTTTATTCCAAAAAATCCAAGTTTTACAATTCTGCTGGGAACAGTCCTCTTAATGCGAAATTTTCACCTGTAAAACAAACTCCAAAAATTCCAATAAAAATACCACAGCGATCCTCGCGTCGAGACCTTCGAAACGGGTACCTGTGGTCCAAATCCGAGCACCGTAGGCCAAGTTACAAATTCCACAGTAACGGTGCGCAAAATCCCATAACCAAACAACTGTAAACTCTTGTACAGATAAAAAGGAAAATGTATACCTTCGGGGAGGTCTCCAAAAATTCCAAGAAAAATACTGTGATGATCCTCGCATCGAGTAGATGAAAAAAGTGTATAAGAGCGTCTCAATCCGATGTCCGAGCGCGGAGATAAAATTCAATCAATCTGCTGTCCTCAAAAATCCACACAACAAACAAGGTCCTCAGTGAGCATGGAAGAACTCCTCGAAAAGCATGAAGCCAGGTAATGCAGAAAATACCAAAATCGTAGCCTTACCTGTTGCGAATCCAACGGCGAAGAAATCGCTCGAAAAGATGGTCGGAGTAGGCCGGGGGAGCTCGTGCACCGAAACGAGACGGAAGAAACACCGAAGAAAGAACGTCGCGACGCGCCAAGAAAATGGGAATCTCGAAAACCGTGCCACGTAAAATCTCCAAACTCTGTAAAAAGGTGCAGCACTGCGTGGGGATCAACTTTGCTGAAGACTTCCCATCGTTTTGAAGCTCGGAAATGCCAAAAAGAAGCAAAAGAAGGCGGCTCGGGCTATTTATAGGCCGCACCAAACAAATGGAAAAATTCCACTCATGTCCCAACTTTCGGGCGCTCCCGAAGATTCGGGCGCCCGAATCCGGGCGCAAAGGAGAAACACTGTAGCCGCCCGGAAATTTCCCGTGCCGCCACGTCACCCGCACAGCAAACAGCTGTGCGGGGCGCGCCGGAAGTGGCCACGTGGCCCTCCCGGTGGCCGACACGTGTCCCGCACAGCAAACAGCCGTGCAGGGCGCGTGTGGTGCCGCCGCATGGCGCCTACCCGGTCAAACGGGTAGGTGGCGCCCGCCAGTGGCAGGGCGACACGCGTCCCTACCACTGTCGCGGTCACACGTGCGGGCAGGCGCCGCCCAGGCCGCCTACCACGCACGCGCCCCGAGGCGCCCGTCCGCGCCCCCGTGCGCCGCGCCTCGTGGACCCGCGAATGGCATGCCGACACGTGTCCCCTGCACCCGGTCCACGCACCCTAGTTCGTGTTCCGTGGACCGCGCCGCGTGCACCGACCAACCGGGGGCTGCCACGCGTCCCCCCGCCTGGTCCATGCACCGCCACGCCAAACCCGTAGACCGCGCATCACGAGCCCGCCAATCAGGCGGCGCCACGTGTCCATGCGCCGGGTCCGTGCACCCAGCCGCGCCCCTCTGTGGACCGAGTGCTGCGGACCGGCCAATCACAAGCCGCCACGTGGCAGCCGGCGGTCCACGGCCCCTCCCATGCACCGAAATTCAGCGAAAACTTCCGGGAGTCCGTTTTTGGGCATCCGGACTCAGAATCAAACAAGCAAATAGCCATTTTCAAGCGTTTTTCCGCGCTGAATCCAAATCCAACCTCTGTTTGGCCCAAAACCATTTCAAAAATTCGGCAAATGCAGCCGAAGGCCAATCCAGCTGGGGATATCACACAGGGTCCATCTGTGGCTTCCCTTTGATGCACTATGGGCCAGACACACCAACACTAGGTGTTCTACACCACGGTTCATGGGAGAAGCTACACGGGGATCGGGGGCACCACAAACTGGCCCTTAGAATTACTACACATGGACTTAATAGGGCCAACTCGTCAACCATCTTTGGGAGGTAAATGATATATTTTTTTTTGGTTGATGATTTCTCTAGATATTCATGGGTTATTCTACAAACAGTAGAGCATATCGGGTATTTAACTTGGAATCTAAAACGATGGTAGAATCTATTAATGTTAAAGTAGATGAAGCTTTCCATTTTGCATCTGATAAATCTACCCCTGATATGTCTCTGGATGATGATACTCCTGTAAATGCATCTTCTCATAATAACTCTTTCGATAAAGTTGATGCATCTAATGGTTCTTCTAGTTTATCTGAAATGCAGGAATCATCACATGTACCTCCGAGTACTCCGTTACCTCAAACGCTACGCATCTCCAAGGATCATCCAAAATCAAACATTATTGGAGACCCACAAGAAGGAGTCAGGACTCGGAGACAGTTGATTTGTGGAGTCGCATGTTACGTCTCCATGATAGAACCAAAGAACGTCGATGAAGCTCTTCAGGATGACTACTGGATTGAAGCAATGCAGGAAGAGCTCCATCAGTTCGAAAGAAACAAAGTCTGGGAACTAACGAAGCCACCGAAGCAACACAACGTGATTGGTACTAAATGGATTTTTAAGAACAAGAAAAATGAGGATGGTACCATAATCAGGAACAAAGCACGCCTAGTTGCTCAGGGCTACTAACAAATTGAAGGTATAGACTTTGATGAGACATTCGCCCCGGTAGCTCGACTCGAGTCGATTAGAATTTTGTTCGCAATTGCTTGTCATTTTAAAAGCAAACTCTTTCAAATGGACGTTAAGAGCGCATTTTTAAATGGGTTTTTAAACGAGGAAGTTTATGTGGCTCAACCGAAAGGTTTTGTAGACTATAAACAACCTAACCATGTTTTTCGTTTGAAAAAGGCTCTTTACGGCTTAAAACAAGCACCGCGAGCATGGTACGAAAGGCTAACAAAGCACCCATTGGAAAATGGCTACACTCGAGGGGGAGCAGACCGGACTCTCTTTGTGAAGCATTATCAGGATAATTTCATTGTAGCACAAATCTATGTCGATGACATTGTATTTGGTGCAACTAGAGATAATGATACTTCTAAATTCGCGGAAACCATGGAAAGCGAATTTGTGATGTCAATGATGGGCGAATTGACATACTTTCTTGGATTGCAAGTGAAACAAAATGATGAAGGCATCCATTTGTGTCAATCCAAGTATGCAAGGGAGTTGGTGAAGAAATTCGATTTAGAAAACTCTAAAGATTTTCCGACTCCTATGGGAACTAGCAATAAGGGATTAGGAAGTGAATCTCTTAGTGAGAGTGTAGACGAGAAGATTTATCGCAGCATGATAGGAAGTCTACTCTATCTCACGGCTAGTCGCCCGGATATATCCTTTAGTGTTGGGATTTGCGCGAGATATCAGTCAGCATCAAAGGAGGTTCACCTGAAAGCAGTGAAAAGGATCATCCGGTACGTCAAAGGAACACTGAATTTCAGAATTTGGTATCCTATGGGAACAACGCTTGACATTATAGGATATTCAGATGCCGATTGGGCAGGACCAGTGGATGATCGGAAGAGTACGAGTGGTGCATGTTTTTATCTTGGCCATTGCCTTGTTGCATGGCATAGTAAAAAGCAAAACTGCATAACACTCTCGACTGCCGAAGCGGAATATATCTCAGCGGGTAGTTGTTCAACTCAACTCATTTGGATGAAAAGCGTGTTGAGCGACTTCCGAATTTCAGCAACTTCGGTAACAATTCTTTGTGACAACACAAGTGCTATAAATATTTCTAAAAACCCTGTGTTGCACTTAAGAACAAAACACATTGAACTTAGATATCATTTTCTAAGAGAGCTAGTTGAATTGAATATTCTTCAAATTTCTTACATTTCAACTGATGATCAATTAGCTGACATTTTAAAAAAACCTTTGGATCAAAAACGATTTATTCATTTGCATAAGGCAATTGGAATGCTTTCCTTGAAATAATTCCCTTTTGAAATCATTGCTTAGGTTAGGTTTCGTTTTGTGTTTTTGTTCATTATCTATGTTTGTACATAGAACATCAATTGCGCACTAGTACTATTGACTTTAACTGCATCCTTTTATATAATTTGAAATTTATTATGCTTTGGATATCATAATAACTCATTTGATGCTATGATCATTTATGTCAATTAAGTCCTCTTTGTTTTGATCAAAGTCAATTTCTCTCTCAAATGATCTCTTGGTATAGTTTTTATCTTATTTGACAATTGAGTCGAGTATGAAATCGAGATCAGTTTTTGGTTGAATACCTTATATATTAAATAATTGATAGCCAATTGAGGGGGAGTTAATGCAAATTGTTATGCTCAAAAGATATGGAAAGAGTTACATCCCAATGAGGAGTGTGAAAACTACAACCACATGGAGGAAAGAGCTACCACCTCGGTCGTCCGAGTACTGTGTGCAGCTACCACATGTATACCAAGCATGATTTTTCAAGTTGATTAGATAAAATGCTTTTTGGAATACTTGACTCTGTCGAATTCCAAGGTTGGTATAAGATGGGGATTTTATTGAAAGATGCTCAAAGAGCCACTCCTTACAATAATTTGACTAGATATATTATCTAATTTATCTGGGATTTCAAACATCTATTGATCTTGGTATTTCATTTTCTATACCAAATTGATAATTTGATAAGGCATTACTCATAAGATCATGATAGATGTAATTGAACTTGTTCAACTTTAAGGGATTTAATTTTTATAAATATTCATTTTATTATTTGGATATTTTTGATAGATTTTGCATAATCTATTTCTTTTATTATGAAATGATGATTTTTATTTAAAGTTGACATGCAAAAGTGCTTACAATCTTTTTCTGGATTTTCTGGAATTTTTCTGAATTTTTCTGAAAAAAAAGTTTGGAGCCGATCCGGACTGGACAATCCGATCCGGATCCCGAACGCAGGAATTCCTGCGGGTAGCCGATCCGGACTGGATTCTTGAGGCAGTCCGGACCGCGGCTAGGGTTTTATATAGAACAAAAGGGTTTTGATTTCTTTTTACTATAATCTTTTGTTCTTAAGTCTCCAGAGCTTCTCTCTCTAGAAATCAACTGATTTGGAGCCTTTTCAACTCAAGTTCTTCGATTCCAAGTAAGTTTTCTTGATCAAAAACTCGGTTTTTCACAGTTTTTCACTATTTCGCTCAAAACGTGATGGAAATCTTGTAACTTTTTCGTTTGAGATTGGTTTTTGGTCAAATTTCTTTTGAAATAAGAACTCTGGGTAGATTAGTTTTGATTATATGCTAGGTATTCTCTTGATTAACGGATTTTTAGGCTTCGATTTCTGAAAATTCGGTTTTAGGGCATATAATAGGAATTTTTGAAAATCATGGGATTGATCTATTTTTAAAATTCTTTTTGCAAAACTAATTTGATTCCTAGTCTCTCTACATGATAATGATTGTTTGGGTACAATTTTTCTAATTTTTGAAAATAAATAATTTTTTGTGTGTTCTTGAGTTTTGCTCACAGGTTTTTCTATCATCTGAGCACTAGTAGCAAAAATGGCTTTTGCTTGGATTATTGCACTCATTGTAGCAATGGTGGGAACTCGAGCATCTGTTAAAAAGGAACACGCTGGACCAAGTCAAGAGGAAATGAAGAATGTTCTTCAAAATGGTTCAGAATCAGAAGACGAAGAAGATTGGGACACATTTTGTAAAGAAGTACAACAAGTGGTTGATGACGAAGATAGGTTCTATCTAAAGCAAAAGAAGCTGATGAAGTCTTCCTCAACAACCAAGCAGCACACAAGGAGCAAGAATTCGAGGGGCAGAGGAATTCAGATCAATGAACCCCTCGCCAGAGCACGCTCTCTGCCTAAAGAATCTCCTTGTAATGAAGGTCAAAATACACTTTCAGCATCCACGCAATCTCCTTCTACCTCCAAGAGAAACACCACAAAAGCTGATATATTATCTATGCAACGAGAACAGCTAAGAATGTCTGAAGAACAAGAAAGAATGTCGGCTGACATTCACAAGATGAAAAAGAATTGTTCCAAATTATCAAGGATGCTTAAAGGGATTTTGAACAAATTGGACTGCAGCAGCTAGCTCTGAGGATTCTGAGCCCGACAACTGAATTTCTTTCTAACATATATTTCTGTTTTGCAGGTTTTTAAGTTTTAGTTCTTACCTTTTATTTTTGACCTTTTTGAACTCTCCTTTTATTTTTGTAATTTTGGCTACTTTAGTGACAAAAAAGGGGAGAGATATAAGAACAATTGGAACAATGGTGTGTGAGAACTTTGAAGGTAAGTATCAAAACAACTTTTGGTTCTGTATTGTGTTTTGAATGCATGCCTCGACTAACTATTCGACTAACTATTTGGGCATGTATTATTACTAACAAGTTGTTTGATTACTAACAAACTTATGGCATTTGAATTTTAATGCTTAGAAGATATGTCTATTTCTGATTATGATCTTAATACATATCTGAGTTCACAAATGTCATTGTAAGTATAAACTCTATCTCTGTTTGGTTTTGAATGCTAAATATTCTTGAGGTATCTAACGATCTCTTTTGTCAAGAATGATTTCTTTTGCAGAGAATACAGATGTCTAAGTCTAGAGTCTGTTTTAGGAGTTTATCTCATGTACTTATTTCTTGGTTCTCTAATGTAATTTTTTGTTGTATGGTGATAGCAACAAAAATATCTTTTTGAATTTTCTTGAGTGGATTTTTTGTTTTGTCACGAAACCGCCAAAGGGGGAGATTGTTAAGGAATTTGTTTTGACGTATTTCGTGAAAGTGTTAAGTCTTGAAGATTGAAGATAAAGAAGTTTGGATCATATACCTCAATCTCAAGAAAGAAGAATTCAAAAGGGTCAGGTACGTTTAATTAATTAATTTTGATGATCCGAATACTTCTTATAGTGTAGAAACACTTGGATGAATTTTTATTTGCATAAAAATCAAAAACTGGACATATTACATGTTCAGGATCCGGATCAGGCACTGTAGTCCGGACCCCGAACGTTGTTTGTTCATGCGCAAATCCAGTCCGGAACAAAGCCAATTCTGATCCGGACCCCGAACATGGGTTTTGCTGAAATGTATGAACAGTCCGGACCTGGTACTTCAGTCCGGACCCCGAACGTATGTTTTTCTGGAAATTGTTTGTTTAGCCACGACAGTCCGGACCGCCGATTCTACAGTCCGGACCGTCGTCCTGAAAAATTCCAGATTAGGTCAGTTTTTGATTCTTATCCTCTTCCAACGGTTTCTAACCTATAAATAAACCCTACGATTCATTTGTTAGGGTAATCCAAAAATACGGTCGAAAAGGAGAAATCCAGATATAGAGAAGAAAGGAAATAACTAGATTTAATTCTATGTTTCTTCATCTATATTGATTAATTTGATTCTAGGTTTTCATACTCAGATTTTGAGTAGAATCAAATTAATGAATACTTAGATGGTATTTTCGATCTATCTTTGATCTAAGTATTCGGCAGATCATCACCACCCAAAAAACAACGATTTTCCCAAAATCGGCGCGTGGACTCGCGTGGCCTTGTGGATTCAAGGTGCTACCGCTCTCGTGGATTCGGAGCGAGGTACGTTCGTGGATTCTAGACGTGCTACTGGGTGAAGACCGTGGATTCGGTTGGACGTCGTGGATTCGACGTTGGACGCCGTGGATTCGGCGTTGGACGCTAATCGTGGATTCGAGGAGCGTTGCGGAGCGAGCGGAGAAGATCTACTAGAAGCGTATGGAAAAAGGTCGAGTCGTCTGTGAGTACGGTATATCACCTTTGTACGTGTTATAATTCTAGTGGATTTCGCCGTGTTATCGGTCTTGTGGTTTTTTACTCCGGCTTTGGAGTTTTCCACGTAAAAATCTTGCGTGTTATATTTTCATTTCCGCATTGGGTTTTATTGCTCAACGATTTTTGAGTGTTTATTGTTTACACCTATTCACCCCCCCTCTAGGTGGTTTTTCCCCTATTTAGATCCATATTTTAACATAACCCAACAAGTATCTGTCCAAATAAACCCAATCTAACGAACAGTAAAAACTGGTACTGCCTGCTCTGCTGTCGAACTCAAGAACTCAGTAGCGGAATCGGCACACATGGCTCGAATTCCGTGGGATCGGCACACATGGCTCGAAATCCCAATATAAATAACAGACCAGCACACATGGCTCGGTCATAAGCCTACCTCCGGAGTGGCACTCGAGGGGAGCGACCCACACGAGTAAAGTATCTCTGTCACAAGTATCACGATATAGCAGGACTGGATCACGACTATGATCAAAGTGGGAAAATCCATCCACTAAAGAAACCCCGATCCCCAATCTGATGCAAAAGTACACATCCGGTCAACCGCCCAATATCCGCGGTCACCGCAACACCCCACAAATCCCCAATCTGGTACAACAACCGACATCCGGTCAACCGCTCGATATCCGCGGTTGCCGCAATACCCCACAAATCCATAATCTGGTACAACCAAATCCAGACTCGATAATCTCGGCTACACTATCCTACAACCCTGCTCGACCCGAGCAATATACATCATGCAACTGAATAAAAAGGAGAAAAGAGTCAACATGGTTTCTCCTAAGTCTAGTCCCAATATGATAGTGTAGCAATAAATAGTGGCCTAACTAGGTGTCCATACAAGCATGCAAATGTCCCAAGATGATACAAAAGAAATACAGATATCGATGTTCTTACATTGTTCGAGCATGCTATTCCCAGGTATAATAATAATAATTGCATAAGAACATAAATACTAACAGCCTATGCCTGCCTATACCACGTGTACAATTCTCTCAAGGAAAAATAAATGGCCTTTGATCATAACAAGCATGCAATTGTTGCTAATAGGGTGCAATTAGCCTTCTAATATGGAAAACACTCCAATAAGCCTAGTGGGTAGTCAAAAGTAAGAGATTCGCAACAACACCCACCTCGATCGCTAAATCCAAGTCCAACAGCGTCCTCGCCCAAAAGAGATTGTCCGCAGCGATAACTGTAAAAATGCCCCCAAACAACACAAATAAACACACAAGTCCCCAATTACAAGCTGTCCAGAATTACAGTCAAGAAGAAGCTCGGTTTTCACCTATAGGATGGACTCCAAAAATTCCGACAAAAATACTCCTGCGTTCGTCGCGTCGAGCCGATCGAAACGAGTACCTACACGTCCCAAACCGAGCATCGTACATCAAGATATAAATTCAA
The DNA here is from genome assembly GCA_029204045.2 of Tillandsia leiboldiana. Classification (NCBI taxonomy): domain Eukaryota; kingdom Viridiplantae; phylum Streptophyta; class Magnoliopsida; order Poales; family Bromeliaceae; genus Tillandsia; species Tillandsia leiboldiana. Next base: position 24,356,610 of record CM055062.1, on the reverse strand, counting down.
CAAGGTGACCCTCTCAAAAGAATCCTGTACAAAAATCTGTAGCACTGTGCTCTGGAAAAAGGGATGTTTCACCTTTGGGAAAAACTCAGAAAAATCTGGGAAAATTCGAGGACGTTCCTTACGATGTGTAGATGCAAAACGACTACAGACACGCCTCCATTCGATGCCCGAGCGCAAAGTTATCACCGAAACACTGTGGCGCTGTCCAAAACTCCGCCGAAGAAAAAGGGTCAAAAGAAAGCTCGGGAAACTCCAAGATAGATTCGAAAAGAGGGGGAGCTCAAAACACAAAAGTCGTAGCCCTACCTGTCGTGAAGCCAACAGCACAAGAATCGCCGGAAACAGAGGTCGGAGTAAGCCGGGGGAGCTCATGCACCGAAATGCAACGGAGAAGAACACCCAAGAGGAAACGTCGCGCGCGCCGGAAAAGTGGAAACCTCGAAATGCGTGCCACGAAAAAAACCCAGGAATCCTCAGGTGGATGCTGCTCTGTGAGGTGAAGAGAAGCTCAGAAGGTTTCATAGTGAGAAAATGCCCAAAAAAGGCAAAACAGTGGCCCAAGGGGGCCTATTTATAGGCCCAGCCCGCCAAGTCAAGCCTGGCGGATTCGGGCCCAACTTTTGGGGGCCCGAATCCGCCAGGGGGTCGGACGGCCTCCCGTCAGACTGCGCCCGAAAGTCCCCTGGGCCGACACGTGTCCCGCACAGCAAACAGCTATGTGGGGGCGCGCCAACTGCGGCCACGTGGCCTCCCAGGAAACGGACGCGTGTCCCGCACAGCAAACAGCTGTGCGGGGCGCGCCTGGTGCCGACACGTGGCACCGCCCGGTCAAACGGGTAGGTGGCGCCGGCGAATAGCCGGGCGCCACGTGCCCACTAGCGTCATGGGTCGCTCATGCGGGCAGGCGCCGCCTGACCGCCTGCCACGCACGCGCCCCGAGGCGCCGCCCGCGCCCCCGTGCGCCGCGCCTCGTTTGCCCGCCAATCACAAGCCGCTACGTGTCCCGTACACCCGGTCCACGCACCCACTTTTGGGTTCCGTGGACCGCGCCGTGTGCACCAACCAACCAGGTGGTGACACGTGTCCCCCCGCCTGGTCCATGCACCGCCGCGCAAGCTCCGTGGACCGCGCGCTAAGGACCGGCCAACTTGCGCCTGCCACGTGTCCTGCGCCGGGCCTATGCACCCTGCCGCGCCGCTCTGTGGACCGAGCGCTGCAAACCGGCCAATCAAGGGCCGCCACGTAGCACACCGGCGGTCCACGGTCCCCCATGCACCAAAAATCACAAAAACTTCCGGGAGTCCGTTTTTGGGCATCCGGACTCAGAAATAAACAAGCAAATAGCCGTTTTCAAGCGTTTTTCCGCACTGAATCCAAATCCAACCTCTGTTTGGTCCAAAATCTTTTCTAAAATTTGGCAAATGCAACCGAAGGCCAATCCAGCAATAAATACCTCACTGGGTCCATCTGTGATATCCTTTTGATACACTATGGACCAGACACACCATCAATAGGTGTTTTACATATTGGATTCACGGGGAAAGACTGCATGGGTCCTGGACCATTACAACAACAGCAGCTCTCACATGGCTCCTCAAATTCCTCGGCGAAAATCCTCATGTCCTTGAAAAACTTAGGGTAAAATTTAACACTAGTGTTTTCTGAAATATGCCAATTAGCAGTATTGGCCTATCTAAATATATGAGAAAGCTGTGTAGGCATTTCAGTGGAGTTGTTTGGACTTTTTTGAACAACTCTATTTAATTAGTTGGATCAAATTAATTAGCCCAAAATCAAAGACAGCTAATATAGTTTATGATAATATGGCAGGAGGAGCACATTCAGATTAAAGAAAAAAGAAACTGTATTAGACATCTCACATGGTCAGAGGTCAATAGCATGCCTTATACCAACAAGGTAAGTAAAAATGCTCATTTTGTTTATTAATCTATATAAATTTATGTCTCGTGCATCTTAAAATGTACCCTTGAATGTGTTAAGCCGATTCTTGGGATTTCCTATTAAAATCAATATCATTTGATAACAACTTGGTATCAAAGTTAGTCCTCAGCAGTCTATGATGGTCAAGGCCAGATTTAAATCTCCAAATCCATCACTTAATTGAACAAATCCCTACTTATTATGTCACAGGTGGGCAGGGGAGTTAAACATTATTTCTTAGCTACTCTTCAGTACATTAATATGTAGCGGTTGAAAAGTAAATTTGACTTATAAAAATTAACGGTAAATCAAAAATGCAACTCTATACTAGTTTTGTTGGTTACATACTTAATTAGGAACATATATATATATATATATATATATATATATATATCACTCCATGTTCCCCTATATTCTGCTTACAAATTTCTATGATACCAAAAGTGTAAATTTGGTGTGAAGCTCAGGTAATCAGTGAGACTCTAAGGAAAGCCACCATCTTACCTTGGTTTTCAAGAAGAGCTGCCGAGGATTTCATCGTTGATGGTCATGACATGCAAACTTACGCATTCCAATATATATATATATATATATATATATATATATATATATATATATATATATATATATATATATATATATATATATATATATATCTAAAATTGAGCTTATATGTTTTTAAAAATATCAAGTTATTGATGTTTATAGGTTTCACCATTTGGATGAAAAGATGTGCAGTTATAATGATAGTGACCCCTTGGATTTAGTGGGTAATTTGTATAATAGCATAATCTAAGAAGTAGAATTAGTTAAAGGATTAGTTTTAATGATAAAAAACTTATAAGTACCAAATACTTGGTGCTTTTACAAGCACCATAGCCGAATTCTATATATATATATATGTATAGGTTGGCTGAAATACTATAGATAGCAAATGAATTTCAATGTCACCCATTTGTTTTCGATGATGTAGCTTCCAAAACGACGATCGATACCGTAAAATATAATCTAGGTAATTTAAACTATATGAAAATTAAATTTCATACTATAAACTATATGAAAATTAAATTTTATATTTTTTCGATATTTTTTTTTATTCATCAGGTGGACACAAAAATGAACGGTTAAAAATGAATATCCTTCAAAAAGTGATGATAGGAGTCTTGTAATCAAGATTGAGAGTATAGATCTTGTTTTAAATAGTTTTAAAAAAATTTAACCAAAATTTAATTAATTTAGATTTTTTTACACCACATAATAAGCAAAAGACTCAAATATTCTACCATTAAAATTATAAATTTTGAACCCTTTGATCATTAGGTCATAGATGTCGAAAAGATTTAAAATTTGATTATTAGATACTTCTTGTGATCTAAATTATATTCAACAGTACTGGTCGTCGATTTGGATATTCTATCATCGAAAACAAATAGGCGGCAATGGAGCCCATTTACTGTTGATAGCATTTTAGCTCAATTCTTATATATATATATATATATATATATATATATATATATATATATATATATATGAGATAATTGTCTTTGTACCCCTGAAATATGAAGAAATATCTGATTTACCCCTCTTATTTTTTTCTTTCCAATATATCCTTCATACGTTCCACCGTTATTAAAAATACCCCTACCGTTTCCCTTTGTTAAGTTAACTAGGGTTAAACTAGAGTTAAATAATAATCGGAGTTGAAAACTATTAGATATACCTATTTTGTCCCTATCTACCAAAACTATTGAAAATTTTAAGGGTACATAAGAAAAGTTGGTTATGGTAGAAGGGTATATTTGAAAGGGCAAAATGGTAATTTCACACAGATAACGGCAGCTCCAAACGGTACACTAACAGAGTTTAACTTCAGGGGTATTTTAGAAAGAAGTTGGAACGTAAGAAGGGTAGTTTTAATATTAGCCTTCTAAGAGGAGTAAATGTAAAAACAGAAAAATTTTTAGGGGTATATAGGAAATTGCCTCTATATATATATATATATATACTAGTGTAGTACTCCGCGCGATGCAGCGGGTAGATAATAGAAAAAAAATAAAAAATATTAATAGTATATATATTTTTATAAATTTTTAAATATATAAGAGTGAAAAAAATTTCATATCAAATTAATAATAAATTAATCCAAATATATAACCAGTATATATGTTTAAGTTTAACCGTTCAAAAAATAAAATGGGAATTCAAGTAATTATCAAGTTTTTTGCTTCCCAAGTTTTTAATATACCCATCCTGAACCATTTTGTTAATTAGCTTCCTCATAGTGCTCTGATTAGCTTCCCCGTCTAACTTGCTTTGAAGCTTCGCTATTGTCACATAATCCATTGGTAAAGCATGATAAAGAGCTTGAAACCAAATCGCAAGCACAATAAATAAAAGACATAAACTGTTGGATAAAAATATAAACGTATATTTGTATGTAAATATATCAATTAAGAGCATATGATACCTTCATGTACATGAAATCCTCATCGACGTCTTGGTAGTTTCCTCGGTCTGTGGAATCTCCTGCATCTCAACCTCCTCCTTTACAACAGATGAATTGGAGTTGACTTCCTGGTAGTGGAAAAAAAAAATAGAAAAAAAGGAAGTTAAAAGAAAAGGTGCATAAAGAAAAAGGAAAAGAACCAACCGTTATTTACCTTGTTAATAGTGTAACTATCCTTGGTAGCTATGGATATTTGTGATGAACATACAGAACTTCGTGATGAGTATGAGATGCTTAACTTGGACTTTGATCTTCTTAAGAAAACCTATAATATTTTAATTAAGGAAAAAAAATAAATTGTTTCTGAATTGAAGGAGATTATGGATGGTATTGCTAGATGCTATACCTTGGTTAATCACCCTACCTCTGGTCCAATTGATGTAGAATCAACAGTCGAAGCGGTAATATTGGGTGATAAAGAAACAACGTCAACAACCGAGGAAGATCGTGAAGCTCCCCCGGTTAAAACTCCTCGCTATTTACTCTGCAATGAGCAAATATGAATGAATAATTAAATAAATCACATGTAGAAAAATCTAATCATGAAATCAAATTATTGGAGGAAAAAAATAAATTGAAAAGAAAATAGAATATTCGAAAGAACAAACCCTAGAACAAAGAAAAATTGAATTGGATGAAGATGGCCATGAAGTGGACGATGGAGATTTTGATCTTGGAGGAGGAGGAGGGAGAGGAGGGCAAGGAGATTTGGAGGTTCTCCACGACGGAAAGGAGGCTTAGAGAAAGAGGGAGAGAAGAAGAATAATAATAAAAAGAACTCAAAAAGGGGGAGATATAATTAATTCATTGAAAGTAGGGAGTGAGAAGAGTTGGAGGTTGGGAATGGGAAGAATTTATCATTAATTCATTGAGAGTTAGGAATAAGAAGAGTTGAGGGTTAGAAATGTGAAGAATCTATCATTAATTCATTGAGAATTGAAAAAGAGAAGAGTGAAAGAAAATTTGACACGTGGCAAAAAATAGGGGAAATCATATAGAGGTATAGATAGTCCGGTTACAATGCTATCAATAGCACCAAGCAATTGGTGCCATAAAGTTTTTAGTCGTTAGATCTACCTCTTTGATCATTTCTACCTGTTAGATCATACTATTCTCCCAACCACCTACTAAACTTTAGGGGCCCACTGTCATCCTAACCGCACATCTCTTTATCCAATGGGTAAAAACCAAATTGCACTAATGACTTGGTACTATTAACAATATAGTAGCCTAGTTATATATATATATATATATATATATATATATATATATATATATATATATATATATATATATATATATAATTTAACTTCTATGCTTTTAAAAGTACCAAGTCATTGGTGTTTGTACGCTAATAATTAGCACTTAGATGAAAGGATGTGCCGTTAGGATGATAGTGGACTCCTTGGATTTAGTAGGTGGTTGGTGGAATTGCATGATCTAAGAGGTAAAATTAGTCAAATAGGTAGATCTAAAGGTAGAAAATTTACCAGCTCTAATTGCTTGGTACTTTTAAAAACATAATAGTCGAACTCTCTCTCTCTCTCTCTCTCTCTCTCTCTCTCTCTCTCTCTCTCTCTCTTTATATATATAATTGAGCTCATCCTATGTTTTTAAAAGTATCAAGTTATCGGTACTAGTAGGTTTTTAACCGTTGAAAAAGATATGTGGTTAGGATAATAGTGGGCCCCTTGGGTTTAGTGTGTGGTTGGTGGAATAGCATGATCTAAGGGGGTGGAATTAGTCAAAGGGTTAGATTTAATGGTGAAAACTTACAAGGACCAAGTGCTTGGTATTTTTACAAGCATAGTAGCCGAACTCTCTCTCTCTTTATATATATATATATATATATATATATATATATATATATATATATATATATATATATATATATATATATATATATATATATATATATATATATATATAGAGAGAGAGAGAGAGAGAGAGAGAGAGAGAGAGAGAGAGAGAGTTATGCTACTATACTATTTATAAACGGGAACTCGGGTTCTATAGTCTCGTTTTTAATTTTAGGATGTTCAAATTAACGATCCACACCGTTAAAACTGATCTAAGCTATTTAAAGTTTTAAGAAAAAAAAAATTATATTTTTTCGACATAGTTTACTTTATGATCAAACCATTTCAAAATTGTTAATTTTCAATAACTATTATGGCGAGTTTGTAGTTTAACGGTGTAGAAAAATATAAATTTATTCAAATTTTGATAGAAAATATTTTAAACTATTTAAATCAAGATCAGCATTCTCGATCTTGAATTTAAAAGTGAATCCTCAAATTTTAAAGATTGTTCAATTTTTACCGTTTATTTTGATATGATTACTTACTAAGTAAACGATGTCGAAAAAAAATAAAATTTTATTTCTAAGAACTTCATAATTCCTCGATTATATTTAATGGTGTGGATCGTTGACTTGAACACCATAAAATCGAAAATGAGACTATAATACCGAAGCTCCGGTACTATAGATAGTATAGGAGCCTAACTATATATATATATATATATATAGTCCGGCTACTATTCTTGTACAAGCAGCAAACAATTGGTGCTTGTAAGTTTTCTACCGTTAGATCTATCCCTTTGACTAATTTCATCCGTTAGATCATTATATTCCACCAAAGACTCACTTAACCCAAGGGGCCCACTATCAATAACCACACATCTTTTCATCCAAGGACTAAAACCTACAAACACTAATGACTTGGTACTTTTAAAAGCATAGGAGCTTAATTATATATATATATATATATATATATATATATATATATATATATATATATATATATATATATATAGTCCAGCTACTATACTATCGATAGTACCAAGCATTTGGTGCTATCAAGTTTTCTACCCTTAGATCAGCCCATTTAATTATTTTCACCCGTTAGATTTTACTATTTTTCCAACCACCCATCAAACCCAAGGGGCCCACTATCATATCAACCACACATCTTTTAATTCAACGGTTAAAAACTTAATAGCACCAATAATTTGGTACTATTAATAGTATTCCAGCCTAGCTCTATATCAGGGTTTAAAGTGCCGCTCGTGCCGCAGCGGCAGCGGCACAGGCGCCACGTACGCGTGCCCCTCAAATGGGGGCACGGTACAGGAGGGGGGTATCGCCCCCCCCCCGTCTCGAGCGATACCTTTGGGTATCGCTCCTTTGGGTATCGCTCGAGACATGGCGATACCCAACAGGGTATCGCCGTGCCGTGCCGTGCCGAGCGGCACGACAGCCTTTTTTTTTTTTTTTTTTTTTTTTTTTTTTCTTAATCAAATGCATAGTTTCTTAATCAAATGCATAGTGCCTTTTTTTTTTTTAATCACATGTGTACAGTAACTTTTTTGTTTTTTTTTTAAAAAAAATCACATGTGCACAGTATATTTTTTGGTTTTTTGTTTGTTTCCTTTAGATTTTTTTTTGTTTTCCTTTCTCTTCCCACCTTTGAACGGGGAGGGAAGGAATATTTTTTTCCTTTTCCTCCCCCCCTCCCCCTCCCCCTCCCCCCTTCCCTTTCCCCTCACCCTCATAATTCTCGGCAGCAGATTTTATCCTCTCTCTCTCTCTCTTTCTTCATTTCCTTTCCTTTCCTTTCCTTTCTTTCTCACGCAATTCATAATTTTTTTTTTCTTTCTTCATCGCTAAAGAAAAGGCACATGAAGTAAGTAAAAATTGTTATAATTTAAGTTTTTATTTAGAATTTTTAAATATTTCATAATTATAAAGCTTTTTTTAAATTTTTTTTTTAAATTAGTTATTTATAAATTATTTAATTTTAAATTATTTAATTTTGAACTATTTTCAGGATCCATTTATTGATCTCTTTCTTTATAATTTATAAATAGTTCAAAATTAAATGGATCAATAAATGAATTTTGAAAAGTTTTGAGAAAAAATATAATATTTTCTAATTTTATATTTTATAATTTTTAAAATAAAAAAAATGATAAAATCAAAATAATTTTCAAAATTGATATATATAATTTTCTCATCTTTTTGTTATTATTTTGAATGAATTTTAGGATAGTTATTTGTATGTAAAAAAATTATGTAGATTATAATGGCACCTAAGAAAATAGAAGATTATGGTTGGCAGCACGGACGAATGATTGATGGAAACAGATTTCATTGGAAGTGTAATTATTGTAATATGGTCGGAATGGGCGGAGGTGTCACCCGCTTAAATAAACATATCGCGGGAGGTTTTTCTAAAGTATCGAAATGCACTAAAGTTTCTCAGGAAATAAGACATGCAATGAAAATTGAGTTGGAATCTACAAAATTAGCAAAACACAAAACGAGGGATGATCGAGATGATCTAGATAAACGAGCAGCCGAGTATCCCTCTGTTGACCCATATGAAGGTACAGGTGATGAATTTGATATTGATACTAGAGCTGCCATGGAAGCATCTTTACAGGAAAGATGGCAGCAAGATGAAGTCCAACGACATAGAGCACAATTTGCGACCTCTCAGTTTGATGCCGGTGGCGGGTCTAGATCTGGCTCTGCGCCATCAGGTTTATCTCGAAGTGGTTCTGTTGGCCGCATGTTCGACAGATTAAAGAAAATACCAAAACAAAAAAAGTGGAAAAGGTCCAAAAATTATAGATATAGACCCAATGGCATTTTCTGGTCCAGATGCTCAACAACAGCGCATAGATACAATGCTCAAAAAATATAAAAAATGCAGAATTGGTCGAGCAATAGCAAAGTTTTTTCACTTTAGTCATATTCCTTCCCATGTAGCAAACAGTCCATATTATAGATCAATGATCACTGCCGTACAAAAGGAGGGTCCAGGAGTTGAACCCCCAACACCGTATGAGATCGCCGACAAATACCTTGATGCGGAGGTCAATGATATACATGCATGGATAAAAAACTTCAAACAACAGTGGGAGATGCATGGTGTTACCTTAATGTGTGATAGTTGGACATCACATACACATTTGTGCATCATAAATTTTTTATTTTATTGCAATGGCAAAGGTGGTCTTCCACAAGTCAGTTGATGCGACCGGTCGATTTGAAGATGTTGATTATATATATGCATTATTGGAGCAAGTTTTTGGTGAGATTGGTGAGAAAAATATGGTACAGGTAGTGTTAGACAATGGTTCAAACTACAAGAAAGATGGCAAACTATTGATGCAAAGGCATCCACACATATTTTGGACTCCTTGTGCGACGCATTGTGTCAACCTAATGATGTCTGACTTTGATACAATAAATCGGGTAAAAAAATTATAGATACTGCACAACGTGTATCTAAGTATTTGTATAATCATAATTAGGTCAATGCTTTAATGTCCAAATTCATTGGAGGAGAGATCTTACGTCCTGGTATCACACGATTTGCCACAAATTTTATCGCTCTAAACAGTTTCCTTAAAAATAAAAATGGTTTAAAGTCTATGTTTGCATCAAATGAATGGCAAACATCTCGTTATGCCTCCAAGCCTGATGAAAAGAGTATTGAGCAAATAATTCAGTCCACCAAATTTTGGGATTATGTGAAAGAGATTGTGTTACGGATTTTATGTTGGCATATTTCGTGATTTGAGTCGGAGTCTTGAAGTGATCAAATTGTCAAATCAGCAATCGAAGACTCGGAGAAGATTCAACAAGAGCTCATGTTGACACTCAGGTATGATTAAATTAATCATGGTGATTTAAGTATATTTACAATCTTTGGAATCATGATTTTATTGAAACCCGGTTTAGAAGAGGTTTTGGGAACTTGGATTTTAACTCATAACTTATTTTAAGTTTGAATTCCGGTACATGGTTTGTTTTGTTAAACTTATCTTTGAAAAATTATGTATTTTACATTGAGTACCGGAACCCCACTTTGAGTTCCTCAAAACCCGACATAAGATTTTCTGGAATTTACATTGTGTACCGGAACCCAACTTGGAGTACCGGAACGCAATATGAAAATCTGTCTGTTGCGTCATTGAGTACCGGAACCTACTATTTAGTACCGGTGTCACGCCCCGGGGTTTGTTTTAGCGGAAACGATTCATAAAAAGTCGAATGTTTGACGTGCAAATTTTTTTTTTTTTTTTTTTTTTTTTTTTTTTTTTTTTTTTTTGTCTAAAAGAGAACCCCTCTTCCCCGGCACGTGCCCAGACCCGCCACACATACAGGATCACTCTGCAAACGGACAGAGTCTCCCCTGTACGTGCACGGCGTAGCGTTCAGTACATGTTCCAACATACACAGCCAATCAATCACAACAATTAACCAGCATTCTAAACTAATAACAGAAGAACATATGGCCGGTCAATTTGGAAAGGATAAATCCACAGTTTGAAAGAGCGCCTACCCGGCGCTTACGTTTTGAAAGCTAGTTTCGAAATTAGCATAAATCCACGAGATTTGAAAGCGGTGCCCACCCGACACCAAGTTTTGAAATCCCTTTCGCAATCCATAAATCCACAGGGTTTTGAAACCGGTGCCCACACGACACTTAGATTTTTAAAAACGGTTTTCGCAATCTTTTCTTTGGCTTCTGCTTTTTTTTTTGATTTTTCTTTTTAAATGGCCGATAGAAATAAAAGGGAAAAATATTCCACCAGGGGCGCTAAATGTAGCCCGTACCGACATCCATGCCGACCCCACGAGGGTATCGCGAACCACTCACATAACTACAAAGTAATGAAAAGCGAGAGTAAAGGAGTAAACACAGTCCAGGGTCCCCAGCGACCCAGCTGCTCCTGTCCCGTCCTCACCACCGCCTACCTCTCTCCCCGTCTGGACCCTGTCACGAAGTGGGATGTCAGTGACGCAGAAATAGTAAAGCATGAGGATATAGTAAAACAAACCGTGAAGACAACTGGAGCAACCACCCTCCCAAGGAGGGAAGGCAACCTGTACACCTGTATCCTGTAATACCCGGACACGTCGGACAACTAAACCGACGGTCCACCCCGTACCTGCAGAAACCCGACCACGTCGGACAACTAAACCGACGGGTCGCACCGCTCGCACCTCGGCGCCTCAACCCCACCACTAATAAGGGGCCCCACTACGTCACCTCGTGGGTATACACGGGTCATAGACCACTTTTCCGGAAAAGCGCACCCTTTGCGGTGGCCAAACCGCGGGTGCGCGTGTGACAGCCTCGAGCCAAGTAACCATAACCATCATCATGTCAGCATCATAATATATATAACAAAAGTAAAACGGCAACAGGTATGCTCAAAGTAAAACCGTAACATATGCGATCGAAAGTAACCCGCTATCATGTATAATCAAAAGGAAAACGACCGTCGGAAAACCGACGCTAAACATTATGACGAAACCCATTAACATGCATAAGCCATCACCCATCAATATTTAACCCCAGTATGCTTAGAATTGACCCCGTCCAATATGATAGAGTTAGATGCTAGGACCAAGAAAATAAAACCCACCTGAATGAAGGTCGATCCCGAACTCCCGCTAGACTACCGGGAGGCTGGTGCTGAACTGCTGGGCCCTGAACAGAGACTGTAGTCAGAACTAGACTCACATATACCCGTCCCGACGACACGACAGTAACAGAGTGTTTATACGGGGCAATATTGCCGACTTACCGCACAGAATCTAATTCTCGATCAGTGAGGACCTACTGAACTCTAACAAGATGCCTAGTAGGCGTGTCAATGCTGTCTAAGGATAGCCAGTAAGTCCGAATCGCATTTTAGTCCAAAATGTATTTTAATTTGCCTAAAGTTATGCATTAGTCCGATGTTTCGACTCGTTCTCAAAATCCGGGAGTCCAAAAGCTGCGCCGTAACTTTCAGTGCGTTTGTTACGACGAGACGGAGGCCATGCTCACAATATTTGGGCCGAGACCAGGCCCATTTACAAGTTGGCCCAAAAACACAAGGGCCCCAATTTAGTAATGTTGCGACTTACTATATACTTGGTCTGCATGTGATCTAACTGGAGCATGGTATACAGTAGGGACTGAGGGTAATGGGGCTCACCTTGCGCGTGTCGGAGGCCGGCCGGAGAGTCGCCGGAGCAAGGTGGAGCAACCACCAAAGAATGAGCAAGGCTCGGCTTCGGCAAGTTGGGATCAAACCAGGCTCAGACCTGCAGCAAGGGTGAGCATCGGGTTACTTGGAGTCCCAGAAGGTCTCGGGTCCACGCGGGGTCGAGCCCCGGCGGCCGGAGGCGGCGGCGGCCGGAGATGAGCCCGGGAGGCTTAGCTCGGGTGCAAGCTTTAAGACCAAAACTACAGGGGGTCTCTGGCCTCAAAATAAAACCATGGAGTTCTTATAGTGGAGGTTTAGAGCCTACCTGTCGAGGTGGCCGGAGTCCGGAGCGCCGGAGTTGGCCGGGGACCGAAGCTAGGGGTTGCTCGGGTGCAATGCTGGAGGTAAGGATCCCGACGTTAGATCTTGCATGCAAGATGATAGGGGAGCTCTAGAAGGTCCAAGGAGCTTACCTGGGTGGTTCCCCGGTGCCGGGAAGCGCAGGCGAGGCGAGGCGGCGGAGCTCGGTTGAAGCTCCAATGCCCAACAATGGCGGTTTCCGGCCGACTTGCTCCGGGCCGGAGCAACTTGGACCAAAAGGGTCCACTCGATGCCAGGAGTCTTCGGGTGCAGTTGGCCGGCGATGGGAGGCAGCGGCGGCGCCGGACGGCCGAGGTCGGCTTAGTTTGAAGAAAACCAATTCCTAGGGCTTTCTCGCGCGGCACCGATTCTGATCCGATCGAGCTCAGATCTTGTGGAGAGGTTGCAGTCGTCAAGATTACGAGGTTCAACGGTGCTGATCGCGATCTCGACGGTCGGATGACGGCGGCGCGCGGTCGGCCAGAAAACGATAATCTCCGGCGCGGTGGCTTCCGCCGGCGATCGGGACGACGGCTGTGGCTGGGTCTGCACCCGAGGGGTGGCCTCGATGTCAGGAGTGCAAGGGTTGTGCCCAAAAAGCCGAAATAAGGAGAAGCGTCCCAAGAACTCACCTTCGCCGGAAATTCAAGAAAAAGGAGAGGACGGCCGCGGCGGCGCACGGCGGCGGCGGCGCCCGGGTTCACCTCCACTCGGGTTCCGCTATGCCGAGGGTCTCTCCAAAGGGGTCTGGGATCAGCCAAGCTCCTCGTACGGGTCTCCCTTCCTCCAACCGAGAGGAAGAAGAAGGCTTGATTCCTTCTTCTCCGGCGACGGGGGAGACGGCGGCCGGTGCGGCTGGGTCCGAGGGGAGCGGCAGAGGAGAGGAGTTTGTTGATGTTAGCGGCTAGGTCTAGGGTGTAGAGGCTTAGGTTTCCTAGGGCATTGCGATTACACACCTATATATGTATATATACATAGGTTGATCAAAATTGCAATATAACCCCTCTACAAGTGGTATTTCACCCTAGGTCCCTCACAGCATCACTAATTTCTCACTTAGGTCCCTCCCTATACAGTGGCACGCTTTCCGAGGCACGTTTAATAGGGATTAAAATGCAGAATTCGCCTTTTTCGACGTATTTCACGCTTTTCGAGGTGATCCGGTCGTCGAAACGGAAAATGGACTGCGTCTTGACGTCCGGCTCGACGAGACCTATCAGGTAGCGATTTCTAATTTTCGAAAAAACTGCCCGGATAAAATCTCGGTCCATAAATACTGTGTCAAAATACAGTTTTCGCGCTTTTCGAGATTCCAGAGTCGTCAAACAGAATTTTCGACTGCGCCATTGCGTTCAGAACATCGAAACCGTTCGAAATGACTACCTGGATCACTATATTCGGATTCCGAACAGTGAATTAGTCAGCGTTGCAACCGCCGTAGTCCCGAAATTGAGGTTTACTGTTCCTCTACAGTGGCCACTTAAGTGACACTGTGCACAGGCACTGTTACAATGATTGCGTTTATTTACTTGCTTCTTCATCGGTTTCTGGAAGATCCGACCGTCAGACCGAAAAGTGCTGAATATGAATCTCGCTCAGTTCGACGAGACGATCGCAACGGTCAACTCGGATTTCCAAGATCATGTCCGGATTGGAAAGTAGCCTTTTTGTCTCGTAAAACGTGCAATTCGCACACTGGCAATTGACTAAATAAATCAACATAGGTCTTTTGAAATCAAAACCAGGTCAAAAATTTCACCTTTTTGACTATTTATTAAAATAAAATATTTCGAGTTCTTACATCACTTACAACTTAAAAGAAGTTTCGTCCCCGAAACTTACAACTTAAAGGAGTTTCATTCCCGAAGCTTACATCCTGAAGTCACACTCTATGAAATGCTCAAAAAGTTTAATCGAGGGCTACAAGTCAGTCGCAAGGTATCTACAACTCTCAGGCTACTAATTTAGACCCAATCTGATACTCCCCATTACAGGGTAGAGTATTTCCTCAGTTCTTTCGACAGTCCGTTGCCTGCAGCCAACGTGCTTACCAAAAGGAACAGCGAAATACCATAGATCTGTCGCCAACAACTAGTTGGGGACGTAACTCCTATCGGAAGGTATATCACATACCTCCCAACACGATCTCAGTGCTAAAAACATAACCTTTATCAAGGATTACTACCACCTCGTGGTCACAACCATCACCATGACTAACACATAGGCGAGTCCACGTCGATCCACAAAATCTGTGCAAACGGTGGGGTCAATTTGCATCCGCCCCCAAACAGGGTTACTATCGGGCCCATAGGCCAACGAATTAAGACACGGAGACACTGAAGGGTCAGCAACTTGTTCAACCCCTAAGCAAACTGTGAGGCTAGTGCAACAATAGCGGTCATCTACTGCTGTTGCCATCAGCTGGACGATTACGAAGAGAACAGTGATTTAACCCTTAACCACCGTAACCGATCCGAGCACTCTGGATCCATTGAAACATCAAGCCCACAGCCGAAACCCTGGCCGCGGCTAACCCTGCACTAACAATGATCCCAAAAATCAGAGTGCGTATGACTAATAACCGAACAACGAGACTCAACTGTGTGAAACACACTCGGGGCTCCAAACCATTATGCCAATACCCTGCGCTCTCTCGTGAATGCAAGTCACCCTAGGGCTCGCCTCCTAACCAATACCCAGGTATCGGACCGGGAAGGCAGGACTTTCGTGCATCGGAGACTGTGCAATTCACGTACCGGTGTGCAAATCGCTAAGGTTAGATCTGCTTCCTCGCCCGTAAGCACACTAGACCGGAACAGTCGCGAAACGAAAGGTAGAGCTAAAGGCAGGGGGGGGGCTCGCAAGGGTCTGGTAGGGTCGGGTTGCTCCGGCCCAACGGTGCTTCTATATAGCCAAGGAAGGGAAGGCAACAAGGAAAAAAAAAAAAATGTAGAAATAAATGAACATAGTATCTGTCATTCCCTATTTCGGGACGACGCGTCGTCTGCCGGGCGGCCGGGGGAGTCCGCCCACAGTCCTTGGGCCAGCGTCGCACCGCGTGTTGGGGTGGGGGTTTGCTGTCTAAAGAGTCCGCGCATCGTTGGTCGTCGGGCGAGTTCTTTGTCTGCACGGGGGCCGCCGCGCTCTCTGTTCCTCTTGGCGGTGGTGGCACGGCGGCGGAGGCGGGGGTGGGCCCCTGGAGGCAGGAGAGGTGATTGTGATCTGGCAAGCCGCACCGGTTACAATAGTGGTACCTCCAAGTGCATTCCGTCACTGGGTGCGCGCCCTTGCAGATGACGCAGGATCCCGGTTGCACGTGCGCGCTCCCCTTAAGCCCTCGTTCGACCTTCGGTGCTTGCGTCGGGCGTGAGGTTAGGTCGGCTCTCTGAATGGTGCCCCCTTGAGGGGTGGAGGCGCGGTTCCCTTGGGCTCGACATGTCGCGGCGCCGGGGGTCTTCTGACAGACGGCTTCAGAGGGCACTCGTAACGCGTGTGGCCCGCCTGCCACATCGGAAACAGTGTCCGTCCCGCCACGGGCAGCTCGTCATGAGGTGTGCGTTGCCGTATATGACGCACGGTTTCTGCGGCCTAGGTCTCTCCTCCGTCGTCTGCCCGAGGTTCTGCCCGGCTCTCGGGCGTTTGCTCGCCCGGCCCCTCCGATGGGGGTCCCAGGCCGACTCGGGGTAAGAGCATTCCTGCCGGGCGCACTCTGCGTTGGCGTGCACGGTCAGGTTAGTAGCCTCCTGGACGGCGGAGGGCCCGTCGGTGGCATCCCGGGAGGGGCAACGCTTCTGCTGCCGCCCCGGAACCGGTCGACGCCCTCGAGTTCCTGTGTCAGCATGCTCAGGCGCTCCGCGAGAGTCAGCAGTTGCCCCAGCCACGTCGCGCAGCTGGTTGCGGAGCAGGCGATTGGCTTCGTCGGCGATGTCCATTTCCGTCGTCGGTTGCTGGCTGAGTCGGCCCTCGATCTGTATGCACCAAAGAAGGTCGGCTTTAGTCTTTGCTAATCATCAACGGTACAACGCACCACTTAGCGGGGAAAGGACTCGGACTCTGACTCTGTGTCCCCGGCCGGATGATCTAGTACGGCCATGTCACGCCCCGGGTCGAAACTGCGACCCGGGCCCGCCAAACAGATCCGCCACCTATGCCAACCTGCATAGGCGAAGCGTCCTACTGCAAGAAAAGTTCTATAACTAAACATAGATTCAGAGCTATAATAACAAATCTGCTGTAACTAAAATCCACTGTACAACTGGAAATAAACAACACTGTCTGCCTCCCAAAATAATAATAATACAAATCCTCGAGTACAAGCTCTAAACCCAACCGGGAGGTAACTCCAATATATAAACAACAGTGTACAGTCTCTCAATACAAAAATCCTCACTACAATAGTCTCTCAAAAGGGGAAAAAGAAACAGCTAATCTACTGATGATCTCCTCAGAAGGGTACCGCTACTCTCCAACGCCGGGTAGGGATCTAGCTCGCGACTCCCCTCGCCACGATCAACACCGCAGAGTCGGCAACACCTGCTAAGACTCTGCAAAACAAAGGAGAGGAGAAAAAAGGGGAAAACCCCCAAGGGGTGAGAAACTACTCCAAAACGGGAGTTCTCAGTGGGTACCACCGCCAGACCCGACGTCTTCCCACCAAGTCCTCAAGAGACACAAATTAACCCAAGTCATAAGACTGAAATGGTAAGCATGAAAACTCTCACAGCTACCCTGCCCCTAACTAAAGGCTAAAAGGGGAGACCAAACAGTGGTATGCACCACTAGCACATAAAGTGCACCAACGACCAAATCGAGCTGACTGCCCAATCTGTCCAGTCAACCTGCATCCACCTACAACCACCTCCCAAGGACGGGCAGGAATTACGTAGGGCGTCCAAACGGACTAGCTCGCTATCGAGTAGAGGATCATGCGGCTATGGTCAAGTCCACGCTCTCTCTCTCAGAACGGGTAGAATCAAGATGCTCATCAACCTCTCACAGCGGTCAAAGTACTCGCAACAACTCGGGGCCACGTCAACCAGACGCTCTCAACAATACCAACACTGATCTAAACTCAACTACCAGTCTGCACTCGGCCCCCAGGACACGAGTGTAACCCTAAAAGTATTTGACCGAAATAAACTCAATCGAATGAACCGGTATAAAACCCGCACTGCCTGCTCGGTCCAATGACCGGAACCCAGGTCTGACCGGCACCCGACACGTCTCACCGGAACCAACAACGGTCTTGACCGGAACCACACGTTCTGAAGCCTACTCCGTAGCGGCACTCGAGGTGAGACACCCACACGAGTAAAGCATTTGTCTCAACCCTCAACAGTATCTCGAAACAGCAGGACTGTCATCAATCAGATCAAGTGGAAAAACTCAACCACTAAGAAAGACCCGACCTCAGTCTGGATGCAGCTAAACGATAAGTGGGAACTCATCCACTAAGTAAAACTGATACCCATCAGTCATAGAGAAACCTCCGGTCAACCGCCCAATATCCGCGGTTGCCGCACAGCCCCACACTAAACCAACCTTCCCAGACACGTGTCCTGACTACCCTATCCAGACCCCTGCTCGAACCCGAGCATCACTGACCCCTGACAACAAGAAGGAGAAAGGAAAAGATGGTTTCTCCTAAGTCAAGTTCCAATAAGTAGTGCAGCAGTAAAAGATGGCCTACACTACATGACCATACAAGCTGCAATTGTCCTCAAGGAAATAAAAGGGGGTAAAGCATATAATAATTAGTTCCTTTAGGAATAATCACAACATGCCGGAATCTCAAACTAAAACTGTCCACAACTCCAGAGAGGTTCATTATACGAAGATCATAATAACTCCTCAAGAGTACAAATCACGCACATAGCTACGAAATCCTGTCCCAACTCCTAACCACCCAAGAAAGCATGTGCTAACATGGCATGTTATATAATTTCATAGGGTAACATTATCCTAGGTAAGCTTACACTAGTCATCACACAGATGTCCAAGTCATGCAAGTCTCAGTATACCTCGTAAATACTATTCTTTGCAATCATTTATACCAATATCAATAACAAGCTTACTACTTACCAATATAAACTATGTACCCTCCACTGCTGCATCAGTCATAGAGGGTGACATCCCCACAATGGACTTATACTTGCCACACATAAACATTGCCTTAAAAAAACCAAATACTGATATAAGCGCACCCACCTGAAGCGCTTAACCCAAGGCAAACCTGAAGTCGGTGAAGTGGGTAGACGCCCGCGGTCCAAAACTCGCCAACATAACACCCACTTACAAGTCGCGCAGCCTCGGCTTCAAACAGCTAAAACCCCCCTGGGCACAACATAACGCTCAACATTACACTTTTATTCCAAAATCACCAAACATCGCAATCTGAAAATCAGTCCCAAGCGCGCACATTTCACCTGCTGCAAGTGCCCCGAGAAAAAAATAAAAAAAAATACCACAGTAATCCTCGCGTCGATACCTTCGAAACGAGTACCTGCACGTCCAATTCCGAGCTTCCTACACTGAGAACAATTCCGACAAGGGACCACCCCGAATCAAACTACACACAAAAACTGTAGCAACAATTCTGTCACAGATAATCTTCACCTTCGAGAAATATTCAGAAAATTCCAAGAAAATTTGGGGCATATTCCTCGTGATGTGTGATGCAAATCGCCTCTTGAATCGCCCCATCCGATGCCTGTGCGCGAAGATAATCACCAAAACACTGCATCCGCTTCCCAGAACTC
>CM055062.1:24260344-24336950 GCA_029204045.2 Tillandsia leiboldiana | reverse complement strand
AATTGTTATAATTTAAGTTGTTTATTTAGAATTTTTAAATATATTTCATAATTAAAAGCTTTTTTTAAATTTTTTTTTTAAATTAGTTATTTATAAATTAGTTAATTGTAAATTATTTAATTTTGAACTATTTTCAGGATCCATTTATTGATCTCTTTCTTTAATTTATAAATAGTTCAAAATTAAATGGTCAATACATGGAATTTTGAAAAGTTTTGAGAAAAAAGATAAATATTTT
The DNA here is from genome assembly GCA_029204045.2 of Tillandsia leiboldiana. NCBI lineage: Eukaryota > Viridiplantae > Streptophyta > Magnoliopsida > Poales > Bromeliaceae > Tillandsia > Tillandsia leiboldiana. The sequence goes on along the minus strand of CM055062.1, from coordinate 24,336,712 downwards.
CTAATTTTATATTTTATAATTTTTAAAATAAAAAAAATGATAAAATCAAAATATTTTCAAAATGTATATATAATTTTCTCATCTTTTGTTATTATTTTGAATGAATTTAGGATAGTTATTTGTATGTAAAAAAAATGTAGAAGTTCTAATGCAACCTAAGAAAATAGAAGATTATGGTTGGCAGCACGGACGAATGATTTGATGAAACGATTTCATTGGAAGTGTAATTATTGTAATATGGTCGGAATGGGCGGAGGGTGTCACCCGCTTAAAGAACATATCGCGGGAGGGTTTTTCTAAAGTATCGAAATGCACTAAAGTTTCTCAGGAAATAAGACATGCAATGAAAAATTGAGTTGGAATCTACAAAATTAGCAAAACACAAAACGAGGATGATCGATGATCTAGATAACGAGCAGCCGAGTATCCCTCTGTTGACCCATATGAAGGTACAGGTGATGGAATTTGATATTGATACTAGAGCTGCCATGGAAGCATCTTTACAGGAAGATGGCAGCAAGATGAAGTCCACGACATAGAGCACAATTTGCGACCTCTCAGTTTGATGCCGGTGGCGGGTCTAGATCTGGCTCTGCGCCATCAGGTTTATCTCGAGTGGTTCTGTTGCCGCATGTTCGAGATTAAAGAAATACCAAAACCAAAAAAGTGGAAAAGGTCCAAAAATTATAGATATAGACCCAATGGCATTTTCTGGTCCAGATGCTCAACAACAGCGCATAGATACAATGCTCAAAAAATATAAAAAATGCAGAATTGGTCGAGCAATAGCAAAGTTTTTTTCACTTTAGTCATATTCCTTCCATGTAGCAAACAGTCCATATATAGATCAATGATCACTGCCGTACAAAAGGAGGGTCCAGGAGTTGAACCCCCAACACCGTATGAGATCGCCGACAAATACCTTGATGCGGAGGTCAATGATATACATGCATGGATAAAAAACTTCAAACAACAGTGGGAGATGCATGGTGTTACCTTAATGTGTGATAGTTGGACATCACACACTACACATTTGTGCATCATAAATTTTTTATTTATTGCAATGGCAAAGGTGGTCTTCCACAGTCAGTTGATGCGACCGGTCGATTTGAAGATGTTGATTATATATATGCATATTGGAGCAAGTTTTTGGTGAGATTGGTGAGAAAAATATGGTACAGGTAGTGTTAGACAATGGTTCAAACTACAAGAAAGATGGCAAACTATTGATGCAAAGGCATCCACACTATTTTGGACTCCTTTTGCGACGCATTGTGTCAACCTAATGATGTCTGACTTTGATACAATAATCGGGTAAAAAAAATTATGATACTGCACAACGTGTATCTAAGTATTTGTATAATCATAATTAGGTCAATGCTTTAATGTCCAAATTCATTGGAGGAGAGATCTTACGTCCTGGTATCACACGATTTGCCACAAATTTTATCGCTCTAAACATTTCCTTAAAAATAAAAATGGTTTAAAGTCTATGTTTGCATCAAATGAATGGCAAACATCTCGTTATGCCTCCAAGCCTGATGAAAAGAGTATTGAGCAAATAATTCAGTCCACCAAATTTTGGGATTATGTGAAAGAGATTGTGTTACGGATTTTATGTTGGCATATTTCGTGATTGAGTCGGAGTCTTGAAGTGATCAAATTGTCAAATCAGCAATCGAAGACTCGGAGAAGATTCAACAAGAGCTCATGTTGACACTCAGGTATGATTAAATTAATCATGGTGATTTAAGTATATTTACAATCTTTGGAATCATGATTTTATTGAAAACCGGTTTAGAAGAGGTTTTGGGAACTTGGATTTTAACTCATAACTTATTTTAAGTTTGAATTCCGGTACATGGTTTGTTTTGTTAAACTTATCTTTGAAAAATATGTATTTTACATTGAGTACCGGAACCCACTTTGAGTTCCTCAAAACCCGACATAAGATTTTCTGGAATTTACATTGTGTACCGGAACCCAACTTGGAGTACCGGAACGCAATATGAAAATCTGTCTGTTGCGTCATTGAGTACCGGAACCTACTATTTAGTACCGGTGTCACGCCCCGGGGTTTGTTTTAGCGGAAACGATTCATAAAAGTCGAATGTTTGACGTGCAAATTTTTTTTTTTTTTTTTTTTTTTTTTTTTTTTTTTTTTTGTCTAAAAGAGAACCCCTCTTCCCCGGCACGTGCCCAGACCCGCCACACATACAGGATCACTCTGCAAACGGACAGAGTCTCCCTGTACGTGCACGGCGTAGCGTTCAGTACATGTTCCAACATACACAGCCAATCAATCACAACAATTAACCAGCATTCTAAACTAATAACAGAAGAACATATGGCCGGTCAATTTGGAAAGGATAAATCCACAGTTTGAAAGAGCGCCTACCCGGCGCTTACGTTTTGAAAGCTAGTTTCGAATTAGCATAAATCCACGAGATTTGAAAGCGGTGCCCACCCGACACCAAGTTTTGAAATCCCTTTCGCAATCCATAAATCCACAGGGTTTTGAAACCGGTGCCCACACGACACTTAGATTTTTAAAAACGGTTTTCGCAATCTTTTCTTTGGCTTCTGCTTTTTTTTTGATTTTTCTTTTTAAATGGCCGATAGAAATAAAGGGAAAAATATTCCACCAGGGGCGCTAAATGTAGCCCGTACCGACATCCATGCCGACCCCACGAGGGTATCGCGAACCACTCACATAACTACAAAGTAATGAAAAGCGAGAGTAAAGGAGTAAACACAGTCCAGGGTCCCCAGCGACCCAGCTGCTCCTGTCCCGTCCTCACCACCCGCCTACCTCTCTCCCCGTCTGGACCCTGTCACGAAGTGGGATGTCAGTGACGCAGAAATAGTAAGCATGAGGATATAGTAAAACAAACCGTGAAGACAACTGGAGCAACCACCCTCCCAAGGAGGGAAGGCAACCTGTACACTGTATCCTGTAATACCCGGACACGTCGGACAACTAAACCGACGGTCCACCCCGTACCTGCAGAAACCCGACCACGTCGGACAACTAAACCGACGGGTCGCACCGCTCGCACCTCGGCGCCTCAACCCCACCACTAATAAGGGGCCCCACTACGTCACCTCGTGGGTATACACGGGTCATAGACCACTTTTCCGGAAAAGCGCACCCTTTGCGGTGGCCAAACCGCGGGTGCGCGTTGTGACAGCCTCGAGCCAAGTAACCATAACCATCATCATGTCAGCATCATAATATATATAACAAAAGTAAAACGGCAACAGGTATGCTCAAAGTAAAACGTAACATATGCGATCGAAAGTAACCCGCTATCATGTATAATCAAAAGGAAAACTACCGTCGGAAAACCGACGCTAAACATTATGACGAAACCCATTAACATGCATAAGCCATCACCCATCAATATTTAACCCCAGTATGCTTAGAATTGACCCCGTCCAATATGATAGAGTTAGATGCTAGGACCAAGAAAATAAAACCCACCTGAATGAAGGTCGATCCCGAACTCCCGCTAGACTACCGGGAGGCTGGTGCTGAACTGCTGGGCCCTGAACAGAGACTGTAGTCAGAACTAGACTCACATATACCCGTCCCGACGACACGACAGTAACAGAGTGTTTATACGGGGCAATATTGCCGACTTACCGCACAGAATCTAATTCTCGATCAGTGAGGACCTACTGAACTCTAACAAGATGCCTAGTAGGCGTGTCATGCTGTCTAAGGATAGCCAGTAAGTCCGAATCGCATTTTAGTCCAAAATGTATTTTAATTTGCCTAAAGTTATGCATTAGTCCGATGTTTCGACTCGTTCTCAAAATCCGGGAGTCCAAAAGCTGCGCCGTAACTTTCAGTGCGTTTGTTACGACGAGACGGAGGCCATGCTCACAATATTTGGGCCGAGACCAGGCCCATTTACAAGTTGGCCCAAAAACACAAGGGCCCCAATTTAGTAATGTTGCGACTTACTATATACTTGGTCTGCATGTGATCTAACTGGAGCATGGTATACAGTAGGGACTGAGGGTAATGGGGCTCACCTTGCGCGTGTCGGAGGCCGGCCGGAGAGTCGCCGGAGCAAGGTGGAGCAACCACCAAAGAATGAGCAAGGCTCGGCTTCGGCAAGTTGGGATCAAACCAGGCTCAGACCTGCAGCAAGGGTGAGCATCGGGTTACTTGGAGTCCCAGAAGGTCTCGGGTCCACGCGGGGTCGAGCCCCGGCGGCCGGAGGCGGCGGCGGCCGGAGATGAGCCCGGGAGGCTTAGCTCGGGTGCAAGCTTTAAGACCAAAACTACAGGGGGTCTCTGGCCTCAAAATAAAACCATGGAGTTCTTATAGTGGAGGTTTAGAGCCTACCTGTCGAGGTGGCCGGAGTCCGGAGCGCCGGAGTTGGCCGGGGGACCGAAGCTAGGGGTTGCTCGGGTGCAATGCTGGAGGTAAGGATCCCGACGTTAGATCTTGCATGCAAGATGATAGGGGAGCTCTAGAAGGTCCAAGGAGCTTACCTGGGTGGTTCCCCGGTGCCGGGAAGCGCAGGCGAGGCGAGGCGGCGGAGCTCGGTTGAAGCTCCAATGCCCAACAATGGCGGTTTCCGGCCGACTTGCTCCGGGCCGGAGCAACTTGGACCAAAAGGGTCCACTCGATGCCAGGAGTCTTCGGGTGCAGTTGGCCGGCGATGGGAGGCAGCGGCGGCGCCGGACGGCCGAGGTCGGCTTAGTTTGAAGAAAACCAATTCCTAGGGCTTTCTCGCGCGGCACCGATTCTGATCCGATCGAGCTCAGATCTTGTGGAGAGGTTGCAGTCGTCAAGATTACGAGGTTCAACGGTGCTGATCGCGATCTCGACGGTCGGATGACGGCGGCGCGCGGTCGGCCAGAAAACGATAATCTCCGGCGCGGTGGCTTCCGCCGGCGATCGGGACGACGGCTGTGGCTGGGTCTGCACCCGAGGGGTGGCCTCGATGTCAGGAGTGCAAGGGTTGTGCCCAAAAGCCGAAATAAGGAGAAGCGTCCCAAGAACTCACCTTCGCCGGAAATTCAAGAAAAAAGGAGAGGACGGCCGCGGCGGCGCACGGCGGCGGCGGCGCCCGGGTTCACCTCCACTCGGGTTCCGCTATGCCGAGGGTCTCTCCAAAGGGGTCTGGGATCAGCCAAGCTCCTCGTACGGGTCTCCCTTCCTCCAACCGAGAGGAAGAAGAAGGCTTGATTCCTTCTTCTCCGGCGACGGGGGAGACGGCGGCCGGTGCGGCTGGGTCCGAGGGGAGCGGCAGAGGAGAGGAGTTTGTTGATGTTAGCGGCTAGGTCTAGGGTGTAGAGGCTTAGGTTTCCTAGGGCATTGCGATTACACACCTATATATGTATATATACATAGGTTGATCAAAATTGCAATATAACCCCTCTACAAGTGGTATTTCACCCTAGGTCCCTCACAGCATCACTAATTTCTCACTTAGGTCCCTCCCTATACAGTGGCACGCTTTCCGAGGCACGTTTAATAGGGATTTAAAATGCAGAATTCGCCTTTTCGACGTATTTCACGCTTTTCGAGGTGATCCGGTCGTCGAAACGGAAAATGGACTGCGTCTTGACGTCCGGCTCGACGAGACCTATCAGGTAGCGATTTCTAATTTTCGAAAAACTGCCCGGATAAAATCTCGGTCCATAAATACTGTGTCAAAATACAGTTTTCGCGCTTTTCGAGATTCCAGAGTCGTCAAACAGAATTTTCGACTGCGCCATTGCGTTCAGAACATCGAAACCGTTCGAAATGACTACCTGGATCACTATATTCGGATTCCGAACAGTGAATTAGTCAGCGTTGCAACCGCCGTAGTCCCGAAATTGAGGTTTACTGTTCCTCTACAGTGGCCACTTAAGTGACACTGTGCACAGGCACTGTTACAATGATTGCGTTTATTTACTTGCTTCTTCATCGGTTTCTGGAAGATCCGACCGTCAGACCGAAAAGTGCTGAATATGAATCTCGCTCAGTTCGACGAGACGATCGCAACGGTCAACTCGGATTTCCAAGATCATGTCCGGATTGGAAAGTAGCCTTTTTGTCTCGTAAAACGTGCAATTCGCACACTGGCAATTGACTAAATAAATCAACATAGGTCTTTTGAAATCAAAACCAGGTCAAAAATTTCACCTTTTTGACTATTTATTAAAAATAAAATATTTCGAGTTCTTACATCACTTACAACTTAAAAGAAGTTTCGTCCCCGAAACTTACAACTTAAAGGAGTTTCATTCCCGAAGCTTACATCCTGAAGTCACACTCTATGAAAATGCTCAAAAAGTTTAATCGAGGGCTACAAGTCAGTCGCAAGGTATCTACAACTCTCAGGCTACTAATTTAGACCCAATCTGATACTCCCCATTACAGGGTAGAGTATTTCCTCAGTTCTTTCGACAGTCCGTTGCCTGCAGCCAACGTGCTTACCAAAAGGAACAGCGAAATACCATAGATCTGTCGCCAACAACTAGTTGGGGACGTAACTCCTATCGGAAGGTATATCACATACCTCCCAACACGATCTCAGTGCTAAAAACATAACCTTTATCAAGGATTACTACCACCTCGTGGTCACAACCATCACCATGACTAACACATAGGCGAGTCCACGTCGATCCACAAAATCTGTGCAAACGGTGGGGTCAATTTGCATCCGCCCCCAAACAGGGTTACTATCGGGCCCATAGGCCAACGAATTAAGACACGGAGACACTGAAGGGTCAGCAACTTGTTCAACCCCTAAGCAAACTGTGAGGCTAGTGCAACAATAGCGGTCATCTACTGCTGTGCCATCAGCTGGACGATTACGAAGAGAACAGTGATTTAACCCTTAACCACCGTAACCGATCCGAGCACTCTGGATCCATTGAAACATCAAGCCCACAGCCGAAACCCTGGCCGCGGCTAACCCTGCACTAACAATGATCCCAAAAATCAGAGTGCGTATGACTAATAACCGAAACAACGAGACTCAACTGTGTGAAACACACTCGGGGCTCCAAACCATTATGCCAATACCCTGCGCTCTCTCGTGAATGCAAGTCACCCTAGGGCTCGCTCCTAACCAAATACCCAGGTATCGGACCGGGAAGGCAGACTTTCGTGCATCGGAGACTGTGCAATTCACGTACCGGTGTGCAAATCGCTAAGGTTAGATCTGCTTCCTCGCCCGTAAGCACACTAGACCGGAACAGTCGACGAAACGAAAGGTAGAGCTAAAGGCAGGGGGGGGCTCGCAAGGGTCTGGTAGGGTCGGGTTGCTCCGGCCCAAACGGTGCTTCTATATAGCCAAGGGAAGGGAAGGCAACAAGGAAAAAAAAAAAAAATGTAGAAAATAAAATGAAATAGTATCTGTCATTCCCTATTTCGGGACGACGCGTCGTCTGCCGGGGCGGCCGGGGGAGTCCGCCCACAGTCCTTGGGCCAGCGTCGCACCGCGTGTTGGGGTGGGGGTTTGCTGTCTAAAGAGTCCGCGCATCGTTGGTCGTCGGGCGAGTTCTTTGTCTGCACGGGGGCCGCCGCGCTCTCTGTTCCTCTTGGCGGTGGTGGCACGGCGGCGGAGGCGGGGGTGGGCCCCTGGAGGCAGGAGAGGTGATTGTGATCTGGCAAGCCGCACCGGTTACAATAGTGGTACCTCCAAGTGCATTCCGTCACTGGGTGCGCGCCCTTGCAGATGACGCAGGATCCCGGTTGCACGTGCGCGCTCCCCTTAAGCCCTCGTTCGACCTTCGGTGCTTGCGTCGGGCGTGGATTAGGTCGGCTCTCTGAATCGGTGCCCCCTTGAGGGGTGGAGGCGGCGGTTCCCTTGGGCTCGACATGTCGCGGCGCCGGGGGTCTTCTGACAGACGGCTTCAGAGGGCACTCGTAACGCGTGTGGCCCGGCCTGCCACATCGGAAACAGTGTCCGTCCCGCCACGGGCAGCTCGTCATGAGGTGTGCGTTGCCGTATATGACGCACGGTTTCTGCGGCCTAGGTCTCTCCTCCGTCGTCTGCCCGAGGTTCTGCCCGGCTCTCGGGCGTTTGCTCGCCCGGCCCCTCCGATGGGGGTCCCAGGCCGACTCGGGGTAAGAGCATTCCTGCCGGGCGCACTCTGCGTTGGCGTGCACGGTCAGGTTAGTAGCCTCCTGGACGGCGGGAGGGCCCGTCGGTGGCATCCCGGGAGGGGCAACGCTTCTGCTGCCGCCCCGGAACCGGTCGACGCCCTCGAGTTCCTGTGTCAGCATGCTCAGGCGCTCCGCGAGAGTCAGCAGTTGCCCAGCCACGTCGCGCAGCTGGTTGCGGAGCAGGCGATTGGCTTCGTCGGCGATGTCCATTTCCGTCGTCGGTTGCTGGCTGAGTCGGCCCTCGATCTGTATGCACACAAAGAAGGTCGGCTTTAGTCTTTGCTAATCATCAACGGTACAACGCACCACTTAGCGGGGGAAAGGACTCGGACTCTGACTCTGTGTCCCCGGCCGATGATCTAGTACGGGCCATGTCACGCCCCGGGGTCGAAACTGCGACCCGGGCCCGCCAAACAGATCCGCCACCTATGCCAACCTGCATAGGCGAAGCGTCCTACCTGCAAGAAAAGTTCTATAACTAAACAGATATCAGAGCTATAAATAACAAAATCTGCTGTAACTAAAATCAATCACTGTACAACTGGAAATAAACAACACTGTCTGCCTCCCAAAATAATAATAATACAAATCCTCGAGTACAAGCTCTAAACCCAACCGGGAGGTAACTCCAATATATAAACAACAGTGTACAGTCTCTCAATACAAAATATCCTCACTACAATAGTCTCTCAAAAGGGGAAAAAGAAACAGCTAATCTACTGATGATCTCCTCAGAAGGGTACCGCTACTCTCCAACGCCGGGTAGGGATCTAGCTCGCGACTCCCTCGCCACGATCAACAACCGCAGAGTCGGCAACACCTGCTAAGACTCTGCAAAACAAAGGAGAGGAGAAAAAGGGGGAAAAACCCCCAAAGGGTGTGAGAACTACTCCAAAACGGGAGTTCTCAGTGGGTACCACCGCCAGACCCGACGGTCTGCCCACCAAGTCCTCAAGAGACAAAAATTAACCCAAGTCATAAGACTGAAATGAGTAAGCTGAAAACTCTCACAGCTACCCTGCCCCTAACTAAAGGCTAAAAGGGGAGAACCAAACAGTGGTATGCAACCACTAGCACATAAAGTGCACCAACGACCCAATCGAGCTGACTGCCACATCTGGTCCAGTCAACCTGCATCCACCTACAACCACCTCCCAAGGACGGGCAGGAATTACGTAGGGCGTCCAAACGGACTAGCTCGCTATCGAGTAGAGGATCATGCAGGCTATGGTCAAAGTCCACGCTCTCTCTCTCAGAACGGGTAGAATCAAGATGCTCAACCTCTCACACAGCGGTCAAAGTACTCGCAACAACTCGGGGCCACCGTCAACCAGACGGCTCTCAACAATACCAACACTGATCTAAACTCAACTACCAGTCTGCACTCGGCCCCCAGGCACGAGTGTAACCCTAAAAGTATTTGACCGAAATAAACTCAATCGAATGAACCGGTATAAAACCCGGCACTGCCTGCTCTGTCCAAATGACCGGAACCCAACACGGTCTGACCGGCACCCGACACGGTCTCACCGGAACCCAACACGGTCTGACCGGAACCCAACACGGTCTGAAGCCTACTCCGGAGCGGCACTCGAGGGGAGCTACCCACACGAGTAAAGCATCTCTGTCATCAACATCAACAGTATCTCGAAACAGCAGGACTTGATCATCAATCAGATCAAAGTGGAAAAACTCAACCACTAAAGAAAGACCCGACCTCAGTCGGATGCAGCTAAACGATAAGTGGGAAACTCCATCCACTAAGTAAAACTGATACCCAATCAGGTGCATAGAGAAACATCCGGTCAACCGCCCAATATCCGCGGTTGCCGCAAAGCCCCACAACTAAACCAACCTATCCCAGACACGAAGTCCTGACTACCCTATCCAGACCCCTGCTCGAACCCGAGCAGCACTGACCACCTGACTAACAAGAAGGAGAAAGGAAAAGCATGGTTTCTCCTAAGTCAAGTTCCAATAAGTAGTGCAGCAGTAAAAGATGGCCTAACTACATGACCATACAAGCATGCAATTGTCCTCAAGGAAATAAAAGGGGGTAAAGCATAATAATAGTTCCTGTAGGAATAAGCAACATGCCGGAATCTCAAACTAAAACTGTCCACAACTCAGAGTTCATTAATAGAATGATCATAATAACTCCTCAGAGTACAAATCCGCACATAGCTACGAAATCCTGTCCCAAATCATAATCCAACCACAAGAAAGGCTATGTGCTAACATGGCATGTTATATAATTTCATAGGGTAACATTATCCTAGGTAAGCTTACACTAGTCATCACACAGATGTCCAAGTCATGCAAGTCCTCAGTATACCTCATAAATACTATTCTTGCAATCATTTATACCAATATCAATAACAAGCTTACCTACTTACCAATATAAACTATGTACCCTACACATGCATGCATCAGTCATAGAGGGGTGACATCCCCACAAGTGGACTTATACTTGCCACAACATAAACATTGCCTTAAACAAATACTGATAATAAGCTCACCCACCTGAAGCGCTTAACCCAAGGCAAACCTGAAGTCGGTGAAGTGGGTAGACGCCCGCGGTCCAAAATCTGCCAACATAACACCCACGGTACAAGTCGCGCAAGCCTCGGCTTCAAACAGCTAAAAACACCCCTGGGCACAACAATAACGCTCAACATTACACTTTTATTCCAAAATCAACCAAACATACGCAATCTGAAAATCAGTCCCAAAGCCGCGCATATTTCACCTGCTGCAAGTGCCCAGAAAAATCCAATAAAAATACCACAGTAATCCTCGCGTCGATACCTTCGAAACGAGTACCTGCACGTCCAATTCCGAGCTTCCTACACTGAGAAACAATTCCGACAAGGGAACCACCCCGAATCAAACTACACCCAAAAACTGTAGCAACAATTACTGTTCACAGATAATCTTCACCTTCGAGAAATATTCAGAAAATTCCAAGAAAATTTGGGCATATTCCTCGTGATGTGTAGATGCAAATCGCCTCTTGAATCGCCCCAATCCGATGCCTGTGCGCGAAGATATCACCAAAACACTGCTCCGCTGTCCCAGAACTCCGCCCAGAAAAAGGGGTTACAAGATGATCCGAAAGACCCATGAAAAACTCGGAATGGGAAGAACCAGTAAACATGGGAAACATAGCCCTACCTGTCGTGAAGCCAACGGCGCAAGAATCACTGAAAAAGGTGCTCGGGGTAGGCCGGGGGAGTCCTCGCACCAAAACGCGACGAAGAAGACCACAAACGAACGAGCGTCGCGCCGCGCCGTAAAAATAGAAACCTCGATAAGCGTGCTACCAAAAATCCCAAAACTTTGCAGAAAGATGCATCCAAACTCGGGGATCATCTTTGTTGAAGACACCCAGGCGAGATGAGGCTCGGAAATGGCGAAAAAAGGGAAGAAAGGGAGCTCGGATCGCCTTTTATAGGCTGCAGGAAACAATTGGAAAATACCGGATATGTCCGGATTTCCGGGCGCTGGGAACTTTCGGGCGCGCACTGTAGCAGCCCGAAATCCCCGCGCCCGAACACTGTAGCCGCCCGAATCCCTCCTCGGCCGCCACGTCGCCCGCCAAACAGCGGACAGCAACCCCAGCCGCTCCCCGCGCGACACGTCGCGCCCCCCAGACGCCGACACGTGTCCTCCCCAAGCGCGGGAGTCCGCCCGACCGCGCCCACGTGCGCCTGACGCCGCCGCCTGCCACCCTGCCGCGCACAGTAGACCCACCAATCGGAGAACGCCACGTGTCAAGCCACTGCCTAGTGAACCCGGTGCACGAAATCGTGTGGACCGAACCAATACAAACCTGCCACGTGTCCCAGCCCGGTGCACCGTAAACCACAAGCCATCCCGAAAACTGCGTAGACCAACCGCCGTGAACCCACCTCTAGGATGATGCCACGTGTCAACCCCGGTCCACCGTGCGCCCCGCACTCCCCCGTAGACCGCGCCCCGCGGACCGGCCCACTCCCGAGCCGCCACGCGTCCAGCCCCCGGCGCACGCCTGCCGCGTGGACCGGGCGGCCCGCGCCTCCGTCCGCCGCGCTGCCTGCGGCCGCTCCGCCGCTGCCGCCGCCGCCGGAAACACTGTTCCGGCGTGAACAGTGTCCGGTGCTCAAAAATGACAAGTGGGTAGTCCGTTTTAACCGTTTTCGCGCGCTGAATCCGAATTTGATGTCCATTTCGCCAAATTCCAACTCCAAAATTTGCCGAAGGCATCCGGAAAGGTAATCCTTGGTCCAAACTTCGCACTGAGTCCAATTTAAATATCCTTGGCGCGCGAAACCACTTCTAACGATCCGACGGAGTCCAATGATCACCCACGTGATCCATTAAACACACTGAGCCCAACACTAATGTCCAATTGGGGCACAAATACCACCAACACGCCACATAGGCCTCCGGGAGCTGTAGATGATCCAGTAATCTCGACGTGGGGATCCAGGTCCTCACATCCTCCCCCACTAAGAAAAGTTTCGTCCCCGAAACTAACTCAAATCCCCCAAGGGTCCCACATACCACGGGTAGGTATCCATCAATAACGCCTCCAGCTCCCGAAACATCGCTCACTCCCCGTGATTACTTCCCAACAACAACAACAACAAGTACGGCATGGCCCGACATGCGATTTTCTCATCTCTCGAGCCAAAAATCGCAACGGGCGTCCCTCGTACACCAACAATCACAGATCTCGGAAGGGGCAAGTCGATCACGGGCGAGGGATCCAAAAGCAAAACACTCCTGAGCTGAGACGTGAAACAATACAGAGCCCCCCCCCCCCCCCTCAAGAGCCGGGGGGGGAAAACAGAATAATCAACAGCGCAACACGCCCCAAACCACCTCCTGGTGTCAACTCAACCAGGATCACCCGAAGTATACCCACAGATTCATCTTATAAGGAAAAGGATCCAAAAGCTGGGGCCTTCACTCGGTCACTTCCGATCCAAAATCACCCGAGTGGCCTACTCAACCACGAGCTACCCTCAAAAGGGATCCTCATGAGACACAATCTCAAGCCACGGTTGGACACTCAACAAGCCAACATAACTCCAACAGACCCACGGGTCGAAAAGATGCCCTGACGGGGACCGAACCGTCAGTGAACGGGAGGGAAAACTGGCTCGAAAGGCGATCAAAATGCGGAGGCTCAAACTCGCGGTCAAAAATCCCAAATCAGCAACAACAATCCGTGAAAATCCCACTCAAGATGCTGAGTAATCATAACTGATAGCCAAGCAGGCATGGCCTACGCCCAGGTATAACAATCCAAGCTGGGAATAAAGGACGTACTGAAGGCTCAACCGTGGAATCTAAGCTGCCTGCAAAACAGCGGTTCATCCTGCCACAACTCTCATAGGGTTGGACTAATAAAGTGTGGACCGAAGATCCACCCACGGTAACTCCACCGCCACAATGGGAGGCATCACTAAATCACACAATTCCATCTCCCAACACAGGAAACACTAGCATTGGCGCTAATATCAGACACATTATCCATTGGCCATGCTCTCTCGGCACCGCCAAGTCTAGAAGCTTCTCACCTCAAGAATGAAAGTCGGTCTCAGTCAACTTGAATAACATCCATTAGGTCGGGTTCCACCGCCGCCCCTACGGCGCGAACAAAGCGACCCAAGAAGGTATGCTTCTGCAGCTACAACTTGTACTTCAATAACTTGGCATACCGCTTCATCCCCACGGGCATGATAGCACATCCACAAAGCGCTCCTCGTACTCCAAGTCACTCTGGGAGCAAATCAAAATATCACCGGGAAAACACTACTCCCAGTCCGTCCAAGTACAACCGGGACCTACTATTCCTCAGATCTTGAAATCCACAGGGCAATCGTCATTCCATTGGCCTCACTAACAACTCATAATGCCCCCACCACGTCCAAAACGCCACCTAGGCGAAGTCCTCAGCTATCTAACACCAAGTGGGTACTCGCATCATACACCAACTGCCGGAGTACAACTCCATCAATAAGGTCCTAGATACCATAAAAGGACCCTCACATCCGTGTATCAACGATGTGGCATCACCACCGTATACCAACGGCGTGGCACTAGGTCAAACAGACCCCCCGATCCATCGGCCCCTGCAGCAGTGCCATCGGGTCTCTCTCAGCCCTACCGGCGATATCCAATGAGGTGCTGTCCAGGGTGGTGCGGTCCCTCGAACCACATCAAACACAATCTCTATCTCACTAACCGGCGGCATTACCAACAACTAAGGTGAATCCACACACGGGATCTCGCAGGCAACAGAGATATCTCTGCGTCCCGGTGCCGCCGTAAGCACCTCTCACCCTGTCGCTAAAACCTGAGTGTTCTAACAACCTCAACGAGTAAGCCTCCATTGCCTGTCTTGCCGAAGATCAAGTCCTCTCTTGCCGCAGTCGAACATCCTGTGGCATAGTGCCCAACCATCTCAAGCATAAGGTCAAAACACCTAAGTGCTATAATTTCCAATAATTCTGCCGGCATCTCGCGGTCTCGGCCGCACTGGACATGATCCAAAAGCCTCCTCCACGTGCACAACAACAACAGGAACCTGTACCTCTAGTGCACGTGGTAACAAATCTACCTCTAACCCATGCAAGAGTGGAACATGCTCTAACTCCGACTACCGTGGTGAAATCCCGCCTGCGACACTCAATCCACTACCGTGGCGCCCTCCAACCGGGCGGCACAGATTCATCCGCTCAAAGCAAGTGGTTGTCGCTCAATCTGCCTGAAAATCAGGGCTATCACTAGGAAGCACGACCTCTGTCTCTGACCACAATGAGGCGACGAATAAGGTCCTCCGCAGATAACAAATCCACGCTATCGCTGCGCCACTCTGATAAAATACTGATGTCGCCGTCGGGGTCCACTCGACCTCTGACATCTCGGGAATTCGTCATCCAAGAAAGAAAATTAGTCATGCCCCTGCCGGCCGATCTGTCCTCCATCATCCGGCGCCAAACGCCAAAATCCAGAACTCACCTCTGGCGGCAGATCCCTATCCAAAGGAACTGCAATGCCGCGCTCCATACACTGTGCCTGCTCCAACGAGGCGTCTAAATCTACAATGGAGGGACTGAATAACAGAAAGGTGTCCTGGCGCAATCCACTCCCAATCTCATATATCCTATGCGCCTCGTCCCTCGAATCTGGAGCGCGCGGTTCAACAACTGCATACACTCTCAAGCACTGGGAGGCTCTCAATTAATCACTCCATCACCACCAGCCACGACTCTGCCTCCAAAGGCTCCAAACTCAATCTTACGAGTCGGGGTGGTTCATCTGCCAAATATGGCTCAATAGGTCGATCATGTCCCACAGCTCACCAGCTGTCAACCATCCACCCTGCCTCGGTGCCTCGACACTAAACATTGGCACAGAGGGGGCTACTCAGTGCTCCGACAACTGTGTCACCAAGACCAGCTGCTCCCACAGCCGCTGATAAGCCTCTGACAATCCTGTCATCTGGGTCCGGGGTTCTCTGACCTCAATCCAGGTATCCGGCCCAAAACCAACTGCTCAAGCTCAACTGCCATGACAGGATGCACACGGGTCAAAACCCAACGTCGGGGAGACACCGCTCGCCACGACGAAACAACAAAACAGCACACAACAACACTCGACCCAATCCAGCGAAAGTCTAAAGCATGTCACCCGTTCCACAGCATTATGTTGTCTGCAGCCAACATAATTACTTAGGAGAATAAACATGCCAATCACTCCTCCCGTCCCTTGGGAGAGGTATAAAACTCAATCAGGACTCTCGCAAAATCACGACTCTCACAAAGTCAACCAAAGGTCAAACCATAAGCCTAGGGTTTCTAAGTCCACCATGACCTACAACCTAGGCTCTGATACCACTCTAATCTGTCACGCCCCGGGGTCGAAACTGCGACCCGGGCCCGCCAAACAGATCCGCCACCTATGCCAACCTGCATAGGCGAAGCGTCCTACCTGCAAGAAAAGTTCTATAACTAAACAGATATCAGAGCTATAAATAACAAAATCTGCTGTAACTAAAATCAATCACTGTACAACTGGAAATAAACAACACTGTCTGCCTCCCAAAATAATAATAATACAAATCCTCGAGTACAAGCTCTAAACCCAACCGGGAGGTAACTCCAATATATAAACAACAGTGTACAGTCTCTCAATACAAAATATCCTCACTACAATAGTCTCTCAAAAGGGGAAAAAGAAACAGCTAATCTACTGATGATCTCCTCAGAAGGGTACCGCTACTCTCCAACGCCGGGTAGGGATCTAGCTCGCGACTCCCTCGCCACGATCAACAACCGCAGAGTCGGCAACACCTGCTAAGACTCTGCAAAACAAAGGAGAGGAGAAAAAGGGGGAAAAACCCCCAAAGGGTGTGAGAACTACTCCAAAACGGGAGTTCTCAGTGGGTACCACCGCCAGACCCGACGGTCTGCCCACCAAGTCCTCAAGAGACAAAAATTAACCCAAGTCATAAGACTGAAATGAGTAAGCTGAAAACTCTCACAGCTACCCTGCCCCTAACTAAAGGCTAAAAGGGGAGAACCAAACAGTGGTATGCAACCACTAGCACATAAAGTGCACCAACGACCCAATCGAGCTGACTGCCACATCTGGTCCAGTCAACCTGCATCCACCTACAACCACCTCCCAAGGACGGGCAGGAATTACGTAGGGCGTCCAAACGGACTAGCTCGCTATCGAGTAGAGGATCATGCAGGCTATGGTCAAAGTCCACGCTCTCTCTCTCAGAACGGGTAGAATCAAGATGCTCAACCTCTCACACAGCGGTCAAAGTACTCGCAACAACTCGGGGCCACCGTCAACCAGACGGCTCTCAACAATACCAACACTGATCTAAACTCAACTACCAGTCTGCACTCGGCCCCCAGGCACGAGTGTAACCCTAAAAGTATTTGACCGAAATAAACTCAATCGAATGAACCGGTATAAAACCCGGCACTGCCTGCTCTGTCCAAATGACCGGAACCCAACACGGTCTGACCGGCACCCGACACGGTCTCACCGGAACCCAACACGGTCTGACCGGAACCCAACACGGTCTGAAGCCTACTCCGGAGCGGCACTCGAGGGGAGCTACCCACACGAGTAAAGCATCTCTGTCATCAACATCAACAGTATCTCGAAACAGCAGGACTTGATCATCAATCAGATCAAAGTGGAAAAACTCAACCACTAAAGAAAGACCCGACCTCAGTCGGATGCAGCTAAACGATAAGTGGGAAACTCCATCCACTAAGTAAAACTGATACCCAATCAGGTGCATAGAGAAACATCCGGTCAACCGCCCAATATCCGCGGTTGCCGCAAAGCCCCACAACTAAACCAACCTGTCCCAGACACGAAGTCCTGACTACCCTATCCAGACCCCTGCTCGAACCCGAGCAGCACTGACCACCTGACTAACAAGAAGGAGAAAGGAAAAGCATGGTTTCTCCTAAGTCAAGTTCCAATAAGTAGTGCAGCAGTAAAAGATGGCCTAACTACATGACCATACAAGCATGCAATTGTCCTCAAGGAAATAAAAGGGGGTAAAGCATAATAATAGTTCCTGTAGGAATAAGCAACATGCCGGAATCTCAAACTAAAACTGTCCACAACTCAGAGTTCATTAATAGAATGATCATAATAACTCCTCAGAGTACAAATCCGCACATAGCTACGAAATCCTGTCCCAAATCATAATCCAACCACAAGAAAGGCTATGTGCTAACATGGCATGTTATATAATTTCATAGGGTAACATTATCCTAGGTAAGCTTACACTAGTCATCACACAGATGTCCAAGTCATGCAAGTCCTCAGTATACCTCATAAATACTATTCTTGCAATCATTTATACCAATATCAATAACAAGCTTACCTACTTACCAATATAAACTATGTACCCTACACATGCATGCATCAGTCATAGAGGGGTGACATCCCCACAAGTGGACTTATACTTGCCACAACATAAACATTGCCTTAAACAAATACTGATAATAAGCTCACCCACCTGAAGCGCTTAACCCAAGGCAAACCTGAAGTCGGTGAAGTGGGTAGACGCCCGCGGTCCAAAATCTGCCAACATAACACCCACGGTACAAGTCGCGCAAGCCTCGGCTTCAAACAGCTAAAAACACCCCTGGGCACAACAATAACGCTCAACATTACACTTTTATTCCAAAATCAACCAAACATACGCAATCTGAAAATCAGTCCCAAAGCCGCGCATATTTCACCTGCTGCAAGTGCCCAGAAAAATCCAATAAAAATACCACAGTAATCCTCGCGTCGATACCTTCGAAACGAGTACCTGCACGTCCAATTCCGAGCTTCCTACACTGAGAAACAATTCCGACAAGGGAACCACCCCGAATCAAACTACACCCAAAAACTGTAGCAACAATTACTGTTCACAGATAATCTTCACCTTCGAGAAATATTCAGAAAATTCCAAGAAAATTTGGGCATATTCCTCGTGATGTGTAGATGCAAATCGCCTCTTGAATCGCCCCAATCCGATGCCTGTGCGCGAAGATATCACCAAAACACTGCTCGGCTGTCCCAGAACTCCGCCCAGAAAAAGGGGTTACAAGATGATCCGAAAGACCCATGAAAAACTCGGAATGGGAAAAACCAGTAAACATGGGAAACATAGCCCTACCTGTCGTGAAGCCAACGGCGCAAGAATCACTGAAAAAGGTGCTCGGGGTAGGCCGGGGGAGTCCTCGCACCAAAACGCGACGAAGAAGACCACAAACGAACGAGCGTCGCGCCGCGCCGTAAAAATAGAAACCTCGATAAGCGTGCCACCAAAAATCCCAAAACTTTGCAGAAAGATGCATCCAAACTCGGGGATCATCTTTGTTGAAGACAACCAGGCGAGATGAGGCTCGGAAATGGCGAAAAAAGGGAAGAAAGGGAGCTCGGATCGCCTTTTATAGGCTGCAGGAAACAATTGGAAAATACCGGATATGTCCGGATTTCCGGGCGCTGGGAACTTTCGGGCGCGCACTGTAGCAGCCCGAAATCCCCGCGCCCGAACACTGTAGCCGCCCGAATCCCTCCTGGGCCGCCACGTCGCCCGCCAAACAGCGGACAGCAACCCCAGCCGCTCCCCGCGCGACACGTCGCGCCCCCCAGACGCCGACACGTGTCCTCCCCAAGCGCGGGAGTCCGCCCGACCGCGCCCACGTGCGCCTGACGCCGCCGCCTGCCACCCTGCCGCGCACAGTAGACCCACCAATCGGAGAACGCCACGTGTCAAGCCACTGCCTAGTGAACCCGGTGCACGAAATCGTGTGGACCGAACCAATACAAACCTGCCACGTGTCCCAGCCCGGTGCACCGTAAACCACAAGCCATCCCGAAAACTGCGTAGACCAACCGCCGTGAACCCACCTCTAGGATGATGCCACGTGTCAACCCCGGTCCACCGTGCGCCCCGCACTCCCCCGTAGACCGCGCCCCGCGGACCGGCCCACTCCCGAGCCGCCACGCGTCCAGCCCCCGGCGCACGCCTGCCGCGTGGACCGGGCGGCCCGCGCCTCCGTCCGCCGCGCTGCCTGCGGCCGCTCCGCCGCTGCCGCCGCCGCCGGAAACACTGTTCCGGCGTGAACAGTGTCCGGTGCTCAAAAATGACAAGTGGGTAGTCCGTTTTAACCGTTTTCGCGCGCTGAATCCGAATTTGATGTCCATTTCGCCAAATTCCAACTCCAAAATTTGCCGAAGGCATCCGGAAAGGTAATCCTTGGTCCAAACTTCGCACTGAGTCCAATTTAAATATCCTTGGCGCGCGAAACCACTTCTAACGATCCGACGGAGTCCAATGATCACCCACGTGATCCATTAAACACACTGAGCCCAACACTAATGTCCAATTGGGGCACAAATACCACCAACACGCCACATAGGCCTCCGGGAGCTGTAGATGATCCAGTAATCTCGACGTGGGGATCCAGGTCCTCACAGGCCATGTCTGTCGCACGCCACAAGAGTCAACCCTAGCCCACCTTACTAACAATAACCATAAGGTAAAAGAAAGGACTCAACTTCCCCCCCCCCCGGTCCCTCACGTTCTACAGTCCTATGCCCTACCCGTTTCATTTGTATGTAGGCATGCGAGGTTTGTCCACGGATGTCGGCACTAACTGTTGTGATTGAAAGAACGCTCTGATACCATTTAATCTGTCACGCCCCGGGGTTTGTTTTAGCGGAAACGATTCATAAAAAGTCGAATGTTTGACGTGCAAATTTTTTTTTTTTTTTTTTTTTTTTTTTTTTTTTTTTTTGTCTAAAAGAGAACCCCTCTTCCCCGGCACGTGCCCAGACCCGCCACACATACAGGATCACTCTGCAAACGGACAGAGTCTCCCCTGTACGTGCACGGCGTAGCGTTCAGTACATGTTCCAACATACACAGCCAATCAATCACAACAATTAACCAGCATTCTAAACTAATAACAGAAGAACATATGGCCGGTCAATTTGGAAAGGATAAATCCACAGTTTGAAAGAGCGCCTACCCGGCGCTTACGTTTTGAAAGCTAGTTTCGAAATTAGCATAAATCCACGAGATTTGAAAGCGGTGCCCACCCGACACCAAGTTTTGAAATCCCTTTCGCAATCCATAAATCCACAGGGTTTTGAAACCGGTGCCCACACGACACTTAGATTTTTAAAAACGGTTTTCGCAATCTTTTCTTTGGCTTCTGCTTTTTTTTTTGATTTTTCTTTTTAAATGGCCGATAGAAATAAAAGGGAAAAATATTCCACCAGGGGCGCTAAATGTAGCCCGTACCGACATCCATGCCGACCCCACGAGGGTATCGCGAACCACTCACATAACTACAAAGTAATGAAAAGCGAGAGTAAAGGAGTAAACACAGTCCAGGGTCCCCAGCGACCCAGCTGCTCCTGTCCCGTCCTCACCACCGCCTACCTCTCTCCCCGTCTGGACCCTGTCACGAAGTGGGATGTCAGTGACGCAGAAATAGTAAAGCATGAGGATATAGTAAAACAAACCGTGAAGACAACTGGAGCAACCACCCTCCCAAGGAGGGAAGGCAACCTGTACACCTGTATCCTGTAATACCCGGACACGTCGGACAACTAAACCGACGGTCCACCCCGTACCTGCAGAAACCCGACCACGTCGGACAACTAAACCGACGGGTCGCACCGCTCGCACCTCGGCGCCTCAACCCCACCACTAATAAGGGGCCCCACTACGTCACCTCGTGGGTATACACGGGTCATAGACCACTTTTCCGGAAAAGCGCACCCTTTGCGGTGGCCAAACCGCGGGTGCGCGTGTGACAGCCTCGAGCCAAGTAACCATAACCATCATCATGTCAGCATCATAATATATATAACAAAAGTAAAACGGCAACAGGTATGCTCAAAGTAAAACCGTAACATATGCGATCGAAAGTAACCCGCTATCATGTATAATCAAAAGGAAAACGACCGTCGGAAAACCGACGCTAAACATTATGACGAAACCCATTAACATGCATAAGCCATCACCCATCAATATTTAACCCCAGTATGCTTAGAATTGACCCCGTCCAATATGATAGAGTTAGATGCTAGGACCAAGAAAATAAAACCCACCTGAATGAAGGTCGATCCCGAACTCCCGCTAGACTACCGGGAGGCTGGTGCTGAACTGCTGGGTCCTGAACAGAGACTGTAGTCAGAACTAGACTCACATATACCCGTCCCGACGACACGACAGTAACAGAGTGTTTATACGGGGCAATATTGCCGACTTACCGCACAGAATCTAATTCTCGATCAGTGAGGACCTACTGAACTCTAACAAGATGCCTAGTAGGCGTGTCAATGCTGTCTAAGGATAGCCAGTAAGTCCGAATCGCATTTTAGTCCAAAATGTATTTTAATTTGCCTAAAGTTATGCATTAGTCCGATGTTTCGACTCGTTCTCAAAATCCGGGAGTCCAAAAGCTGCGCCGTAACTTTCAGTGCGTTTGTTACGACGAGACGGAGGCCATGCTCACAATATTTGGGCCGAGACCAGGCCCATTTACAAGTTGGCCCAAAAACACAAGGGCCCCAATTTAGTAATGTTGCGACTTACTATATACTTGGTCTGCATGTGATCTAACTGGAGCATGGTATACAGTAGGGACTGAGGGTAATGGGGCTCACCTTGCGCGTGTCGGAGGCCGGCCGGAGAGTCGCCGGAGCAAGGTGGAGCAACCACCAAAGAATGAGCAAGGCTCGGCTTGGGCAAGTTGGGATCAAACCAGGCTCAGACCTGCAGCAAGGGTGAGCATCGGGTTACTTGGAGTCCCAGAAGGTCTCGGGTCCACGCGGGGTCGAGCCCCGGCGGCCGGAGGCGGCGGCGGCCGGAGATGAGCCCGGGAGGCTTAGCTCGGGTGCAAGCTTTAAGACCAAAACTACAGGGGGTCTCTGGCCTCAAAATAAAACCATGGAGTTCTTATAGTGGAGGTTTAGAGCCTACCTGTCGAGGTGGCCGGAGTCCGGAGCGCCGGAGTTGGCCGGGGACCGAAGCTAGGGGTTGCTCGGGTGCAATGCTGGAGGTAAGGATCCCGACGTTAGATCTTGCATGCAAGATGATAGGGGAGCTCTAGAAGGTCCAAGGAGCTTACCTGGGTGGTTCCCCGGTGCCGGGAAGCGCAGGCGAGGCGAGGCGGCGGAGCTCGGTTGAAGCTCCAATGCCCAACAATGGCGGTTTCCGGCCGACTTGCTCCGGGCCGGAGCAACTTGGACCAAAAGGGTCCACTCGATGCCAGGAGTCTTCGGGTGCAGTTGGCCGGCGATGGGAGGCAGCGGCGGCGCCGGACGGCCGAGGTCGGCTTAGTTTGAAGAAAACCAATTCCTAGGGCTTTCTCGCGCGGCACCGATTCTGATCCGATCGAGCTCAGATCTTGTGGAGAGGTTGCAGTCGTCAAGATTACGAGGTTCAACGGTGCTGATCGCGATCTCGACGGTCGGATGACGGCGGCGCGCGGTCGGCCAGAAAACGATAATCTCCGGCGGGGTGGCTTCCGCCGGCGATCGGGACGACGGTTGTGGCTGGGTCTGCACCCGAGGGGTGGCCTCGATGTCAGGAGTGCAAGGGTTGTGCCCAAAAGCCGAAATAAGGAGAAGCGTCCCAAGAACTCACCTTCGCCGGAAATTCAAGAAAAAGGAGAGGACGGCCGCGGCGGCGCACGGCGGCGGCGGCGCCCGGGTTCACCTCCACTCGGGTTCCGCTATGCCGAGGGTCTCTCCAAAGGGGTCTGGGATCAGCCAAGCTCCTCGTACGGGTCTCCCTTCCTCCAACCGAGAGGAAGAAGAAGGCTTGATTCCTTCTTCTCCGGCGACGGGGGAGACGGCGGCCGGTGCGGCTGGGTCCGAGGGGAGCGGCAGAGGAGAGGAGTTTGTTGATGTTAGCGGCTAGGTCTAGGGTGTAGAGGCTTAGGTTTCCTAGGGCATTGCGATTACACACCTATATATGTATATATACATAGGTTGATCAAAATTGCAATATAACCCCTCTACAAGTGGTATTTCACCCTAGGTCCCTCACAGCATCACTAATTTCTCACTTAGGTCCCTCCCTATACAGTGGCACGCTTTCCGAGGCACGTTTAATAGGGATTTAAAATGCAGAATTCGCCTTTTTCGACGTATTTCACGCTTTTCGAGGTGATCCGGTCGTCGAAACGGAAAATGGACTGCGCCTTGACGTCCGGCTCGACGAGACCTATCAGGTAGCGATTTCTAATTTTCGAAAAACTGCCCGGATAAAATCTCGGTCCATAAATACTGTGTCAAAATACAGTTTTCACGCTTTTCGAGATTCCAGAGTCGTCAAACAGAATTTTCGACTGCGCCATTGCGTTCAGAACATCGAAACCGTTCGAAATGACTACCTGGATCACTATATTCGGATTCCGAACAGTGAATTAGTCAGCGTTGCAACCGCCGTAGTCCCGAAATTGAGGTTTACTGTTCCTCTACAGTGGCCACTTAAGTGACACTGTGCACAGGCACTGTTACAATGATTGCGTTTATTTACTTGCTTCTTCATCGGTTTCTGGAAGATCCGACCGTCAGACCGAAAAGTGCTGAATATGAATCTCGCTCAGTTCGACGAGACGATCGCAACGGTCAACTCGGATTTCCAAGATCATGTCCGGATTGGAAAGTAGCCTTTTTGTCTCGTAAAACGTGCAATTCGCACACTGGCAATTGACTAAATAAATCAACATAGGTCTTTTGAAATCAAAACCAGGTCAAAAATTTCACCTTTTTGACTATTTATTAAAAATAAAATATTTCGAGTTCTTACAACCGGTACGCAATGTCATGTCGTGATAATAATGCTAAACCGACTTTGATTGATTTCCAAAGGTTATAAATAGATTCTTAGGGTTTCTCAAGAACTATCGACCAATTCAGAAACACTTGTAGAGGCTAGGTTTTTATCGTTCATCTTTTTAGCCTCTTTTAGGTCAATTCGACGGTTCTTCAATGAGATGCTTTTTGTCGAATTGATCTAATCTTTGCTTAGAGATTTCATCCATGGTTCTCTAATGATATTCTAAGTAAAGGATCACCATCGAAGCCTATACTGAGTTTGCGTTAAGGAGTTGACGTGGCATCGTGGATTCGATGTGTTGAAGGCGTTTCGTGGATTCGAAACTTGTTGCTCGTGGATTCGAGTGGCGTTCGTGGATTCGGACGTGTGCATTGGACCTGCAGTCGGTGAGCGCAAGATCCGGAGAAGTTGAAGGTGGGATTGGAGTCTGTGGAGTCGGTAATCACCTTGTTATCTTTCAAATTCTTAGTGGATTGTTATTGCGTGTTGGTCCCGTGGTTTTACTCCTGTGATGGAGTTTTCCACGTAAATCTCGGTGTGCTGTTTTTATTTTCCACATTTATTTTTAAATTGCACTGAGATTGGAATTTTGGATATTGCACCTATTCACTCCCCCTCTAGGTGTTTGATAGAACCTATTTAGATCCTTGGGGATCCATTAAACCTACAATTGGTATCGGAGCGGGTTTTAGGTTTTTCTATCATGTCGGGTGAAGGTGGTAATATTAATAGACCTCCTCTTTTCGATGGAACCAATTATGCCTATTGGAAAGTCCGGATGAGAGCTTTTCTCATCGCAATTGATGAGCGAGTATGGCAAACCGTGGAATACGGTTGGGAACATCCTCTTGAGGAAGTAGGAAATACTACTACCCCAAAACCTCTCTCTACATGGTCCAGAGAGGAGATCGAAAAATCTTCTTACAACGGGAAAGGTATGAACGCTTTATTTAATTCTCTTTCCTTGATCGAGTTTACACGTATTTCTGCGTGTGAAACTGCAAAGGAGATTTGGGATATTCTTCAAATTACACATGAGGGTACTAGTCTAGTAAAAATTCAAAAGCTCCAGATGCTTACAAGTCAATTTGACTCTATTCATATGGATGAGCATGAATTGTTTATTGATTATTATACCAGACTTCAAGATATAATCAATACATGTGCTAATTTAGGAGAAAAGATCCCAGAATCAAAAGTTGTAAGAAAGGTTCTTCGGACTCTTCCGGAACGGTTTAGGGCAAAGGTTGCCGCCATTGAAACCGTCAATCATCCGGATGACATGAGAATAGAGGAATTAGTAGGTGCTTTACAAACATATGAAATGACTTTTCCTACTAATCAATTTTCTTCCAAGTCTTCTTCTAAGCGTGCAGAAATTGGATTCAAATCAACGAAGGAAGAAGATAGCGAATCAAACTCCGACGTTGAAATATCTCTTGCCGATTTTGAAGAACAACTCGCGCGGATCACGAAGAAATTTCGTCGGAATTTTTGGAAGAATCGAACCGATAGATCTTCATCCTTGAAACCATCTAAAGAATCATCGGGTTCTAAATCCTCTAAACTCAAAAGATTTGCAAAACCTTCTAAAGTAAAAGAAAAAGATGAATTCAAAGGGGAAATCCAATGCTACAGATGCAAAGGCTACGACCATATTTCAACGGATTGTCCTTCTAAGAAATCATATAAAAAGAAGGCTTTGCAAGCAAGAACTTGGGACGATTCTACCTCCGATGAATCGACCTCAAGTAAAGAGGAAAAGGATAATACTGTTGCTTTTCATACTTCTCTAGTTCCCTCATCTAATGTTTGCTTGTCTTCGTTAATTACTGACTCTACTTCTTTGATTTTGCATGAATCATCTACCTCCGGCGGAGAGTCGTCAATTGAGGGGGAGTCGGACGAAGAAGAACTCGTTGAGGCCTATCAACAACTTCTCAAGGAATCAAAGAAGATGGCCAAGCACATCAAGAAGTTGAGAAAACAACGACTTGAGGTTGAAGATGAGAACCGTACTTTGAAGATATCTCGAGGAGGAACGAGGACTTTTATTGAACAATAATAAAACCCTCCAAGAAAAGCTAAACCAATCGGAAACGATCGTTAATTCTCATATGGACAAGATTGGTTTTCTGGAAAAATAGTTTGAAGAAATTCATGAAGCCAACCAAGTTTTGACCAAGCAAGTTCATCAACTCAAATCCGACGTACAAAAGTTTTCAACCGGTTCCAAGAAATTTGACGGTATGTCCGGATTAGGTCAAACGAGCAAAGTTGGTTTGGGATATAAACGGAAACAAACTGTGAAGGTTTCAAGTTCCACAACTAAATTGAAAGGTAAAACATGCTACCAATGTGGAATTGAAGGACACATGTGTTGGTTTTTATAAGGATCCACAAGGATCTAAATAGGTACTATCAAACAACTAGAGGGGGGGGTGAATAGGTGTAATACTTAAAAAACAAATCTCAGTGCAAAATAAAAACCAATGCGGAAAATAAAAATAGCACACCGAGATTTACGTGGAAACTCCAATCCAGGAGAAAAACCACGGGACCAACACGCAATAACAATCCACTAAGAATAGAAGAATAACAAGGTGATTACCGACTCCACGGACTCAAACCCCTCCTTCAACTTCTTCGGATCTTGCGCTCCACCGATTGCACGTCCACTGCACACGTTCGAATCCACGAATGCCACTCGAATCCACGAGCACACGTTTCGAATCCACGAAATGCATTCAACACACCGAATCCACGGTGCTACGTCGAATCCACGACGCAAACTCAGCCGATATAGAATATAAGCTTCGATGGTGATCCTTTGCTTAGATTAGCATTGAAGAACCATAGATGGAATCTCTAAGCAAAGACTAGATCAATTCGACAAAAAGTATATCTTGGAAGAACCGTCGAATTGACTCAAAAGTGGCTAAAGAGAAGAACGATAAAAACCAGCCTCTAG
Source organism: Tillandsia leiboldiana (assembly GCA_029204045.2). Lineage (NCBI taxonomy): Eukaryota > Viridiplantae > Streptophyta > Magnoliopsida > Poales > Bromeliaceae > Tillandsia > Tillandsia leiboldiana. The sequence goes on along the minus strand of CM055062.1, from coordinate 24,309,229 downwards.
GGTTGCTCTCAAGTGTTTCTGAATTGATCGGTAGTTCTCGAGAAACCCTAAGTTTCTATTTATAACCTTTGGAAACTAATTAGAGTCGGTTTAGCAATCTTACCACGACATGGCATTGTGTACTAGTACTAAATAATGGGTTCCGGTACTCAATGACTCAAAACACAGTTTTTCCTATTGTGTTCCGGTACTGCATATTGTGTTCCGGTACTCAATGAGAATTACAGAAAATCCTGTGTCGGGTTTGAGGAACTCAAAGTGTGGCTCCGGTACTCAATGTAAAAACTAATTTTTCCAAGATAAGTTTTATCCAAAACAGACCAAGTACCGGAATTCAAACTTAGAATAAGTTGTGAATTAAAAACCAAGTTCCTAAAACCTCATCCAAACCGGGTTTCAATAATTTCCTGATTCCAATGATTATAAATGTACTTAAATCACCATGATTAAATTAATCATACCTGAGTGTCATCTTGAGCTTATGTTGAATCTTCTTCGAGTCTTCTAATGCTGATTGACAATTTGTGTTGGGTTAAGATTAATTGGATCTAAATAGGGGAAAAAACACCTAGAGGGGGGTGAATAGGTGTAAACAGTAAACACTCAAAAATCTTTGCGATATAAAACCCAATGCGGAAAAATAAATAACACGCAGAGATTTTTACGTGGAAAACTCCGTCACAGGAGTAAAAAACCACGGGACCGATAACACGGCGAAATCCACTAGAATTAAAACACGTACAAGGTGATTTACCGTACACACTTACGACTCAACCTTTTCCATACGCTCCTAGTAGATCTTCTCCGCTCGCTCCACGACGCGCCTCGAATCCACGATTTGCGCCCAACGCCGAATCCACGGCGTCCAACGTCGAATCCACGACGTCTGACCGAATCCACGGTCTTCACCCAGTAGCACGTCTCGAGTCCACGAACGTACCTCGCTCCGAATCCACGAGAGCGGTAGCACCTTGAATCCAGAAGGCCACGCGAGTCCACGCGCCGATTTTGGGGTAAATCGTTGTTTTTTGGGTGGTGATGATCCGCCGAATACTTAGATTAGAAATAGATCGGAAATACCATCTAAGTATTCATTAATTTGATTCTACTCAAAATCTGAGTGAGAAAACCTAGAATCAAATTAATCAATATAGATGAAGAAACATAGAATTAAATCTAGTATTTCCTTTCTTCTCTATATGTGGATCTTTTCCTCTTAGAACCGTAATCTTTGATCGTCTTTTAATTTTGTACGGATTCTAATGGAATATTTTGGATTGCCCTAAGAGATGAAATATAGGGTCTATTTATAGGTTAGAAACTTGTGGAAGAAGATAAGAATCAAAAACTAACCATTTCTGGAATTTTACAGGACGACGGTCCGGACTGGAGTTGGCGGTCCGGACTGTCTCAGCGAAACAGACAATTTTCAGAAAAGACGACATTCGGGGTCCGGACTGAAATCCACGGTCCGGACTGTTCATGCATTTCTTGCAAATTCCACATTCGGGGTCCGGACTAAAATTCCCAGGGTCCGGACTGGAATTATGCACGAACTAACCTATGTTCGGGGTCCGGACTGTAAAGCCCGATCCGGACTCTGAACATATGGAATGTCCAGTTTTTGATTTTTATGCAATAAAAAATTCATCCAAGTGTTTCTACACTATAAGAAGTATTCGTATCATCAAAATTATTTAATTAAACGTACCTGATCCTTTTGAATTCTTCTTTCTTGAGATTGAGGTATATGATCCAACTTTCTTCATCTTCAATCTTCAAGACTTAACCAATTTCACGAAATACGCCAACTCAAATTCCGTAACAATCTCCCCCTTTGGCGGTTTCGTGACAAAACACAAATCCACTCAAGAAAATTCAAAAAGATATTTTTGTTGCTATCACCATACAACAAAAATTTACATTTGAGATCCAAATAAAAATAAATACATTGTCACGCCCCGGGGTCGAAACTGCGACCCGGGCTCGCTAACAGATCCGCCATCTGTACGGAAACTGCCGTACAGACGCAGCGTCTAGCCTGCAAAAGACAAAACTACAGCTACACAGATATCAGAGCGGATAAAAAGCTGTACTATAAAATTTTTCTCAACTACAAGTTGCTACAACTCATAGCCTATCTCCTAAAATCAGAAGATACAAATAGAAGTGCACCTATACAACATCTACAAATCCAAATGGGAGATAGCTAACAAGAAACATAACCCACTCCCACAATCCGGGATGGTACATCTACCTCTCTCTAATGTAACAATGCTGGTAGGGAACTATCGCGCGACTCCCTGTCCTCGGTCCGTCCAATCAAGCTCAGCAGGAACGGAAGAAAGCCTCAGCAACCTGTCACCGACAGAGGGTGTGAGAACTACATCCTACAGTAGTTCTCAGTGGGTACCGTCTCCAAGAACCACGGTCTGCCCACTAAGTCTACCAGAGGCATAAGATAGAGAGAAGACTGATGATAAATATAAATAAGCTGGAAAAGAATCTACAGCTATCATGCCTCTATCTACTATGCTCAATAAGAAGAGAAAATGGATGATGGTATGCAGTCACTCACTGCTGACAATATGTCACAAGTACTAAGCCCAAGACGCTCTACTATGACACATGCTACACCATCACTCTCTCAGAGTATCTCAAATCTCAGCGACTGCCCCACAGGGTCCAGTCGAGTCAAGCCTGCGCCCCCTGGTGTATCAACCAGGGTGTCCCAACGGACAAACTCGATATCTCACATAGTGACCCCATGGTAGCACGGCCAGGGGTATCAAGCGACCACTAGTATATGAACTAGGCGCATCATCGCAGCCTCGTCAGGCTCGGTATCATCATCGCAGCCTCATCAGGCTCGGAATCATCAACGCACCCGGAGCGTGGTTCGAGGGGTGCGACCCCACCGAACTCCAGTATCTCATCAGTATCACTGTCTCACAAGTGGCTCCTGCAGGCTGTGGTCCTCGATCAAACAGATCGGTATCTCGATGCTCAAAGCACAAACTCAGTCGGAGAACCCTCCACGACTCAATCTCACAACACAGACCCACTCAACGAAGGTACTACACAGCTGGGACCACCGTCTCTCCCACGGCTCCCACAACACAACTCCACTGAACTCAACACTCAACTCACGGCCGGAGCTACTCCACGGCCAGATCTACGAAGGGTCCGAAACCCAGGGAGACTAACATCTACGTCCCCAAGAGAGAAAGCAGCCCTTAGAACCCAGATCACTCGAATCCGCTCGGGTGGATAAGTTTATAAGAAACCATGTCATTTATTTCAGAAAATCATTCGATCTGAGAGAAAGCCATCTTTATAATGATTTTTAGTCTTTTTAGGAAAACCCTTTGAAATCAAGTTTTATGCCCAAGCCTCGAAGAGCTGATGCCTTCGTCCCAACGGACGAGAACAGACTCAGACAACCTTGCGAGGCTTGGAAGAAACATTGGCTGACTAAAATCATGTATTTATCCAAAAAGGTTCTGGGTTCAAGGTCCTGCTAACACACGTGCACCATGATCCCAACCTGGTGGTGACGAGAAGAACAGCGGAAAGGAAAACCCCCGGGACCACCGTTTATCTGAAACGGTTCCCCAAAACACTAACACTGGCCTAACCCAGCCACCAGACCCCACTCGCCCCCCCCCCGGGCCTGAATGCAACACCCGTCCCACACACTCTGACCACTCCGCCCACTACCCGGGCGAGGAAACTCTAAGTCCCGAAGGATATGAAAAGTGCGGGATGTCTAAAGCATAAAGGAACCTAGCCCAAATTAAGGTTCACAAATGGTCTGGTCAAACTCATGCACATATGACGGGGGTGCTAGTTAAGTTCCAAGAAAACACTTAAACTAGCATGCAATCCTATCACAATAGAATTAGAAGAAAGTCCGTAGACTTGGAGAGAAAACCAACCCACCTCAGAAAGCCACCAATTGCTCGTCGACACTTGCAATTGGCACAGCGGGCTTACCTGGCCTCCAAGGGGTCCGCACGCAACACGAAGCCCGAAGCCAGAAACCGCACGCAAAACGGAGCACGCGGCGACCAACCACACGACCGCGCGCTCCGCGGAAGCTAAAACCGCACCGCAAGCTGTCAGAAGCGAAGAAATCGCAAAATCAATCCACACAGTCAAAACCGAGCATCCGACGGCGAAAAACAGCCTCCGTCGGCGAAAACAGCCTCCGTCAGCGAAAATCAGCGCCCGACGGCGAAAAACAGCCCGTCGGCGAAAACCAGCGCCCGACGGCGAAAACAGCTCCGTCGGCGCAAAAACTGCTCAAAAATAGCTTGCGAAAAGCCAGCGAAAACTGCTCAAACCGCTCGCGAAATCTGCTCGAAAAACGCGCTAAACCGCTCGCAAACTGCCCGCGAAAAACGGTAGAAACCTGCGCGAAAACCTGCGCGAAACTGCGCGAAATCTGCGAGCGAAAACAGCGAAACCGCTTGCGAAACTGCTCGCAACCTGCTCGCGAAAACGGCGAAAACCTGCGCAAAAACAGCGAGCGAAAACAGCGAAACCGCTTGCGAAACTGCTCGCAACCTGCTCGCGAAAAACGGCGAAAACCTGCGCGAAAACTGCGCGAAAACCTACGCGAAACGGCGCGAAAACCTGCGCGAAAACTGCGCGAAAACCTGCGCGAAACGGCGCGAAAACCTGCGCAAAAACAGCGCGAAAACCAGCGCGAAAACCCCTCGCGAAAAACTGCGGCCGACGGTGGGAAACAACGGCTGACGGCGAAAAACGGTGCCGGCACGCAAACCGAGGCGCCACCGTTGTCTCGGGAGCACGCCGAGTGGCGAAAATCCAGCCGCGCGACGAGGGAGGCCCGCCGCACGGCGCCCAACCAAGCAGCGCCGCGCAGCGACCTACTGCGCGGTGCCGGAGCGCACCGCGCAGCGCCCAGCGGCGCTGCGCACAGCGCCCAGCGGCGCTGCGCGCGGCCGCGCGCCTGCGCAGGCCCGCGCGCGGCCCTGCCGCGCGCCCCCGCGCGCGGCCAGGAGGTGCCGCGCGCACGCGCGCGGCCCTGCCGCGCGCCCCTGCGCGCGGCCCGGCAGCGCCGCGTGCCGCTCTTTGCTGCACGCGGCGCCGCGCCCAGCGGCAAGTCGCCGCAGGGTGCTGCCAACAGCAGCACCCTGGCGCCGCGCGTGCGCCGTTGCGCGCGCGCGCGGCCGCCGGCGACGGCAAAATCTGAAAACGGCCCCGAAAAAACCGACAAATCCGAAAATCCAATTTTAGCCAACTAAAAACCAATTAAAAGCCCAAAGCACAAGAAAAACTGCACCAAACCTCTAAAAACCCAAAAATCGGAATTTTACTTACCTCGTCGCCGCTCGCCGCACGTCCACGAGCTCCACGCGGCCTCCAACGGCGAGTCCAAAAAATCCAAGAAGCTCCAATCCCTTTTCTTTCTTTTCTTTTTCCTTTTCCTCTCTTTTCTTTTCCTTTCTTTCTCTTTTCCTTTCTTTCTCTTTGCTGCAGAGGAGGGGTGGAGGCAGCTTTTATAAAGCAAAAAGCTTTATAATTAATTAACTAATTAATTAATTCCAATAATTCCAACTCCAACTCACTTTTTGCCTTTGGGCTCTCCGCCGCTGCCCGGAACTTCCCGAACTCCGCTGTAAATCGAAAATACACGCGCTCACAGCTTTTTCTCTCCAAAAAGCTCATCCGTTGAGGCGGGGTGCTCAAATCAATTACCGGCTCCAAAATTGCCAGTTCCAACTCACTTTTTGCCTCCGGGTCCTCCGCGTCAGTCCGGAACCTCCCGAACCTCGCTGTAAATCAAAAGTACACGTGTCCACAGCTTTTTCTCTTCAAAAAGCTCATCCGTTGAGGCGGGGTGCTCAAATCAATTACCGGCTCCAAAATTGCCAGTTCCAACTCACTTTTTGCCTCCGGGTCCTCCGCGTCAGTCCGGAACCTCCCGAACCTCGCTGTAAATCAAAAGTACACGTGTCCACAGCTTTTTCTCTTCAAAAAGCTCGTCCGTTGAGTCGGGGTGCTCAAATCAATTACCGGCTCCAAAATTGCCAGTTTCGACTCACTTTTTGCCTCCGGGTCCTCCGCGTCAGTCCGGAACCTCCCGAACCTCGCTGTAATATGAAAGTACACCTGTTCCAAGTGTTCCCGAATTTTCGGCGCTCCACGGTGAAGTCGGAAATTCCCAATCTCATCCTCAATCGGCCTACAAAGCCCGGAAAAACCTCGATTCGAGCTGGAGCTTACGCGTTGATCCGAATCAACCCGGCATCAACTGTAAACTCAAATGCAACATGCTCAAAGCATCTCTCTGCTCCAAGTCATCTGTGTGGTCGGCGCGCTATCCAAAGCCCCGGTACTTTACATACATGAGATAAACTCCTAGAGCAGACTCTAGACTTAGACATCTGTACTCTCTACAAACGAAATCATTCTCGACAAAAGAAATCGTTAGATACCTCAAGAATTTTTAACATTAAAAAAACAAACACAGAGATAGAGTTTATACTCACCATGACATTTACAAATTCAGATATGTAACAAGATCACAATCAAAATTAGACATATCTTCTAAGCATTAAAAACCAAATGTCATATGTATGTTAGTTAACACACAACTTGTTAGAAATATTACATGCCCAAATAGTTAGTCAAATAGTTAGTCGAGGCATGCATCGAAACAATAAAAACCAAAGTTGAAGTTATACTTACCTTCAAAGTTTCAAGTTTCTCACACAAGCATTGTTCAAAGTAGTCATTGTTCAAGTAGAAGTTCTTTCTCCCCCTTTTTGTCACAAAATAAGCCAAACAATTCCAAAACGGAGAGGTGAAAAGTACTAAAGCAAGAAAAATCAGAGACCTAAAAGAAAAGACTGAAAACTAAGCCTGCACAACAAAACGATATGTTAGAAGGAAGTTCAATTGTCAGACTCTGATCCTTCTGAGCTACTGCAGTCCAGTTTGTGTAGAATCCCTTTAAGCATTTTTGATAATTTGGAGCAGTTCTTTTTCATCTTGTGAATGTCAGCCGACATTCTTTCTTGTGCTTCAGACATTCTCCTTTGTGCTCGTTGCATAGACAGTATATCAGCTTTTGTGGTTATTCTCTTGGAGGTACAAGGAGATTGTGCGGATGCTGAAGGTTTATTTTGAGATTCTCTAGGCAGAGAGCGTTCTCTGGCGAGTGGTTCATTGATCTGAATACCTCTGCCTCTCGAATTCTTGCTCCTGTGGGATGTTTGGTTGTTGAGGAAGACGTTATCAGCTTCTTTTCCTCTAGATAGAGCCTATCTTCGTCCTCCACCGCTTGTTTTGATTCTTTACAAAATATTTCCCAATCTTCTTCATCCTCTGATTCTGACTCAGCTTGAGGAATAGTGTTTATCTTCTCCTGACTTGCTTCAGCTTGTTCCTTTTTGACAGATTCTCGAGTACCCAGTAATGCTACAATGAGCGCAATAATCCAAGCGAAAATCATTTTGCTACTCGTGCTCAGGTAATAAAAAAACCTGTGAGCAACAACTCGAGAACACGACAAAAAAATTGTTTATTTTCAAAAATTTGTAAAATTGTACCTAAACAATCATTATCATGTAGAGAGACTGAGAATCAAATTAGTTTTGCAAAAAGAATTTTAAAAATAGATCAATTCCATGATTTTTAAAAATTCCTATTATATGCCCTAAAACCGAAATTTTAGAAATCAAAGCCTAAAAATCCGTTAATCAAGAGAAAACCTAGCATATAATCAAAACTAATCTACCCAGAGTTCTTATTTCAAAAGAAGTTTGATCAAAAACCAATCACAAACGACAAAGATATGAGATTTTCATCACGTTTTGAGAGAAATATAGTAAACCTGTGAAAAACTGAGTTTTGATCAAGAAAACTCACTTGGAACCGAAGAATCTGAGTTGGAAAGACTCCAAAAAGCTTGATGATCTAGAGAGAGAAGCTCTGGAGACTCTTGAACAAAAGATTGTAGTAAAAGAAATCAAATCCCTTTTGTTCTAGATAAAAACCTAGCCGCGGTCCGGACTGCCTGAAGAATTCAGTCCGGATCGGCTAAACGCAGGATTTCCTGCGTTCGGGGTCCGGATCGGTACATCCAGTCCGGACCGGCTCCAAACTTTTTCATCAGAAAAAATCAGAAAAATTCCAGAAAAACCAGAAAAATATTATAAGCACTTTTGTGTATCAATTTTAAATAAAAATCATCGTTTCATAATAAAAGAAATAGATTATGCAAAATCTATCAATAATATCCAAAAATTGAAACGAAAATTTATAAAAATTAAATCCCTTAAAGTTGAACAACTTCAATCACATCTAACATGATCTTATGCGTAATGCCTTTATCAAATCATCAATTTGGTAAAGAAAATGAAATACCAAGATCAATAGATGTCTGAAATCCCAGATAAGTTAGATAATATATCTAGTCAATTTATTGTAAGGAGTGGCTCTATGAGCATCTTTCAATAAAAATCCCACCTTATACCAACCTTGGAATTTGACAGAGTCAAGTATTCCAAAAAGCATTTTATCTAATCAATCTTGAAGAAACCATGCTTGATATACATGTGGTAGCTGCACACAGTACTCGGACGACCGAGGTGGTAGCTCTTTCCTCCATGTGGTGGTAGTTTTCACACTCCTCAATGGGATGTAACTCTTTCCACATCTTTTGAGCATCACAATTTGCATTAACTCCCCCTCAATTGGCTATCAATTATATAATATATAAGGTATTCAACCAAAAATTGATCTCGATTTCATACTCGACTCAATCGTCAAATAAGATAACAACTATACCAAGAGATCATTTGAGAGAGAGATTGACTTTGATCAAAACAAAGATGACTTAATTGACATAAATGATCATCGCAACAAATGAATTATTATGATATCCAATGCATAACAAATTTCTAATTCTATGAAAGGATGCGATTAAAGTCAATATAACTAATGCTCAATTAATGTCCTATGTACATACATACATATATGAACAAAAATACAGAACAAAACCTAACCTAAGCAAAAGTTTCAAAAAAGAGGTTATTTCAAGGAAAGCATTCCAATTGCTTTACGCAAATGAATAAAACGTTTTTGATCCAAAGGTTTTGTTAAAATGTCAGCTAATTGATCCTCAGTTGAAATGTAGGAAAGTTGAAGAATATTTGATTCAACTAGCTCTCTTAGAAAATGATATCTAAGTTCAATGTGTTTTGTTCTTGAGTGCAACACAGGGTTTTTGGAAATATTTATAGCACTGGTGTTGTCACACAAAATTGTTACCGAAGTTGCTGAAATTTGGAAGTCGCTCAACACGCTTTTCATCCAAATGAGTTGAGTTGAACAACTACCCGCTGAGATATATTCCGCTTCGGCAGTCGAGAGTGCAATGCAGTTCTGTTTTTTACTATGTCATGCAACAAGACAATGGCCAAGATAAAAACATGCACCACTAGTACTTTTCCGATCATCCACTGATCCTGCCCAATCGGCATCTGAATATCCTATAATGTCAAAACTTGTTCCCATAGGATACCAAATTCCAAAATTTACAGTTCCTTTGACGTACCGGATGATCCGTTTCACCGCTTTCAGGTGATCCTCCTTTGGTGCTGACTGATATCTCGCGCAGATCCCAACACTAAAGGATATATCCGGGCGACTAGCCGTGAGATAGAGTAGACTTCCAATCATGCTGCGATAAAGCTTCTCGTCCACACTTTCACTAAGAGATTCACTTCCTAATCCCTTATTGCTAGTTCCCATAGGAGTCGGAAAATCTTTAGAATCTTCTAATCCGAATTTCTTCACCAACTCCTTTGCGTACTTGGATTGACACAGATGAATGCCTTCTTCATTTTGTTTTATTTGCAATCCAAGAAAATATGTCAGTTCGCCCATCATGGACATCTCGAATTCGCTTTCCATGGTTTCTGCGAATTTAGAAGCATCATTATCCTTTGTTGCTCCAAATACAATGTCATCGACATAGATTTGTGCAACAATGAAGTTATCCTGATAATTCTTCACAAAGAGAGTCCGGTCTGCTCCCCCTCGAGTATAGCCCTTTTCCAATAGGTGCTTTGTCAACCTTTCGTACCATGCTCGCGGTGCTTGTTTTAGACCGTAAAGAGTCTTTTTCAAACGAAAAACATGGTTAGGTTGTTTATGGTCTTCAAAACCTTTCGGTTGAGCCACATAAACTTCCTCGTTTAAAAACCCATTTAAAAACGCACTCTTAACGTCCATTTGAAAGAGTTTTATTTTAAAGTGGCAAGCAATAGCGAATAAGATACGAATGGACTCGAGTCTAGCTACCGGAGCGAACGTCTCATCAAAGTCTATTCCTTCAACTTGTGAATAGCCCTGAGCAACTAAGCGTGCTTTATTCCTGACGATGGTACCATATTCATTTTTCTTATTCTTGAAAATCCATTTAGTACCAATCACATTGTGTTGCTTCGGGGGCTTCGTTAATTCCCAGACTTTGTTTCGTTCAAACTGATGGAGCTCTTCCTGCATTGCTTCTATCCAGTAGTCATCCTGAAGAGCTTCATCAATGTTCTTTGGTTCTATCATGGAGACGTAGCATGCGCCTCCACAAACCAACTGTCTCCGAGTCCTGACTCCTTTTTGTGGGTCTCCAATAATATTTGATTCCGGATGATCCTTGGAGATGCGTAGCGTTTGAGGTAACGGAGTCCTCGGGGAGACATGTGATGATTCCTGCACATCAGATAAACTAGAAGAACCATTAGATGCATCATTAATATTGGAAGAATTATTATGAGAAGATGCATTTACAGGAGTATCATCATCAAGAGACATATCAGGGGTAGATTTGTCAGAGGAAAAGTGAAAAGCTTCATCTACTTTAACATTTATAGATTCTACCATTGTCTTAGATTCCAAGTTAAATACCCGATATGCTCTACTGTTTGTAGAATAACCCATAAAAATCCCTTCGTCACTTCGAGAGTCAAATTTTCCAAGATTTTCGCGATCACGCAAAATATAACAGCGACTCCCAAAGATACGAAAATATTTAATATTTGGTTTTCTACAGAACCATAGTTCATATGGTGTAATTAAAGTTCCCGGGCGCAAATAAACTCGATTAATAAGATAGACAGCGGTGTTCACAGCTTCAGCCCAAAAATATAGCGGTAATTTCCGGCTATGAAGCATAACACGTGCCATCTCTTGAATAGCCTTGTTTTTGCGCTCGACTACACCATTCTGTTGAGGTGTATAGGGTGCTGAGAATTCATGTTTTATGCCATTGGAAGTGCAAAAATCAATGAATTTAGAATTTATGAATTCTCCACCTCTATCACTTCTAACACGAATGATCTTTTCATTCTTTTCAATCATGATACGATGGCAAATCTCATGAAAAGAATCAAAAGTATCAGCTTTCTCTTTTAAAAATGCTACCCATGAATATCTAAAGAAGTCATCAACCAAAAGAAAAATATACCATTTACCTCCCAAAGATGGTTGACGAGTCGGCCCCATAAGGTCCATATGCAATAATTCTAAGGGCCGATTGGTACCAACGTGGTTCAAGTTCTTGTGTGCAGTCCTTGATTGTTTTCCCTTTTGACAACCTCTGTTGGGTCGTATATAATACGGATCTAAATAGGGGAAGAAACACCTAGAGGGGGGTGAATAGGTGTAAACGTATAAACACTCCAAAAATCGTTGCGATAAAACCCAATGCGGAAAATAAAATAACACGCAAGATTTTTACGTGGAAAACTCCATCACCGGAGTAAAAAACCACGGGACCGATAACACGGCAGAAATCCACTAGAATTAAAACACGTACAAGGTGATTTACCGTACACACTTACGACTCAACCTTTTCCATACGCTCCTAGAGGATCTTCTCCGCTCGCTCCAGACGCTTCTCGAATCCACGATCTGCGCCCAACGCCGAATCCACGGCGTCCAACGTCGAATCCACGACGTCCGACCGAATCCACGGTCTTCACCCAATAGCACCGTTCGAATCCACGAACCTGCCTCGCTCCGAATCCACGAGAGCGATTGAACCTTGAATCCACAAGGACACGCGAATCCACGCGCCGATTTTTGGGGTAAATCGTTGTTTTTGGGTGGTGATGATCCGCCGAATACTTAGATCAAAGATAGATCGGAAATACCATCTAAGTATTCATTAGTTTGATTCAACTCAAGATGTGAGTATGAAAACCTAGAATCAAACTAATCAATATAGATGAAGAAACATAGAGTATTCTCTAATGATTTCCTTTCTTCTCTATATGTGGATCTATAGCCGTATATGATGATACAAGAAAATGACGGCTATGTGGATTCACCCTAGAAAAAGAGTCATAGGGTGTATTTATAGGTTAGAAACCCTAGGAAGGAGATAAGAATCAAAAACCAACCATTTCTGGAATTTTACGGACGGCGATCCGGATCGTGATAACTAGGATCCGGATCGTCACAACGAAACAGCCAATTCCAGAAAAACGAAGGTTCGGGATCCGGATCATGTGACTACGATCCGGATCATTCATACAGTTCACCAAACATCAACGTTCGGGATCCGGATTGCGAAGCAAGATCCGGATCGTTCAAGGTAGATGGTAAACTCAACGTTCGGGATCCGGATCAAGAGACTACGATCCGGATTGCGACGATGTATGAACGAACCACCTTCGGGATCCGGATCGAACAACCTGATCCGGATCCTGAACATGTCCCAAGTCCAGTTTTTGATTTTTATGCAATGAAAGATTCTTCCAAGTGTTTCTACACTACAAGAAGTATTCGGATCACACAAATTCTTTAGTTAAACATACCTGATCCTTCTGAATTCTTCTTTCTTGAGATTGAGTTAAATGATTCAACTTTTCTTCACCTTCAATCTTCAGGACTTGAAACTTTCACGAAACTACGCCAACACAAATTCCGTAACAATCTCCCCCTTTGGCGGTTTCGTGACAAAACATAGATCCACTAAAGAAAATTCAAAAAGATATTTTTGTTGCTATCACCATACAACAAAAATTTACAATGGAGATCCAAAATACAATACATGAGTTAAACTCCTAAAACAGACTCTAGACTTAGACATCTGTACTCTCTGCAAAAAGAAATCATTCTTGACAAAAGAAATCGTTAGATACCTCAAGAATTTTGTATCATTCAAAAACCACAAACAGAGATGAAGTTTAAACTCATTTATACTTACCATGACATTTATATTCAGATATGTAAACTGATCATAGTTAAATAAACACCAACATATCTTCTTTGCACGTAAAAACCAAATGTCATGAACATGTTTGTGACAAACTAATATATATATATAGATATGTAATTGATCAGAGTTAAGAACCAACATATCTTCTATGCAATCAAAAACCAAGTGTCACAAACTTGTTAGTGAACATCAACTTGTTAGTTATATTACATGCCCAAATAGTTAGCAACCAAATGTCATGAACATGTTTGTGACAAACTAATATATATATATAGATATGTAATTGATCAGAGTTAAGAACCAACATATCTTCTATGCAATCAAAAACCAAGTGTCACAAACTTGTTAGTGAACATCAACTTGTTAGTTATATTACATGCCCAAATAGTTAGCAAATAGTTAGTCGAGGCATGCATTCATACAGCTGAAAAACCTCAAGTTGAAGTTGAGATCATACTTACCTTGATGTATCATCATTCATACCATCATTCATTGTTCATTGTTCAAATCATTGTTCTAAACTCTCTCCCCCTTTTTGTCACAAATAAAGCCAAAGATTACAGAAGTGGAGAGAATGGTTAACAGTTTAAGTTCGAGAACTAAAATCTCAAATTAAAACATAAAAAAAAAAAAAAAAAAAAAAAAAAAAAAAAAAAAAAACTTGCACAACAGTAGGATTTAAACATATGCATAAAAACAGAAATTAGAAGGATACGGATCATTCAGACTCGTCTGAACTGATACAGCCGAGGATTTGGAAAATCTTCTTCGAGATCATGCACTCTCCCTCTCAAACTCTTGTTTTGCTTAGCCACTTTCTTTGAGTCCCTCAAAAGTCTGTGGTAGGCTAGAGCAAAATCTTCACCTTCCGAATCATCCGATTCGTTGTCCGTTGCGTTCTTTTCAACAGTGGAGTTGGACAATGATTCAGACGTAGTTGCCATAAAGCACATGAATGGTGAAGATGTGGACGCGTGGAATGCCGTGGAGCTCTTTTCTTCATCACTTGAAGACGACTCATTTGACGTTGAGGTGTCATCCCAAGTGACGACTTGCATCGCCTTCTTCTTTGTCGGATACTTGTTAGGACACTCCGTTGCAATGTGGCCGTAGCCTCGACATTTGAAGCATTGCAGTTGTCCTTCTGAACTTTTCTTATCCTTTGAGAAGTTCTCCTGCTTTCTTGACTTGTGACTTGGAGTACCCTTGCCTTTGTTCCACTTTCCGAAGGATGGAGATTTGCTTGAATTACCCCTTCGGAAGTTGCGGCGAAACTTCCTTGTCAAGAGAGCGAGCTGCTTCTCAAATTCCTCCATAGAAAGGTTCTCGTCATCGTCCGAGGAGGATGTATCCGCGTCTTCTTCCTTAGTTGTTTTCAACGCATAACCTGAAGACTTAGAAGTAGATGCTTTTCCAGAAGAATTGTTAGTATTAAAAGTCATTTCATAAGTTTGTAATGAACCAACTAATTCTTCTACACGTATTTCGTCCGGGTGTTTAATAGTTTCAATGGCAGTAACCTTTGGGCGAAATCGTTCAGGAAGAGTTCTTAAGATTTTTCTTACAATCTTAAATTCTGGAATCTTCTCTCCCAGATTAGCACATGAGTTTACGATGTCTTGCAATCGTGTATAGTAGTCCGTGAAAGATTCATTTTCTGCCATCAAGATGGAGTCAAACTTGCTCGTAAGCATCTGCAGTTTCTGAATCTTCACGAGGTTAGTTCCCTCATGTGTAACCTGGAGAACATCCCAGATTTCTTTCGCAGTCTCACATGCCGAGACGCGAGAGAATTCAGTTTGAGATAAGGCATTAAAAATAGCATTAATTCCCTTGCCATTGTAAGAAGATAACTCAAACTCTTCCTTGGTCCATTTCGACCTAGGTTTTAAGGTGTGAACATCAGAGATAAGTTCAGTTGGATTAGACCATCCTGATTCAATTGAATGCCACACCCTTTCGTCGATGGAAGATAAAAAGGCTTTCATCCGTACTTTCCAGTACGCATAATTTGTTCCATCAAAGAAAGGGGGTCGATTGATGTTTCCACCTTCAACCATTGTTCACAACCCTATTCCCGCTCTGATACCACTTGTTGGGTCGTATATAATACGGATCTAAATAGGGGAAGAAACACCTAGAGGGGGGTGAATAGGTGTAAACGTATAAACACTCCAAAAATCGTTGCGATAAAACCCAATGCGGAAAATAAAATAACACGCAAGATTTTTACGTGGAAAACTCCATCACCGGAGTAAAAAACCACGGGACCGATAACACGGCAGAAATCCACTAGAATTAAAACACGTACAAGGTGATTTACCGTACACACTTACGACTCAACCTTTTCCATACGCTCCTAGAGGATCTTCTCCGCTCGCTCCAGACGCTTCTCGAATCCACGATCTGCGCCCAACGCCGAATCCACGGCGTCCAACGTCGAATCCACGACGTCCGACCGAATCCACGGTCTTCACCCAATAGCACCGTTCGAATCCACGAACGTGCCTCGCTCCGAATCCACGAGAGCGATTGAACCTTGAATCCACAAGGACACGCGAATCCACGCGCCGATTTTTGGGGTAAATCGTTGTTTTTGGGTGGTGATGATCCGCCGAATACTTAGATCAAAGATAGATCGGAAATACCATCTAAGTATTCATTAGTTTGATTCAACTCAAGATGTGAGTATGAAAACCTAGAATCAAACTAATCAATATAGATGAAGAAACATAGAGTATTCTCTAATGATTTCCTTTCTTCTCTATATGTGGATCTATAGCCGTATATGATGATACAAGAAAATGACGGCTATGTGGATTCACCCTAGAAAAAGAGTCATAGGGTGTATTTATAGGTTAGAAACCCTAGGAAGGAGATAAGAATCAAAAACCAACCATTTCTGGAATTTTACGGACGGCGATCCGGATCGTGATAACTAGGATCCGGATCGTCACAACGAAACAGCCAATTCCAGAAAAACGAAGGTTCGGGATCCGGATCATGTGACTACGATCCGGATCGTTCATACAGTTCACCAAACATCAACGTTCGGGATCCGGATTGCGAAGCAAGATCCGGATCGTTCAAGGTAGATGGTAAACTCAACGTTCGGGATCCGGATCAAGAGACTACGATCCGGATTGCGACGATGTATGAACGAACCACCTTCGGGATCCGGATCGAACAACCTGATCCGGATCCTGAACATGTCCCAAGTCCAGTTTTTGATTTTTATGCAATGAAAGATTCTTCCAAGTGTTTCTACACTACAAGAAGTATTCGGATCACACAAATTCTTTAGTTAAACATACCTGATCCTTCTGAATTCTTCTTTCTTGAGATTGAGTTAAATGATTCAACTTTTCTTCACCTTCAATCTTCAGGACTTGAAACTTTCACGAAACTACGCCAACACAAATTCCGTAACAACCTCCACACACAATGTTGTTTTTAAATGAAAGTTTAGGAACCCCCTTAACCACGTCTTTATTTGAAATTCTAGATAGTTCCTTAAAATTTATGTGACCTAGTCTTTCATGCCAAAGAGTTTCATTATCCAAAGAAACTAGGTTACATTTTTCAGAAAATTTATTTGGAACTATGTAGCAGTTATTTTCAGATCTAACCCCTTTCAAAAAGAATAATTGGTCCTTATCAGTCACAATACATTCTGACGAAGAAAAATTAACTGAGAACCCATTATCACACAATTGACTTATACTAATGAGGTTAGTCTTTAGGCCTTCAACAAATAAAACATTGTTTAGAACCGGGCCATCTGGAATAGCGATAGTTCCTTTTCCAACAATTTTGGAAGAACGACCGTCTCCGAAAACTACACTTCCTCCGGAGAGTTTTTCAAAAAATTGAAAACAGTTTTTGTCACCGGTCATATGACGGGAACACCCGCTATCTAGATACCAAGACGAGTTGTCATAAGCATGTAAAGAAGTATGAACAACAAGACAAGGGAAGATTTCACCTTTGCGCACCCAAACCTTTTTGGATTGCGTCGGCAATGTTTTTGAAGTTATTCTCCTTGGTGAAAACGTCTTGTTTGATTCATTGCTTGACATCGTCTTGCGAGGTGAACTACCAAGGCTCTTTTCATTTGAAAAGTTTTTCTTTGAATTCCGGGGAATCACCTTTTTGGTAGTTGTTGCAAGAGGCGCTTGAGTTGAACGTTTCGCTCCCATCTTGCAATTTCTCCTTATGTGCCCTACAAAACCACAACGAAAACATACCTTAGTGCTTGATGATCCCAAAGAGGGTGAAGTAGGCTTGTTGTCGTTGTTTGTCGTAAATTCCGGTGTCGGAGGAGGAGATACCGACTGAGGCACAAACACTGTCCCACTCGAACTAGGACTGTCTCCAGTTCGAGTGTACCTGAGGCCGAACCGATTTGTTTGACCAAGACCAAGCATTTTATCCAACTTACTCCTTCCAGAAGAAAATTGCTTTAAATCATCCTTGAGTTGGAAAATGGTCTTCGTCATTTCCATTTTTTCCTGTCGAACCTCGCCATAGAGCTTCAAGAAGTAATTCGCTTTGTTCACCATATCCACATAATTCTTCTCGAGAAGCTCATTAGACTCTTGAAGGGAAACATTTACTTTAATCAGATTATCCCTTTCCACTTCAAGAGCGTTTGAGAGAGAAGTTGCCCTTTTTGCTTCTTCTTCGAGATCCTGCAATCTCCCTCTCAAACTCTTGTTTTGCTTTGCCAGTTTCTTTGAATCCCTCAGAAGTTTATGGTAGGCAAAAGCAAAGTCTTCACCTTCCGAATTATCCGATTCATCGTCCGTTGCAATCTTTTCAACAGTGGGGTTGGACAATGACTCGGATGTACTTGCCATTAAGCACATGAAGGGTGAAGATGTGGACGCGTGGAACGCCGTTGCGTTATCTTCTTCATCACTCGACGATGACTCATTTGACGATGAGGTGTCATCCCAAGTGACGGCTTGCATCACTTTCTTCTTCGACGGATTCTTATTTGGACACTCCGTTGAGATATGGCCGTATCCTCGGCACTTGAAGCATTGGACTTGTCCATCTGAGCTTTTCTTATCCTTTGAAAAACTCTCTTGCTTTCTTGACTTGTAGCTCGAAAAACCTTTGCCTTTCTTCGACTTTACGAAGGATGGAGTTTTACTTGAGTTACCCCTTCGAAAGTTTCGGCGAAATCTTCGTGTCAAGAGAGCAAGTTGTTTCTCAAAGTCCTCCATAGATAGGTTCTCGTCATTGTTTGAGGAGGATGAATCCGCGTCTTCTTCTTTTGTTGTTTTCAACGCTAAACCTGAAGACTTAGAAGAGGATGCCTTTCCAGAAGAATAATTAGTAGGAAATGTCATTTCATAAGTTTGAAGTGAACCAACTAATTCTTCTACACGCATTTCGTCCAGGTGTTTAATTGTTTCAATGGCTGCGACCTTTGGGCGAAATCGTTCAGGAAGAGTTCTTAATATCTTTCTTACAACTTTAAATTCTGGAATCTTCTCTCCCAAGTTAGCACATGAATTTACGATGTCTTGCAATCGTGTATAGTAATCTGTGAAAGATTCATTTTCTGCCATGAAAATAGAGTCAAACTTGCTCGTAAGCATTTGCAGTTTTTGAATCTTCACAAGGTTAGTTCCCTCATGTGTAACTTGAAGAACATCCCAGATTTCTTTCGCAGTCTCACATGCCGAGACGCGAGAGAACTCAGTTTGTGACAAAGCATTAAATAGAGCATTAATTCCTTTGCCATTGTAAGAAGATGAATCAACCTCTTCCTTGGTCCATTTCGACCTATGTTTGATGGTGCGAACATCAGCAATAATTTCAGTTGGATTAGACCATCCTAACTCTATTGATTGCCACACCCGTTCGTCGATGAAAATTAAAAAGGCTTTCATCCACACTTTCCAGTACGCATAATTTGTTCCATCGAAGAACGGAGGTATGTTGATGTTTCCACCTTCAACCATTGTTTACAACCCTATTCCCGCTCTGATACCACTTGTTGGGTTAAGATTAATTGGATCTAAATAGAGAAAAAAACACCTAGAGGGGGGTGAATAGGTGTAAACAGTAAACACTCAAAAATCTTTGCGATATAAAACCCAATGCGGAAAAATAAATAACACGCAGAGATTTTTACGTGGAAAACTCCGTCACAGGAGTAAAAAACCACGGGACCGATAACACGGCGAAATCCACTAGAATTAAAACACGTACAAGGTGATTTACCATACACAGTTACAACTCAACCTTTTCCATACGCTCCTAGTAGATCTTCTCCGCTCGCTCCACGACGCGCCTCGAATCCACGATTTGCGCCCAACGCCGAATCCACGGCGTCCAACGTCGAATCCACGACGTCTGACCGAATCCACGGTCTTCACCCAGTAGCACGTCTCGAGTCCACGAACGTACCTCGCTTCGAATCCACGAGAGCGGTAGCATCTTGAATCCACAAGGCCACGCGAGTCCACGCGCCGATTTTGGGGTAAATCGTTGTTTTTTGGGTGGTGATGATCCGCCGAATACTTAGATTAGAAATAGATCGGAAATACCATCTAAGTATTCATTAATTTGATTCTACTCAAAATCTGAGTGAGAAAACCTAGAATCAAATTAATCAATATAGATGAAGAAACATAGAATTAAATCTAGTATTTTCTTTCTTCTCTATATGTGGATCTTTTCCTCTTAGAACCGTAATCTTTGATCGTCTTTTAATTTTGTACGGATTCTAATGGAATATTTTGGATTGCCCTAAGAGATGAAATATAGGGTCTATTTATAGGTTAGAAACTTGTGGAAGAAGATAAGAATAAAAAACTAACCATTTCTGGAATTTTACAGGACGACGGTCCGGACTGGAGTTGGCGGTCCGGACTGTCTCAACGAAACAGACAATTTCCAGAAAAGACGACATTCGGGGTCCGGACTGAAATCCACGGTCCGGACTATTCATGCATTTCTTGCAAATTCCACGTTCGGGGTCCGGACTGAAATTCCCAGGGTCCGGACTGGAATTATGCACGAACTAACCTATGTTCGGGGTCCGGACTGTAAAGCCCGATCCGGACTCTGAACATATGGAATGTCCAGTTTTTGATTTTTATGCAATAAAAAATTCATCCAAGTGTTTCTACACTATAAGAAGTATTAAGATCATCAAAATTATTTAATTAAACGTACCAGATCCTTTTGAATTCTTCTTTCTTGAGATTGAGGTATATGATCCAACTTTCTTCATCTTCAATCTTCAAGACTTAACCAATTTCACGAAATACGCCAACTCAAATTCCGTAACAATTTGATCACTTCAAGACTCCGACTCAACTCACGAAATATGCCAACACAAAAGGCCGTAACAATCTCCCCCTTTGGCAATTTCGTGACAAAACCCAAAAATACATAAAACCGCTCAAGTCACTCATCTTAAACCAAAAAATCGAAACTCAATGTTATCACCAAAACATTGATTTTCTTTGCGTGAAAGATCCAATAAACAAAAATTACATCTGAACCAAACAATCCTAGAACATACTCTATGACTTAGGACTTGGAGTCTTAAAGTGATGTAAATCCTGCAAAACAAAACTCCAAACAAAATCAAACATTAGTTGTTAGAAATTAAATGTAAATCCTACATTTGATTCGTCCTTTTGGTTCTTTTGTTTTTTCGGCTCTTTTGTTTTGTGGCTCTTGTCCTCAATTTTTTTATATCTCCCCCTATCTTGAGCATCTCTTCTCATCATCTCTATTCTCCCCCTTTTTGATTCGTCCATCATCATTTTCTGTTCTCCCCCTTTTTGTCATAAATTGTCAAACAGTGTGTCATGCCCGAGTCCGCCAATTTGTACGGTTCGGGCACGCCAACAGACCCGCCAATCGGGTAAGACCTTTTCCTACCCGAAAGGAACGGTAACATCCATAATAACACAACAAGTGTATGCGGAAGCTCAATATCAGAGTACTAAAAATCACTACAAATTTAAAACTTTCATTCAATAACAATTAGTTAATACGGAAATGAAAGCATACAAGAGTGAACCATGCATTACTTTATTACACTTTACATTTCTGAACTTACAATATAAAATTATTACAATTCTTTTACACAAATTCCTCACCATACAAGGTTCACTCAAGCAATATAAACATGGGATACCTCTGCTAGACCCTCTAGGTCTCTATGCTGCTGGGCCCTTGCCCCTGTCGTATACCTCGCCGTCTGCCTCTGAACCATCGCGATCGCTGCATCCATACCTGAACCTGTGGGGGGGGGGGGGGGGCACCCAAGGGGTGTGAGAACTCCTGACAGAGTTCCCAGTGGGTTCAACCACCGAGAAAAAGTGTCCTACACCACTTGGTCCAATGGAAGCAATAACAATAGAGTGCTAGGAAACTAAAATCCTCAATATCAAAATGCTGCTATACAAAATATATATCACTACACTAACTGTGTAAACTCATCGACCCAGCACTACTCTGTCTAGTCATACTAGGCTACTAAGCACCAACTCGGCCACTATGCCGCTATATATAAGGTCAAACTAACCTGGCCACCTTGGCCACTCTATCTTTCTCTTTTCCTTTACATTCTGGTGCTTTAGTTCAAGTTAACCCTCGGAAATTCTTATCCAACGGGCCCGAGCCCGGTAGTCCTGCTACCATAAGATAAGATTTCTAAGGTTGCCGATAGCACCCGCAAGTGCTACCCCGCCCAACGGGGAACTTGTCCTACGGGTCACTGCCCGGGAGAGGGACACTGCCCTTGGCTCCGACAAGGCTACTTTTTACCCCCGAAGGTACGCTCGTTTTACCTTTATATTTTCTTTCTTTTATTTTCTTTTTCTTTCTCTTTTTACTTTAATTCTTAGCCTCTTTGCCTTTGAACACTTGCTTTTCTTTCTTATTCGAGCTTATAGCTCCCTTTTGCCACTGGCAAATCTCTTTCTCTTTCCTTTGAGCATCTAGCTCTTTGCTTTCACTTTAAGCCTTTCGAAAGTACCTCGTCCGACGGGTCACTGCCCAGGGAGTCTTGCTCCACTTGACGAGTCTCAAATTCGAAGGCGCCATTTACATTTTCTTTATGCTTTTTAGCCACTTTTAGCTTGCTTTTAACTTTGCCTTTTTACAACAATTTATCTCTTATCCTGGGTCTTGCCATCAAGATAATTAGAGAGTCTCCTGGACTCTTAAACATTTCTCTTTTATTTCTTTAACTCAAATTGAAGTTAAAGTTATTATCCATTTGCCCAGACACCCTATGACCCACTCTAGGGTTATATTATTTAGCTCTTTGACTTTGTGATTACACAAACTTTTCCTTAGAGTTTGACTCTAAGTTGATCACTTTGCTATCAGTTTAATTCTTTAAACTTTGTGGCCACATACTCTTTTCTTTGCCGAACCTGGAGTTACATTATCTCTATTTACCTGTTGCACTTTGCATTTAGAGTTATCTTGACCCTAATCCATTTCCTGTGAGTATAAACTCCACTCGTTCACCTTAGGTTTTCTTACCTAAGTTTCATATCATGTTTAACCTAGAGTTCCTTGACTCTATGTTAACCAGTCTATTCTCAACCCACTAACTTACCTTAGGTTTCCTTTACCTAAGTCTTATATCATGCTCATCCTAGAGTCCTTGACTCTATGTTGATCACTCTATCCAATGTCCTTAGGTTATCTCCTAAGATAATGCCACTCATTCAATCCTAGGATATACCCCTAAGTTTGATGCCACTCATTAACCCTGAGTCTAGGTTTTCTCCTAGTCTTACTATCAGCATGTCCTTTTCCTTATGCTTTCACATGATTCCTAGGGCTATACCCTAACATGATCGCCGATAACAAATAATTGATTCCCCTTTTTACGCATGCAATTATTTCCATCTCAATCATCAATAAAGTTTAACATCTACGCAGGCAATTATCATCCATATTTAGCAATTCAGAAAAATTCACTTTTCTATCTGCATCCTTCTACACATGCAAGTTTATCTCTTATTCTAATAATTAGAAAAGTTTACTTCTCTTCTATATCCATCTACACATGCAAAATTCAATCATAATTACCCAACGCCTCTAACAGGCTACTATCATGCTTCAAGATCAAAAGCAGAGGAAAAAAGTGGAGAGGTCACCCATTTTCGGTAGAATCCCCCACCTCGATGTGCTTTCTTGGTTCCTGGAAGAGACAATTTTAACTCCTTTTGCCTCCGAGGTTTCCCTACATTGTAAGGAAGGAAGAACATAAAGTAACCGTCTTTACACGATCCACTAACTCCATCACACGATAAAACCAACCCCTTTTTGACAACTAGAAGGGGAAAAAAATCCTATTTGATCATTTTCCCCACCAAAAGGCTAAATTTTTATCGGTTCATAAAAATGGGAGGAGAATAGTCCTCCCATGGCATGTTGCCAAAAAGAAACTTGCTCAACTCGATCCGGGGTCAAAATGCTCTCAAAAATTTGAGAAAAAACTCAATTTGAGCGTTTCCCCCAATTTACCGATTTTGCACATTGGCAAAAATCCATAATTCGTATTCAAAAATCGGAGAGAAACTCAATTTGAGCGTTTCCCCCCAATTTGCCGATCTTGGACAATGGCAAAATCAAGAAATGGCATTTTTTCCTTCACATTGGAGAAAAGAGAAGAAGAAAAATTTTCCTTCTTTCTTCTTTCTTCCTTTCTTTTCTTTCTTTTTCCCTTCTCTTTTCTTCTTTTCTTCTTTTTTTTTTGTAAAGTTCCCCTGCTGCCTGGGCAGCAGCATGCATAGCTGCTGCCCAAGCAGCAGCATGTGCAGCTGCCAAGGCAGCTGCCAATGCAGCTGCCTGGCAGCTGCCATGCTGCAATTCCAGCAGCTGCGCAAGGCAGCCATGCTGCTGCCTTGCGCAGCAGCCTTGCTGCCAGGGCAGCAGCTGCAAGCTGCTGCCCTAGCAGCAGGGCCACAGCTGCTGCTGCTGCTTGTAGCAGCAGCAGCTACTGCAGCTCCAGCAGCTACGCAAAGCAGCCATGCTGCTGCCTTGCGCAGCAGCCATGCTGCTCAGCTGCAGCCCCACCCCCTCCTCTTTTTTTTTTCCATTTTTTTTTTTTGTTTCCTTCCCCCTCCAGCCAAGAGAGAGAGAGAGAGAGGGAGAGAGAGAGAGAGAGAGAGAGAGAGAGAGAGAGAGAGAGAGTACAATACCTTCTCCTTCTCCTTCTTCTTCTTCTTCTTCTCCTCTTTCTCTTCTTCTTCTCCTTCTTTTTCTTTCGTTCCTTCTTTCAGCTGAGAGTGGGAGAGAGTGTGAGAGAGAGAGGCATTTCAAAAGAGGAGAGAGAGAGAAGAGCCTTTACTCCCTGCAGGGGGGTAGGTGGAGGGAAGGGTAAATTTACCAAAACACCCTCAACTAATCCCCATTTTACTTAAATGCCCTTAAAAAATGCTGCAGTTTTCCTGCAGTGAGCAAATTTGAGTACCCTCTTTTCTCCGCATTTTGCCGTCAGCTGGGAGATCGAAAATAAAATTTTTCTTCTCTCCTTTATTCTAAAAATTTTTCTTAAACTTCCCACGATTTTGTTTAAATTTTTGGACTAGTCTAAGCCCTTGGAAGAGAGCCCCGAAAAAGCTTCGCGATAAACTGCACTGTCAAAAACTGCAGTTTCAGAATTTACGAAGCATTTTTCTTCGCTTCGTTCTCCGATTTTTCCTTACTCGCTCACCTAGGTTTTTCACCCCTTTTAATCAGAAAACTTTTGTGAGACACCCCACGATTTGTTTTAAATTTTTGGGCTACTCTAAGCCCTCGAAAGAGAGCCCCGAAAAAGCTTCGCGATCAACTGCACTGTCAAAAACTGCAGTTTCAGAATTCACGAAGCATTTTTCTTCGCTTCGTTCTCCAATTTTTCCTGAATCGCTCACCTAGTTTTTTCACCCGTTTTAATCAGAAAACTTTTGTAAGACACCCCACGATTTCTTTTAAATTTTTGGG
Source organism: Tillandsia leiboldiana (assembly GCA_029204045.2). Classification (NCBI taxonomy): domain Eukaryota; kingdom Viridiplantae; phylum Streptophyta; class Magnoliopsida; order Poales; family Bromeliaceae; genus Tillandsia; species Tillandsia leiboldiana. Next base: position 24,283,986 of record CM055062.1, on the reverse strand, counting down.
CTACTCTAAGTCTCCGAAATAGGGCTCCGAAAATGCTTCGTGATCACAAATTTCAGAAATTCCAGAATTTGCTAAGTCCTCGGGGTTCAAGTCACTTTTCGACCCGATGCCCTTCGCGTCAGCCCGAAACGCACCGAACTTGACTGTAATCATATTTAAAACACGTTACAAGCCTTCTCGCCGAATTTCGCCATTTTGCGAACTCGGCGAACACGAGTCCAAATTTTGCAAATTTGAGGCTTCGCTTCTCAACCACAACTCACTTTTCGACTCAACGGCTTTTCGTCGATTCGAAATACTTCCAAACCACTTGTAATTACATTTGAAATGTGTTACAAGCATTTTTGCTGAGTTTCGCCACTTTCCAGAAATCGGCGAACTTAAGCTTTAGAATTTAGAACTTCAAATTCTCAACTTACAACTCACTTTTCGACTCAACGGCCTCTGCGTCGATTCGAAATGCTTCCAACTCACTTGTAATTACATTTGAAATATGTTACAAGTATTTTTGCTGAGTTTGGCCATTTCTGGGTCACCAAAAGCCTCGCTGTATCAAAAATTGCTGGCGGACCCCGTTCTCACAATCCGGGCATCCGATCAACGCGAAACTTTTACTGTGGTCTTAAAACATATTTACGGAGCTCCCGTAATTTTCTCGGAATTTTCCGACTGTAGGACCCCCGAACCCCATGCAGCATTTTTCCGATGGATCCCCTGTTAGAACACCTGTTGTTGGTGTATCTGGCCCATGGTGCATCAATGGGATGCCACAGATGGACCCTGTAAGGTTTTATTAGCTGTGTTGGCTTTCGGCTGGGTTTGCCGAAATTTTGAAAAAGAATTAGGCCAAACAGATGGCGGAAATGGATTCAGCACGGAAAAACGCTTAAAAATGGCTTTTTGTTTGCCAAATTCTGAGTCCGGATGCCCAAAAACGGACTCCCGGAAAATTTACTGGATTTCTGGTGCATGGGGGAGCCGTGGACCGGCGGGGGTGCCACGTGGCAGGCCCGGATTGGCCGGCGCACGCGGCCGGGTCCACGGAGCGCAAGGGTAAGGACCGGGGGTGCACCGGGAGGCGTGTGGACCGGCAGGTGTCCACGTGGCAGCGCCTGATTGGGCGGCTCTGGTGCGCTCGGTCTGCGGGAGTGCGCGGGGAGGCGTGGACCGGGGGCGCGCACGTGGCATGCACCCGGTTGGCGGGCGCATGCGCGCGCGGTCCACGCAGCGCGCGGGGCAGGTGCCGCGGGCAGTGGCCGTACGCGGGGCAGGCGCGGGCGACGTGGGCGTGCCACGTGGCGCCGCGCTGATTCGCGGGCGCACCTACCGCGTTGACGCGGGCCAGGGACACGTGGCGCTCCCCGCGGCGGCTTGCACGACTGCGGCGTGTTCGGTGGCACACGTGGCGGGCGCGGTGCGGGTCGGACAAAGCAGGCGTCCTGCTGGATCCCGTTGGGCGGGCTGGGCGGGCTGGGGCCGCACTGTGCGCGCCCGAAACCTGGCGGGGCCGGGCCGCACGTAGCCGCCCGAATCCGGGCTGGGCCGCACTGTAGCCGCCCGAATCTTGGGACAATTTTCGGTATTATCCGAATTGTTCCTTGGGCCTATAAATAGGCAGCCCGAGCCCTCTTTGCTGCCCTTTTTCTCCCTGTCTGTGCAAGATCTCCCCGAGCTTCCTATTGATGAATTTTTCCTCTCTTAATCCTTGATCTTCCTGGGGAGTTTAATAATTTTTGGAAGCTCGAATCCCGAGGTTTCAGATTTTTCTTGGCACGGCGCGACGCTCTTTCTTCGGTGTTTCTTCCGTCGCTCTTAGGTGTACGAGCTCCCCCGACCTACTCCGACCATCGTTTCGAGCGATTTCTTCGCTGCTGGATTCGTAACAGGTGAGGCTACTATTTTGGGTTTCTTGCACATTTTGAGATTTCATGTTTTTCGAGGTGTTTTCTCGTGCTCATTGGGACCCTTTTTGCTGTGAGATTTTGGTGAGGGCAGCACCTTCTTTTGAGGAGATCTTCGCGCACGAGACTCGGATCAAGACGTGCTTATAGACTTTTTTCATCTACTCGAGGCGAGGATCATTGTAGATTTTTCTTGGAATTTTTGGAGACCTTCCCGAAGGTATACACTTTTCCTTTTATCTGTACAAGAGTTTACAGTTGAATGGTTTTGGGATTGTGCGCACCGATACTGTGGAATTTGTAACTTGGCCTACGGTGCTCGGAATTGGACGTGCAGGTACCCGTTTCGAAGCTATCGACGCGAGGATCGCTGTGGTATTTTTATCAGAATTTTTGGAGTTCGTTTTACAGGTGAAAATTTCACAGTAAGTGGACTGTTCCCAGCAGATTTGTAAAACCTGGATTTTAATGGATTTAAAGTGTAACTGTAGCCTTATGTTGTACCCAGGAGGGATTGTGGACTGTGCTGGACCTGTTGGACCTTGAGTGGTTATTTTCCTGGTTTTTCTCAGCTGTACGACTCCGGACAGTTAGCGTCTTCAGGTGGTGGCTTGCTTTCAAGATCTATGGACTGTGCTCTAATTCTATTGATATAGAATCATGCATGATAGTGATTGGACTTGGGTAGCATGTTAGAGTGTAGGAATTGTTGATCCTTGTTTTATCTGTCGATCTTGTGATCTCTTGCTTCCTACTATCATGTTAAATATTTGTTATATTGGAACCTTACCTAGCACCCCCGTCATATGTTGCATGTGTAACCAGACCAGTAGAAAACCCTCACTTGGGCTAGGGTTATTTATGTTTAGACATCCACACTTTATGTCGCATTCCTGGACTTAGTGTTATCCTCGCCCGGGTAGTGGGCCGAGCGGTCGGGACTTCTCTATAGTGTGGGATGCATTGCACTCGTGCTTGGGAGCAGAGTGGAGTCTGGTAGATGTAGTGGTTCGCTCGTCTGTATCGGGAACCGTTTGGGGTAAACGGTGGACCCGAGAGATCTTGTTTTCCCCCTGTTTAGGTCGTCGCCACTGTGTTAGTGGCAGTAGTCTACTAGTGTTAGCCGGACCTAGAACCCCAGAACCCTTTTCGACATATACATGATTTTAGTCTACCAATGTTTTCTTCCAAACATCGAAGGGCCGCTGGAGTTTGTTCTTGTTTGATTGGACAAAGGCATCAGCCCTTCGGGGTTTGGGTAAAACACTTGTTTTCCTAACTGTTTTTCTAAAAAGAACTAAAATCATTAAATATGGATTTCTTCCAGATCAAATTAGTTTTCAATAACAAATATCACCCTTTTTCCCGTAAATCTCCCCACTCGAAAGGATTCGAGTGGTCTGGGTTCTAGGGGTCGTTCCTCTGTCGGGACGAAAGCCACGGGGGCCGAGCCTGGAACCTGTTCTTGTTTGATAGGGTTGTAGGTGTAGGTCTCCCGGGACTTTCGGGCCCTGTTGGATGTCTTCTGCGAGTTGTACTGTGATTATTGCTTTCCCGAACTATAAGGGATCGGGAACTTCGATAGTCGGAGCCTAGAGTCTGTTCTTGTTTGATAGGGTTCTTAGCACCGGTCTATCGGGTTTTCGAACCTTTATGGTGTCGGTCCTTCTAGAGAGTTTACTGTTCTATTGTGGGAGCCGTCTGGTGGACTGGTGGCCCCAGCTGTGTGACTTCCAGCTTGTGGTTGAGAGTTGGTGTTGTTGGTCGACTCTTGTTGATCGTGGTTTGGACTATAGCCTGCATGAGCCATATTTGAGCTCGACAGAGATACGCGGATACTTTCCTCGGTGGGGTCGCTCACCCTCGAGAGCCACTCGGAGTTGGGCCTGTTACTTGCTATCGCGACTTGTCGACGCCGTCCCTCTGACTGGCCCAGTTAGCGGCAGTCACGGACACCCTTACGGTAGACCCGTACTGTTGAGGATAGTGCGGCAGTAGGTGGGCGCAGGTTTGACTAGGACCCTTTGAGGCAGGTCGGTTTAGATTTGGTGAGTTACTGTGTGTGTTAGTAGATGCATCATGTTTCATCTCTTCCTTTTCTTGAGCATCTAGATAGAGGCATAGTAGCTGTAGAGTTACTTTTCCAGCCTTTTCATTTCAGTTTTATATTGTTACTTTATGCCTCTAGTAGACTTAGTGGGCAGTCCGTCGGGCTTGTTGGCGGCACCCACTGAGAACTACTTGGGACGTAGTTCTCACACCACGTCGTGGTGTATTTTCCCACAGGGGACTTCTACTCCGGTTCCTGCTGCTCCTGTTGCTGCTTCTTCTGATCGAGGTAAGGGAGTCGCGGATAGTTCCCCACCAGTCGTCGTCCAGAGAGTAGATGTACCCTTATTACTTTTGAGAGTTCCTTGTTGAGAGAACTTTGTAGTGAGGTATAGAGTTGTATTTATTTCTACTGCTCGAGAGACTTTTGTACTTTTGGTGAGGACCTTGTGTTGGTATATAGTTTTTATTCTAGCAGTTTTACTTTCAGCTCTGATATCTGCATAGTATTAGATGCTCTTTTGCAGGTTAGTCGCTTCGTCTATACGGGCTTCCCGTATGGGCGGCGGATCTGTTGGCGAGCCCGGGTCGCAGTTTCGACGCCGGGGCGTGACAGATTAGGTGGTATCAGAGCCTAGGTTGTAGGTCATTGTGGACTTAGAAACCCTAGGCTTGTGGTTGGACATTAGGATGACTACGTGAGAGTCGTGACTGTTAGCGAGAGTCCTGATTGAGTTTGATACCTCTCCCAAGGGGTGGGATGAGTGACTGGCATGTTTATTCTCCTAAGCGATTATTTGGCTGCAGACAACATAATGCTAGGGAATGGATGACATGTCCTAGACTTTCGCTGGATTGGGTCGTGTATTGTTTTGGTACGGTCCTGATGTTTCCATGTGTTTGTAGGTGGGCACGATGCCTCCCCGACGCAGGGTACAGACGCGTTCTCAGCCTTTCCCTCCGATGAGCCTGGGCAGGAGGAGCCAGCACAGGGTCAGCAGAGTGAGGTGCAGGAGCTTCGGGCTCAGTTGGCCCAGTTGTCTGAGGCGGTGCCAGCGCCAGGAGGAGGCTTCTCAGCGCCAGGAGGAGGCTTCTCGCGCCAGGAGGAGGCCTTTGGTCGGATGACGCTTCTTTTGAGCAGAGGGACGCAGCCTGTGGTAGCACCCCCTGTGTGTTCGCCTATGCCTTCTTCGCCAGCTTGGCGCCTCCCTGTGGTCCCGTCAGCGCCGGCTATTCCTGTCGAGCCGGTTTCTCTAGCATACCACCGCCTGGATTGATGGGACCTTTTGACTTTGGCGTGAGCAGAGTGCGGTGGTGGATCTGTTGATGAGGTTCCGCCGGTTTGATCCACCCCGTTTTTCTGGTATGAGTGCTGAGCCGTGGGAGGCAGAGTCTTGGATCACGGCCATGGGGAGCGTCATTTTGAGAGTTGTTCGTTAGAGGATCGATTTCGAGTCTTTTTTGGCTACACACTACTTGGAGGGCAACGCCGAGGCTTGGTGGCGGCGTGTGCGGCCTGCTGGTCCGCCTGGGACGCAGATTCTTCCCTGGGCGGAGTTCCGCAGACTTCTGTTAGGGGCCTTCTTTCCTGAGAGTGTTCGCCAGAGATTTGGAGGAGCAGCTGAGAAATCTCCGCCAGGGAGATCGGCCCGGTGAATGCATACATAGCCGAATTCAATCAGCTGTTGGCTAGTATGCCTCCGTGGCCAGGGACGAGTCTCACCGCGGATCTACACTGTTTCGAGCGGGGCTGCGCCGGATATTTACCAGCTTGTTCGCCTCCTGCAGATTACAGCCTTGGAGGCATCGATGGTAGCAGGCGTTATACTGTTGGTAGTCCTGGAGAGTGCAGTGATGTCAGAGGGTGCTTCTAGCCCCGGTAGTGATTTCCCTGGGGCGAAAGCGCCCTAGCACACCAGAGTGATGATGGTCAGACGAGCCGGGGCAGGGACCTCCGAGGCCCTCCACGATCTCATCCTGATGGTCGTGGGTTTTTTTCCCCCGTAGGGCGCCGGAGATCTGGTGAGCCCCAGCAGCAGCAGCATCAGCGGTATCGGCAGCCAGCTGGCAGGAGCGGTGTGTCATCTGCTGTGGCCGGGCCCTCATCCACCCGTCGCCAGTGTGGATCAGAGACAGGGGCGGTGTTTCCTCTGTGGAGAGTTGGGACATTCCGCGCAGCTTGCCCCAGGCCATTTTGTCAGTGCGGCCGATTGCGACAGCACCCCCCTTGCCCATCCTGCCGCGGGAACCCCTCTGGCACACCAGCGGCCCGAGTGGGCCACGACGTCCGGGACAGTACGGGACGACGACCTGCAGCACCCAGCGGCGGGTTTATGCAGCCCTGTTGGAGACACCCCGGCAGCGGATCTTGCCGTGGCAGGTATTGATTTTATTTCAGTTAGCTGAGTTGAGCATTTTGTTACCGCTGCCATTCTTCTGCTTTATTAGTTGAGTATCTACATCGGCATCCTTGCATGGGTATGGGTTAGGAATTTCTGCTACATGTATTTAGCGATTGGATTCTTCCCAGTATCCTATGAGTAGGAGGGATCGCGGTGATTGATCAGTGCAGTTGAGGACTGGGACTTCACTTGCTGATGTGACGATTCAAGGACAGCTCCAGGACTTGCATTGAGCACCCAGGTTGGACTGCTTGGTGGCGGTGCTGTGCTACGACTGATGATGGAATGAACGCAGTTATCCTTCTGCGAGTTGGACTGGAGGAGTTCGTTTTCTCGGATTGTCGGCGTATCTTCCAACAGCATGGGCTTCAGCGACTGTGGACAGACGCCACCTCGGAGCAGACGTGATGTTGGGACTAGTGGTTATGTCCTTAGGAGTCTCGGTTAGGGATAGCTTTCTTTTGTGGCCACAGTAGGAACGGCACCAACACTTCTCTCAATTTTTTTTCGCCTTTGTACTGAAATTTACGAACAAGACGAAAACATCGAAAATTGCTCCAGAAATGGAGAAGTGCCCGAACCTGTTCTTGTTTGATTGGGGCAAAGGCACTGATTTTTCAAAATTTTTAGACTTTTCGCTAATTTCAGCTGTTTTCTAAATCGGGGGTTGAAGTTGATGACTTCCTGCTGGTGGAGCCGTATCTTTCTTGTTAGTTTAGTGTTGCGTTCTTGGTTGTTTTGATTGTTTGGTTTTATTGTTTGGCGTTGTTTGTTTCGGGGGACGAAACTTCCTTTTAGTGGGGGAGGATGTAGGACCCCCGAACCCCATGCAGCATTTTTTCGATGGATCCACTATTAGAACACCTGTTTGTTGGTGTATTGGCCCATGGTGCATCAATGGGATGCACAGATGGACCCCTGTCAGGTTATTAGATGTGTTGGCTTTCGGCTGGGTTTTGCCAAATTTTGACAAATAATTAGGCCAAACAGACGGCGGAAATGGATTCAGCACGGAAAAACGCTTGAAAATGGCTTTTTGTTGCCAAATTCGAGTCCGGATGCCCAAAAACGGACTCCCGGAAAATTTTCTGGATTTCTGGTGCATGGGGGAGCCGTGGACCGGCGGGGGTGCCACGTGGCAGGCCCGGATGGCCGGCGCACGCGGCCGGGTCCACGGAGCGCAAGGGTAAGGACCGGGGTGCACCGGGAGGCGCGTGGACCGGCAGGTGTCCACGTGGCAGCGCCTGATTGGGCGGCTCTGGTGCGCTCGGTCTGCGGGAGTGCGCGGGGAGGCGTGGACCGGGGGCGCGCCACGTGGCAGCACCCGGTTGGCGGGCGCATGCGCGCGCGGTCCACGCAGCGCGCGGGGCAGGTGCCGCGGGCAGGTGGCCGTACGCGGGGCAGGCGCGGGCGACCGTGGGCGGCCACGTGGCGCCCGCTGATTCGCGGGCGCCACCTACCCGCGTGACGCGGGCAGGGACACGTGGCGCTCCCCGCGGCGGCTTGCACGGCTGCGGCGTGTTCGGGGGACACGGGGCGGGCGCCGGTGCGGGTCGGACCAAGCAGGCGTCCGGCTGGATCCCGTGTGCGGGCTGGGCCGGGCTGGGCCGCACTGTGCGCGCCCGAAACCGGCCGGGCCGGGCCGCACTGTGCGCGCCCGAATCCGGGCCGGGCCGCACTGTAGCCGCCCGAATCCGGGCTGGGCCGCACTGTAGCCGCCCGAATCTTGGGACAATTTCGGTATTATCTGAATTGTTCCTTTGGGCCTATAAATAGGCAGCCCGAGCCCTCTTTGCTGCCCTTTTTCTCTCTGTCTGTGCAAGATCTCCCCGAGCTTCCTCTTGATGAATTGTTCCTCTCATAATCCTTGATCTTCCTGCGAAGTTTAAGAATTTTTGGAGGCTCGAATCCCGAGGTTTCAGATTTTTCTTGGCGCGGCGCGACGCTCTTTCTTCGGTGTTTCTTCCGTCGCTCTTCGGTGTACGAGCTCCCCCGACCTACCCCGACCATCGTTTCGAGCGATTTCTTCACTGCTGGATTCGCAACAGGTGAGGCTACAATTTTGGGTTTCTCGTACATTTTCAGATTTCACGTTTTTTGAGGTTTTTTCTCGTGCTCATTGGGACCCTTTTTGCTGTGAGATTTTGGTGAGGGCAGCACCTTCTTTTGAGGAGATCTTCGCGCACGAGTCTCGGATCAAGACGTGCTTATAGACTTTTTTCATCTACTCGACGCGAGGATCATCGTGGATTTTTCTTGGAATTTTTGGAGACCTTCCCGAAGGTATACACTTTTCCTTTTATCTGTACAAGAGTTTACAGTTGAATGGTTTTGGGATTGTGCGCACCGATACTGTGGAATTTGTAACTTGGCCTACGGTGCTCGGAATTGGACGTGCAGGTACCCGTTTCGAAGCTATCGACGCGAGGATAGCTGTGGTATTTTTATCAGAATTTTGGAGTTCGTTTTACAGGTGAAAATTTCGCAGTAAGTGGACTGTTCCCAGCAGATTTGTAAAACCTGGATTTTAATGGATTTAAAGTGTAACTGTAGCCTTATGTTGTACCCAGGAGGGATTGTGGACTGTGCTGGACCTGTTGGACCTAGAGTGGTTATTTTCCTGGTTTTCCTCAGCTGTACGACTCCGGACAGTTAGCATCTTCAGGTGGGTGGCTTGCTTTCAAGATCTATGGACTGTGCTCTAATTCTATTGATATAGAATCATGCATGATAGTGATTGGACTTGGGTAGCATGCTAGAGTGTAGGAATTGTTGATCCTTGTTTTATCTGTCGATCTTGTGATCTCTTGCTTCCTACTATCATGTTAAATATTGTTATGTTGGAACCTGACCTAGCACCCCCGTCATATGTTGCATGTGTAACCAGACCAGTAGAAAACCCTCACTTGGGCTAGGGTTATTTATGTTTAGACATCCACACTTTATGTCGCATTCCTGGACTTAGTGTTATCCTCGCCCGGGTAGTGGGCCGAGCGGTCGGGACTTCTCTATAGTGTGGGATGCATTGCACTCGTGCTTGGGAGCAGAGTGGAGTCTGGTAGATGTAGTGGTTCGCTTGTCTGTATCGGGAACCGTTTGGGGTAAACGGTGGACCCGAGAGATCTTGTTTTCCCCTGTTTGGGTCGTCGCCACTGTGTTAGTGGCAGTAGTTTACTAGTGTTAGCCGGACCTAGAACCCAGAACCCTTTTCGACATATACATGATTTTAGTCTACCAATGTTTTCTTCCAAACATCGAAGGGCCGCTGGAGTCTGTTCTTGTTTGATTGGACAAAGGCATCAGCCCTTCGGGGTTTGGGTAAAACACTTGTTTTCTAACTGTTTTTCTAAAAAGAACTAAAATCATTAAATATGGATTTCTTCCAGATCAAATTAGTTTTCAATAACAAATGTCACCTTTTTCCCGTAAATCTCCCCACTCGAAAGGATTCGAGTGGTCTGGGTTCTAGGGGTCGTTCCTCTGTCGGGACGAAAGCCACGGGGGCCGAGCCTGGAACCTGTTCTTGTTTGATAGGGTTGTAGGTGTAGGTCTCCCGGGACTTTCGGGCCCTGTTGGTGTCTTCTGCGAGTTGTACTGTGATTATTGCTTTCCCGAACTATAAGGGATCGGGAACTTCGATAGTCGGAGCCTAGAGTCTGTTCTTGTTTGATAGGGTTCTTAGCACCGGTCTATCGGGTTTCCGAACCCTTATGGTGTCGGTCTTTCTGGAGAGTTTAGTGTTCTGTTGTGGGAGCCGTCTGGTGGACGGTGGCCCCAGCTGTGTGACTTCCAGCTTGTGGTTGAGAGTTGGTGTTGTTGGTCGATCTTGTTGATCGTGGTTTGGACTATAGCCTGCATGAGCCATATTTGAGCTCGACAGAGATACGCGGATACTTTCCTCGGTGGGGTCGCTCCCCTCGAGAGCCACTCCGGAGTTGGGCCTGTTACTTGCTATCCGCGACTTGTCGACGCCGTCCCTCTGACTGGCCCAGTTAGCGGCAGTCACGGACACCCTACGGTAGACCCGTCCTGTTGAGGATGTGCGGCAGTAGGTGGGCGCAGGTTTGACTAGACCCTTTGAGGCAGTCGGTTTAGATTTGGTGAGTTACTGTGTGTGTTAGTAGATGCATCATGTTTCATCTGTTCCTTTTCTTGAGCATCTAGATAGAGGCATAGTAGCTGTAGAGTTACTTTTCCAGCCCTTTCATTTCAGTTTTATATTGTTACTTTATGCCTCTGGTAGACTTAGTGGGCAGTCCGTCGGGCTTGTTGGCGGCACCCACTGAGAACTACTTGGGACGTAGTTCTCACACCCGTCGTGGTGTATTTTCCCACAGGGACTTCTACTCCGGTTCCTGCTGCTCCTGTTGCTGCTTCTTCTGATCGAGGTAAGGGAGTCGCGAGATAGTTCCCCACCAGTCGTCGTCCAGAGAGTAGATGTACCCTTATTACTTTTGAGAGTTCCTGTTGAGAGAACTTTGTAGTGAGGTATAGAGTTGTATTTATTTTCTACTGCTCGAGAGACTTTTGTACTTTTGGTGAGGACTTGTGTTGTATATAGTTTTTATTTCTAGCAGTTTTACTTTCAGCTCTGATATCTGCATAGTTTAGATGCTCTTTTGCAGGTTAGTCGCTTCGTCTATACGGGCTTCCCGTATGGGCGGCGGATCTGTTGGCGAGCCCGGGTCGCAGTTTCGACGCCGGGGCGTGACAGGAGCTTCAAAAAGTAATTTGCTTTATCCACCAATTTGATATGTTCCTTCTCAAAATGCTCGTTCTTCTCTTGAAGGGAAGTGTTTATCTTGATCAAATTGTCCCTTTCCTCTTCAAGAGCTTTTGAGAGAGAAACTGCTTTATTGGATTGTTCTTCAAGATCCCACAAATTTCTTCTCAAATTCTTCTTATGCTTTGCCAATTTCTTTGAATCCTTTAACAATTTATGGTAGGCAAAAGCAAAGTCTTCACCTTCGGAATCGCTTGGTTCATCATCCGATGCAGTTTTTTCATTCAAGGAGGAGATGGATAACGAACCAGAGGAAGTCGCCGAAAAACACACGAAGGGTGAAGTTGTGGACGCAATAAATGTTGTAACGTTGTTATCCTCATCACTAGAAGATGACTCATCAGAATATGAAGTGTCATCCCATGTGACGGCTTGCATAGCCTTCTTCTTTGACGGATTCTTGTTGGGACACTCCGTTGAGATATGACCAAAACATCGGCATTTGAAGCACTGGATTTGTCCCTCGATGTTCTTCTTGTCCTTTGAAGAACCCTCTTGCTTTCTTGATTTAAAGCTTGAATTTCCTTTGCCTTTTTTGGACTTAACGAAGGATGATGTTTTGCTTGAATTTCCCCTTCGAAAGCTCCGGTGAAATTTTCTTGTCAAGAATGCAATCTGTCTCTCGAAATCCTCCATAGATAAATTATCATCAGCGTCTGAGAAGGATGAATCCGCGTCTTCTTTTTTTGTTGATTTAAATGCAAAACCTGAAGACTTAGAAGAAGAAGAAGGCTTTCCAGAAGAATAGTTAGTAGGAAAAGTCATTCATAAGTTTGAAGTGCACCAACTAATTCTTCTACCTTGATCTTGTCCGGGTGTTTTACTGTTTCAATGGCTACGACCTTAGGGCGAAATCTTTCAGGAAGAGTTCTCAAAATCTTTCTTACAACTTTAGATTCTGAAATTTTCTCTCCCAAGTTAGCACATGTATTTACGATATCTTGCAATCGTGTATAATAATCTGTGAAAGATTCATTTTCTGCCATATGAATTGAATCAAACTTGCTCGTAAGCATTTGCAGTTTTTGAATCTTCACTAAACTTGTACCCTCATGTGTCACTTGTAGAGTATCCTAGATTTCTTTTGCGATCTCACATGCCTAGACGCGAGAGAACTCAGTTTGAGACAAGGCATTAAATAAAGCATTAATCCCCTTGCCGTTGTAAGAAGAAGCATCAATTTCTTTCTTAGTCCACTTCGACCTAGGTTTTATGGTGACAACATCATCAACAATAATCTCAGTAGGATATTTCCATCCAAACTCGATTGATTGACATACTTGTTCATCGATGGAAATTAAGAACGCTCTCATGCGTACTTTCCAATATGCGTAATTTGATCCATCGAAGAACGATGGTCTATTGTTGTTTCCACCTTCAACCATTGTTTACAAACCTATTCCCGCTCTGATACCACTTGTGGGTTATGGAATAATAGATCTGAATAGGGGAAAAACCACCTAGAGGGGGGGTCAATAGGTGTAAACAATAAACTCACCAAATCGTTGCGTAAAAAATAACCCAATGTGGAAAATAAAAATATACTCAAGATTTTACATGGAAAACTCCATCACAGGAGTAAAAAACTACGGGACCGATAACACGGCGAAATCCACTAAGATTAAACACGTACAATGTGATTTACCGTAACACTACGACTCAACCTTTTCCATACGCTCCAAGTAGATCTTCTCCGTTCGCTCCACAACGCGCCTCGATCACACGATTTGCGTTCAACTTTTAATCCACAAAGTCCAACGTCGAATCCACGACGTCCAACCGAATCCACGGTCTTCACTAATGTAGCACGTATCGATCACACGAACGTATGTGACACCCCGGAATTTGGATTAGTCCTCTATATAAATGATATAATAGGACTAAATCTCTAACCCGGCTATAGCATTTTGGATGGTAGCAAGATCCAAGAGGAACATGAGAGTTAAGCGTGCTAGAGCTAGAGTAGTTCTAGGATGGGTGACCCCCTGGGAAGTGGGGCGTCACAGTTGGTATTAGAGCCATTCACCAGCCGAAAATGTAAGATGAGTCTCGGCTGAGCCAGGGTTATATAGCGGGTAGAGCGAGGCTCCCCGGCTAATGACCGTTGTGGGTGGAGTGCAGCTCCCCACAAGGTCGGCTAAGGCTAGCGAGACGAGTCTCACATCACCTGGTGCTTGTGAGTGTGCTTGAGCCTGACGTGGACGTCAGGGCTTAAAGGGGGGAAGAATGTGACACCCCGGAATTTGGATTAGTCCTCTATATAAATGATATAATAGGACTAAATCTCTAACCCGGCTATAGCATTTTGGATGGTAGCAAGATCCAAGAGGAACATGAGAGTTAAGCGTGCTAGAGCTAGAGTAGTTCTAGGATGGGTGACCCCCTGGGAAGTAGGGCGTCACAACGTACCTCGCTCCGAATCCACGAAAGCGGTAGCACCTTGAATCCACAAGGCCACGCGAATCCACGCGCCGATTTTGGGAAATCGTTGTTTGTTTATTGGTGATGATAATCCGCCGAATACTTAGATCAAAGATAGATAAGAAAATACCATCTAAGTATTCATCAATTTGATTCTACAAGAAAAAAGAGTTTGGAAACCCTAGAATCAAATTGATCAATATAGACAAAGAAACATGAAATTAATCGTGTTTTCCATTCTTCTCTATATGTGGATTTTGATTATTTTTTCGGACTCCCCTAAAAGATGAAATTATGGTTTATTTATAGGTTAGAAACCTTTGGAAAGAGATAAGAATCAAAAACTAACTTATCTGGAATTTTCCCGCTCGGCGGTCCGGACTGGATTAGTCTGATCCGGATTGTCGCAATTAGACAGAATTTTTCTAGAAAAACAAGTTCGGGGTCCGGACTGGATTGGTCTGATTCAGACTGTTCATGCGATTTCTGCAAACACTCAGTTCGGGGTCCGGACTCAAAAGAAGTTGTTCCGGATCGAAATTCCGCATGAACTGACTTATGTTCGGAGTCCGGACTGGAATGCCCTGATCCGGATCCTGAACACTTAAATTGTCCAGTTTTTTATTTTTATGCATTGAAAAATATTCCAAGTATTTCTAAACTACAAGAATGTATTCGGATCACCAAAATTATTTAGTTAAACGTACCTGATCCTTTTGAATTCATTTTTCTTGAGATTGATAATATGATCTGCAATTCTTCAACTTCAATCTTCAAGACTCAAAACACTTCACGAAATACGCCAATATAAAATCCTTAACAAAACACTGCCCCTGCTTGTGGTCACACTACGGCGGTGAATGGGACCCACCACAGAAGACACACCCATCCTGCTGCTGCTGGGACAGCTGTCGAATCTGGTATCGTTGTCGTTCTGAATGACCCGGGCGCTGATACCGAGGCCGTGATGATCTAGGCGGTCTCCCTCCACTAGCCTGTCCTCCATTCTAGAGAGCGAGGCACCCCCTCACTAAAATTTGCTCGGGCATCCCAGCCCTCCTAGCAACAACAACACCACCCCTCTCGACCTATAGTGCCTACTCGATGGCCTCATCCAGGGTCTGAAGTTTCCGGGCATGCACCAAGGTGTAAATCTCTGGGCGAAGGCCCCTCTCAAACAAGTAGACTCGGTGTGCCTCATCCCGACCAACAAAGGGTACGCAGTTAAGCAACTGCATGAACTCCCGATGGTACTCCTGAACTGTCCTGTCCCCCTACAGAAGGTTATTCAAATCCTCCTCAAGCTTATGCCTTACACTGTTTGGAAAGTAAGCCGCGAACAGTATTCGGCGAAACTCTAACCAAGGCATCTGACGGGTAATCTGAAACTCAGCGGGCTCTACTCTCCGCCACCACGCATCTGCGTCTCCGTCCTAACAATGCACCACCATGTGAACCCTCATGCTCTCAGGGATAAAGAAATCCCTAAAGAGCTTCTCTAGTGCGGCAACCTAAGCCTCCACCTCCCAAGGCTCTGTATCACGACCGGTAAATCTGGGTGGGTCCAAACTACAATAAATGAAGCAACTGCGTAACAACCTGCTCCTCCTCAGCCGGGGTCCAATGTCGACTCGATCCTAGAGCTCCACTGCTATAAAAAGGCATTGCTGGTGAAGGGGGTACCACGGGTGTTGTAGGGGTTTCCAGAACAAACTGTGGTGGCTCACCTCTCAGAGCTAACAACTGATCAATGCGCCGCTACTACTTGCGACTACTCTCTGCCAACTGAGCCACCACGGCCCGCAACTCCTGAATCTCACTCAGTCGGGCCTGCTCTGGCCCTTCCTGCTCAGGCTCATTGGAAGGTGTAAAGTGCGAACAGCGTCAACTCACTATGATAGGAAGACAACGTGCTCACTTGCGACAAAGCCCACACATCAGGAAGAAACAAACACTCAACCCAATACAGCGAAAGTCTAGGATATGTCATCCTTTCTTGAGCATTATGTTGTCTACAACCAACATAATCGCTTAAGAGAATAAACATGTCAATCTCTCATCCCATCCCTCGGGGAGAGGTATAAAACTCAATCAGAACTCTCGCTACAAGTCACGACTCTCACACGTAATCATCCTAGGGTCCAACCACCAGCCTAGGGTTTCTAAGTCCACAATGACCTACATCCTAGGCTCTGATACCACTCTAATCATTCATGCCCTGACGTCGAAACTACGACCCGGGATCGCTAACAGATCTGCCACCCATACAGAAAGCCCCGCATAGGCGAAGCGTCCAACCTGAAAATGAGTAACAACTACCAACTATACATATATCAGAGCTGAAATAACTGCAGTAATAAAAATCTGAAACCACTGTACAACTAAAATAAAGGTACAAGTAGAAACCTCCTATACAACATCTATGAGTCCAAAAAGGGAGGTAAACTAAATCATAAATACATCAGTGTACAGTAAAACCCATAGTCCGGGTTGATACATCTATCTCACCAATAGGACAACACTGGTAGGGATCTATCACGCGACTCCCTCACCAATATCAGTCGAGCCAACCGAAGCATAGATGGAAATGAAAGCCTCTGCAAAACTGTCACCAACAAATGGTCTGAGAACTGCACCGCCACGTAGTTCTCAGTGGTACCGTCTCCAACCCTACGGTCTGCCCACTAAGTCTACTAGAGGCATAAGATAATAGGAAATACTGTAAATAAGAATAAAAATAGCTAGAAAGGAAAACTACAGCTATCATGCCTCTATTTACGATGCTCAATGGGCGGGTGAAACAGATGATGATATGCAACCACTCTGACTCGAGGTGCCCAAACTAACCGAACTATAATGACTGCCAAAAAAAGGCCAGTCAAGCCTGCGCTCACCTACCACCACTGTCCTATCTGAATTGGGCCTCATAGGGAAGTACAAACGTACTATCATGCGCTCACCTACCACCACTGTCCTACCTAGACTGGGCCTCGCAGGGCGCTCAACTGAACCAAAACAACCATCGCATCCGGAGCGGCAACTCAGGGGGAGCGACCCCACTGAGGAAAAGAATCGTGCAGAATCGAGAACTAGAGCTGTACTACATGCAGGCTGTAATCAAAACCACGATCGAATAGATCGCCATCGAAAACCAAATAACCATCCAGTCGGAACCCCCATTGGCCCAACATCAAACCCAACCGATCAACAACACCGGGATCGAGAATTTCGGGAAACTGATGCCTACAACCCCAATCAAACAAAAACAGGTTCCAGGCATAGCTGCCCATAGCTCTCGTCCCAAAAAGGAGGCAGTCCTTGGAACCCAGATCACTCGAACCCTCGTCGGGTGAGGAAATTTATATAAAAAGTGTTACGGCATTTTGGTATTGGCATATTTCGTGAGTCAAGTCAGTGAGTTGAGTCGGAGTCTTAAAGGGATCAAATTGTCAATCAGCAATCAAAGACTTAGAGAAGATTCAACAAGAGCTCAAGTTGACACTCAGTGTCTTGAGTCTTGAAGATTGAAGTTGAAGAATTGTGGATCAGTTACATCAATCTCAAGAAGAAAGTATACAAAAGGATCAAGTATGTTTAACTAAATAATTGTGGTGATCCAAATACTTTCTTATAGTGTAGAAACACTTGGATGATTTTTTAATTGCATAAAAATCAAAAACTGGACATGGGACATGTTCAGGATCCGGATCAGACCTTGCAATCCGGATCCCGAAGGGTACTTGTTCATTGGCAATTTCAATCCGGATCCTAGGCCATTCCGATCCGGATCCCGAACATGGGACTTTGCTGAATTGCATGAACGATCCGGATCGGACCTTGCAATCCGGATCCCGAACCCTTGGTTTTCTGGAATCGTCTATCTCGTTACGACGATCCGGATCGCAGTAAATCCGATCCGGATCGCCGTCCTGAAAATTTCCAGATAAGGTATGTTTTTGATTCTTATCTCTTTCCAAAGGTTTCTAAACTATAAATAGACATTTAGGGTTTCTCAAAAACGTGGGAGCTACGGCCGATCTTTTTATAAAACTCTGAGAGCAAACCCTAGAGGCTAGGTTTTTATCGATCTTCTTTATAGCCTCTTTTAGGTCAATTCGATGGTTCTTTCAAGAACATATCTTTTGTCGAATTGATCTAATCTTTGCTTAATTTCTTCTAACGGTTCCTCAATGAGAATCTAAGCAAAGGATCACCATCGAAGTCAATATTCTTATCGACTGAGTTTTGCGTCGTGGATTCGACGTGGCATCGTGGATTCGGTGTGCTAAAGGCGGTTCGTGGATTCGAAACGTGTGCTCGTGGATTCGAGTGGCGTTCGTGGATTCGAACGTGTGCAGTGGGCGTGCAAAATCGGTGGAGTGCGAGGTCCAAGAAATTAAAGGAGGGGTTAAATCCGTGGAGACGGTAATCACCTTGTTATTCTTCTTTTCTTAGGGATTGTTATGCGTGGATATCCAACCGGTCAGCGCAAGGGTCCGAAGAAGCTGAAGGAGGGGTTTGAGTCCGTGGAGTCGGTAATCACCTTGTTATTCTTCTATTCTTATTGGATTGTTATTGCGTGTTGGTCCCGTGGTTTTTCTCCTGGATTGAGGTTTCGCACGTAAATCTCGGTGTGCTGTTTTATTTTTCGCATTGGTTTTTATTTTGCACTGAGATTGAGTTTTTAAGTATTACACCTATTCACCCCCCTCTAGTTGTTTGATAGTACCTATTTAGATCCTTGTGGATCCTATTTAAAAACTACAATTGGTATCAGAGCGGGTTTTAGGCTTATCTATCATGATGGGTGAAAGTGGTAATATTTATAGACCTCCTCTTTTTGATGGGACTAATTATGCTTATTGGAAAGTGCGGATTGAGAGGCTTTTCTCATCGCAATTGATGAGCGGGTATGCTAATCCGTGGAATACGGTTGGGTGCATCCTGTTGAGGAAGTAGGAAATTCTACTACCCCCAAAACCTCGCTCTAGATGGTCCAAAGAGGAATTTGAAAGATCTTCTTACAATGGGAAAGGTTTGAACGCTTTATTTAATTCTCTTTCCTCGACTGAATTTACACGAATTTCCGCGTGTGAAACCGCAAAGAAAATTTGGAATATTCTCAAAATTACACATGAGGGTACTAATCTTGTAAAAATGCAAAAGCTCCAGATGCTTACAAGTCAATTTGACTCTATTTATATGGAAGAGCATGAATTGTTTACAGATTATTACACTAGACTTCAAGATGTAATTAATACATGTGCTAATTTAGGAGAAAAGATTCTGGAGTCGAAAATTGTAAGAAAGATACTTCGGACCTCCTTCCGGAACGGTTAGGGCAAAGGTTACCGCCATTGAAACCGTTAGTCATCCGGATGAGATGAGTGTAGAGGGAATTAGTAGGTGCTTTGCAAACTTATGAAATGACTTTTCCTACTAATCAAGTTTCTTCCAAGTCTTCTTCTAAGCTTACAGGTATTGCATTCAAATCAACAAAGGAAGAAGATAGCGAATCAGTTCCGATGATGAAATCTCTTTTGCGATTTTGAAGAACAATTGGCGCGGATCACAAAGAAATTTCGTCGGAAATTTTGGAAGAATCGAACCGATGGATCTTCATCCACGAAACCTTCTAAAGGATCATCGGGTTCTAAATCCTCTAACCTCAAAAGCTTTGCAAAACCTTCTAAAGAAAAAGATGATTTCGAAGGGAAATCCAATGCTATCGATGCAAAGGCTACGGCCATTTTTCAACGGATTGTCCTTCTCCGAAATCATATAAAAAGAAGGCTTTGCAAGCGAAAACTTGGGACGATTCTACTTCTAATGAATCGACCTCAAGTAAAGAGGAAAAAGTCGTTGCCTACATGCCTCTCAAATTCCCTCTTCTAATGTTTGTTTATCATCTTTAGTCACTGACTCTATTCCTTTGATTTTGCATGAAACATCAACATCCGGCGGAGAGTCATCAAGTGAGGGGGAGTCGGACGAAGAAGAACTCGTTGAGGCATATCAACAACTTCTTGCGGAATCTAAGAAGATGGCCAAGCATATCAAGAAGTTGAGGAAGCAACGACTTGAGAATCAAGACGAGAATCATGCTTTAAAGATCAAACTTCATGATCTCGAGGAGGAACGAGAGCTTTTATTGGATAATAATAAAATCCTCCAAGAAAAGATAAATCAATCGGAAACGATCGTTAATTCCCATATTAACAAGATTGATTTTCTTGAAAAGCAGTTTGAGGAGATTCATGTCACCAACCAAGCTTTGACCAAGCAAGTTCATCAACTTAAATCCGACATACAAAGGCTTTCAACGGTTCCAAGAAACTTGATTGTATGTCCGGATTAGGTCAAACAAGCAAGGTTGGTTTGGGATTTAAAAAGGACCAAACTGTGCATGCTTCAAGTTCCACAATGAAATTGAAAGGAAGAACTTGTCACTTATGTGGACTTGAAGGACATTTGGTGAAGAATTGCCCGAAAAAGAGAAAGAAGAGTCCTTCGGCAACTTCATCTACGGAGCGAACTCAACGGAATCAAAAGACACATCAAGTCAAAGGAGTTCACTCAACCCACCAAAGGTCCGAGCCACAACATCAATCATACAAGTGGATCACTGCGAGGCAAAGACCTAAGGTGGATCAACAGTCAAAGCGGACAACCCCCGGCCACAACGAATCAAGACAACCCAAAATCCAGCGATTTTGGATTCGGAAAGGTGATATCTTTCCTTGTCTTAAGTTCTAAATAGCTTATGACTGTATGTAATGCTTTGATTGTTTCCCTTCATATCTTTCTTAATCTTTGCATTACATGTTTTTCAATGCTCTTCGTTTTTATACTTTGTTTTTGAACAAAAGGGTTTTTACTGAACAAGTGCATTGAATAAAAAGGGCTTCACTTTTATTCACTCCAAATTAATTTTATTTGGATTATCAACTTTACTCCATAATCATAATCTTGAAGATACTTCATTATAGGAGTTTTTGATATTATAAGCATCAAATTTTAGAAATCATGTGTGATCTTTAGATGCTTAATCTATCTCGGTTGTGTGAATTCATTGTGATAAACGTGAGACAACCGATAGACTAAAATTTGGGATTTAATTCTTTCACGTAAGAGATTGCATTCTTACAAGGGTATTGAAATGATTTGCAAAGATGTGGAAAGAGTTACATCCGAAAGGAGTGTGAAAACTACCACCACATGTTGGAAAGAGCTGCCACCCCGGTCGTCCGGTTTGTGTGTGAAGCTACCACATGTTTGATGCTTGAAATATTTATGAGAAATTTTTAGTTGAAGCATTTGGAGATTTATATGCAAAACTCTTATATTTTGAACAATCTCCTGGTTGGTATAAGGTGGGATAGTTGAAAGATGCTCAAAGAGCCACCCTTAGGTATTTTAGTGCTTATCTCAAATTTGAAAGGGTAAGAAATCAAATTGATGTCATTTGGAAATCTCTGTAAGTCATCTTTGTAAATCCGTTACATCTTGATAGACTTTGGATCTCAAGATTATTTTTGATGACTTGTGTTTGATGAATATAACATGAAAAACGGTTTATAATGTTTTACCTTTATTTTTCATGATTTTGGAGTAAATCTTTTTAATTTTGTGAAATTAATTGGATTGAATGACATCTGTGTGAATTCACTGTTTAAAGCACTTAAATTGATTTCTTGATGGAATACAAATCGGTATTTGAAAAGATTCAAAATCTGGATTTGTTTCAAGAATTATTTGATTTTTGCTTTCTGGTACCGGTACGCAATCTGCATTTTTGTTATATACCGAACTGAGCTTTTATCTCTCTTTCTCTATGAACTAATGTTGTTAGTGATTTCCTTTTGTCTAGTATGTTCACTGTTTGACAATTTGTGACAAAAAGGGGAGAAGAAAATGACGATCACAAAGGGGAGAACAGAAATAATGATCGAAAAATGGGGAGAACGAAATGCTCAAGACAGGGGAGAACATGGAAACATGGAAACATGTTAGAGATGCTCAAGATAGGGGGAGACAAAGAAAAGTTTGAAAGAGCCGAAAAACAAAAGAACCAAAAGGACGAATCAAATGTAGGATTTAATTTCTAACGACTAACGTTTGATTTTGTTTGGAGTTTTGTTTTGCAGGAATTACATCACTTTAAGACTCCAAGTCCTAAGTCATAGAGTATGTTCTAGGACTGTTTGGTTCAAATGTAATTTTGTATTTATTGGATCTTTCACGCAAAGAAATCAATGTTTTGGTGATAACATTGAATTTCGATTTTTTGGTTTAAGATGAGTGACTTGAGCGCTTTTATGTATTTTTGGGTTTTGTCACGAAATTGCCAAAGGGGGAGATTGTTACGGCATTTTGGTATTGGCATATTTCGTGAGTCAAGTCAGTGAGTTGAGTCGGAGTCTTAAAGGGATCAAATTGTCAATCAGCAATCAAAGACTTAGAGAAGATTCAACAAGAGCTCAAGTTGACACTCAGTGTCTTGAGTCTTGAAGATTGAAGTTGAAGAATTGTGGATCAGTTACATCAATCTCAAGAAGAAAGTATTCAAGAGGATCAGGTATGTTAACTAAATAATTGTGGTGATCCGAATACTTTCTTATAGTGTAGAAACACTTGGATGAATTTTTAATTGCATAAAAATCAAAAACTGGTGTTCGGACATGTTCAGGATCCGGATCAGACCAACAATCCGGATCCCGAAGGGTGTTGTTCATTGGCAATTTCGATCCGGATCCAGGCAATTTCCGATCCGGATCCCGAATGTTAAGTTTGCTGAATTGTATGAACGATCCGGATCGGGCCTTGCAATCCGGATCCCGAACCCTTGGTTTTCTGGAATCGTCAATCTCGTTACGACGATCCGATCGCCGTCCTGAAAATTTCCAGATAAGGTATGTTTTTGATTCTTATCTCTTTCCAAAGGTTTCTAAACTATAAATAGACATTAGGGTTTCTCAAAAACGTGGGAGCTACGGCCGATCAATTTATAAA
Organism: Tillandsia leiboldiana; assembly: GCA_029204045.2. Lineage (NCBI taxonomy): Eukaryota > Viridiplantae > Streptophyta > Magnoliopsida > Poales > Bromeliaceae > Tillandsia > Tillandsia leiboldiana. Next base: position 24,261,418 of record CM055062.1, on the reverse strand, counting down.
ACACTTGAGAGCAACCCTAGAGGCTAGGTTTTTATCGTTCTTCTTTATAGCCTCTTTTAGGTCAATTCGATGGTTCTTTCAAGAACATATCTTTTGTCGAATTGATCTAATCTTTGCTTAGATTTCTTCTACGGTTCCTCAATGAGAATCTAAGCAAAGGATCACCATCGAAGTCAATATTCTTATCGACTGAGTTTGCGTCGTGGATTCGACGTGGCATCGTGGATTCGGTGTGCTAAAGGCGTTTCGTGGATTCGAAACGTGCTCGTGGATTCGAGTGGCGTTCGTGGATTCGAACGTGTGCAGTGGACGTGCAAAATCGTGGAGCGCGAGGTCCAAGAAATTGAAGAGGGGTTAAATCCGTGGAGACGGTAATCACCTTGTTATTCTTCTTTTCTTAGGGATTGTTATTGCGTGGATATCCAACCGGTCAGCGCAAGGTCCGAAGAAGCTGAAGGAGGGGTTGAGTCCGTGGAGTCGGTAATCACCTTGTTATTCTTCTATTCTTAGTGGATTGTTATTGCGTGTTGGTCCCGTGGTTTTTCTCCTGGATTGAGTTTCCACGTAAATCTCGGTGTGCTGTTTTTATTTTCCGCATTGGTTTTATTTTGCACTGAGATTGAGTTTTTAAGTATTACACCTATTCACCCCCCCTCTAGTTGTTTGATAGTACCTATTTAGATCCTTGTGGATCCTATAAAAACCTACAACAGATGAGCATTGTTTCTAAAACCATTTCACTCACCCCTCTCTGGGTGAGGAGTAAACAAGGAACTTCTTTTTTAGAAAACCATTTGATTGGGAAAGCCCAATTTTACTACCATTTATTTCATAAAAAATCGTTAAAAACGTTTTATTTTCCCTGTTCCTAACGACTAGTGCCCTTTAACCCTAACAAACAAGAACATCTTGGCGCCCCTCGAAGCTTGTAAAGAAATATTAGTTTACAAAATTAGTGTATCCAAAAGTATTTCTGGATTCAATGTCCCTGCTACCACAAGATCATACTGTCTCAACTCAATGACACTGAATCAAATAGAGGAAAACCCAACACCCGGGAACACCGTCATCCCA
>CM055062.1:24226169-24260244 GCA_029204045.2 Tillandsia leiboldiana | reverse complement strand
GACTTCAGAAATACGATCCGCCAACTTTCAGGTGGAAACGACGGAGCCGCCCTGTGTTGTGAGAAATGGGTGTATACGATGCGAAATTATTCGAGGACTCTATTTATGGAAGACCATGACGGTCCCCCCTGGCCGGCCCACGTTGTCGGAGGGGGAACGCCCGCATTGGTGGAACCGGACGCCCCGACTCTCTGCGGGCGGTCGCTACCCTGCCGCATGGAATACCTTTAAACACAGCTATTCGGTGCGTTCTTTACCAACAGCGTAAGAAAACAACTGGAGGACGCCCTAACCACATCAGGCAGGGAACAAACATTAATGGAGGATAAAGCCAAGGGAGTTCTGAGACGAGGCGAACTGTGTCCCGTTCGTCATTCGGGACGAATCCCATAAGCACAACTGTTTGTGGATGGATTGGGACTGACATTTTCCAGGGGTGGAACGGCCGTATCTGCTACCTTTCAGAAGTGTGCGACGAGCCACCATCGTGGAGCGGGCTTTGCCGTCACGCGCGCCCGAAGGTAAGCTCCCCACCAGCAAGACGACAGGAAGCGACCCAGACGGCTTCAGGGGGAGGGGGCTCCTCCAGCGGGAATCGGCCCCCTAAGCGGTGGAGGCCCCAGCAAAGGACCAGGGGAGCGCGGGAGAGGGACAACCCCGGAGGACGCTCATGCGTGATCTGCGGCGGGCGCACCGAGTGATTGATTGCTCCAAGAGACAGGACCATTTTCCATGTGGCAAGCAGGGACACTTCCCGTTTCACTGTCCCCTTAACCACGGCACCACATCTTCAGCACACCTCCGTGCCTTCACCCAGCACGCAGGGCGGGGAAAGCGCCAATGACGTCAGCCCCCAGCCCGCCAAGCACCCCGATCTGTAGGGGAAAAGCCACCGCCTTTCGTGAGGCCGCGTCTATTCGAGTGGGTCAGCAGGAGAGCCCACCGTCTGAGCACGTCGTCGCAGGTATCACTCTTGCTTCTTTTTATCGCGCTAGAACCCTTTTGTACACCGGGCGCCCTCGTCGTTATGTCCCGAGACTTCGCACTGACCCATGATTTTGAGTTGAGACCCTTACCCAGTTTGATGACCGTACACACCGCGGGGGAAGCCTTGGAGGCACCAACATGGTGCCTTCCTCCTGCCCTATATGTATGTGAGGCTTTCGGCCCCTGGGATCTGGTAGTCATTCCATTGAAAGAGTAGGAATGTAGTGCTCGAATGGATTGGCTCACGTGGTACCTTGCGGTCATAGACGCGAGAAGTCGCAGTAACGACTGATGTACACCATTTTCCGAGACGTGTACTTGGCTTGCAAGAAGCGTTCCTTTTCTTCCATGATTCCTGCCATCCCGAGCCAGGAAGCTGGTTAGGGGCGGTGTATGGCCTACTTGGTGTACGGTGGCCCTGGCCGCCGGATCCCTCCACGCACTCCCCGACATCCCTGTGGTGAGGGACTTCCCAGATGTTTTTTCCGGGCCGAACTACCTGGATTACCCCACCCCCCGAGCTAGATTGTCTTTCCCATTGAGCTTCCACCCGGCACTCGAACATCACAAGGCCCCCTACAGATGGGCCTTCGCGGAGCTGAGGAACTTAATGCGGCAGCTAGAGGACCTTCTGGACAAGTTTATCCGACCGAGTGTGTCCCCTTGGGGCGCACCTGTACTCTTTGTACGAAAGAAAGACGGGAGCTTGCGGTTGTGCATCGACTACCGTAAATCAACAAAGTCACAGTGAAAAACAAGTACCCCTTTACCTAGGATTGATACCTCTTTGACCAGCTGCGGGGTGCAACTGTCTTTTTTTCAAAATCGACCTCAGTCGGGCTACCCCAGCTCAAGTTCGAGACGAGATATTCCGAAGACGGCATTCCGGACTCGTATGGCCATTACGAGTTCACAGTACTGCCGTTCGGCTTACCAATGCCCAGCGGTGTTCAGGGACATGATTAACCGAGTTTTCAAGACCCTTCCTATCAATTCGTGTGGTCTTCATCGACGCCATCCTGATTTACACCTCCCCACCGATGAGAAGCACAGGAGCACCTTCGAACTTGTTCTACACCCTTAGGGAGCAGGACTGCTGTCGTGCAAAACGTAAGATTGCGAATTCTGGCTTCGCATGAGTTGGTTTTCTAGGGCATCCATTTCACAAGCATGCATATCGCAGGGATCCCAAGAAGTGGAGTTCCGGTCCGCTGGCCCCCCTACAGCACGTTCGACATAGGTTGGTCAGCTTCTTGGTCCTTGCGATACTACAGGACGTTATCTGGAGGGATTCTCGAGATTGCGACCCCTCGAACCGCCTAACCCGGAAAGGAGTAAAGTTCCTATGACGGTCGCAATGCCAAGAGAGCTTTGAGAACTTAAGAACGGTTAACAAGAGCGCCTGTGTTGCTTACCAACCCCTGAGAGACTTACGAAGTCTACTGCGGATGCATCGCGAATAGGACTGGGAGGAGTGACTAAGGCAGCAAGGAAAGTCTTCCTATGCTTCAAGACAACTCAATGTTACGAACAGAAACTACCCGATCCCATGACTTTGAGTCTTGCCGCAGTGGTCTTCGGTTCTGAAATGTGGAGGCACTACCTCTACGGTGTGCATTGCAACGTGTTCTCGGAACCACCAAAGCCTTAAGTACCTTTTCACCCAGAGGAGCTTAACCTACGGCAGAGGAGGTGGTTGGAGCAACTGAAGGACTACATTAACCATCCAGTACCACCCGGGGAAAAGCAAATGTGGTACCGACGCTCTAAGCCGAAAGGAGACAAGCAGAAGGAACCTTCGCGGGCGCGATCCGCAGCAGAACGACTTGATCGCGGAATTTTCACGATTGAGTTGGAAGTGGTACCAGCAGGGACGGTTGAGCGACTGTTGACCCTAACATCGCGCCGACCCTATTTGAGAGATTCGGGAAGGCCAGGTGCGGATCCGCGCTAAGCAGCTGAACGCGATAGGATTTCACCGAGCAAGAAGGAGACTTTGCAGTGGGAACGACGGCACCCTTTCCCGTTCCGAGGCGATCTGCGTGCCCGATCTGCCGGATCTAAAGAAACACCTGACTGAAGCACATTGCGCCCCTACGTGGCGCACCCTGGAGGCACCAAGATTTACCGTACGATCGGATAGCCGACAGACCTTCTGTGCCAAGATTGAAGGGAGATGTGACGCTGTTCGTGGCTCACTGTTTGATTGCCACAGGTGAAAGCCGAGCATCATCGGCCGCGAGGAAATTGCAACCTCTACCCGTGCCCGAATGAAGTGGGAGCAAGTCACAATGGACTTCGTCACCGGATTCCCCGTTCGCAACAGGGACACGACGCTATCTGGGTTGTCGTGGATGCGCTAACGAAGAGTCAGCTCACTTCCTACCCATCCACACGACCTGGACACGTGACCGGCTGGCACAGGTCTACCTCAGCGAGATTGTAAGGCTGCACGGTGTGCCAACGACGATCACCTCGGACAGGGACACGAGGTTCGTTTCGAACTTTTGGAAGAGTCTACAACGAGCCTTGGGGACCAAGTTACACTTCAGCTCAGCCTTTCACCCCCAGACGGACGGGCATCCGAGCGGGTGATCAGATACTCGAGGACATGCTTCGGGCGGCGTGCTTGCTGATTTGGGAACGGATGGTCGCGCTACCTACCCCTTGCAGAGTTCGCTTATAACAACAGCTACCAAGCGAGCATTAAGATGGCGCCGTACGAAGCGTTGTACGGCAGACGCTGTTAGATCCCCGATCTGCTGGGACGATCTGGGGGAGAGAAAGTTTTTGGGGCCGGACCTATGGGCCGAACAGAGGAAAGGGTGCCCTCCATCGGCGACGTTTGGCGACCCGCCCAGACCGGCAAAAGAGTTACGCAACCAGAGACGTCGCGACTTGGAATTCCAGGTGGGAGAGCACGTGTTACTGCGGGGTGTCGCCGTCGAAGGGGTTGAAGCGGTTTGGGTTGAGGGGCAAGCGGAGCCGCGGTACATAGGGCCGTTTGAGTTCTGGAGCGCATCGGCCCGGTAGCCTACCCGCCTGCCTCACCTAGCCGCCGAACCTTGACCGCGTTCATGATGTGTTCCAACTATCCATGCTTCGGAAATACCTCCCCGACCCATCGCGAGTGCTTGACGCCTCCGCGATTGAACTCAAGGAGGATCTATTTCGCGGAAGTACCAGTGCGGAGCCTAGCCCGGGAGGACAAAAGCTGCGTATTCGGACGATTCCCTAGTAAAGGTGCTTTGGAGCAATCAAGAAGAGCGTGAGGCAACTTGGGAACCCGATCACAGGAGTGAGGGAGTGCTACCCGACCTGTTGCGCCGGGGGAAGATTAGTTTTCGGGACGAAACTTGTTTTTATTTAGCGGTAAGTGGTGTAAGACCCGGCTTTTCCTTAACCCTTCTGGTCACCCTCTTCTTGTAATGCCTGACCGGGGGCCTCATTTTTGGCATTTTTCCGGACAGACCGTCGGGCCCGCAAATAATTTTAGGCGGTAGAGCTCGCGGAACTGGAGCGCGTTGGGCCGATCGGTTTTATTTTTCCGACTCCGGTCTGACCAGAATTAATTCTCGAAGTTGGGGTCCCCCTTAGACGCCTCGGGATCCGTGTTGGCAGCCGCCACCTTTTAAGGTAAACCCTAATTCTCTTAGTATATATTATGTAGCCGTGAGGGAAAGAGGATAGGGTCCTCTTATTTTTCTTTTGGTGGCCGCCTCTTTTCTTTTTCTTCCTCCCTCGTAGCCGCCGGCAAAGAGAAACCAAGCACACCGCAAGGGTGGACCGGTGGAGGCAAGCGGACGATCCCTCTCTTCCTCCTCTTTCGCACATCAAGGTGAGTCGGACGCGTTTCGTTCGGGGGAATCTCCCTCTTTCTTTCTTTTGTTGGTCACGAGGAGGGAGGGGCCCCGGCGCCGTCGCGCACGCGGGCAGCCTGCGCCCGCGCGGCGCTCGGCCGCGCGGGGCCGCCCGCAGGAGGGGCGCCCGCGCGGGCTGGTGCCGCGCGGGGCCGCCCCGCACCGCGGGCCACGCGCCCGCGCGGCGCACGGCCGCGCGGGGGCCGCCCCGCACCCGCGGGCCGCCGCGCGCCCGCGCGGCGCTCGGCCCGCGCGGGGGCCGCCCGCAGGAGGGGGCGCCCGCGCGGGCTGGTGCAGCGCGGGGCCGCCCCGCACCGCGGGCCGCGCACCCGCGCAGGCGCTCGGCCGCGCGGGGGGCCGCCCGCAGGAGGGGCGCCCGCGCGGGCTGGTGCCGCGCGGGGGCCGCCGCGCACCGCGGGCCGCGCGCCCGCGCGGCGCTCGGCCGCGCGGGGCCGCCGCAGGAGGGGGGGCGCCCGCGCGGGCTGGTGCCGCGCGGGGCCGCCCCGCACCGCGGGCCGCGCGCCCGCGCGGCGCTCGGCCGCGCGGGGCCGCCCGCAGGAGGGGCGCCCGCGCGGGCTGGTGCCGCGCGGGGCCGCCCCGCACCGCGGGCAGCGCCCCACGCGCGGCACTCGGCCGCGCGGGGCCGCCCGCAGGAGGGGCGCCCGCGCGGGCTGGTGCCGCGCGGGGTCGCCCCGCACCGCGGGCAGCGCGCCCACGCGGCGCTCGGCCGCGCGGGGCCGCCCGCAGGAGGGGCGCCGCGCGGGCTGGTGCCGCGCGGGGTCGCCCCGCACCGCGGGCAGCGCGCCCGCGCGGCGCTCGGCCGCGCGGGGCCGCCCGCAGGAGGGGCGCCCGCGCGGGCTGGTGCCGCGCGGGGTCGCCCCGCACCGCGGGCCGCGCGCCCGCGCGGCGCTCGGCCGCGCGGGGCCGCCCGCAGGAGGGGCGCCGCGCGGGCTGGTGCCGCGTGGGGCTGCGCCCTGGCAGTGTGTTCGTCGCACGGGCCGGTGCCGTGCGAAGAACTCCGCCGCACGCTGTAGGGAGTCGTTGTAAGTTTCGGACTTCTAAGTCTCGATTTGCCTATGTTCCTTCAGGAGTGCGGGACGCTGTGGGCGACTGGAGCACAGACGCGGACTGGACGAACGCAGGACGACGCACACAAGGTGGGTACGTTCCCGGGGGTTTCGGGAATGGGGTTTAACTGTTAGAAATAGCATGTTGGGGCAAGGTGGAATTGTCAGTCTCCTTCTGTTTATGCACTAACCCTGTTATGTTATGTTATGATACTCAATGTCAATCTGAGGCTCAAATTTGCTACACGCACACCCGCGGTTTGGCCACCGCAAGGGTGTGCTTTTCCGGAAAAGTGGTACGTTGACCCGTGTACCCCACGCGGAGGTGGCGTTAGGAATGGGGCCCCCATGGGTGGGGGGTGTGAGCGGTGACGTCGAGGCAGGTGCTCGGCGGCCGAGGCAGGTGCTCGGCGGTGGGCATCGGGGAAGGTGCCCGATGTTGCTTTGTGAGGCAGGTGCTCGGCGGTGGGCATCGGGGAAGGTGCCCGATGTCGTAATGATACAGGGTGTGGTTAAGGTGGAAGGTGCATGGGAGGGATAGTTGCTCCGGTGTTTGTGGTTTGCCTTATCTTTGTTTACTATGCTTATCATGCTATTTCTAGTCACTGACTTCCCACTTCGTGACAGGTTCGTCCAGGGGCGAGTGCTAGGGCGCCGGTGAGGACGTTAGGGTGCTGATCTGATTTATGGGTGACTTCAGATACAGTGACTCTTCTTTCCCTTTTCTTTTATTATTCATGGTAGCTAGTTGTGGATTGCGACACCCCCGTGGGGTCGAAGTGGATGTTGCCCTTTTCTTTCCTTTCTTTTTGAATAATTGAATGAATACTACGTTCTCTCTTACTTGGCCGTTTTGAACGATGAAAAACAAAGAAAACCGTTTGCGAAAACTATTTTTAAAACGTGGGTGTCGTGTGGGCACCAAGCTTTATAAACCTTGTGATTATTTATCCTTTCAAAACACCGGCCTCTATGCTCTAAGTGAATGCTAGAATGTCACGTGAATTGTTTGGTTGTATGTGTACGAGACCCCAACTGATGTGGTTAGAGATTGTATGTACTACGCCTTGTGAGACACTTTGTAGTTGAGACGCCGTGCATATACAAAGGGGCCTCTGCTCATTTGCAGAGCGAATTTGTGTATGCGGCGGGTCTGTGCACGCGCCGGGGAGTAATGTTTTACAAAAAAAAAATATATGGCTGAATCAGGGGCATCGGTGGCTCCTCTTCCGCGCGATTCGAACCCCCGGGGCGTGACAAGTTGAGCTCGGGAAAAGCCCCAAATCGCAGGCCAAAGGGGGCTATTTATAGCCAAAAAGCAACAATTCCAAAAATACCCAACAAGTCCCAAGTTTCGGGCGCCCGATTAAATCGGGTTGCTACAGTAACGGGATCGGCCCGTTACTGTGCGCGCCCGAAAAAGTCTCGGCCGGCCACGCGGCCCAACCGCGCCCCGCGCGCCCGTTGCACGTGCGCCCGCCTATCACGGCGCGCCGCGTGGCGCCGCGGTCCACGGCGGGAACCGTTGGCCGCGGTTCACGCCGGGCCACCCGGGTCCATGCGCCCACCAATGCGCGAGCTCCACGTGGCCACGCGGGGTCCACGGTGCGCCGCGCACGGCGCCCGGTCGCGCGTGCGTTGACCTACCAGTCACAGCGCGCAACGTGGCACCACCTACACTCGCTGCGCCCGGTGCACGAAACTGATGCTCCCGCCGAACCCGAAGCCGCCACGTGTCCAATCCTCCGGTGCACGCCGACCCCGTGGACTTGCGCGCCTGCCCGCGCGCCTGCCCGCGGCCGCACTTCTCCGCTGCGCCGCCGTGCTCCACCTCCCGCCGGTCGCCGCCGGTCGCCGGAGTTACTGTTCCGGCGTGAACAGTAACCAATGGCGAAAAATCAAGCAAATAGCCCGTTTTCATCGTTTTCGCGCGCTGAATCCAAATCCGCCGTCCGTTTTGCCAAATTCTGCTTCTAAAATTTGTCAAAGGCATCCGGAAAGGTATTCTTAATCCAAATTTCGCGCTGGATCTAATACTGAGGTCCGATTCACGCGCAAACACCTCCAACACACAGCAAAGGCCTCCGAAAGCTGCTAAACACACTGCAGAAGCTCCGATGACCCAACAGTAATCCTCTTGTGGAAATTCGGGTCCTCACATCCTCCCCCACTAAAAGAAAGTTTCGTCCTCGAAACTAAGAAGCAAGACAAACGTACCTCAGCTCGAATCCTCGAACAAGAAAGGATAGGTAACCTGCATCAACTCCTCCAACTCTCAAGCGGCCTCCCGCTCCTCGTACCCAAAGTCCTCCCCAAACTCCAGTGGGGTGTAGTCAAACACATGCGCAGGATCAAATACATACTTCCTCAAAGCAGAAACGTGAAACACGTCATGAACTCCAGCCAGGCGTGGAGGAAGAGTAACTCAAACAATAACAGGGCCAACTCTCTCCAGTACCAAAAAGGGTCCAATAAACCGGGGACTACACTTTTTCCGAACTCCAAATCTCCGGACCCCTGACAAAGGCGAGACTTTCAAAAAGACATGATCACCAATCTGAAACATTAAGTCTCGCCGTCGGGTATCAGCATAACTCATCCGTCAACTCAGGGCGGTCGCAAGATGTCGTCGAATCAATCTAACCTTTTCCTCTGCCTCTGCCAGTAGATCAGGACTCCAAGTCTTCCTCTCACCCACGTCACTTCAATATAGGAGTGTCCGACACTAGTGTTCAAACAACGCTTCAAACGGAGACATCTGAATGCTCGCTTGGTAGCTGTTGTTGTACGCAAACTCAAACAATCCCACGTGTCGGTACCACCCTCCTCCAAAATCCAGGACGCACGCTCTCAACATATCCTCGAGGGTCTGTATGGTGCGCTCAGACTGTCCATCGGTCTGTGGGTGGGATGCTGTGCTAAATCGAAGCTGCGTCCCCAAGGCTGTCTGTAAACTCCTCCAGAAAAGTGAGACCAACCCCAGTCTCTATCTGATACAATGGAGACGGTTACACCGTGCAATCTCACAACCTCAGCTAAGTACAACTGTACCAGTCGCTCCCAAAGGCCAAGTCACCTGCACCGGTAGAAAGAGAGCGGACTTGGTGAGTCTATCCACGACTATCCAGGTCGCATCAGCCCCAGTCGGTGCTCTCGGCAATCCAGTGACAGAATCCAAAGTGATATGATCCCATTTCCATTCTGGGATTGGAAGACTCTATAACTTGCTAGCAGGTACACGATGCTCCGCCTTTACTTGATGATAAGTTAAGCAGTGCCACGATCCTCCCAATGTCTCTCTCTTCATACCAAAAATGTGCCTTGAGGTCCTTATACATCTTGGTCCCACCAGGATGAATGGTATAAGGTATATAATGGGCCTCCCTCAAGATCTGCTCTCGAATCTCTGAATCCATAGGCACACAAGCTCGGTCCCTGTACCGCAGTACTCCCGAAGCATCAACTGAAAAATCCCCTGTCAACTCCGTCTGAATCTGCTCTCGGATCCTCATCAAGTGGGGGCCCTCACTCTGTTTCTCTCGAATCCTGTCCAACAAAGTGGGCTGCACGACCAATGACATAAGTCTAGCTGAGACCCCAGGGGATATAACCTCAATCTGTAGCCGTCTCATCTGCTCAACCAACAGTGCCTGCTGCGAGATCATCATACTCAGACTCGTCCTCCTACTCCAAGCATCTGCCACAACATTGGCCTTGCCGGGATGACAAAGGATAATCACACCTTAATCCTTTAACAACTCTAACCACCGGCGTTGCCTCAAGTTCAACTCCTTCTGAGTGAACATATACTTCATCCCTTATGATCAGTGTAAAACTTGCAGTGCTCTTTATACAATAATGCTGCCACAATTTCAGAGCAAACACAACCGCTGCCAACTCAAGATCATGAGTAGGGTAATTTTTCTCATGGTCCTTTAATTGCCATGAAGCATAAGCAATTACCCTACCATGTTGCATCAATACACACCCCAGACCACTGAAAAATGCGTCGCTGTAGATCACAAATCCCTCTCCCAAGACCGGGAGAGCAAGGATCGAAGCTGCCATCAATCTCTATTTCAGCTCCTTCAAAACAGCTCTGACAAGTCTCACTCCAAATAAACTTAATCCCCTATCCTGGTCAGACATGTGAGGGGAGTGGAAAGCTTCGTAAAGCCTTCCACAAATCGCCGATAGTAGCCAGTCAAACCCAAAGAACTCCGCACCTCGGTGATAGTCGTCGGCCTCGGCCAATCTCGAATAGCATCCACCTTGGCCGGATCCACTGCCACTCCCGTAGCTGAAACTACGTGCCCCAAAAAGGTGACCTCCCGGAGCCAAAATTCGCACTTCAAAAGCATGGCATACAACTTCTTCTCTCACAGAAGCTATAGCACTGTCCTCAAGTGCTCCTTACTCCACATCACTCCGGGAGTAAATCAGAATCATCAATAAATACTGCAACAACCCGGTCCAAAAACGGCTAAAATATCCAGTTCACCAAATCCATCAATGCGGCAGGGGCATTCGTCAATCCAAATGGCATCACTGTGAACTCATAAAGCCTGTACCGAGATCTGAATGCCGTTTTGGAGAAATCCTCGGCCCTCACATCAGCTAGTGGTAGCCGAACTAAAGATCAATCTTCGAAAATACCGAAGCTCCCAATAATCCATGCACAGTCAAAGTGAACCATCCTTCTACTTCACAACCAACTCAGGCTCTCCCCACGACGACACACTGGGTCTAACAAAACCCTAGTCCATCAGATCCTATAGTTGCGCCTTCAGCTCTCTCAACTCGACAGGCGCCATCCGATAAGGTGCCTTCAAGATAGGCGTGGTTCCCGGGACCTCGTCAATCACAAACTCTATCTCCCTCTCCGGCGGCCTAGTCGTCAACTCAAACATATCTAGCAACTCGCGGATAATGGGGATATCCTCGAGTCCCAGTGCCACCGTAGGTACCTCCATGATAGTAGCCAGAAAGACAATGCAACCTCTGAACATATCTCCTCCAGTCCTGGCTCGCGGAGACTCATCATCCTCTCTCGGCAGTCAGAATGGCAAGGTCCGGTGACAATCAATCTACACCTAGCACCACGTCAAAATCCTGAAGTTACCCTTTCAATTCTCGTAGCTCAGCCGGTGCCATTCCAATAAGATAAGGAGCCCTAAAGATTGGCGTAGTTCCTAGAACTACGTCAATCCAGAAACTCAATTTCCCTATCCGGCGGTATACTAATCAACTCAGGTGGAACCATAATGTCTGGGAGCTCAAGAACAATAGGGATGTCCCTAAGTCCCGGTACCGCCGTAGGCTCCTCAACTACACTAGCCAAAAGGTTGCACATCTACAGCGAATCATCTACCTCGGTCGGGAAGTCGAACCCATAAGGCAAGGAAAACACTCGGACATTCCCGGTACACAACATCTCTTGGCCTGGCTCGCAAAGGGTGACCATCTTCGCGGCATAATCTAACATCACGAAGGAAAATGCTATGTGTACACCCCTTTCCGGGTGTACATCATACATTCCCACCCATCCAATGGGTGGGGGAGTGGTAAGGGTCACTTCAAGTGACCCTTGAAATCACCCCACCCATTAGATGGATGGGGTGTATGATGTACACCCCTTTTGGGGTGTACATGTAGCATTGCTCCATCACGAAATACCGAGCCAGACCGTCCATCCCGAGGACCACATTAAAAATCCCACAGCCGTCTCAAGACCAACAACATTCCTCCACGTGCGACGGTTAAACGGGAATCTAAACCTCTCGTGCACGTGGTAACCATCCTACCTCTAACCCATGCTATGATGATCATTCTACCAAAAAGAGAAATAAAATGCTCCGATAACAATAAGATACAGATCCTACCGCCAGAAATAAATCATACCTGCCACCACTCGGTCAGCAACAACAGAATCCTCCGTCTGTGCTAAGCAATCCTGGCCGCTCAACAACGACTGTCTCTCACCAGATGAGCGGGGTGGCGAAGATCGGTCTACCTGGAGATCCCTCGATGGAGTTTCCGGTCGTAGCTGGGAAGTAGTAGGAATAGATGTCGAAGTCGGTGCTGCACATGTCGGAAGGGGGCATGTAGCCCGCAAATGTCCAGACTGGCCACAAAGATAGCAGCGTCCCTGCCGTTGATCACAAGTATTGGCAAGGTGTTGACCTCCACAGAAAATGCATATGTCAGAAAACTGGGACTGCCTCGACAGCTGTTGATGCTGTCGCCTCTGCTGTCGTGACCACGATCTCTGCTGGGATGCGATAGGGGCCAACGTCGAAGAAGGTGCTACAAAGGTCGGAAGGGGGCATGTAGCTCGGATGTGACCAGGCTGTCCACATCTAAAGCAACGACCCTGCCTCAGATCGCAGGTGTGCGGGAAGTGAGGTCCTCTACAGAAAATACAACCGCCACGAAGCCATGGTCGTCTCCGAGAACTAGACTGTCCATCAACATCCGGGGCTGAGCGTTTCCTCTCAAAACGCTGCTCTGAAGTCCTGGCCCTCACTCCGACTGCCGAATCACCGCCCTGCACCAGCAACTGCTCCAAGAGCTGATCCTGACGAAAGCTCCTCGCCACCAAATGGGTCACTAAGGCCCGCAGTTCCCCCAGCTCGGCGGATACCGCCTGTCCAGGCTTCTCAGGGGGAGTGGGGGGTACCCTCGACGGAAAAACGACGCCGGGGCGACATCCTGCCACAAGAAACCACAACCCAGAAACAAAACCCCACACGACCCAATCTAGCGAAAGTCAAAGACATCCCCCTATTTCTGTAACATTATGTTGTCTGCAGCCAACATAACTGTCCAACAGAAATAAGATATGTCGATCCCTCTTCCCTCACTGGAAGAGTCAAATAATAAATCACTGACTTTCACAAAATATCACGCCACTCACGCCCTACCATCCTAGGGTCTGCCCAAAAGCCTAGGGTTTCCTAAGTCCCAACTAACCTATCCCTAATCTCTGATACCACCTAATCTGTCACGCCCCGGGTGTAAACCAGAACCCGGGCCCGTCTACAGATCCGCCGTGCACACGGTATTTCCCGCGTACACGAAGCGTCGGTAACCTGCTCAGATATAAGAGATAATAATAATAGAGCATAAAATCAGAGCTGGACTAAAAACTACAACATCTCAGACCAAAGCTGGAAATAAAGTAAGAATGACTGTAAATAAATACAAGTACTCTCCCAACTCACCACAAATATACAACCAGCTGGCTAAAGCCAGACCCCAAAAGGGAGTACAACAAAAACTGTCTGAGGAGATAGGGGTACAACCAAAGTCTAGCTAGCTACTGTCGGGTGGACTCTCTAACTAGTCCGCCATCCTCTTACCTCGATCAGTTGCTGACGACCCAGCAACTCCCGCAGAAGACTCTGCAAAACAAAGGGAGAAACAAAGAAAAAGACGATGGGGGTGAGAACTACTATAGAAACAGTAGCCTCCCCTAGTGGGTAAAACCTCAACTCTGACATGCCCACTAGGTCTACCAAAGGCAAAAGGAAAGAAAATGTGGTAAGCTATAAAGATAACTACAGCTGAAAATGCTACCACTAGTATGCCTCCAAAATGCCGAGCTAAAAGAATAGCTAAAAGTATGCATCAGTATCAAAAAGCCTGCCTAAATAACCCAATCCTATCACCAGTAGACACTGGTACTGCCTGCCGCATTGGGTATGCCAGCCTACGCATAACACCGACGCAAGAAGGAGTCTCAAGGACTCAAAGTCTGTCTGTCGCACACTCCGGAGTGGCACTCGAGGGGAGCGACCCACACGAGTAAAGTAAGTAGCCATAAGTAACCTGATATAGCAGGACTGGATCATGACTCTGATCAAGTGGGAAAAACCATCCACGAAAGAAAGCTCGATCCCCCTCTCCCAACCTGATGCAATAGTATCAACCTGGTCAACCGCCCAAGATTCGTGGTTGCCGCAATACCCTACCATCAAGCCCTGCCTGTCCCAAATCTCCAGAAATCTGACTACACTATCCCAGCCCTTGCTCAAACCCGAGCACACTATCCTCGAAGTCTAGATAACAGGAGAAAGAAATAAAAGCATGGTTTCTCCTAAGTCAAATCCCAAAGATAGTGTAGCAGTAAATAGTGGCCTATCTAGATGTCCATACAAGCATGCAAATGTCCTCATATAGAATAGAAGGAAAAAGCGTCCACCAATGCGCTCACATATAGTAATGTCCCAAATTACTAATCTATTCACATGAAGAGTATGATATAGCAATGAGCTCCAACACTAATGTCTCAAAGTGATGATCCCTTTTTACATAATCACTAAGTACTAACATACACTGATCATGCTGTTCCAGATAATTAAATACTTTAACAGGAGTGATTATGGCATAATGATCATGTTCCAATACCTTTGTCTCAATCACATGGATAGGCTATCAATTATGTGGTCCCTTTTTGCATGCAAGGTTATCAATATTTGATCAACAATTTCTAACATCGGGTTATTCTGATATTCCTAGTGAGCATACCAAAAGAGAGGGATACAACAACCACCCACCTCGAGAAGCGTGCACAACAGTAAAACAAGATCCCTCGCTGCTAAAATCCACACTCTCCAACAATCACCCCACAATACAAGGAATGCAAATAATCCTGCAAACACACCGACCGATAACTATTTAAACAACGGTTCCACAACCATTCACAATTCCCCAAAATTTCAGCTAAAAGGATGCTTAATTTCCACCTGTAAAAGGAACTCTGAAAAATCCAACAAAAATACCACTGCGATCGTCTCGTCGAGCCCTTCGAAACGAGTACCTGCACGTCCCAATCCGAGTTTCGTAGGTCAAGTTACAATATCAATAAGGTGACTACCTCAATAATCCCAAGTACAAAAATCTGTAAAACTTTGCTCTGAAAAAGTGAGATTTTCACCTTCGAAGAAAACTCAAAAAATTCCAAGAAAAATACGATGATGTTCCTTGCGACACGTAGATAGAAATCGAATATTGGCACGCCTCAATCCGATGTCCGGGTGCGAAGATATCGGCAAAATACTCCAATGCTGTCCAAAACAGTACACAGCAAATAGGGGATCAACAGTGCCTCGGGAACCGTGCCAAAAGTCCAGAATACGAAGAAACGATCAGCACGAAAAACAAAGCCCTACATCTCAGGAACACTTCGGCGCAAGAATCGTCGAAAACGGAGGTCGGAGAAGGCCAGGGGAGTCCTCGGACCGAAATACGACGAAAAGGGCAAATAAGGAAAGTGCGTCGCAGCGCGCCGAAAAAATGCCAACCTCGATGTGCGTGCCACCAAAAATTCTGAAACTTCCTCAGAAGATAGAGCACAAGATGATGTTCATCTTTGCTTTAGGGCTCAGCAGGAGGTGAGCTCGGGAAAAGCCCCAAATCGCAGGCCAAAGGGGGCTATTTATAGCCAAAAAGCAACAATTCCAAAAATACCCAACAAGTCCCAAGTTTCGGGCGCTCGATTAAATCGGGTTGCTACAGTAACGGGCCCAGCCCGTTACTGTGCACGCCCGAAAAAGTCTCGGCCCGCCACACGGCCCAACCGTGCCCCGCGCGCCCGTTGCACGTGCGCCCACCTATCACGGCGCGCCGCGTGGCGCTGCGGTCCACGGCGGGAACCGTGGGCCGCGGTTCACGCCGGGCCACCCGGGTCCATGCCGGGCCACCCGGGTCCATGCGCCCACCAATGCGCGAGCTCCACGTGGCCACGCGGGGTCCACGGTGCGCCGCGTACGGCGCCCGGTCGCGCGTGCGTTGACCCACCAGTCACAGCGCGCCACGTGGCACCACCTACACTCGCTGCGCCCGGTGCACGAAACTGATGCTCCCGCCGAACCTGAAGCCGCCACGTGTCCAATCCTCCGGTGCACGCCGGCCCCGTGGACCGCGCGCCTGCCCGCGCCTGCCCGCGGCGCACTCCGCCGCTGCGCCGCCGTGCTCCACCTCCCGCCAGTCGCCGCCGGTCGCCGGAGTTACTGTTCCGGCGTGAACAGTAACCAATGGCGAAAAATCAAGCAAATAGCCCATTTTCATCATTTTCGCACGCTGAATTCAAATCCGCCGTCCGTTTTGCCAAATTCCGCTTCTAAAATTTGTCAAAGGCATCCGGAAAGGTATTCTTGATCCAAATTTCGCGCTGGATCTAATATTGAGGTCTGATTCGCGCGCAAACACCTCCAACACACAGCAAAGGCCTCCGAAAGCTGCTAAACACACTGCAGAAGATCCGATGACCCAACAGTAATCCTCTTGTGGAAATTCGGGTCCTCACACTAGCGGTTTGGCCACCGCAAGGGTGTACTTTTTCGGAGAAGTGGTCGGTTGACCCGTGAACTCTACACGGTGGTTGTTGTGATAGGGGAACCCTGCGTGGTTGCGGTTGCACCAGATGCGGTCAGGGTTGAGTACTAGGGGGATGAGCAGGGTTGATGTTTTTCTCGGGTTCCATGTTAGGAACTGGCAAATAGCGGTGAGAATGACTTGGGAGTTCCGGATAGTTCGGGTTCCGGTTTGATGTCCTATTTACTTTATCATACCTATCTTTTGGCACCTGAGTATCGTTTTATTCGTTTGTCTTTTTATGTTTTGTCACTGATTTCCCACTATGTGACAGGTTCGGACAGGGACGGGGGAAAGGCTTTGGATGGGGTGTGATTCGGTTTGCGTTATTCCGGTGACATTCTACTCCTCCTTTTTATCATTATATTTGGTTGATACTATTTGCATGAGATGTGGACATTGTGTGATGTGGATACCTTGTGATGTGGATGTGGGACATGTGGACTATGTGGATGGATAGTGGTCTTGTGGATTTGGTTTTATTATCGTGTGATTGCATGTGGAATGTGGAGGTTTTCAAAATAATAAAATGATTGCGAAATCTGTTTTCAAAACTGAGTGTCGGGTAGGCACTGTTTTGAACCTTGTGGCTTTATCCTTTCAACTTGGAATATGCCGTGTGGGCGATGTTCTTTTGTGTGAATCCAAAGACTAGCTTATCTCTTTATTTAGCACTACGTGTATGGAAAACTGGTTGTGGTTGATGTATGTTTTCGTGCGACGCCATACATATATAGGGGAGACTATGTCAGTTGCGTAGAGAAGGAGTATATGTGGCGGTCTGGGCACGTTGCCAGGAGGAAAGACTTTGAAAAAAAAATATATGCGCGTTTTCCGCTGTTCCAGACCTCTCCCGGGCGTGACAGATTAAATGGTATCAGAGCGAAAATGTCACGCCCGGAGGTTCTAAAAGAGCGGAAAACGTATCCATTTTTTTTTTCTTAAATGAATCTCGCCTCCGGTGCGCACCAGACCCGCCACATATACAAATTCACTCCCCAAACGGGCGGAGCTTCCTTTGTATATGCACGACGTTCCGAGCACGACAAACACTTTAACCATGCAAACAATGAACGTCAATGAGGAGAGACTATACTTAACCATACAATCTCATTTATCATATTGAAACTACACCATAAACCCATAGGTTTTAAAGTCGGTGTCCACTCGACACCCGGTTTTCCAAAACATTTTCGCAAACTCTTTTAAGCGGCCACATTACTTGAAATGATAAATCCATGAGTTTTGAAATTAGTGGCCACACGACACTTGGTTTGAAAACGCTTTTGAAACCATGTTGTATTTGAAAACGAGCCGCAATCATTCATCTCAACATTAACAGATATGAAAAGACATTCCTACACTAAGTCCTCATTCCAACATCCACAAGAAAACATGCACAAGTGATCACAGCTAGACTAACCAAACACAATAAAAGATAACCATAAACTGTAAAGTTTAATAGCCTCAAGGGCTATGGTCCTCTAACCGTTGCCTCACCGTCGTCCCGGTTCCCACCCCTGCTCGGACCTGTCACAGTGTGGGTAGTCAGTGACTGATAAAGTAGATTTAAACAGTAAATGCAATAACTGAAAAGACAAACCGATACACCGGAGCATTTACTTCCCCCTCATGTACCGCTAAATTCCTGTCACAAAACAAGCTGGGCACCAACCCCAGAATACCAAACCAAGCTGGGCTCCAACCCCAGAATACCGTACTCATCCTCTTGGTGCCTCAAACCCCTCCACTGCCCAAGTAGCAGTCGCCTCTCCTTGAGGAGTCCCCACTAACCTCTCCTTGAGGGGTACACGGGTAAAACAACTTACCATCTTTCCGAAAAAATACACCCTGTGCGGTGGCCAAACCGCCGGTGTGCGTGTAAGCAATATGAGTGTAAAACAATGTTGCGACCTCAGCCGCTTTAGTCAGATTAGTAAAACAATCATGCGACCGCAGCCGCCTCAATGAGAATAGAATATGGGATTTACATGCAATGGGGTTAGTCACTTTTACCAAAAATATCTACTTTATCAAACGAAATACTCGGGAACAACGCTGCACCGAAATTAATCGAAAGTACCCACCTGAATGAAGATAAACGACCGCACACATGTCCTTCCTAGGCAATCAGAACTTCACGCGGCCTAATAAAATAACCAAAAACACATTTTAACACTTTTACCCTAAACAGGCAAAACAGTGGTCCAGACCACTGTAACAATAGACCGACGAAAAACCAAAATCACTGTGCCAAGCGGACCGTGTCGTCCAACCAAAAATCGTCGACCCAAAAACTGTCCCGAAAGAACTACATCGTTGTTAAAAATATCGTTGTGGTCAAAAACACTCAAAAACGATGCGAAACGGATCGAAAATGGAGCTACCGGACTCTTCCGTTGGGGGCTGGTGCACGGAGCCGGGCCTGGACCGGGTCTGCGGCCAAGGGTGGCAGCGCCGCAGACCGGGCGCGCACTGTGCTGTAAACCGCCGAGCCTTGGGCCGGGTCGCGCACGGCAAGAGGCGCGCGCCGGGTTCACCAGTCCCCGGTCGCGGCGGCAGCACCGGGTGTACGCCCAGGCGTGCACCGCGCTTGCGGCCTGGGCTGGCGCACGCGCCCGTGCGCCGGGTCTGCGCCCCCAGGGCGCGGAGCCATGCGCCGGGTGCACGCCCCGAGTGTGGACCGCGCCTGCTGGCTGGCGCACGCGCCCGTGCGCCGGGTCTGTGCCCCCAGGCAGCAGAGCCGTGCGCCGGGTGCACGATCCGCCGGTGGACCGCGAGGCTGGGGAGGCCGTACGGGGTGAACACCCGGTTTCGCGTTTTCTTCTCCGTTTTCGCCCCCGCGCGGCTCCGGCGACGACCCCGCGAACATGATAACGACGGCGGCGGCCTTCCGTTTAACAACGGCGGCGGCGGCCTCCCGTTAACTCCCCCATGCTCCAACGGAATGCCAAAATAACCCAAACAAAAACTCCGGATTGCTCCAACGATAAAACCATTAATCGGAGACCCAACGAAAACATCGATCGGTAACCCGATCAAACCTCCGATCAAGACCGATTAAAAACCATCGATTAAACTCGGTCGAAACACGAACAAATCACCGATCAAAATCAATCAAAAACCCATGATTAATTTACCGATTAAACCGATTAAATCGATCTCTAAAGAATACGGAAAAACCCGCGATTAAACCGACGAAGGAGAGAAATAACGATTCCTAACCTTACTCCGATGGAGGAAGCAACGCGATCCCGATCTCCGTTCTTTGCGGTGGTGAGAATCCGGATCCGCCCTCCGATGGCGGTGATGTCTCGTTCTCCGGTCTCCGGCACGTCGATCGGGGCGATCGGGTTCCTCCGCTTCTTCCTTCTCTATTTCTTTTTCCTTCGGTTAGGGTTTCCATTTCCTTTCTCCTTTCTCTCTTTTCGAACTAGGGTTTCGGTTGGTTTTCGGCACGCACAAAAGGGAAGGGTTTGAGGAGGCGATCTTTTAAGACTAGGGTTTCCTTTCGGTATACGGGGAATAAATAAATCTTGTTATTAATTTATTTCCTTTATTTTCCCTTTTCGTATCTACGTACTGTCAAAATCCACATCGGGTATTTCAATCTCTAATTATTTAATTAATCCCTGAAGATAATTCCTCAGGGATAATTCCTTAGAGATATTTTCTTAAAGATAAATCCTTAATGATAATTCATTGGAGATAATTCCTTAAAGATAATTCCTTAAGGATAATTCCTTGGAGATAGTTCCTAAAAGATAATTCCTTATCTCCTCGAAAAGCGTGCACGATCACTTGCATGGATTTCGATGCACCTCCCGGTCACCGCGATCCTAACACCTCTTTCTGGGGGTTCCGTAGATCGGAATCCGGATCCGATCGCACCGCCGTTCTCCGTTTTTCGAGCTCTATCGCAGAAAAATACCCGCACCTCAAGATTATCCACTTAAGTAAACCCGTTACTTCAATTCCTCCAAACGTAATCTTTATTAGCAGGAGGGTAATACGTTACGAAAATCTGTGATATTACACCACTCACCCCTTAAAAGAAGTTTTGTCCCCGAAACTTAACCTCAACCCTCGCTAAATAACTCAGGGTAACACTCCCTCATTTTCGTCTCAAGTTCCCACGTCGCCTCGCGCTCCTCGTGGTTACTCCATTGCACCTTTACGTAGGGGATCGTCCGGTTACGAAGTTCTTTTTCTTCTCTTGCCAAGATCCGAATCGGCGTTTTCTCGAAGCTCAAATCCTTCTGCGATTAGACGGCCGAGGCGTCAAGGACGTGCGACGGGTCGGGTAGGTACTTCCGGAGCATCGAGACGTGGAATACATTATGCACCCGTTCAAGATTTGGCGGTAAGGCCAACCGGTACGCCACCGGCCCCATGCGCTCCAAAATCTTGAACGGTCCCACATACCGTGGGCTCAGCTTCCCTCGTATGCCGAACCGTCTTGTCCCCTTGGACGGTGATACGCGTAGCAACACATGGTCCCCTGCCTCAAATTCCAATCCTCGTCGCCTTTGGTCCGCGTAACTTTTCTGTCGGTTCTGGGCGGTCAACAACCGCTGCCTGATAAGGCGCACCTTTGCCTCCGTTTCCTCTACGAGGTCTGGCCCTAAGAGCTTCCGCTCCCCTAAGTCGTCCCAGCAAATAGGCGATCGACACCGGCGTCCGGACAAGGCTTCGTGCGGGGCCATCTGAATACTAGCTTGATAGCTATTATTGTAGGCGAATTCCACGAGGGGTGGGTAACGTGACCATCCCTCACCCAGATCTAGCACACAAGCTCGAAGCATATCTTCGAGAATCTGGATCACTCGTTCTGATTGCCCGTCCGTCTTGTTACGGATTTTGAGTTGGCGTAGTTTCGTGAAAGTTTCAAGTCCTGAAGATTGAAGGTGAAGAAAGTTGAATCATTTAACTCAATCTCAAGAAAGAAGAATTCAAAAGGATCAGGTATGTTTAACTAAAGAATTTGTGTGATCCGAATACTTCTTGTAGTGTAGAAACACTTGGAAGAATCTTTCATTGCATAAAAATCAAAAACTGGACTTGGGACATGTTCAGGATCCGGATCAGGCTGTTCGATCCGGATCCCGAAGGTGGTTCGTTCATACATCGTCGCAATCCGGATCGTAGTCTCTTGATCCGGATCCCGAACGTTGAGTTTACCATCTACCTTGAACGATCCGGATCTTGCTTCGCAATCCGGATCCCGAACGTTGATGTTTGGTGAACTGTATGAACGATCCGGATCGTAGTTACATGATCCGGATCCCGAACCTTCGTTTTTCTGGAATTGGTTGTTTCGTTATGACGATCCGGATCTCCGTTATCACGATCCGGATCGCCGTCCGTAAAAATCCAGAAATGGCAGGTTTTTGATTCTTATCTCCTTCCTAGGGTTTCTAACCTATAAATAGACCCTATGTCTTTCTTTCTAGGGTCAATCCACATAGCCGTCATTTTCATATATCATCATATACGGCTATAGATCCACATATAGAGAAGAAAGGAAATCATTAGAGAATACTCTATGTTTCTTCATCTATATTGATTAGTTTGATTCTAGGTTTTCATACTCACATCTTGAGTTGAATCAAACTAATGAATACTTAGATGGTATTTCCGATCTATCTCTGATCTAAGTATTCGGCGGATCATCACCACCCAAAAAAAACAACGATTACCCCAAAATCGGCGCGTGGATTCGCGTGTCCTTGTGGATTCAAGGTTCATTCGCTCTCGTGGATTCGGAGCGAGGCACGTTCGTGGATTCGAAGGGTGCTATTGGGTGAAGACCGTGGATTCGGTCGGACGTCGTGGATTCGACGTTGGACGCCATGGATTCGGCGTTGGGCGCAGATCGTGGATTCGAGAAGCGTCTGGAGCGAGCGGAGAAGATCCTCTAGGAGCGTATGGAAAAGGTTGAGTCGTAAGTGTGTACGGTAAATCACCTTGTACGTGTTTTAATTCTAGTGGATTTCTGCCGTGTTATCGGTCCCGTGGTTTTTTACTCCGGTGATGGAGTTTTCCACGTAAAAATCTTGCGAGTTATTTTCATTTCCGCATTGGGTTTTTTATCGCAACGATTTTTGAGTGTTTATACGTTTACACCTATTCACCCCCCTCTAGGTGTTTCTTCCCCTATTTAGATCCGTATTATATACGACCCAACAAGTGGTATCAGAGCGGGAATAGGGTTGTGAACAATGGTTGAAGGTGGAAACATCAATCGACCCCCTTTCTTTGATGGAACAAATTATGCGTACTGGAAAGTACGGATGAAAGCCTTTTTATCTTCCATCGACGAAAGGGTGTGGCATTCAATTGAATCAGGATGGACTAATCCAACTGAACTTATCTCTGATGTTCACACCTTAAAACCTAGGTCGAAATGGACCAAGGAAGAGTTTGAGTTATCTTCTTACAATGGCAAGGGAATTAATGCTATTTTTAATGCCTTATCTCAAACTGAATTCTCTCGCGTCTCGGCATGTGAGACTGCGAAAGAAATCTGGGATGTTCTCCAGGTTACACATGAGGGAACTAACCTCGTGAAGATTCAGAAACTGCAGATGCTTACGAGCAAGTTTGACTCTATTTTGATGGCAGAAAATGAATCTTTCACGGACTACTATACACGATTGCAAGACATCGTAAACTCATGTGCTAATCTGGGAGAGAAGATTCCAGAATTTAAGATTGTAAGAAAAATCTTAAGAACTCTTCCTGAACGATTTCGCCCAAAGGTTACTGCCATTGAAACTATTAAACACCCGGACGAAATACGTGTAGAAGAATTAGTTGGTTCATTACAAACATATGAAATGACTTTTAATACTAACAATTCTTCTGGAAAAGCATCCACTTCTAAGTCTTCAGGTTATGCGTTGAAAACAACTAAGGAAGAAGACGCGGATACATCCTCCTCGGACGATGACGAGAACCTTTCTATGGAGGAATTTGAGAAGCAGCTCGCTCTCTTGACAAGGAATTTTCGCCGCAACTTTCGAAGGGGTAATTCAAGCAAATCTCCATCCTTCAGAAAGTGGAACAAAGGCAAGGGTACTCCAAGTCACAAGTCAAGAAGCAGGAGAACTTCTCAAAGGATAAGAAAAGTTCAGAAGGACAACTGCAATGCTTCAAATGTCGAGGCTACGGCCACATTGCAACGGAGTGTCCTAACAAGTATCCGGCAAAGAAGAAGGCGATGCAAGTCGTCACTTGGGATGACAACTCAACGTCAAATGAGTCGTCTTCAAGTGGTGAAGAAAGAGCTCCACGGCATTCCACGCGTCCACATCTTCACCATTCATGTGCTTTATGGCAAGTACGTCTGAATCATTGTCCAACTCCACTGTTGAAAAGAATGCAATGGACAATGAACCGGATGATTCGGAAGGTGAAGAGTTTGCTCTAGCCTATCACAGATCTTTACAGGATTTAAAGAAACCGGCTAAGCAAAACAAGGGGTTGAGAGGGAGATTGCAGGATCTCGAAGAAGAAGTAAAAAGGGTAACTTCTCTCTCGACCGATCTTGAAGTGGAAAGGGATAGTTTGATAAAAGCAAATGTTTCCCTTCAAGAGTCCAATGAGCAGCTCGAGAAGAACTATATAGATATGGTGAACAAAGCAAACTACTTCTTGAAGCTCTATGGCGAGGGCCGACAGGAAAGACGGGAAATGACAGAGACCATTCTCCAACTCAAGGATGACTTACAACAATTCTCTTTAGGAAGGAGTAAGTTGGATAAACTCCTTGGTCTTGGTCAAACAAATCGGTTCGGCCTCGGGTACACTCAAACTGGAAACAGTCCAAGTTCGAGTGGGACAGTCTTTGTGCCTCAGTCGGTATCTCCTCCTCCGACATCGGAATTCAAGACAAACAACGACAACAAACCTACCTCATCCTCTTCGGAATCGTCAAGCTCAAAGGTATGTTTTCGTTGTAATTTTGCAGGGCACATCGAAAGAAATTGCGAGATTGGAGCTCAAAGAACAAATCAACCACATCTTGCAATTGCTACCAATAAGCTCACTTCCCGGAATTCAAGGAAGGATTTTTCAAAAGGAAAGAACATTGGTAGCACCTCAAACAAGACGATGACAAAAGAAAAAGATCAATCATACAAGACGTCGTCTTCAAGGAGAATCTCTCAACCTTTACCAACATACTCCAAAACTCAAAAGGTTTGGGTATGCAAAGGTGAAACCCCTCCTGGTCCTTAATCGTTCTACGATTAAATCTTGTATAGTTTGTGTAGACTATTTTCTTTTCCTCTTTTTCTTTTGGCCGCCCCGTCAACCATCTTTGGGAGGTAAATGGTACATCTTTTTATTGGTTGATGATTTCTCTCGGTTTTCTTGGGTAGCATTTTTGAGAGAGAAAGCTGATACGTTTGACTCTTTTCATGAGATTTGCCATCGTATTATGATTGAAAAGAATGAAAAGATCATTCGTGTTAGAAGTGATAGGGGTGGAGAATTCATAAATTCAAAATTCATTGACTTTTGTACTTCAAATGGCATTAAACATGAATTCTCGGCACCCTATACACCTCAGCAGAATGGTGTTGTTGAGCGCAAAAACAGGGTTGTTCAAGAGATGGCGCGTGTGATGCTTCATAGCCGGAAATTACCGCTACATTTTTGGGCTGAAGCTGTGAACACCGCTGTCTATGTCATTAACAGAGTGTATTTGCGCCCAGGAACCTTGAATACACCATATGAGCTGTGGTTTAGTAGAAAACCGGATATCAAGTACTTTCGTATCTTCGGGAGTCGATGTTACATCTTACGTGACCGTGAAAATCTTGGAAAGTTCGACTCTCGAAGTGAAGAAGGGATCTTTTTGGGTTATTCTACGAATAGCAGAGCATATCGAGTATTTAACATTGAATCTAAGACGATCGTAGAATCTATAAATGTTAAAGTAGATGAAGCTTCTCATTTTGAATCTGAAAAATCTACCCTCGATATCTCTCTAGATGATGATTCTCCTGCTAGTGCATCTTCTCATAATAACACTTCCAATATTAATGATGCATCTAATGGTTCTTCTAGTTTATCTGATGTGCAGGAATCATCTCGTGTACCACCGAGTACTCCGTTTCAACAAACGCTACGAATCTCCAAGGATCATCCGGAATCGAACATCATTGGAGATCCACAAGAAGGAGTTAGAACTCGAAGGCAGTTGGTTTGCGGATTTGCTTGCTACGTATCTTTAATCGAACCAAAGACAATAGATGAAGCTCTTCAGGATGACTACTGGATTAAAGCAATGCAGGAAGAGCTCCATCAATTTGAGCGAAACAAAGTCTGGGAATTAACGAAGCCTCCAAAGCAACATAATGTGATAGGTACCAAATGGATCTTCAAGAACAAGAAAGATGAAGATGGTACTATCATCAGGAACAAGGCACGACTAGTTGCTCAAGGCTACTCTCAAGTAGAAGGTATAGACTTTGACGAAACTTTCGCCCCTGTAGCTAGACTCGAGTCCATTCGTATATTGTTTGCTATTGCTTGTCATTTTAAAATCAAATTATTTCAAATGGACGTCAAGAGCGCATTTCTAAATGGGTTTTTAAATGAGGAAGTTATGTAGCTCAACCGAAAGGTTTTGTAGATCATAAACAACCTAACCATGTTTTTCGTTTGAAAAAGGCTCTTTACGGTCTGAAACAAGCACCGCGAGCATGATACGAAAGGTTAACAAAGCACCTTTTGGAGAAGGGCTATACTCGAGGGGGAGCTGACAGGACTCTCTTTGTGAAGCATTATCAAAATAATTTCATTGTAGCACAAATCTATGTCGATGACATTGTATTTGGTGCAACAAAAGATAATGATGCTTCTAAATTCGCGGAGACCATGGAAAGCGAATTTGAGATGTCCATGATGGGCGAACTGTCTTATTTCCTTGGATTGCAAATTAAACAAAATGATGAAGGTATTCACTTGAGTCAATCCAAGTATGCAATGGAGTTGGTCAAAAAGTTTGATCTAGAAAATTGTAAAGATTTTCCAACTCCAATGGGAACTAGCCACAAGGGACTTGGAAGTGAATCACATAGTGAGAATGTAGACGAGAAACTGTATAGAAGTATGATTGGAAGTCTACTTTACCTCACGGCTAGTCGCCCGGATATATCCTTAGTGTTGGGATTTGCGCGAGATATCAATCAGCACCAAAGGAGGTTCACCTGAAAGCGGTGAAACGGATCATCCGGTATATCAAAGGATCAATTAATTTCGGAAATTTGGTATCCTATGGGAACAAGTTTGGATATTGTTGGATACGCAGATGCCGATTGGGCAGGATCAGTGGATGATCGGAAAGCACGAGTGGTGCATGCTTCTATCTTGGGCCATTGCCTTGTTGCATGGCACAGTAAAAAGCAGAATTGCATAGCACTCTCGACTGCCGAAGCGGAATACATTTCAGCTGGAAGTTGCTCAACTCAACTCATTTGGATGAAAAGCGTATTGAGTGATTTTCCGCATTTCAGCATCTTCGGTAACAATTCTTTGTGACAACACAAGTGCAATTAACATTTCTAAAAACCCTGTGTTGCACTCTAGAACAAAACATATTGAACTTAGATATCATTTTCTTAGAGAGCTAGTTGAATCAAATACTCTTCAACTTTCATATATTTCAACTGAGGATCAATTAGCTGACATTTTAACAAAACCTTTGGATCAAAAACGTTTTATTCATTTACGAAAAGCAATTGGGATGCTTTCCTTGAAATAATCTTCTTTTTGAAATCTTTGCTTAGGATAGGTTTTGTATTTGTTTTTGTTTTGTTCATTATCTATGTTTGTACATAGGACATTAATTGAGCATAGATCATAATTGACTTTAATTGCATCTTTTCGCACATTTAGAAATTTATTATGCTTTTGCCATCATAATATTTCACTGTTGCAATGATCATTTATGTTAATTAAATCATCTTCTAAAGTGATCAAAGTCAATTTCTCTCTCAATGATCTCTTGGTATAGTCATTATCTTATTTGACTGTTTAGTCGAGTATGAAATCGAGATCAATTTTTGGTTGAATACTTTATATCTTAAATAATTGATAGCCAATTGAGGGGGAGTCAAAGATAATGTAAAATGCTCAAAAGATGTGGAAAGAGTTACATCCCAATGAGGAGTGTGAAAACTACCACCACATGGAGGAAAGAGCTACCACCTCGGTCGTCCGAGTATTGTGTGCAGCTACCACATGTATACCAAGCATGGTTGTTCAAATTTTTGATTAAGTAAAATGCATGTTGAAATACTTGACTCTGTCAAATTTCAAGGTTGGTATAAGGTGGGATTTTAAAGAAAGATGCTCAAAGAGCCACTCTCTTCAACAGATTGTCTAGAAATATTATCTACCATATTTGGGATTTCAAACATCTATTGATCTTTGTATTTCATTTTCTTTACTGAATTGATGATTTGATAAAGGCATTACTCATAAGATCAAGTTAGATGTAATTGAAGGTGTTCAACTTTAAGGGATTTAATTTTTGTAAATTTTCGTTTCATTTTTGGATATTATTGATAGATTGGCATAATCTAATTCTTGTTGTATGAAACGATGATTTGTGTTTAAAGTTGATACACATTTGTGCTTACAATCTTTTTCTGGATCTTCCTGAATTTCTCTGAAATTTTCTAAAGAAAAAGTTGGGGCCGATCCGGATCGGGGTAGATGATCCGGATCCCGAACGCAGGAATTCTTCTGCGGGCTGACGATCCGGATTGTATCTCGCCGATCCGATCCCGAACGCAGTTTTCTCACTGCGGGTAGCCGATCCGGATCGCAGTTATGAACTGATCTGGATCGCGGCTAGGTTTTATAAGGAACGAAAGGGGTTTTTGATTTCTTTACTTCCAATCTTTTGGTCCGAAGTTTCCCGAGCCTCTCTCTCTAGATTCATCCTTCCTGGAAGCTTTCAAACTCAGGTTCTTCAACTCCAAGTAAGTTTTATTGATCAAAATCTCGGTTTTCACCGTTTTCCTCTTTCCTCCTCAAACGTACGAATTCTTGGATCAACTTTGTTTGTGGATGGTTTTTGATCAAATTTCTTTTGAAATAAGAACTCTGGGTAGATTAGTTTTGATTATATGCTAGGTTTTCTCCTGATTAACGGATTTTTAGGCTTCGATTTCTAAAATTTCGGTTTTAGGGCATATAATAAGGATTTTCGAAAATCATGAAATTGATCTATTTTTAAAAGTCCTTTTGCAAAACTAATTTGATTCTTAGTCTCTCTACATGATTATGATTGTTTGGGTACAATTTTTCAATTTTTGAAAACTAAGAATTTTTGTGTTCTTGAGTTGGTTTTCACAGGACACCTTCTTAACTCAAGCACTTTGATCAATGGCACTTAATTCAATGTGTTTCTCTTGGTTAATCCTTCTCCTGGTCTCAATGGTACACACTCGCCCTACAAATAAACTAAAGAGAGCCAAGAACCTCCAACAAAAAGGTGAATTTGTCGAGGTCAGTGACACAGAGGTAGATTGTCATGAGATTGACTGGGCGGCATTGACGGATGATGATGACTCAATGTATGAACAAGAACCGTCTGATGGTTCAAGGAGAAAGGCGTCTGTTAAATCAAAAGAAAAGGCAACTAAGGTACCAGGAAAAGCATCAGTGGTAGCACCAACCATCTCCTTGAAAAGAAAGAGAATAACTAGACGCCGTGGGCTACGACAGGACATAATGTTGACACGCCGATAGCTCCTGACTCCCCACATCGCTTGGAAGAAGTATTCGTTAACACTGATCGTCTTCGAGCCTTTGCACATCGCGAATGCATTGGTGAAAGGCATGTTAACATTGAGGCTCTGCAAGGTCACTCCCCTGGTTTTGGTCTTCTGATTGAACAAGCCAACCTTATTCAAGTATGTCGTTTCCCAGAAACTCTTGGCTACTGTTTGCATCTTGTGAGGACCTTCTATACTAATGCACGGCATCTTCGAGAGTCTGAGAACGGTCCTATGGAGTTCTACACGAATATCCAAGGCACAAGGTTTAAGATTACTCCAGAATTGATTGGCGAGGTTTTGGGAATGGAAGCCAGCAAGAAGGAGTTCACTACTTGAAGGGGGTAAATTTGACAAACACATTATGGCAAAAAGTTATAGAGGGAATTTGTCTCGAGGGAACACAATCAACCGAAAAATCTGTTCGGTCTAAAGAACTTCGTCTTGAATATCGCTTCTTAAACTTCATCACATGTTACAATATACTTCCAAATATGCAGACAAAGGTTGTGAGATGGGACCGGTTGTTGTTTTTGTATCTTATAGGACATCCATCAGAGGCAACGGCATTGAATATCAACATTCCGTACATTATCTGGAATAGAATGGCGCGATATGTTGAGCATCCTCATCCCACTGAGAGAATTCCATTTCCCTTGATTATAATGAGGATTTTAAAGAAATTTCAGGTTGACATTACTTCAACAACTTATCATCAATGTCTGAGCATGATAGATGAGTCTACCATTGTCAAATCCCTCCATAAGTTGCCGCATGTCACTCCAGTTCCTGCATCTGGAACGAAGCACAGTACAAACACTAACGCATCACCATCTCGACAAGCACCCAGCACAGATGATGAAGCATCAATGACATCGATTATCAAGGAACAACAGCGACTATCTGTTAAGCAAGAACAAATTTTGAAGGAACAACAAAGAATTACCAATGAGCTTGAGATTACCACGGCAGCTCACATTACATAACGAAGAAGATCAATTCAATGGACAAGCGATGCGAAAGATACTCTCTAAGATGGGTTGCACAAGCTCTGAAGACTCAGATTCTGACATCTGATTACTTTTGACTCATTTTTTTTCTTTTCTTTTTGTGCAGGATTTTGATTTTAGGATTTAGTTTTATACTTACTTTAGCTTAGTTCTCAGGTTTTACGTTTTATTGGAACTTTTTACTCTCCTAACATTTCGTAGTCTTAACTACATTTTGGCTTTGTTTTGTGACAAAAAGGGGGAGAGAGTTAGAGAGAACTTTGAACAATGATGATGATGCATGAACATCAAGGTAAGGAACTTGAACAATGATTGTGAAAACTTGATGATGATTTTGTATACATCAAGGTAAGTATGATCTCAACTTCAACTTGAGGTTTTCAGCTGTATGAATGCATGCCTCGACTAACTATTTGCTAACTATTTGGGCATGTAATATAACTAACAAGTTGATGTTCACTAACAAGTTTGTGACACTTGGTTTTTGATTGCATAGAAGATATGTTGGTTCTTAACTCTGATCAATTACATATCTATATATATATTAGTTTGTCACAAACATGTTCATGACATTTGGTTTTTACGTGCAAAGAAGATATGTTGGTGTTTTTTAACTATGATCAGTTTACATATCTGAATATAAATGTCATGGTAAGTATAAATGAGTTTAAACTTCATCTCTGTTTGTGGTTTTTGAATAATACAAAATTCTTGAGGTATCTAACGATTTCTTTTGTCAAGAATGATTTCTTTTTGCAGAGAGTACAGATGTCTAAGTCTAGAGTCTGTTTTAGGAGTTTAACTCATGTATTGTATTTTGGATCTCCATTGTAAATTTTTGTTGTATGGTGATAGCAACAAAAATATCTTTTTGAATTTTCTTTAGTGGATCTGTGTTTTGTCACGAAACCGCCAAAGGGGGAGATTGTTACGGAATTTGAGTTGGCGTAGTTTCGTGAAAGTCTCAAGTCTTGAAGATTGAAGGTGAAGAAAGTTGGATCATTTAACTCAATCTCAAGAAAGAAGAATTCAAAAGGATCAGGTATGTTTAACTAAAGAATTTGTGTGATCCGAATACTTCTTGTAGTGTAGAAACACTTGGAAGAATCTTTCATTGCATAAAAATCAAAAACTGGACTTGGGACATGTTCAGGATCCGGATCAGGTTGTTCGATCCGGATCCCGAAGGTGGTTCGTTCATACATCGTCGCAATCCGGATCGTAGTCTCTTGATCCGGATCCCGAACGTTGAGTTTACCATCTACCTTGAACGATCCGGATCTTGCTTCGCAATCCGGATCCCGAACGTTGATGTTTGGTGAACTGTATGAACGATCCGGATCGTAGTCACATGATCCGGATCCCGAACCTTCGTTTTTCTGGAATTGGCTGTTTCGTTATGACGATCCGGATCTCAGTTATCACGATCCGGATCGCCGTCCGTAAAATTCCAGAAATGGCAGGTTTTTGATTCTTATCTCCTTCCTAGGGTTTCTAACCTATAAATAGACCCTATGTCTTTCTTTCTAGGGTCAATCCACATAGCCGTCATTTTCATATATCATCTTATACGGCTATAGATCCACATATAGAGAAGAAAGGAAATCATTAGAGAATACTCTATGTTTCTTCATCTATATTGATTAGTTTGATTCTAGGTTTTCATACTCACATCTTGAGTTGAATCA
This sequence comes from Tillandsia leiboldiana, assembly GCA_029204045.2. Taxonomy (NCBI): domain Eukaryota; kingdom Viridiplantae; phylum Streptophyta; class Magnoliopsida; order Poales; family Bromeliaceae; genus Tillandsia; species Tillandsia leiboldiana. Next base: position 24,228,458 of record CM055062.1, on the reverse strand, counting down.
AACTAATGAATACTTAGATGGTATTTCCGATCTATCTTTGATCTAAGTATTCGGCGGATCATCACCACCCAAAAACAACGATTACCCCAAAATCGGCGCGTGGATTCGCGTGTCCTTGTGGATTCAAGGTTCAATCGCTCTCGTGGATTCGGAGCGAGGCACGTTCGTGGATTCGAAGGGTGCTATTGGGTGAAGACCGTGGATTCGGTCGGACGTCGTGGATTCGACGTTGGACGCCGTGGATTCGGCGTTGGGCGCAGATCGTGGATTCGAGAAGCGTCTGGAGCGAGCGGAGAAGATCCTCTAGGAGCGTATGGAAAAGGTTGAGTCGTAAGTGTGTACGGTAAATCACCTTGTACGTGTTTTAATTCTAGTGGATTTCTGCCGTGTTATCGGTCCCGTGGTTTTTTACTCCGGTGATGGAGTTTTCCACGTAAAAATCTTGCGTGTTATTTTATTTCCGCATTGGGTTTTTATCGCAACGATTTTTGAGTGTTTATACGTTTACACCTATTCACCCCCCTCTAGGTGTTTCTTCCCCTATTTAGATCCGTATTATATACGACCCAACACGTGCTGCGGGTGGAATGTCTGCTAAACTTCAGCTTGGTTCCCCAGTGCCTGCTGCAAACTCCGCCAGAATTAGACACGAAGCGGTGGCCCTTAATAAGTTTTCGACGACGTATTCCATGCAATCTCACCACCTTATCGATTTAGGTCTGTGCCCGCCGATCTCTGGTCCACGTCGTGTGAATCTGGTAGAAATGGACCGATTTCGTCGGATGGTCCACAATGACCCATACGCGTCATGTCCTTGTTGCGATCGCGGAAAAACTGGTTACAAAGTTCATGGTGATCCATTCCCATTTCCACTCCGGTATGGGCAATGGTTGTAGTTTTCCCGCCGATCGCGCTGTGTCCGCTTTCACCTGTTGGCACACCACCCATCGCGCCACGATTGCGTCACATCACTCTTCAATTTGGGCCACCAGAAGTCTGCCTCAGGTCTTTGCACATCTTTTTTACCTCCAGGAGGCGCAGTGTAGGGGGCATTATGTGCTTCCGTTAGAATTTATTCCTCATTTCTGGCACATTGAGCACGCAATTTCGTCCCCGGAACCTTATCACATTACTGTGCCAATCATAAAATCCCACCTTGCTCCGAGGATAGTCTGTCCCGCAACAGCTATAAGTTGCGTGTCCCTTTGTTTTGGCCTTCCAAGATCCTCTCGATAAGCTAGCTTCACCACCAAGGACCGAAATTTCGTAACTGCTCCTGCTGGTACTATCTCCAGCCTCAATTTGCGACAATTGTGAAATTAACTATCCTGTTGGGTAAGGGCGCTCAAATGCCGTTTTCCCCCGTCTGTCCTTTCCGGCTCAAGGCGCGGCCACCACATTTGCCTTTCCGGGGTGTTAATGGAGTAACAAATCTTAGTCCTTCATAGTTTCCACCATCGCCGCTGCCCATAAGTCCAATTCCTTTTGTGTAAACCATTATTTTGCTCTTGGTGGTCGGACAACACGTTACAAGTGCGCCCCCTTAGAGGTAATGTCTCCAGAGCTTTAAGGCAAACACGCTGTTCGCGAGCTCCAAGTCGTGTGTAGGGTAGTTTCTGCTCGTACTCCTTGAGCTGTCCTTTATGCTGTAAGCTATGACCTTTTCCCTTGTTGCATCAATACGCTTCCAAGCCCGCTTTCGAGATGCATCACAATAGATCTCGTAGTCCTCACCGGCTGCGCATTTGTAGTACCGGTGCCCGTGTGAGTAGACTAGTCTTTAGTTCCTCGAAGCTCTTCTGGTATTGGTTTGACCAGACGATTTCTCCCCTTTCCGGTTAGTCGATTCAGGGCGTGGCATCTTTTGAGAAGCCTTCCACGAGCGATCTTGAGTACCCCGCCCGTCATCCTATAAAGCTTCGGATTTCTGTCCCCGTCGTTGGCCGAGCCCAGTCTCACTGATTCTATCTTCCTCGGGTCCTCCACTATTCCCGACAACTGACTATGTGTCCCAACAAGTCCACCTCGCGGAGCCAGATCTCACACCTTTTGAGTTTGGCATACCCTTCTGGTACCGGAGGGTCTGAGGATCACTCGCAAGTGTTCCTACGGCTCTTTGTCTGTGCGAGCGTAGATCGGGATGCATTTATAAAGACACTACAACTGGTCTAAGAAAGGTTCCATGATCCCTGTTCATCCCTTTCATGAACACCGCTGGAGCGACAATGAGTCCAAAACAGTATAACCCGTAAACTCGTAGTGACCATACCGAGTTCGAAGGACTGTTTT
>CM055062.1:24147893-24226069 GCA_029204045.2 Tillandsia leiboldiana | reverse complement strand
TACGAAAGGTTACAAAGCACCTTTTGGAGAAGGCTATACTCGAGGGGGAGCTGACAGGACTCTCTTTGTGAAGCATTATCAAAAAATTTCATTGTAGCACAAATCTATGTCGATGACATTGTATTTGGTGCAACAAGAGATAATGATGCTTCTAAATTCGCGGAGACCATGGAAAGCGAATTTGAGATGTCCATGATGGGCGAATTGTCTTATTTCCTTGGATTGCAAATTAAACAAAATGATGAAGGTATTCACTTGAGTCAATCCAAGTATGCATGGAGTTGGTCAAAAAGTTTGATCTAGAAAATTGTAAAGATTTTCCAACTCCAATGGAACTAGCCACAAGGGACTTGGAAGTGAATCACATAGTGAGAATGTAGACGAGAAACTGTATAGAAGTATGATTGGAAGTCTACTTTACCTCACGGCTAGTCGCCCGGATATATCCTTTAGTGTTGGGATTTGCGCGAGATATCAATCAGCACCAAAGGAGGTTCACCTGAAAGCGGTGAAACGGATCATCCGGTATATCAAAGGATCAATTAATTTCGGAATTTGGTATCCTATGGGAACAAGTTTGGATATTGTTGGATACTCAGATGCCGATTGGGCAGGATCAGTGGATGATCGGAAAAGCACGAGTGGTGCATGCTTCTATCTTGGCCATTGCCTTGTTGCATGGCACAGTAAAAAGCAGAATTGCATAGCACTCTCCGACTGCCGAAGCGGAATACATTTCAGCTGGAAGTTGCTCAACTCAACTCATTTGGATGAAAGCGTATTGAGTGATTTCCGCATTTCAGCATCTTCGGTAACAAGTCTTTGTGACAACACAAGTGCAATTAACATTTCTAAAACACCCTGTGTTGCACTCTAGAACAAACATATTGAACTTAGATATCATTTTCTTAGAGAGCTAGTTGAATCAAATACTCTTCAACTTTCATATATTTCAACTGAGGATCAATTAGCTGACATTTCTAACAAAACCTTTGGATCAAAAACGTTTTATTCATTTACGAAAAGCAATTGGATGCTTTCCTGAAATAATCTTCTTTTTGAAATCTTTGCTTAGGATAGGTTTGTATTTGTTTTTGTTTTGTTCTTTATCTATGTTTGTACATAGGACATTAATTGAGCATAGATCATAATTGACTTTAATTGCATCTGTTCACACATTTAGAAATTTATTATGCTTTTGCCATCATAATATTTCTTTGTTGCAATGATCGTTTATGTTAATTAAATCATCTTCTAAAGTGATCAAAGTCAATTTCTCTCTCAATGATCTTCTTGGTATAGTCATTATCTTATTTGACTGTTTAGTCGAGTATGAATCGAGATCAATTTTTGGTTGAATACTTTATATCTTAAATAATTGATAGCCAATTGAGGGGGAAGTCAAAGATAATGTAAAATGCTCAAAAGATGTGGAAAGAGTTACATCCCAATGAGGAGTGTGGAAACTACCACCACATGGAGGAAAGAGCTACCACCTCGGTCGTCCGAGTATTGTGTGCAGCTCCACATGTATACCAAGCATTGTTGTTCAAATTTTTGATTAAGTAAAATGCATGGTTGAAATACTTGACTCTGTCAAATTTCAAGGTTGGTATAAGGTGGGATTTTAAAGAAAGATGCTCAAAGAGCCACTCTCTTCAACAGATTGTCTAGAAATATTATCTACCATATTTGGGATTTCAAACATCTATTGATCTTTGTATTTCATTTTCTTTACTGAATTGATGATTTGATAAAGGCATTACTCATAAGATCAAGTTAGATGTGATTGAAGGTGTTCAACTTTAAGGGATTTAATTTTTGTAAATTTTCGTTTCATGTTTGGATATTATTGATAGATTTGGCATAATCTAATTCTTGTTGTATGAAACGATGATTTGTGTTTAAAGTTGATACACATTTGTGCTTACAATCTTTTTCTGGATCTTCCTGAATTTCTCTGAAATTTTCTAAAGAAAAAGTTGGGGCCGATCCGGATCGGGGTAGATGATCCGGATCCCGAACGCAGGAATTCTTCTGCGGGCTGACGATCCGGATTGTATCTGCCGATCCGGATCCCGAACGCAGTTTTCTCACTGCGGGTAGCCGATCCGGATCGCAGTTATGAACTGATCTGGATCGCGGCTAGGTTTTATAAGGAACGAAAGGGGTTTTTGATTTCTTTTACTCAATCTTTTGTTCCGAAGTTTCCCGAGCCTCTCTCTCTAGATTTCTCCTTCCTGGAAGCTTTCAAACTCAGGTTCTTCAACTCCAAGTAAGTTTTATTGATCAAAATCTCGGTTTTTCACCGTTTTCCTCTTTTCCTCCTCAAACGTACGAAATTCTTGGATTGATTTTGTTTGTGGATGGTTTTTGATCAAATTTCTTTTGAATAAGAACTCTGGGTTGTTTTAGTTTTGATTATATGCTAGGTTTTCTCCTGATTAACGGATTTTTTAGGCTTCGATTTCTAAAATTTCGGTTTTTAGGGCATATAATAAGGATTTTCGAAATTCATGCAATTGATTTTTTTTTTTTTTTTTTAAAAGTCCTTTTGCAAAACTAATTTGATTCTTAGTCTCACTACATGATTATGATTGTTTGGGTACAATTTTTCCAATTTTTGAAAACTAAGAATTTTTGTGTTCTTGAGTTGGTTTTCACAGGACACCTTCTTAACTCAAGCACTTTGATCAATGGCACTTAGTTTAGTGAGTTTCTCTTGGTTAATCCTTCTCCTGGTCTCAATGGTACACACTCGCCCTACAAATAAACTAAAGAGAGCCAAGAACCTCCAACAAAAAGGTGAATTTGTCGAGGTCAGTAACACAGAGGTAGATTGTCATGAGATTGACTGGGCGGCATTGACGGATGATGATGACTCAATGTATGAACAAGAACCGTCTGATGGTTCAAGGAGAAAGGCGTCTGTTAAATCAAAAGAAAGGCAACTAAGGTACCAGGAAAAGCATCAGTGGTAGCACCAACCATCTCCTTGAAAAGAAAGAGAATATCTAGACGCCGTGGGCTACGACAGGACAATAATGTTGACACGCCGATAGCTCCTGACTCCCCACATCGCTTGGAAGAAGTATTCGTTAACACTGATCGTCTTCGAGCCTTTGCACATCGCGAATGCATTGGTGAAAGGCATGTTAACATTGAGGCTCTGCAAGGTCACTCCCCTGGTTTTGGTCTTCTGATTGAACAAGCCAACCTTATTCAAGTATGTCGTTTCCCAGAAACTCTTGGCTACTGTTTGCATCTTGTGAGGACCTTCTATACTAATGCACGGCATCTTCGAGAGTCTGAGAACGGTCCTATGGAGTTCTACACGAATATCCAAGGCACAAGGTTTAAGATTACTCCAGAATTGATTGGCGAGGTTTTGGAAATGGAAGCCAGCAAGAAAGGAGTTCACTACTTGAAGGGGGTAAATTTGACAAACACATTATGGCAAAAAGTTATAGATGGAATTTGTCTCGAGGGAACACAATCAACCGAAAAATCTGTTCGGTCTAAAGAACTTCGTCTTGAATATCGCTTCTTAAACTTCATCACATGTTACAATATACTTCCAAATATGCAGACAAAGGTTGTGAGATGGGACCGGTTGTTGTTTTTGTATCTTATAGGACATCCATCAGAGGCAACGGCATTGAATATCAACATTCCGTACATTATCTGGAATAGAATGGCGCGATATGTTGAGCATCCTCATCCCACTGAGAGAATTCCATTTCCCTTGATTATAATGAGGATTTTAAAGAAATTTCAGGTTGACATTACTTCAACAACTTATCATCAATGTCTGAGCATGATAGATGAGTCTACCATTGTCAAATCCCTCCATAAGTTGCCGCATGTCACTCCAGTTCCTGCATCTGGAACGAAGCACAGTACAAACACTAACGCATCACCATCTCGACAAGCACCCAGCACAGATGATGAAGCATCAATGACATCGATTATCAAGGAACAACAGCGACTATCTGTTAAGCAAGAACAAATTTTGAAGGAACAACAAAGAATTACCAATGAGCTTGAGATTACCACGGCAGCTCACATTACAATAACGAAGAAGATCAATTCAATGGACAAACGGATGCGAAAGATACTCTCTAAGATGGGTTGCACAAGCTCTGAAGACTCAGATTCTGACATCTGATTACTTTTGACTCATTTTTTTTCTCTTCTTTTTGTGCAGGATTTTGATTTAGGATTTAGTCTTATACTTACTTTTAGCTTAGTTCTCAGGTTTTACGTTTTATTGGAACTTTTTAATCTCCTCACATTTCGTAGTCTTAACTACATTTTGGCTTTGTTTTGTGACAAAAAGGGGGAGAGAGTTGTGAGAACTTTGAACAATGATGATGATGTGAATGAACATCAAGGTAAGGGAACTTGAACAATGATTGTGAAAATCTTGATGATGAAGATTTTGTATACATCAAGGTAAGTATGATCTCAACTTCAACTTGAGGTTTTTTCAGCTGTATGAATGCATGCCTCGACTAACTATTTGCTAACTTTTTGGGCATGTAATATAACTAACAAGTTGAGTTTCACTAACAAGTTTGTGACACTTGGTTTTTGATTGCATAGAAGATATGTTGGTTCTTACTCTGATCAATTACATATCTATATATATATTAGTTTGTCACAAACATGTTCATGACATTTGGTTTTTACGTGCAAAGAAGATATGTTGGTGTTTATTTAACTATGATCAGTTCCATATCTGAATATAAATGTCATGGTAAGTATAAATGAGTTTAAACTTCATCTCTGTTTGTGGTTTTTGAATAATACAAAATTCTTGAGGTATCTAACGATTTCTTTTGTCAAGAATGATTTCTTTTTGCAGAGAGTACAGATGTCTAAGTCTAGAGTCTGTTTTAGGAGTTTAACTCATGTATTGTATTTTGGATCTCCATTGTAAATTTTTGTTGTATGGTGATAGCAACAAAATATCTTTTTGAATTTTCTTTAGTGGATCTGTGTTTTGTCACGAAACCGCCAAAGGGGGAGATTGTTACGGATTTTGAGTTGGCGTAGTTTCGTGAAAGTTTCAAGTCCTGAAGATTGAAGGTGAAGAAAGTTGAATCATTTAACTCAATCTCAAGAAAGAAGAATTCAAAAGGATCAGGTATGTTTAACTAAAGAATTTGTGTGATCCGAATACTTCTTGTAGTGTAGAAACACTTGGAAGAATCTTCATTGCATAAAAATCAAAAACTGGACTTGGGACATGTTCAGGATCCGGATCAGGCTGTTCGATCCGGATCCCGAAGGTGGTTCGTTCATACATCGTCGCAATCCGGATCGTAGTCTCTTGATCCGGATCCCGAACGTTGAGTTTACCATCTACCTTGAACGATCCGGATCTTGCTTCGCAATCCGGATCCCGAACGTTGATGTTTGGTGAACTGTATGAACGATCCGGATCGTAGTTACATGATCCGGATCCCGAACCTTCGTTTTTCTGGAATTGGCTGTTTCGTTATGACGATCCGGATCTCCGTTATCACGATCCGGATCGCCGTCCGTAAAAATCCAGAAATGGCAGGTTTTTGATTCTTATCTCCTTCCTAGGGTTTCTAACCTATAAATAGACCCTATGTCTTTCTTTCTAGGGTCAATCCACATAGCCGTCATTTTCATATATCATCATATACGGCTATAGATCCACATATAGAGAAGAAAGGAAATCATTAGAGAATACTCTATGTTTCTTCATCTATATTGATTAGTTTGATTCTAGGTTTTCATACTCACATCTTGAGTTGAATCAAACTAATGAATACTTAGATGGTATTTCCGATCTATCTCTGATCTAAGTATTCGGCGGATCATCACCACCCAAAAAAAACAACGATTACCCCAAAATCGGCGCGTGGATTCGCGTGTCCTTGTGGATTCAAGGTTCATTCGCTCTCGTGGATTCGGAGCGAGGCACGTTCGTGGATTCGAAGGGTGCTATTGGGTGAAGACCGTGGATTCGGTCGAACGTCGTGGATTCGACGTTGGACGCCGTGGATTCGGCGTTGGGCGCAAATCGTGGATTCGAGAAGCGTCTGGAGCGAGCGGAGAAGATCCTCTAGGAGCGTATGGAAAAGGTTGAGTCGTAAGTGTGTACGGTAAATCACCTTGTACGTGTTTTAATTCTAGTGGATTTCTGCCGTGTTATCGGTCCCGTGGTTTTTTACTCCGGTGATGGAGTTTTCCACGTAAAAATCTTGCGAGTTATTTTCATTTCCGCATTGGGTTTTTTATCGCAACGATTTTTGAGTGTTTATACGTTTACACCTATTCACCCCCCTCTAGGTGTTTCTTCCCCTATTTAGATCCGTATTATATACGACCCAACACGTCTGCGGGTGGAATGTCGTGCTAAACTGCAGCTTGGTCCCCAGTGCCTGCTGCAAACTCCGCCAGAAGTTAGACACGAAGCGCGTGTCCCTATTAGAAGTTATCGACGACGGTATTCCATGCAATCTCACCACCTTATCGATTTAGGTCTGTGCCCGCCGATCTCTGGTCCACGTCGTGTGAATCGGTAGAAAGTGGACCGATTTCGTCGGATGGTCCACAATGACCCATAACGCGTCATGTCCTTGTTGCGATCGCGGAAAACTGGTTACAAAGTTCATGGTGATCCATTCCCATTTCCACTCCGGTATGGGCAATGGTTGTAGTTTTCCCGCCGATCGCTGATGTTCCGCTTTCACCTGTTGGCACACCAACCATCGCGCCACGAATTGCGTCACATCACTCTTCAATTTGGGCCACCAGAAGGTCTGCCTCAGGTCTTTGCACATCTTTTTACCTCCAGGATGCGCAGTGTAGGGGGCATTATGTGCTTCCGTTAGAATTTCATTCCTCATTTCTGGCACATTGAGCACGCAATTTCGTCCCCGGAACCTTATCACATTACTGTGCCAATCATAAAATCCCCACCTTGCTCCGAGGATATTCTGTCCCGCAACAGCTATAGTTGCGTGTCCGTTGTTTGGCCTTCCAAGATCCTCTCGATAAGCGTAAGCTTCACCACCAAGGACAGAAATTTCGTAACTGCTCCTGCTGGTACTATCTCCAGCCTCAATTGCGACAATTGTGAAATTAACTGATCCTGTTGGGTAAGGGCGCTCAATGCCGTTTCCCCCGTCTGTCCTTTCCGGCTCAAGGCGTCGGCCACCACATTTGCCTTTCCGGGGTGTTAATGGATGAACAAATCGTAGTCCTTCAGTAGTTCCAGCCATCGCCGCTGCCATAAGTCCAATTCCTTTTGTGTAAACCAGTATTTGAGGCTCGGGTGGTCGGACAACACGTTACAGTGCGCCCCTTAGAGGTAATGTCTCCAGAGCTTTAAGGCAAACACGACTGTCGCGAGCTCCAAGTCGTGTGTAGGGTAGTTCTGCTCGTAATCCTTGAGCTGTCTTGATGCGTAAGCTATGACCTTCCCTTGTTGCATCAATACGCTTCCAAGACCGCTTCGAGATGCATCACAATAGATCTCGTAGTCCTCACCGGGCTGCGGCAATGTGAGTACCGGTGCCCGTGTGAGTCTGTCTTTAAGTTCCTCGAAGCTCTTCTGGTATTGGGTTGACCAGACGAATTTCTCCCCTTTCCGAGTTAGTCGATTCAGGGGAGTGGCTATCTTTGAGAAGCCTTCCACGAAGCGTCTGTAGTACCCCGCCAGTCCTAGAAAGCTTCGGATTTCTGTCCCCGTCGTTGGCCGAGCCCAGTCGGTCACGGATTCTATCTTCCTCGGGTCCTCCACTATTCCCGACACTGAGACTATGTGTCCCAACAAGTCCACCTCGCGGAGCCAGATCTCACACCTTTTGAGTTTGGCATACACTTTCTGGTACCGGAGGGTCTGGAGGATCACTCGCAAGTGTTCCTCGTGCTCTTTGTCTGTGCGAGCGTAGATCGGGATGTCATTTATAAAGACTACTACAACTGGTCTAAGAAAGGTTCCATGATCCTGTTCATCCCTTTCATGAACACCGCTGGAGCGACAATGAGTCCAAACAGTATAACCGTAAACTCGTAGTGACCATACCGAGTTCGAAGGACTGTTTTCGGTATGTCATCTCTCCGGACTCTAACCTGGCAATAGCCGGACTGCAGATCAATCTTTGAAGACGCCGTCGCTCCTGGTAGTTGGTCGAATAGGTCATCAATCCAAGGTGAGGGGTATTTGTTCTATACTATGACCTTATCTATTCCCCGATTGTCGATGCACAATCGTAGACTCCCGTCCTTCTTCCGTACGAATAGAACAGGTGTGCCCCAAGACGGCACGCTCGGTTTCTCGCAATCGACTAGCGCCTGATACTCAGTAAGCCAATCCCTTCAGAGTATCCCCTCAAATTCTCTTAGCGGTGACACCACTAAGTCCCAAATGTCGGATCATTGGCGCCAACCATTAATCCCTAAAGCTCGAGCTTTCAAAGATATGCAACCAATATACTTAAAGCGTACCGACACAGCGCCACGGATCTCGACCGGACTCAACCCACCTGGAAGTTGGGTCTATTGTTGGGTGTCTTGCCATTAGGTCTGTTGTGGACCGCAGCCCCACTCAACCTATTGGGCTCACCCAACTCAACTTATTAGTCCTATAGTCTCAAGGCAAGAAGTTGGACCTATTTAACCCATAAATAAATAGCCAACACCAAAGACAACTAAGTCTTCACATCCTTATTGGGCAGGAAGGTACAAAGTATTTGCTTCTAAGGGTCCTCCTGGGGTCAAGACCAACATTACTCTTCGTAAGGGGTCTTTCCTGCTACTACTTCCCTTGGGTAGTGCGTCCTTTGTCGTGTCGTCGCATAAGACCTCTCATCCGTGTCGTGACTCCGAAATATCGTTCCCGGGTTCAGGGCAGTTAAAACGGAACTGTCCTAATTTGTCACATCGGAAGCAATGGTCGTGCTTCCGGAAACGAATAATCCCCCGGCGTGCTTCTCTGCAGATGATGTATGGCCGGTCCCCGCTAGGAAATCCCCCTCCGATGAAGGGCTGGGGTCGTTTCTTGTCCTTGTTGTACTCCGAGTCCTCTCGTCAGGCACGCGTCACCGCGAATCCGCGCTCCACTATGGTGGCCCTATCTACCACTTTCTGGAAGGTGTGAAGATCCGCTGCTTGCACAACTTCGAAAATATGGCTCCGCAATCCATCTACGAAGAGGCAGGTTTTGTGAGCTTCATCCCTTATGACCAAGGGAACACAATTGGCCAGCCTTACGAATTCTCGTTGATACTCCATGACGTATCGGTTCCCTTGTCTGATGTGCTTCAGGTTCCTTGCGGCGTCTTCGGATACTGGGGTAGTCGGCTCCCGTTGGGAAGGTCATTCCTGGGTTATGGCTGGGGTCGTTTTCGGCCCCCGGCAGGCTCATGATCCTTCTGCCGGGTGCATGGAACGGCCAATTCCCATCCCACCACAGTGGTCCTGTCGATCACTTCTCGGTAAGCGGGTAAACCCACCGTCGGTATTACCCGAATAGTGTCGCTATGTAGACCATCCTTGTGAAGGCGAGCCGTGTTGGGTTCGTCTTTCCTAACAAAAAGGGAAAGCGCTCAGCCATGTCGCGTAACCGTTGTTGGAGTAGCCGATTCTCCACTGTTGCCGGAACCGTCGTATCCTCTTCTGCACCATCGATTGAAGAGCGGTTTCGGGCCATTAACCGTGCATACAAAGAAACCAAGTTAGTCCTAGACTTAATTGGTCTAGCACCTTGACCTACAAACACTGGGACTCTATCCCTTTTTCCCCGCACTCACGTTCGTACATTACACACCTACACCTTGGTTATCAATTTGGTTAGTTACTTGTGGTACTACACTCTGTGGATGTTGGTCACTGACTGGAGTGGTTAAAGTCGTTTTCTCTGATACCATATAATCTGTCACGCCCCGGAGGTTCTAAAAGAGCGGAAAACGTATCCATTTTTTTTTCTTAAATGAACCTCGCCTCCGGTGCGCACCAGACCCGCCACATATACAAATTCACTCCCCAAACGGGCGAAGCTTCCTTTGTATATGCACGGCGTTCCGAGCACGATAAACACTTTAACCATGCAAACAATGAACGTCAATGAGGAGAGACTATACTTAACCATACAATCTCATTTATCATATTGAAACTACACCATAAACCCATAGGTTTGAAAGTCGGTGTCCACTCGACACCCGGTTTTCCAAAATATTTTCGCAAACTCTTTTAAGCGGCCACATTACTTGAAAGGATAAATCCACGGGTTTTGAAATCAGTGCCCACACGACACTTGGTTTGAAAACGCTTTTGAAACCATGTTGTATTTGAAAACGAGCCGGAATCATTCATCTCAACATTAACAGATATGAAAAGACATTCCTACACTAAGTCCTCATTCCAACATCCACAAGAAAACATGCACAAGTGATCACAGCTAGACTAACCAAACACAATAAAAGATAACCATAAACTGTAAAGTTTAATAGCCTCAAGGGCTATGGTCCTCTAACCGCTGCCTCACCGTCGTCCCGGTTCCCACCCCTGCTCGTACCTGTCACAGTGTGGGTAGTCAGTGACTGATAAAGTAGATATAAACAGTAAATGCAATAACTGAAAAGACAAACCGATACACCGGAGCATTTACTTCCCCCTCATGTACCGCTAAATCCCTGTCACAAAATAAGCCAGGCACCAACCCCAGAATACCAAACCAAGCTGGGCTCAAACCCCAGAATACCGTACTCATCCTCTTGGTGCCTCAAACCCCTCCACTGCCAAAGTAGCAGTCGCCTCTCCTTGAGGGGTCCCCACTAACCTCTCCTTGTGTGGTACACAGGTAAAACAACTTACCATCTTTCCGAAAAAATACACCCTGTGCGGTGGCCAAACCGCCGGTGTGCGTGTAAGCAATATGAGTGTAAAACAATGTTGCGACCTCAGCCGCTTTAGTCAGATTAGTAAAACAATCATGCGACCGCAGCCGCCTCAATGAGAATAGAATATGGGATTTACATGCAATGGGGTTAGTCACTTTTACCAAAAATATCTACTTTATCAAACGAAATACTCGGGAACGACGCTGCACCGAAATTAATCGAAAGTACCCACCTGAATGAAGATAAACGACCGCGCCCATGTCCCTCCTAGGCAATCAGAACTTCACGCGACCTAATAAAATAACCAAAAACACCTTTTAACACTTTTACCCTAAACAGGCAAAACAGTGGTCCCGACCACTGTAACAATAGACCGACGAAAAACCAAAATCACTGTGCCAAGCAGACCGTGTCGTCCAACCAAAAATCGTCGACCCAAAAACTGTCCCGAAAGAACTACATCGTTGTTAAAAATATCGTCGTGGTAAAAAACACTCAAAAACGATGCGAAACGGGCCGAAAACGGAGCTACCGGACTCTTCCGTTGGGGGCTGGTGCACGGAGCTGGGCCTGGACCGGGTCTGCGGCCAAGGGTGGCAGCGCCGCAGACCGGGCGCGCACTGTGCTGTAAACCGCCGAGCCTTGGGCCGGGCCGCGCAGGCAAGAGGCGCGCACCGGGTTCACCAGTCCCCGGTCGCGGCGGCAGCACCGGGTGCACGCCCAGGCGTGCACCGCGCTTGCGGGCTGGGCTGGCGCACGCGCCCGTGCGCTGGGTCTGCGCCCCCAGGCCGCGGAGCCGTGCGCCGGGTGCACGCCCCGAGTGTGGACCGTGCCTGCTGGCTGGCGCACGCGCCCGTGCGCCGGGTCTGTGCCCCCAGGCAGCAGAGCCGTGCGCCGGGTGCACGGTCCGCCGGTGGACCGCGAGGCTGGGGAGGCCGTACGGGGTGAACACCCCGTTTCGCGTTTTCTTCTTCGTTTTCGCCCCTGCGCGGCTCCGTTGACGACCCCGCGAACATGATAACGACGGCGGCGGCCTCCCATTTAACAACGGCGGCGGCGGCCTCCTGTTAACTCCCCCATGCTCCAACGGAATGCCAAAATAACCCAAACAAAAACTCCGGATTGCTCCAACGATAAAACCATTGATTGGAGACCCAACGAAAACATCGATCGGTAACCCGATCAAACCTCCGATCAAGACCGATTAAAAACCATCGATTAAACTCGATCGAAACACGAACAAATCACCGATCAAAATCAATCAAAAACCCATGATCAATTTACCGATTAAACCGATTAAACCGATCTCTAAAGAATACGGAAAAACCCGCGATTAAACCGACGAAGGAGAGAAATAACGATTCCTAACCTTACTCCGATGGAGGAAGCAACGCGATCCGGATCTCCGTTCTTTGCGGTGGTGAGAATCCGGATCCGCCCTCCGATGGCGGTGATGTCTCGTTCTCAGGTCTCCGGCACGTCGATCGGGGCGATCGGGTTCCTCCGCTTCTTCCTTCTCTATTTCTTTTTCCTCCGGTTAGGGTTTCCATTTCCTTTCTCCTTTCTCTCTTTTCAAACTAGGGTTTCGGTTGGTTTTCGGCACGCACAAAAGGGAAGGGTTTGAGGAGGCGATCTTTTAAGACTAGGGTTTCCTTTCGGTATACGGGGAATAAATAAATCTTGTTATTAATTTATTTCCTTTATTTTCCCTTTTCGTATCTACGTACCGTCAAAATCCACATCGGGTATTTCAATCTCTAATTATTTAGTTAATCCCTGAAGATAATTCCTTAGGGATAATTCCTTAGAGATTTTTTCTTAAAGATAAATCCTTAATGATAATTCCTTGGAGATAATTCCTTAAAGATAATTCCTTAAGGATAATTCTTTGGAGATAGTTCCTAAAAGATAATTCCTTAAGAATAATTTTTTATCTCCTCGAAAAGCGTGCATGATCACTCGCACGGATTTCGATGCACCTCCCGGTCACCGCGATCCTAACAACCCCTTTCTGGGGGTTCCGTAAATCGGAATCCGGATCCGATCGCACCGCCGTTCTCCATTTTTCGAGCTCTATCGCAGAAAAATACCCGCACCTCAAGATTATCCACTTAAGTAAACCCGTTACTTCAATTCCTCCAAACGTAATCTTTATTAGCAGGAGGGTAATACGTTACAAAAATCTGTGATATTACAGAAAGGGCATTAACCACGCAGTTTTCTTGTTTTTGTTCTGTGCATATGTCCAACATTCACGGTATTTCTTTACTCATGCGGATTAACCAATGTAAAATCCAAAGTCCCCAGTCACTTAAGAGAGTGGGTTTCAGAGTTCCTTTAATTGTCGGTTTTGGGCGTTAGTCGTTTTGTCGGCTTTTGGACGGTTTGTTGTTTGTTTGCACGATTTTTAGTGTCGATCATTTTTGTTGCTGACCCCATTGATAATGTGTATAGAGCATGGTTCGTAATAGATCGTCGGTGGATGGTGGAGGAGGGGATGAGGTGAGGCCGACTGCCGCCGAGGCCTCGTTGGCCGCAGAGGACAGGTTGCTTCGGCAATAGGTCCAGGATTTGTCGGGGCAGTTGTCGGTGCTCACCAAGTTAGTACAGCAGATTGCACGCCATACGGCGACATCGGCTACTGCTACCCAGCTTCCTACTCCCGAGCCGGTTTTACCTGAGGCGCATGCGCCGAGAGCAGGTGGAGACGATGATACACATACTCAGACTATCACGGTGGGGGGCGTCAGCGGTTTCGACGACAGCGCCTCCGGATGTTCCCTTACCAGCAGCTCAGGGGTCGATGCCGGGAGCTCCTATTAGGGATTTGGCGGGTGGGGTCGTCATCACTCCTACGCCCACTCTGTCCGCCGCCGTTACCGGAAGGGATCCGGTGTTGCACACAGAGCGGGCGAGAGTGAGGGCGAGTTTGAGAGAGTTCCGAAAGTACGAACCACCCGTCTTTGAGGGAGAGACCACAGACTCGTGGGTGGTGAATGAATGGGTGAAGACCACAGAGGAGCTTTTTGAGGATTTGACGGTGGAGGTGTACGAGCGGATTCCTTCGGTGGTTCATTATCTTGTGGAAGACAATGCGACCTTGTAATGAACATGGACACTAGTAATAATAACTGGGCTTAAGCATTTTGGGCTGTGGTTTGGGCCCAACGTACAGAGACTTTTCTATAGGTGTGGCGGTCTGTTCACGCTTTGGAGAAATCAAGTTTTAAACTCTGATTTTAAAAAAAAAATTTAGACCCACTTTTGAATCTCGGGGCGTGACAGACCTACTTCTTTTAGTGGCACTACCCTTCCTTCATGGCCTACATGCAGAGAGATGTTGTTTGGAGGCCATCCACAGGGCAGGCAGGATGCCCTCAGACCCCTTGACGGGAGGAGAGGGTACCACAGCCACAGGTATATCAGCCACAGTCGGAGACGGACAGTTAGGGTGTGATGACCCGGTTTTTCGTAGAGATTTACAGTCTGAGCAGCGGCTTCTGGAGGTACTTTGTGCGTTGGACGTGTCTGTGCGCGAATCGGACTCAAGGAATGGATCTCGCACGAAAAACGGATCAAGGTTACCTTTCGGATGCTTTCACCGATTTTTAGATTTGGATTTTGGCAAAACGGATTGCAGTTTTGGATTCAGTGCGCGAAAACAGTTAAGATCGGCTATTTACTTATATTTTTTGGAGTCCGGACACCTGAAAACAGACACCAAAAAGTTTTATGTTTTTTTTTGCTGCACGTGGGAGCTGTGGACCGGCCGAGGCGCCACGTGGCGGCACTGGATTGGCCGGCGCAGCACGCGTGGTCCACGTGGGCAGCGCGGTGGAGCAGTGGATCGGGGAGGCGCCACTTGGCGGCTTGGGATTGGCCGACTCACGCGAGCGGTCCACGCAAGGAGCGGGGTAGGCGCGGGGGCAGGTGGCGTGGCAGGTGGGCAGGTGCGGGGGCAAGCCTGCGTGTCGGGGGCGCCGCCACGTGGCGGCGCGTGGTTGGCGGGCGCCAACCACCCGCACGAGTTGCACGGTCCACTTGGCGTGGCCCGGATGGCTGCGCCCCTGCTGCTGCGTGTTTCAGGACACGTGTCGCGCCCGGGTTAATCCGAGCGCATTGCACGGTGTTTCCTGTGCGGCGCCCGGAAGTCCCGGGCGCTCGAAAATGCACCTAGAAGTCCCAAATTCGTTTTTTTTTTCGAATTTCGCCTATAAATAGGCCGTTTCAGCCCTCTAACTCGGGTTTTTGGAGTTGTTCTTGGACCTCCCTTGGCAAGGAATTTTTCTTCTTCGTGTCCACCATATTTCTTGGGATCTTGAGGATTTTTGGAGACCGCTACATCGGCGATTTCTGCAATTCGGCACACTACGACGTTCCTCTTTCGGTGGCTCTTTCCCTTCCATTTCGGTCCGCGAGCTCTCCTGTGCTCATCCGAATGAGTTTTTAGCCGATTCTTGCAGCAGAGGTTTCACGACAGGTAGGCCCACATTTTCCGTATTTGCCACTTCCGTCCGTTTCGAGTTTTTATTGGGTTTTACAGATCACCTTTAGAACCCATTTTTTGCGACAGATTTTTGGATAGTGGAGGAGTAATTATAGGTTTTCTCGGCCTACGAGTGTCGGAACGGGGCGTATAAATACTCGATTTGCATCTACACTTCGTGAGGATCGTAACGGTGATTTTTCTGGAATTTTTGGAGGACTCTTCGCAGATGAAAATTAGCCATCTTTGTGACTGATTTCACAGACAGCATAGTGCAGCTTTGTTGGGACTAAGTTTTGCACTGTATTCTACTTTGTTGCAGTTTTTGCTGGGATTTCAGTGTTGCGCGAGGAAAGGGAAGGTTGAAACTTGTCATCACAATTGGGGTGAGCATTTTATTTATTGGTCCCGGACTGGAATTGTGTGTGATTTCTTATCTGCACCTTTATTGCGCTGAGGGGCTTCGGATTTGCGCGTTCCAGGTGGGTTGGATTTTCCTCCAAATCGACGGACGGCTTTTTAATTCTATCTGATAGTGGGCATACATGATAGAGTTAGTGACTTATTTATTGATCCATATATGCATGATAGTATCAGGGAATAATGGTTGGTTAAATGATTATATGCTTGTGTTGGCATTTTGAGCATCGGTTATATTGCATGTTAAACTGTGGAACTTGACTTAGCACCCCGTCATATGCTGCATGTTCAACCAGACTAGTAGAAAACCCTCACTTGGGCTAGGTTCTTTTATGCTTTAGCCTTCCTACACATTGCATGTTTCTTCCAGGACTTAGAGTTTTCTCCTCGCCCGGATAGTGGGCCGAGTGGTCGAGACAGTGTAGGACGCATGTTATGTGGAGACCCGAATCCCCGCGAAAGGATTACTGTTGGATCAACAGCTTCCGGAGGCCCTCGTTGGGTGTTGGAGGTGTTTGGGCGCGTGTCGGACTCAAGAAAGGGGCTCAGTTCGTTGAATGGATCACGAGTGTATTCGATGCCCCCGTCAAATTTTAGAAGTGGTTTCGTGCGAAACGGATATCAGATTTGGACTCAGCGCGGAAAAACGATGGAAATTGACTACTTGGTTATATTTTTCTGAGTCCGGACGCCCGAGAACGGAAACTCGGAAGTTTTCAATGTATTCGGGTGTAAGAACCACCCTTTTATTTGGTTTTTTTCCTTTTACATCACTTGTAGCGGTCCGGCTGAGGGGCTAATTAATTCGTGTTTTCTGGACAGTCCGTCGGGGCTCGCGGGTATTTTTAGGTGTTAGAGCTCGCGAAACGGGGTACGGTGGGGCGATCGGATTTGAATTCCGACCCCGGGATCTCCCAGAATTTAATTTTGAAGTTTGCGATCTTTTAGACGCCCCGGGATCCGTGCGGATGATATGCACGCTTTTCGATGTAACTTTTAGCCGCTGATTTTTGCTTTAGTTGGACTGGGTTTATAAGCCGGACTTAGGGTTCTTTGGGTTTCTTCGTACTCAGGAAACCTTGATCGTGCGGCTAGGTTAGCAGGGGCGCGATCAGAAAGAGGGAGAGAAAAGGAACGGGAACCCAACCCTTTTCGCTCTCGCTCCAGATTTCTCCGACGCAGAACTCTACGATCCGGAGGGGGGAAAATGAAGGAGGTGGACGATCCTTCTCCTCCATCTCTCGCGAATCAAGGTGAGTCTTTACCGTTCTTGTTTTAGGTTTCGTAAAATTCTTGGGTTTTGTCGGTCGTTTCGAGAACGGAGATCGCCGCCGTCGCCGCCGCCGTCGTCGAGGCGGCTGCTGCCGTCGCGGGGCCACCCGTAGGCGGGACACCCGCGCGGGCCGGGGCCACGCGGGGTCACCGCGCCTGCGGGCAGCACGCCCGCGCGGATCGGCGCCGCGCGGGGCAGCCCACAGGTGGGGTGCCCGCGCGGGCTGGGGCCGCGCGGGGTCACCCGCACCGGCGGGCAGCGCGCCCGCGCGGATCGGTGCCGCGCGGGGCCGCCCGCAGGTGGGGCGCCCGCGCCTGCGGGCAGCGCGCCCGCAGGTGGGGCGCCCGCGTGGGCTGGGGCCGCGCGGGGTCGCCCGCGCGGACCGGTCCCGCGCGAGGCCGCCCGCAGGTGGGGCGCCCGCGCGGGCTGGGGCCGCGCGGGGTAGCCGCCCCTACGGGCAGCACGCCCGCGCGGATCGGCGCTGCGCGGGGCCGCCCACAGGTGGGGGCGCCCGCGCGGGCTGGGGACGTGCGGGGTTGGCCGCACCGGCGGGCAGCGCGCCCGCGCGGATCGGTGCCGCGCGGGGCTGCCCGCAGGTGGGGCGCCCGCGTGGGCTGGCGCCGCGCGGGGTCGCCCGCTCCTGCGGGAAGCGCGCCCGCGCGGACCGGTGCCGCCCGCAGGAGGGGCGCCCGAGCTAGCTGGGGCCGCGCGGGGTCGCCCGCACCTGCAGGCAGCGCGCCCGCGCGGCTCAGTGCCGCGCGGGGCCGCCCGCAGGTGGGGCGCCCGCACGGGCTGGTGCCGCGCGGGGCCACCCGCGCCTGCGGATAGCACTCTGCACGGACCTGCGCCACGCGGGGGCCGCCCGCAGGTGGGGCACCTGCGCGGGCTGAGGCCGCGCGGGGCCGCCGCCGACGGGGCGGGGCCGCGCAGAGCTGTCCGCATGCGGGGCGTGCGCCGCCCGGGTCGTCGTCGTGCGGGAACTTCGCGCACTGGGGTTTTAGGAACTTGTTGTTTTCCTATTTTCTGCCGTAGTCGTCGTTAGGTGTTTTTGATCACCAGGTCTTAGTCTTCGCTTCCTCAGGGTCGTGGGACGCTGTGGACTCGGCAGACACGCAAACGCGGACGAACCAAACGCCGGTCTCCTTTCAAGGTGGGTACTTTCTCTAGGGTTAGTTGGGAAAGGGTGTTAGTTGTAAGATGCATGTTCGGGCAAAGGTGGATTTCTAAAATATTTAATGTTGACATCGTTAACCCCGTTTACACTGTTTATTTAATTATTAATCTAATTACTTGATTATGAGGCTCGTGTTACTGCACGCACACCGGCGGCTTGGCCTCCGCAAGGGTGTGCTTTTCCGGAAAAGTGGTACGTTGACCCGTGTACCCCACGTGACGGTGACGTGATGGGGGCCCCCGAGGGTGGGGGGTGTGAGCTGTGATGCCGAGGCGGGTGCTCGGCTGCGGTCTCCGAGGTAGGTGCTCGGTGTGATTACCGGGGAAGGTGCCCGGTTTGTTTTTACACAAGGTTGCACACTGTTGGTTACACATTGAGGCGGGGGTTGCTCCGGTTGTCAGTGGTTTGCCCGTTTTATAGCCTTTATGCTCTTACTATTTCTTTATAGTCACTGACTTCCCACTTTGTGACAGGTTCGTCCAGGGGCGAGTGCTAGGGCACTGGTGAGGCCGCGTGAGCGCTGTTCTGACTCTTAGAGACTGCAGATACAGTTGACTCTATCTCCTTGCTCTTTTATTATTCATGATAGCTAGATGTGGATTGCGATACCCCCGTGGGATCAACGTGGATGTTGTCCTTTCTTTTTATAACTATTAAATGAATGATGTCCTTTTCTCTTTACTTGGCCATTTTAAACTACAACAAGAATCAAGGAAAACCGTTTGCGAAAACCGTTTTGAAAACGTGGGTGTCGTGTGGGCACCGTTTTAAACCTCTGTGGGATTTATGTGTTTTCGAAAACGGTTTTATAAAATCAGGCACCGAGTGGGTGCCGTTTTCAAATTATGTGGATTTATGTGGCTTTGAAACAGATTTTGTAGAAACTCGGTGTCGGGTGGACACCGCTTTCAAAACTCTGTGGTTTTATCCTTTTAAAACAGTCAGCCCATTTTCTACGTGTGAAAGTTGGTAGAATGTATGAAATGCATGTTGTATGTGTCTGTGCCTTGATCTAGTATGGTTAAAGCTTGAATGAGTTGTACTTTGTAGTCAGGACGCCGTGCATATACAAAGAAGACTCTGCCCGTTTGCAGAGTGAATTTGTATATGCGGCGGGTCTGGGCGCGCACCGGGGCGGAATTGTTTTCAAAAAAAAAATATGACGTTGGTTTGGGAGTATCGGTGGCTCTTCTTCCGCGCGTTTGAACCCCCGGAGCGTGACAGGTTAAGATGGTATCAGAGAGAAAACTTTAACCACAATAGTCGGGGCCCAACATCCACGGGGCGCAATACTCTAGCTACTGATTAATAAAGTGAACATTGTGTAGACAAGTAGAACGCGAGTGCTCGTGGGGGGAGGGGAAACTAGTAGAATCCCTTATTCGTGCTAGCGTTTGAGGTGTTACTTTAGTTAGTTTAGAAGTAACTTGTACTGTGCATGTGTTCAGATCATGGCCAGAACTAGATCCACCACTGAGGATGCAGGGGTGGACGCAGCAGTGTCGGCGACCATGGAGAACCAGCTCCTGAGGCAGCAGCTACGGGAGGTTGGGGTCGAGGCCGGCTGCCTCCGGGGCCTTGATGGTTGCTATGAGTCAAGGGACTAGGCAACCAGCACAGGACACGGTGGGTCTGCTGACGGTGTTTATGTACTTGGTGCGGCTGTTAACACAGCAGATTGTTGCGCCGGCTTTTGTTCTCTTTCCGAACCCCTTCCTCTGCCGACGTTCGGGTCGTCGTCTACAACAGTGACGCGTGGTAGTGTAACCCACCGGTGTTTATTAGTGTGTCGGCCGTTTTGTCGGTCGTGAGTAACTGGGTAGTCTATTGTCGAAATTTGTACCTTCTAGGTCTGCTGGTTTTAGGTTACAGCAGATAGTCGGCCGATCCTTTTGCATCTTGGGCAAGGTATGGGTGGGAATGAGGATTCTTCCCCTTTGGTTGTTACCCATAGTTCAGCTTTTACCGTAGACACTGCGATGGTTGTAGAAATCATCGTGATGGGGTCTCGGGGTGCTCCTTTGGGTTAGAAAGGGAGACCACCGGAGCTAGTAAATCTTTTCGGTTGGGGCTCGATTTCGGTTAGAGAGGCCGTGTCTCGCTTCGCACAAGTATGCGTAAGTGGCGACTTCTTACTAGGGGGTTTATCTTTTGACGCTGGGTGGTGCCAGGTGGCTCTGGGTCGAGTTCCGGTGTTCTGCACAAGCGAGTCGGTTGGGTTGTCCTACTGGTGGGTTGGTGCGTGATCCCTCGAGTGCGTTTAGTGAACCTAGGCAACTTTTTGACAAGGTTCTTCTCGCTGTTTTCGTTGCTTGTCGTCTTCCGACCCTTTAGGCTTCGGATGGATAGTTGACTGTACCTGGAGGTCATTGTTGAGCGGACCTAGAGGTTAGAATTCTCCTAGTTGGGAGTGTCACTGTTTGGTCTGGAGGGTTACCGCTCGATTCGATGCCCGGTGCTTGGGGGGGGGGCAATGGATTTGGACCGAGCGTTAGTGGTTAATCAGAGTGTCGCACCCCGTCAGTGCCAGGACAGAGGTAGGACCATATCTTGTGGGTTTTGTCGCCAGCTTCCCATGACCAAGGTATAGTCTTGAGGCTTAGTTTGGGAGCGTTTTGGGTCGTTGATCAATTGGGGCAGGTGTGGGTCAAGGGGATCTGTCGACTGCTTGGAGCTTTGGCACTGGTTACTTTCGGCTAGGATGCCCTGTACGCAGCTCTTTATGTGGGCTAGACCTTGAGGTAGGTCTTAGAGCTGAAATCTAACGTTAGTTTTGACCGTCGCCCCGGTAGGACGGACCGTCGGAGCGGGTAATCCGGGACGGTGGATATGTTCCGAGCTTGTGGCCCGTGTTGGTGAAGGGTGGAGGTGGCCCGTGTTGGTGACGGGTGGGAGCGGTCCGTGTTGGTGACAGGTGAGTTCGTGGTTCTCAGGGGAGAATTTTCAGGTAGTTAGTAACCCAGCCTATTTTGTTGGCACCTTTTGGAGCCTTGTGA
Source organism: Tillandsia leiboldiana (assembly GCA_029204045.2). NCBI lineage: Eukaryota > Viridiplantae > Streptophyta > Magnoliopsida > Poales > Bromeliaceae > Tillandsia > Tillandsia leiboldiana. Next base: position 24,204,837 of record CM055062.1, on the reverse strand, counting down.
GGGCGTTAGTGTGGTTTTTTTTCCCTTGTCGCCGGGTTAGTTGTTTTGGACTTTTAAGGGTTCATCAGACCGAGTGTGTCGCCTTGGGGCGCACCCGTACTCTTCGTGCGAAACAAGGACGGAAGCCCACGTCTACGCATCGACTACAGGGAGATAAACAAGGTTACAGTGAAGAATAAGCCCAGGATTGAGGACCTCTTCGATCAACTGCGAGGAGCACTTACGGATTATTCTCCAGACTCTCAGGGACCAGAAGCTGTTTGCTAAGTTTAAGAAATGTGAGTCCTGACTTCGCGAAGTGGGCTTTCTGGGGCACATCATCTCAACAGCGGGAATTGCGGTGGATCCCAAGAAGGTGGAGTCGGTGACCGACTGGCCCCAACCGACTACGATAACGGAAGTCCGCAGCTTCCTGGGCCTTGCAGGATATTATAGACGTTTTGTCGAGGGGTTCTCGAAGATTGCGACCCCCTTGAACCGCCTGACCCGGAAAGGAGAAAAGTTCACCTGGACGGCCCAATGCCAAGGAAGTTTTGAAGAACTCAAAAAGAGGCTAACAAGAGCACCTGTACTTGCGCTACCGACGCCTGGAGAGGACTACGAGGTTTACTGCGACGCATCACGGATCGGATTGGGGGGTGTACTGATGCAACAGGGAAAAGTTATAGCTTATGCCTCAAGACAGCTCAAGGAATATGAACGGAACTACCCCACGCACGACCTGGAGCTGGCCGCAGTCGTCTTCGCTCTGAAGCTTTGGAGGCACTATCTTTTTGGTGTCCACTGTGAGGTATTCTCTGATCACCAAAGCCTTAAGTACATTTTTACCCAGAAGGAGCTAAACCTACGACAGAGACGGTGGTTGGAGTTGCTGAAGGACTACGACCTAGCTATCCAATACCACCCGAGAAAAGCAAATATAGTAGCGGATGCTTTGAGCAGAAAGGGACAGACAGAGGGGACATCGGCAGGCCCGATTACTCAGCAGGATGACTTGATCGCGGAGTTCTCGCGATTGAGGTTGGAAGTGGTACCGGCAGGGACGGTCGAGCGACTTATGTCTTTAATAGTCGTGCCTACCTTGTTCGAGAGGATCCGAGAAGGCCAACATACCGATCCACAGCTGCAGCTTTTACAGGATAGGATTTCCCCGGAGCAGGAGGGGGACTTTACAGTAAGGGCAGATGGCACACTCCGGTTTCGAGGGCGGATTTGCGTGCCCGAATCGTCAGACCTGAAGAGGGAAATATTGACTGAAGCTCACTGCGCTCCCTATGCGGCGCACCCTGGGGGCACAAAAATGTACAGAGACCTCAGGCAGACCTTATGGTGGCCGAAGCTAAAGGGGGATGTAACCCGGTTTGTAGCACATTGTATGATCTGTCAAAAGATCAAGGCCGAACACCAGCGGCCGGCGGGAAAGCTGCAACCACTTCCTGTGCCAGAATGGAAATGGGAGCGAATCACCATGGATTTTGTCACTGGGTTTCCGCGTTCGCAATAAGGGCACGACACCATCTGGGTCGTCGTGGATCGGTTAACGAAGTCAGCTCACTTCCTACCCATTCACACGACGTGGACGCGAGATCGGCTGGCTCAAGTTTACATCAGCGAGATTGTGAGGTTGCATGGGGTGCCGGCATCGATCACTTCAGACAGAGACACGCGGTTTGTCTCGAACTTCTGGCACAGTCTACAGCGAGCGTTGGGGACTAAACTGCACTTCAGCACAGCCTTCCACCCCCAGACGGATGGACAATCTGAACAGGTGATCCAGATCCTCGAGGACATGCTTCGGGCCTGTGTACTTGACTTGGGGGACGGATGGTCGCGCTACCTACCACTCGTGGAGTTCGCCTACAACAACAGCTACCAGGCTAGCATCCGTATGGCGCTGTACGAAGCCTTATATGGCAGACGCTGTAGGTCCCCGATTTGTTGGGACGATCTGGGGGAGCGGAAGTTCTTGGGACCGGATTTGGTGGAAGAAACTGAGGAAAAGGTGCGCCTCATCAGGCAACGGTTGGTAACCGCCCAGAGTCGACAAAAGAGCTACGCATACCAGAGATGTCGCGACTTGGAATTTCAAGTAGGGGAGCACGTGCTACTGCGGGTTTCGCCGTCCAAAGGGGTGAAGCGGTTCGGGCTGAGAGGCAAGTTGAGCCCACGGTATGTGGGACCTTTTGAGATCTTGGAGCGCATCGGCCCGGTGGCCTATCGCCTTGCCCTGCCGCCAAACCTCGATCGGATTCACGACGTGTTCCACGTGTCCATGCTTCGGAAGTACCTCCCCGATCCATCGCGGGTGCTCGATGTTACCGCGGTCGAGCTTAGAGAGGACCTGAGCTTTGAGAAGTACCGGTGCGGATCCTAGCAAGGGAAGACAAAAAGTTGCGCAATCGGACGATCCCCTACGTGAAGGTGCTTTGGAGCAATCAGGAAGAACGTGAAGTGACCTGGGAACCAGAGTCGAGGATGAGGGAGTGCTACCCAGATCTTTCCGCCGTGGGCGAGAGTTAAGTTTCGAGGACGAAACTTGTTTTTAGTGGTGAGTGATGTAAGAACCGCCCTTTTATTTCGTTTTTTTCCTTTTACTTCACTTGTAGCGGTCCGGCTGAGGGGCTAATTAATTCGTGCTTTCTGGACAGTCCGTCGGGGCTCGCGGATATTTTTAGGTGTTAGAGCTCGCGAAACCGGGAACGGTGGCGCGATCGGATTTGAATTCCGACCCCGGGATCTCCCAGAATTTAATTTTGAAGTTTGCGATCTTTTAGACGCCCCGGGATCCATGCGGATGATCTGCACGCTTTTCGAGGTAACTTTTAGCTGCTGATTTTTGCTTTAGTTGGACTGGGTTTATAAGCCGGACTTAGGGTTCTTTGGATTTCTTCGTACTCAGGAAACCTTGATCGTGCGGCTAGGTTAGCAGGGGCGCGATCAGAAAGAGGGAGAGGAAAGGAACGGGAACCCAACCCTTTTCGCTCTCGCTCTAGATTTCTCCGACGCAGAACTCTACGATCCGGAGGGGGGAAAAGGAAGGAGGTGGACGATCCTTCTCCTCCATCTCTCGCGAATCAAGGTGAGTCTTTACCGTTCTTGTTTTAGGTTTCATAAATTTCTTGGGTTTTGTCGGTCGTTTCGAGAACGAAGATCGCCGCCGCCGCCGCCGCCGCCGCCGCCGTCGTCAAGGCGGCTGTCGCCGTCGCGGGGCCACCCGCAGGCGGGACACTCGCGTGGGCTGGGGCCGCGCGGGGCCGCCCACAGGTGGGGCGCCCGCGTTGGCTGGGGCCACGCAGGGTCGCCCGCATCGGCGGGCAGCACGCCCGCGCGGATCGGTGCCGCGCGGGGCCGCCCGCAGGTGGGGCGCCCGCGCGGGATGGCGCCGCGCGGGGTTGCCCGCGCCTGCGGGCAGCGCGCCCGCAGGTGGTGCGCCCGCGCGGGCTGGCGCCACGCGGGGTCGCCCGCGCCTGGGGGCAGCGCGCCCGCGCGGACCGGTGCCTCGCGGGGCCGCCCGCAGGTGGGGCGCCCGCGCGGGCTGGGGCCGCGCGGGGTCGCCGCGCCTGCGGGCAGCACGCCCGCGCGGATCGGCGTTGCGCGGGGCCGCCCACAGGTGGGGGCGCCCGCGCGGGCTGGGGCCGCGCGGGGTCGCCCGCGCGGGCTGGGGCCGCGCGGGGTCGCCCGCGCGGATCGGTGCCGCGCGGGGCCGCCCGCAGGTGGCGCGCCCGCGCGGACCGGTGCCGCGCGGGGCCGCCCGCAGGAGGGGCGCCCGCCCGGGCTGGGGTCGCGCGGGGTAGCTCGCACCTGCGGGCAGCGCGCCCGTGCGGCTCGGTGCCGCGCGGGGCCGCCCGCAGGTGGGGCGCCCGGGCGGGCTGGTGCCGCGCGGGGCCACCCGCGCCTGCGGATAGCACTCCGCACGGACCTGCGCCACGCGGGGGCCGCCCGCAGGTGGGGCACCCGCGCGGGATGAGGCCGCGCTGGGCCGCCGCCGACGGGGCGGGGCCGCGCAGAGCTGTCCGCATGCGGGGCGTGCGCCGCCTGGGTCGTCGTCGTGCGGGAACTTCACGCACGGGGGTTTTAGGAACTTGTCGTTTTCCCGTTTTCTGCCGGAGTCGTTGTTAGGTGTTTTTGATCACCAGGTCTTAGTCTTCGCTTCCTCAGGGTCGCGGGACGCAAACGCGGACGAACCAAACGCTGGTCTCCTTTCAAGGTGGGTACTTTCTCCAGGGTTAGTTAGGAAAGGGTGTTAGTTGTAAGATGCATGTTCGGGCAATGGTGGATTTCTAAAATATTTAATGTTGACATCGCTAACCGCGTTTACACTGTTTATTTAATTATTCATCTAATTACTTGATTATGAGGCTCGTGTTACTGTACGCACACCGGCTGCTTGGCCTCCGCAAGGGTGTGCTTTTCCGGAAAAGTGGTACGTTGACCCGTGTACCCCACGTGACAGTGACGTGATGGGGGCCCCCGAGGGTGGGGGGTGTGAGCGGTGATGCCGAGGCGGGTGCTCGGCGGCCGAGGCGGGTGCTCGGCAGGGGTCACCGAGGTAGGTGCTCGGTGTGATTACCGGGGAAGGTGCCCGGTTTGTTTTTACACAGGGTTGCACACTGTTGTTTACACATTGAGGCGGGGGTTGCTCCGGTTGTCAGTGGTTTCCCCGTTTTATAGCCTTTATGCTCTTACTATTTCTTTATAATCACTGACTTCCCACTTTGTGACAGGTTCGTCCAGGGGCGAGTGCTAGGGCACTGGTGAGGCCGCGTGAGCGCTGTTCTGACTCTTAGAGACTGCAGATACAGTTGACTCTATCTCCTTGCTCTTTTATTATTCATGATAGCTAGATGTGGATTGCGATACCCCCGTGGGATCGACGTGGATGTTGTCCTTTCTTTTTATAACTGTTAAATGAATGATGTCCTTTTCTCTTTACTTGGCCATTTTAAACTACAACAAGAATCAAGGAAAACCGTTTGCGAAAACCGTTTTGAAAACGTGGGTGTCGTGTGGGCACCGTTTTAAACCTCTGTGGGATTTATGTGTTTTCGAAAACGGCTTTATACAATCAGGCACCGAGTGGGTGCCGTTTTCAAATTATGTGGATTTATGTGGCTTTGAAAGGGATTTTGTTGAAACTCGGTGTCGGGCGGACACCGCTTTCAAAACTCTGTGGTTTTATCCTTTTAAAACAGTCGGCCCCTTTTCTACGTGTGAAAGTTTGTAGAATGTATGAAATGCATGTTGTATGTGTCTGTGCCTTGATCTAGTGTAGTTAAAGCTTGAATGAGTTGTACTTTGTAGTCAGGACACTGTGCATATACAAAGGAGACTCTGCCCGTTTGCTGAGTGAATTTGTATATGCGGCGGGTCTGGGCGTGCACCGGGGCGGAATTGTTTTCAAAAAAATAAATAAGACGTTGTTTTGGGAGCATCGGTGGCTTTTCTTCCGCGCGTTTGAACCCCCGGGGCGTGACATCGGGTGTACGGGAGAAGCGGTGGACCGGAGTGTGCCACGTGGCAGTCCCGGAGTGGCCGGCGCATTGGGCGCGGTCCACGGAGCCGCGAGCGAGCGCCTTGGGAAGTAGCGCGGGCCAGCGCAGGCGCATGTGGGCGCGACGACCGGACGTTGACGCGCGGGAGGAGGCGTGCGTGGGCGCGCCACGCGTCGTTGCGTGGTTGGCGGGCGCCAACCACCCGCGCGGTGGGTGCGGGCCACGCGTCGCAACGCGGGAGGCCGGTTCCGCTGTTCGTTGTTCGGGCTGACGTGGCGCGACAGGAGGGATTCAGACGCTGATGGATTGGGGGACATTTTGGAACACTGTTTGCGCCCGGAAAAAATTCGGGCGCCCGGAAGTTGTCCCCCAAAGTGTATTTTTCACCCGGATTTCAGCCTATAAATAGGCTTTGGGGTGCCCATTTCGCGATTTTTGGAGGTTTGCTGGGAGCACCCTTTAGCAGAGATCTTCACCACCTTGTCCTCTACTCTTCCATGGATCTTGGGTATTTTTGGAGGCCGCGGCATCGGCGCTTTCTGCGACGCGGCGCACTTTGACGCTCCTTCGATTGTGGCTTCTACCGTCGCATTTCAGTCCGCGAAATCCCCTGGTTCACCCCGATGAATTTTTGAGCCGATTTCTACGGCAGCGCGTTCACGAGAGGTACGCCTTCGATTTCTGTGTTGATAATATTGCTCCGTTTCGAGTTTTTGGTGGTGTTTCCGAGGTATCTTTTGACCCATTTTTCTGCGGCAGACTTTTGGACAGCGGTGGGGTATTGTTGGGATTTCTCGGCCTACGAGTATTGGAACGGGACTTTTAAGGACTCGATCGACATCTACACTTCGAGAGGAACGCGACCGTATTTTTATTGGATTTTTTTGAGGTCGTTTTGAAGGTGATATTTAAGCTTTTCCGTGATTGTTTCCCGCAGATTTGCGAATGGTCGATATTTTGTCTTACTGTGATGAATCGGCTGTATCTTGGCCTACAGGTGTCGGAACGAGAAGTATAAATACTTGATTTGTATCTACTCGTCGTGAGGATCGCAGTTGTGATTTTTCTAGATTTTTTGGAGGACTGCACATAGGTGAAAATTCCCCTTCTTTGTGCTGTTTTGACAAAACAGTAAGTGTTGTTTGGAGTTGTTCTTGGGGTGTGTTTGTGGTGTTGTTTAATTATTCGCGGTGATGTTGGTTGGGGCAGAGGCTTGCGCGACCGAGTACCGATGGTGCGGTTTCGGCGGATTTTGATAGTGAGTGACTGCGCACTTCTCCGACTTCGGCTTTGCCTGCTGAAAGCAATTCAAGTGGGTTGCTTCGTTTCCAGAACCGGTGGACGGTTCTCTAATTCTATTTGATAGAATGCATGCATGTTAGTGTACCTATGTATGTGATTGAAAGGTAAGCTTAGTAACGGTATTTGTTTGAGAATTGCATGAGTATTATCCATCTATGTTTTTGAGATTTGCGATAGTGGATGTTCATGATGAGGATTGATAGAAGCTTACCTAAGGGAATATTACCACTGTGACTGATAGCATGCATGATTAAATGTACAATCTCTAGGTTTGAGATGTAAGCTTGAGGAATGGCCTATATTATGTGGATTGAAGCTTACTAGTATTTTTTTTGTACATGCCTTGGTGGATTGAGGTCTCGCATATTTTTAAATGGTTATATTTATATTATGCTAGATGAGATAGCAAGCATGTTGTGAGAGATGAGATATTCGGTTTATACGCTATGTTAAACTACATGGTATTGTTGGAACTTGACCTAGCACCCTGTCATATGATGCATGTTGAAACCAGACTAGTAGAGAACCTTCACTTGGGCTAGGTTCTGTTATGCTTTAGACATCCCACACTTCAGTTATTTCCTGGACTTAGTGTTTCCTCGCCCGGGTAGTGGGCCGAGAGGTCAGGTTATTGTGGGACGCGTGTTGCACTCGTGCCTGGGGGCTGAGTAGAGTTTGGTAGCTGAGTTTAGACCAGTGCTAGTGTTGTTGGGAGCCGTTTGGGTAGACGGTGATCTCGGGCCGTGGAGTGTCTTCCGGTCGGTATTGTTGGGAGCCGTTGGGTGACGGTGGTCCCGGGCCGTTGAGTATCTTCCGGTCAGCGTTGTTGGGAACCGTTGGGTGACGGTGGTCCCAGGTCGTTGGGTGTCGTCGACCTGTTTTGTTAGACCTCGAGTTGTGGGTCGATTCCGGCTGTGGAGTATCTCCAGCCTGTGGTTATAGTAGTGCGAGTTGGATGTCTCGTTTGGGAGCCATTGGGATAGACGGTGGTCCCGGCTGTGGAGTATCTCCAGCCAGTGTGTTTAGAGAGGCCTGTTAGGTGTCTCGTTTTGGGAGCCGTTTAGGTTGACGGTGGTCCCGGCTGTGGAGCATCTCCAGCCAGTGAGTTTTGCGTCACGAGTGGTTGTGTCTCTGGTGTTTCGGGATTCGTGGGAGCTTTATTAGCTGCGTCGTTGAGAGTACTCCGACCTTGTACGAGATGTTGAGGATCCCGAGTTTATCCGTTCTGGGAGAGAGAACGTGGATTTTGATTATAGCCTGCATGTGCCACTGTTTGATACTCTATACCGCGCCGTTTTCCTCAGCTGGGGGAGCACCCCGTGAGATGCCGCAGTGGATGCGATGTATGGCCCGTTGAGGAAGTTTTGCGCGAGGGGTGACTTAGTCCGATTGGACACCCTATGTTGATACACTAGGGGACCCTACGTTGATACACTAGGGAGGCGCAGGCTTGACTAGGCCAGATGTGGCAGTCAACTCGATTGGGTCGTTTGTGCACCTCGTGTACAAGTGGTTGACTGTCTTTCTTTGGTTTTCCCCTTTGAGCATTTAGATAGAGGCATTGTAGCTGTAGAGTATCTCCAGCTTTTTAGTTTAGTTTTTACCGCTTGTTATCTTATGCCTCTAGTAGACTTGGTGGGCAGACCGTCGGGCTTGGTGGCGGTACCCACTAAGGACTACATGTTGATGTAGTTCTCACACCCATTGGGGGTTTTTCCCCCTCATTTTTCTTTCCTCTCCTTGTTTTGCAGAGTCATTGCGGGAGTTGCTGATTCTGCTGTTGCTGTTCGAGGCGAGGGAGTCACGAGCTAGATCCCTACCTATCCCCCCACTTTGGAGATCTATAGTACAGTCAGTAGATTATTTTTATTTCTACTTTTGAGAGACTACTGTATTGTGAGAATCTGACTTGTACTGAGAGCCTGTACACTGATGTATTATTTTTAGTTTACCTCCCTGTTGAGTTTGTGGATGTTGTATCAGAGGATATTGTATGATTATCATTTCTGGGAGATGGATATTGTATCATTATTTCCAGTTGTACAGTGGTTGGATGTGAGACTTACAACAGTTTATTTTATAGCTCTGATATCTGTTTAGCTGTAGACTTTTCCTTGTAGGTTGGACGCTTCACCTATGCGGAGTTTTTGTATAGACGACGGATCTGTTGGCGAGCCCGGGTCGCAGTTTCGACCCCGGGGCGTGACATGTTATGCTCGTGCCGGGGGCCGAGTGGAGTCGAGTGGTAGAGGTTAGTTTGGTGCTAGTGTCGGGAGTCGTTTGGGATGACGGTGATCCCGGGTTGTTGGGTTTTTCCCCTGATTTTGGTTCATCGCCATGGAGTAGGGGTGATATTGATCTTATGTTAGCAGGACCGTGAACCCAGAGATAATTTTGGATACACATGATTTTGGTAACTAGTTTTCTTTTCAAGCTCCTGAGGGACGCCAGAACCCATTCTCATTTGATTAGGGCAAAGGCACCAGTCCTTCGGGACTTAGGAAAATAAAACCGTCTTTAACTGATTTTCTTAAAGAACTAAATGATATTAAAATTGGGTTTTCCTCCAAGCAAGATGGTTTTCTAAAAAGGATGTTATTTTTGTCCTCGCCCAGAGAGGGGCCGAGCAAAAAGGGTTTTCGGAAACAAATGTCATCTTCTATATAAATCTCCGCACCCCGCTGAGGGTTGCGTGATCTGGGTTCCAAGGGCTGCACCCTTTCGGGACGAGAGCTACGGGCGGCTGTGCCCGAAACCTGTTCTTGTTTGTTTGGGGTTGTAGGCGTCAGCTTCCCGGAATTCTCGGTCCCGGTGTTGTTGGTCGGTTGGGTTCGATGTTGGGTCGATGAGTGTTCCGGTCCCGGTGTGGTTAGACGGGTGGGGTTGTCTATTGGGTTGGCGAGTTCTTTCGATCTATTCGATCGCGGTTTCGATTATAGCCTGCATGTGCTACAGTTCTGGTTCGCGATCTCTTCTTGGTTCTTTTCCTCAGTGGGGTCACTCCCCCTGAGTGTCCCTCCGGATGCGAGGGTATATTGGCTCGTGGTACGCCCTACGTAAATCCTGCCCATGCGTGGGAGGTGGTTATAGGTGAGCGTTTATTAGTCCGTTGGGACGCCTACATAATTCCTGCCCAATGCTTGGGAAGTGGTTGTAGGTTAGCGCAGGCTTGACTGATCCTTTTTGGCAGTCATTACGATTGGGTATTTTTGGGCACCTCGAGTTAGAGTGGTTGCATATCATTATCTATTTTACCTGCCCATTGAGCATTGTAGATAGAGGCATGGTAGCTGTAGATTTCTGTTCCAGCTATTTTATTTTATCCTCAGTATTCCTGTTATCTTATGCCTCTAGTAGATTTAGTGGGCAGACCGTAGGGTTGGAGATGGTACCCACTGAGAACTACGTGACGGTGTAGTTCTCACACCTTCTGTTGGTGACAGTTTTGCAGAGGCTTTCCTTTCTGTCCCTGCTTCAATTGGCTCGACGGACCGTGGTGAGGGAGTCGCGTGACAGATCCCTACCAGTGTTGTCATTTGGTGAGATAGAGGTACCTACCCCGATTATGGGTTTTACTGTGCACTGTTGTATTTATGATTTTAGTTTATCTTCCTTTTTGAATTCATAGATGATGTATAGGTGAATTTTACTTGTATTCAGTCTCAGTGGACCAGATTATTATACTATTTGTGAGGACCGAATCCCCACAAGAGGATTACTGTTAGACTAGTGGCTTCTGGAGACGTAGGCTGTGTGTTGGAGGTGTTTGTGCGCGAAGCGGATTCATGAAAAGGACTCCGCGCGAAAATGGATCGAGGTTGCCTTCGGATCCCTCCGTCAAAAATTGGAATGAGTTTCGGATAAAACGTAGGCCGTTTTTGGATTCAGCGCGGTAAAACGGTGGAAATCGGCTATTTGGATGTATTTTTCTGAATCCGGACGCCTGAGAACGGACACCCGGAAGTTTTCTATATTTTCGGGTGCACGGGAGGAGCCATGGACCGCCGGGTTGCCACGTGGCGGAGCTGGATTGGCCGGCCCAGCGCGCGCGGTCCACGGAGTCGCGCGGCCGGGTGCATGGACCGGCGCGGGGACGCGTGGCGGCACAGGAGTGGCCGACTCGCGCGGCGCGGTCCACGCAGCCCTACAGGATAGCGCGGTCCATGGCAGGCGCGTGCGCCGGGCGCAGCGAGTCGCGACCTTGGACGCGTGGCGACTGAGGATTGGGCGGAGCACTGTGCGGGTCGTGCGCAGCATGGCGGGGACAGGTGGCCATACCGCGGGGTAGGCGGGCAGCGCTGGGGCGCGGCCACGTGTCGGCGCAGGGTTGGCGGCGCCAACCACCCGCGCTGAGGGTGCGGGCCACGCGGCGCAGCGTGGTTGGCCGTTTTCACTGTTTGCTGTGCGGGGAGACGTGGCGCAACGGGGTGGATTCGGGCGCTGATGGTTTGGTGGGTTTTTTGGGGTACTGTTTGCGCCCGGATGTTCCAGGTGCCCGAAAAGTGTACCCCAAACCATGTTTTTCCTCTTGGATTTCAGCCTATAAATAGGCAGTGGATGCCTTTTGTGCGGGATTTTTGGATTTCTGGAGCCCCCATTTTTAGCAGAGCACTTCACCACTGTGTCCTCTACTCTCCGATGGATCTTGGGTATTTTTGGAGGCCGTGGCATCGGCGTTTTCTGCGACGCGGCTCACTTTGACGCTCCTTCGATTTTGGCTTCTACCGTCGCATTTCAGTCCGCGAGGTCCCTTGGACTACCCCGATGAAGTTTTGAGCCGATTTTTGTGGCAGCGCGTTCACGAGAGGTACGCCTTCTATTTCTGTGTTGATCACTTTGCTTTGTTTTGAGTTTTTGGTGGGGTGTTCGAGGCATCTTTTGACCCCTTTTTTCTGTGATAATGTTTTGGACAGCGGAGCTTGTTGGATTTTTATCTTGGTGCCCGGTTGTCGGATTTCAGCCTCTAAGGACTCGATCGACATCTACGCTTCGAGAGGAATGCAATCATATTTTTATCGGAATTTTTGGAGGTCATTTCGAAGGTGATGTTTAAGCTTTTTTGGGACTGATTTCCGCATACTTGTGTTTGTGAGGGAATTTGGCTTACCGTGATGTTTTGGGCGTATCTTGGCCTACAGGTGTCGGAATGAGGAGTATAAATACTCGATTTGCATCTACTCGTCGTGAGGATTGCAACCGTGATTTTTCTAGATTTTTCGGAGGACTGCGCATAGGTGAAAACCCCATTTTCTGTGCTGGGTTGCAAAACAGCAACTGCTGTTTGGGGTATTGATTGTGTTGTTGCCTGGGATGTTGGTTTGAGCAGAGGCTTGTGCGACCGAGTACCGAGGATGCGGTGTCACGCCCCGCGGTCGAAACTGCGACTCGGGCCCGCCAACAGATCCGCCATCTTCACGGGAATCCCCGCACAGACGAAGCGACAAACCTGCAAGTAAGATCTATAGCTAAACATGTAACAGAGCTGAAATAAAACTAGTAGCTACAGAATCATAAACTGAACATCTGAATAAAATAAATCCTCAATACATAGTCTCTCCCGCTATGTTAATAAATACAAATACATATCTCACAGACAGTCCAGTACAAAAATGGAATCAGAAAAATACTGGATACATCTACCTCTGACTCTCAAGTAAACAGGGTAAGGAGCTACTCGGCCATGCCCTCACATCGATCAGCTGTCTCCGCACGAACACAAGCCGGAACAGCAACCTCTGGAAAACCTGTCACCGCAGCGGGTGTGAGAACTACTGCAAAAGGTAGTTCCCAGTGGGTACCGTCACCAATATCCACGGTATGCCCACTAAGTCTACTAAAGGCAAAACAAATAGGTATGCATATAGATAATATGAAAGCTGGAATGAAACTACAGCTAATATGCCTCAAGTATCATGCTCAAAGGAAAAACTCAACTAAGAACATGCTATGCATCCACTCGCTCACGAGGTGCTCACATAACCCAATCTCAGTGACTGCCACATCAGGTCCAGTCAAGCCTGCGCCCCCTAGTGTATCAACTAGGGCGTCCCATCGGACTATCTCAGTCTCACGCAAAGCGACCTCTAGTGTATCAACTAGGCGCATCATCATCACATCCGGAGCGTAACTCGAGGGGAGCGACCCCACCGAGCTCAAGCGTGTCTCATCTGGCATAAAAAGCGGCATCTGCAGGCTACAATCCACGATCAAACAGATCGAAAACTCGAATACCCAAATAATCATAACTTAGTCGGAGAACCCTCCACGACTCAATCTAACAATGCCCAAATAACATAGCTAAGTCGGAGAACCCTCCACGACTCAATCTGACAATGCCCAAATAACAAAGCTAAGTCGGAGAACCCTCCACGACTCAATCTGCTAATGCCCAACCCATGATCTAGAATAAACCAATCGACTTCCATGAAGGGCCGAATATTCCGAAAGACTGACACATACCGCCCAAATCAAACAAGAACAGGCTGCAGGCACAGCCGCCCGTAGCTTCTGACCCAACAATGGAATCAGTCCTCAATCTCTCACATAAAAGGCCCGAAAATTCCGAAAGACTGACGCCTACAACCCAAATCAAACAAGAACAGGCTGCAGGCACAACTGCCCGTTGCTTCCGCCCCTGAAATGAAACAAATGCACAAACTCTCATGACACTAGAAACTCATCCCACAGAGCTTTAAAATCCGCTCGGCCCCCTGGCACGAGGATACATGCATCCCGAACTACATGGACCATCCATAATACTCTTATTAATTTAAATCATTTAAAATCCGAGTTTTTAGCTTAAACTAGTTATAGAAATTTTTATGAATGTCCAGATGCATCCCGAATGTCAAGAAAATATGCAGTCTAGTGTCAAATCATCTCTAGATCATGCTAAAAATATCTGGGGCTCAGGATTGTCTTTCTATAATTTTCTAGGCAACTAAACAGATAAGCTAGACATGCTATACATGCATACAATAGCATTAGAAGGCATTCCATACATCTTGAAGAATTTCCAACCCACCTGGATAGCTTTCCACAGGCAACGCTGAAATCGGTGAAGCGCCGAACCGCTCGCTGCCGAAAATCCGCTGAAACAGCACCTCGGCTCTCGATCGCGCACACCTCTGCCGCGGCCCAAGGGGAACCTCCTGGCGCTCACAGCACGCTCCACAGCCTCTAGCAAGGCTTCCGTTGCTCTCCAGTCAACCCGCAGTCAACTCCTTCCAGTCCACAGTACGCGCGTTCCACCTCGGCTCCGCGCAGTACCCCGGCTTCAACCGAGCTCCGCGGTACCCGCAGCCCTCTCTGCTGCTCCGCTCAAAATAGGGAAGAGTAAAAATGGAAGAAATCCAATTCCAAGCTCAAAATCTCAACCTCAGTCCAAAATCCAAAAATCTGCGGAAAATCCGAAACTCGGAACAGCACAGTACTCACCTCTACTGTTGCTTCTCGCGCGCGCAGGCTCCAATCCGAGCTTCCCTCAACTAGACAAGCTCTCCAACACACTCTCGATCGTCACATGAAGCTTCGGCGCGAAGAAAATCCACCTAGTACTCACAACATGCACACTCGCACTCCCGCTGTCGGCTTCGCGCAATCACCCAGCCGTAGCTCCCCGTCCAACTCTCTCTCCTTCTCTCTCCCTCTCGTTCTTTCTCTATTTTCTTCCTTGGATCCCACAGGAAAAGAGGAGGAGGGGGGGTCCATATATAATGCAAAGGGGAGTTAATGCGGTGCAGGGGGTGGTGGAAAGTGAAAATACTCTTTTACCCTTACTGCCTCCAAGATCTGGAGGTTGAGTACCGGTACTCGGGTGCTCAGTACCGGTACCCAAGCACAAAATTCCCAAACCGAGGGCCAAATCCACCCAGTCCAACGCAGCGTTCCGGTACCCGCCCCCGCGTTCCAGTACTCAAGCCAAATAGAATATGGGGTACCGGTACGCACTGCCCAGTACCGGTACCTAGGGACTGAGAAAAATTCCGCAGTTTTTTCCAACCGAAGTCCACTGTTGGTTATCCACTTAATCCGTTCCGGTACCCAACCTCGGGTACCGGTACGCAATGTCCCAAAATGCTGAATCAAACCGAGGCTTCCAATTTCGACGCCGTCAACTCACTTTTCGATCCGGAGGCTCCCGCGTCGATCCGAATCAACCCGAACTCAAGCGTAATCATATTCTGAACCTGCTGCGGGTGATTTCACCGCACCACGCCATCCTGCGGAGTCGGTGCACTATATGAAGTCCCGGTACTCTACATGCAGTTTCGGCGAATTTTGATAGCGTGTAGCTGCGCACTTCACCGACTTTGGCTTTGCCTGCGGAAAGGGATTCAGGTGGGTTGCTTCGTCTCTAGAACCGGTGGACGGTTCTCTAATTCTACCTGACAGAATGCATGCATGTTAGTGTACCAACATATGGTTGAGTTGTAAGCTTGGTAAGTGGTAATTGTTGAGAAATTGCAAGATATGATATTCATGTTATGCTTAATGAAAACTTGCAAGATTTAGATATCCATGATTATGATAAATGAAAGCTTACCTAAGGGAGTGTTACCCACTGTGATAGATAGCATGCATGATTAAATGTACAATCTCTAGGATTGAGATATAAGCATGAGGAATGGCCTAGATCATATGGATTGATGCTTACTCGACTTTATTGTACATGTTTTGGTAGTTTTGATACCTCGCATGATGTTAAATGGATATATTTATTTTATGCTAGAGGAGATAGAAAGCATGCTTATGAGAGATGAGATTTTCTATTTATGCTTTGTTAAATCACATGCTATTGTTGGAACTTGACCTAGCACCCCCTCATATGATGCATGTTTAACCAGACTGGTAGAGAACCTTCACTTGGGCTAGGTTCATTTATGCTTTAGACATCCCACACCTTGCATATTTCCTGGACTTAATTTCTCCTCGCCCGGGTAGTGGGCCGAGTAGTCAGGTTGTTGTGGGACATTGTTGCACTCGTGCCTAGGGGCTAAGTAGAGTATGGTAGCTGAGATTAGACCTGTGCTAGTGTTGTTGGGAGCCGTTTGGGTAGACGGTGGCCCCGGACCGTCGAGTATCTTCCGGTCAGTGTTGTTGGGAACCGTTTGGGTTGACGGTGGTCCCGGGTCGTTGAGTGTCGTCCGACCAGTTTTGTTAGCCCTGAGTTGTGGGTCGATCCCGGCTGTGGAGTATCTCCAGCCTGTGTGTTTAGCGTGGCGAGTTGGGTGTTTCGTTTTGGGAGCCGTTTAGGTCGACGGTGGTCCCGGCTGTGGAGTATCTCCAGCCAGTGTGTTTTGTGCCACGAGTTGGTTGAATTCGTTAGTGTCTCGAGATTCGAGAGAGCTGGTTAGCTGAGTCATTGAGAGTACTCCGACCGTTGTGCGAGATGTTTGAGGATCTTGAGTCCTTCCGTTCTGAGAGTGAGCATGAATTTTGACTATAGCCTGCATGAGCCACTTTGAGCTCGACAGAGAAGCGCGGATACCTTTTTCCTCGGTGGGGTCGCGCCCCTCGAGTGCCCCGCCGGAGTGGGCCTATTACTTTCGTATCGCGACTTGTCGATGCTGTCCCTCTGGCTGGGCCTTTTTTAGGCAGTCATGGACGCAGTCCTTCTGGCTGGGCCAGTTTTGGCAGTCACGGAAGCCCTACGTAAGTCCAGTCCTCCGTGGATATAATGGCAGTAGGTGGGCCCAGGCTTGACTGGACCCTATGAGGCAGTCAGTTCGATTGGGTCGATTGAGCACCTTGGGTGCGAGTGGTTGCATATTTTTTCATCTGTATCACCCATTGAGCATTTAGATGGAGGCATGGTAGATGTTGAGTATCTCCGACTTTTTTTGTTCAGTTTTTACTATATTGTTATCTTATGCCTCTAGTAGACTTAGTGGGCAGACCGTCGGGCTTGGTGGCGGTACCCACTGAGAACTACGTGTTGATGTAGTTCTCACACCCATTGGGGTTCTCCCCCTCCCTTTTCTTTCCTCTCTTTTGTTTTTCAGAGTCATCTGTGGGATATGCTGATTCTGCTGTTGCTGTTTGAGGCGAGGGAGTAGCGAGCTAGATCCCTACCTGTCTTTGGAGAGTAGCTGTACCCCCACAATGGAGATCTGTAGTACAGTTAGTAGATTATTTTATTTACACTTTTGAGAGATTGTTGTATTGTGAGGATCTGACTTGTACTGAGAGCCTGCACACTGGTGTATTATTATTTTAATTTATCTCCCCGTTTGGGTTCTTGGATGTTGTATCAGAGGTTATTATATGATTCTACTTTGGGAGATGGTTATTGTATCATTTTTCCAGTTGTACAGTGTGGGATTTGAGTTTTACAGCTTTTTATTTTACAGCTCTGATATCTGTTTAGCTGTAGTAGATTTTTCTTTGCAGGTTGGATGCTTCGCCTATGCGGGGCTTTCGTATAGGTGGCGGATCTGTTGGCGAGCCCGGGTCGCAGTTTCGACCCCGGGGCGTGACACTATTATTTTAGGAGATGGATATTGTACCTTTACTTTAGTTGTACAGTGGTTTCATATTTTTATTACAACAGCTATTTTCAGCTCTGATATCTGTATAGTTGGTAGTTGTTACTTTTCAGGTTGGACGCTTCGCCTATGCGGGGTTTCCCGTATAGGTGGAGGATCTGTTGGCGAGTTCGGGTCGCAGTTTCGACGCTGGGGCGTGACATAGGGGGTGACCGACCGCCCTAGTACACTCATATACAGCAAGGGATTTTGGACTCATCGACGAGCTAGCAGAAGAAAAGGGAACGATCTTGTACTATTGGTAGTGGCGTACACATGATTACAGCAGGACCTCAGAGGTAGGAGCATTGTTTCAGTTGTGGGAACCAGGGACACTCTCGGTCGGATTGCCCATTGTACCAGGAGACAGTATCGTCAGCAGCATCTACTTCTTCTGTGGGGACCCGAAATTCCCACTTATGGAGCACTATTGCATCTACAGCTTCTGGAGGCCTATGTGGCGTGTCGGCGGGGTTTGTGCACAATTTGGACGCAAGTGGTGGACTTCGGGCTTAAATGAATCACGTGGGTGATCGGTTGACTCCGTCGGATCTTTAGAAGTGGTTTAGCATGCAATGGATATTAAAATTGGACTCAGCGCGAAGTTTGGACCAAGGAACACCTCTCCGGATGCCTTCGGCAATTTTTAGAGTTGGAATTTGGCAAAACGGATAGCAAATTTGGATTCAGCGCGCGAAAACGATGAAAATGGACTACCTACTTGTATTTTTCGGAGCTCGGATGCCGCGCACGGATTTCCAGGCATCTTGTACTGTTCCGGCGGCTGGGGTAGCGCCGGCGATGGCGGAGGACGGCGGCGCGGGCACGGGCAGGCACAGGCGCGGCGGCGGGCAGGCGCGGGCACCGCGCAGTGCGCTGGCAGGCGCGCGGGCGCGCGGGCAGGTGCGCGGTCCACGGGGCCGGCGTGCACCGGAGGCAGGACACGTGGCAGAAGGCGATAGGTCGGTGTAGTGCACCGGGACCACGGTGCAGGCGGGGCCACCTCGGGCCGCGTGCCTGGCAGGGGCGCAGGCGGCGCGCACGTGGGCGCGGCTGGCGCGCGCTGACCGGGGTGGCGCCACGTTTCGGCTCCCCGTTGGGCCACGTGTCGTGCGGTGGATGGCCCCGCACGGCTGTTTGCTGTTTGGCGGGTGACGTGGAGGCCCGTGTGCGATTCGGGCCCGCATAGTGTTGGGCCGGGCCCAACACTATAGCGATCCGGAAGAATCTGGCGCCCGGAAGTGGGGACCTATTAGTCATTTTCCTAATTGTTTTTCCCAGCCTATATAAAGCCCGAGAATATCTTCTGAGAACTCTTTCCCTGTTCCTCTTCTCATAGTGCCAC
Source organism: Tillandsia leiboldiana (assembly GCA_029204045.2). Taxonomy (NCBI): domain Eukaryota; kingdom Viridiplantae; phylum Streptophyta; class Magnoliopsida; order Poales; family Bromeliaceae; genus Tillandsia; species Tillandsia leiboldiana. The sequence goes on along the minus strand of CM055062.1, from coordinate 24,186,172 downwards.
CTTCACAAGAGTTCCTCCTCTCCCTGAGCTGGTTCCATCTGCAGATTCCTGGATTTTTCTGCGGCACGCATCCCAAGGTTTCCATTTTTACGGCGCGGCACGACGCTCGTTCTTTTGTGGTCTCCTTCGTCGCGGTTTGGGTACGAGGACTCCCCCGGCTTACTCCGACCACCGATTTCGTCGATTCTTGCGCCGTTGGCTTCACGACAGGTAGGGCTACGATCTTTGTGATTTGAGTTTCCCCTCATTTCGAGTTTATCTTGGAGTTTCCCGAGCTTTCTTTTGACCCTTTTTCTAGGGTGGAGTTTTGGACAGCACATCGGTGTTTCGGCGATATCTTTGCGCACAGGCGTCAGATTGAGGCGTGCAAGGAGGAGTTTTTCATCTACATAGCACAAGGAACACCCTCAAATTTTTTGGGATTTTTCTGAATATTTCCCGAAGGTGAAAAATCCCTGTTTACAGGACTTTATGCTACAGATTTTGAGACTAGTTGATTTCGGGGTGGTTCCCTTGTCGAATTTGTATCTCAGTGTAGAAAACTCGGATTAGAACGTGCAGGTACTCGTTTCGACCGGTTCGTCGCGAGGATAGCGACAGTATTTTTTTGGGAATTTTCTGTGTATAGCTCGCAGGTAAAAATAGGGCATCTTTGGGACTGAATTCTGGACAGCATTTATTTGGATACTTGTATGCTTATTTGTGTGTATGCTTTGGGGCATTTGTGAGCAGTAATCGCGGCGGTTTATCTGTTTGGGCATTTGGCGTGAAAAGGGATATTGGACAGCGAGGAGGTTTTACAGCCGAGGCTTGTTCGACATGTACCGAGGGTGCAATTTTGGCAGATTTTGGATCGTGAGCGTCTGCACACTTCACCGACTTCAGGTTTGCCTTGGTTTAAGCACTTCAGGTGGGTAAACTTAGTAATGGTAACTGTTTAAGGGTTTATATGCATGTTATGCCTTATGGGAGGTGTAATAGTGGATGTTCATGTATGGTTAAGATAAGTGCACTTGTGGGGATGTCACCCCTCTATGACTGGTAGCAGGCATATTTGATGTACAACCGATATGAGCGAGAGGTAAGCGAGGAGTGGCCTACTGGGTGAGATTGGTATACCATAGTAGGAATACTTTAGCATGCTTTGCTAATATATGTTTCACCCACTTTTATCGTTTCTGAGGACAAAAGCATGCTTGTATGGACATGTAGTTAGGCCATCTTTTACTGCTGCACTACATATTAGAACTTGACTTAGGAGAAACCATGTTATCCCTTTTCTCCTTCTTTGTTAGTCAGGCAGTCTGTGTTGCTCGGGTACGAGTAGGGGTCTGGGGTAGTGTAGCCGGGACATTGGTGTCAGGGACGGGTTGTGCTGGATTGCGGTTGGCAGGGTTTTGCGGTGACCGCGGACTTTGGGCGGTTGACCGGAGGTCGGCTATAGGACTTGGTTATAGGCGGCAGGGTATTGCGGCAACCGCGGATATTGGGCGGTTGACCGGATGTTTACTTTTGCATCTGATTGAGGACCGAGGCTTTCTTTAGTGGTTGGGCTTTCCCACTTTGATCAGAGTCATGATCCAGTCCTGCTGATTTATACTTATTCTACTATGATACTTGTTACTCAGACTTTGAGTCCTTGAGACTCCTATCCCCCATCGGTGTTATGTATTAGCCAGCATACCCGATTTGGCAGGCTTAGAGTGTGCGATATACATACTTTGAGTCCTTGAGACTCCTATCCCTTATCGGTGTTATGCATTGGCCAGCATACCCGATTCGTCAGGCACCTTTGAGTCCTTGAGACTCCTATCCCTTATCGGTTTTATGCATTGGCCAGCATACCCGATTCGTCAGGCACAACAGGCAGTACCAGTTTTACTGGTGATACATGATTGGGTTATTTCAGGCATTTACTTTATTGTTGCACTCGTGTCTGGGGGACCGAGTGGAGTCTAGTAGCTGTGTTTAGATCAGTGTTAGTGTTGTTGGGAACCGTTTGGGGATTGACGGTGGTCCCGAGGTCGTTGTGAGTTAGTCGACCGTTGTGCGAGAGGTTGGTGATCTTGAGACTATCCGTTCTGAGAGAGAGCGTGGATTTTGACTATAGCCTGCATGAGCCACTACTCGATAGAGAGTTAGTCCGTTTGGACGCCCTACATGATTCCTGCCCGTCAGCGGGAGGTGGTTGTAGGTGGGCGCAGGTTGACTGGACCAGATGTGGCAATCAGCTCGATTGGGTCGATTGTGCACTTCATGTGCTAGTGGTTGCATACCATTCTTTGATTCTTCCCTCTTAAGCTTTTAGATGGAGGCATGGTAGCTGTTGAGTGTCATCAGCGTTCTTGTTCAGTTTTCACGGCTTTGGTTAATTTATGTCTCTTGAGGACTTAGTGGGCAGACCGTCGGGTCTGGTGGTGGTACCCTCTGCGAACTCCCCTTTTGGTGTAGTTCTTACACCCTTTGGGGGTCTTCTTCCTCATTTTTCCTTCCTCTCCTTTGTTTTGCAGAGTCTTAGCGGGTGTTGCTGATTCTGCGGTTGTTGTTCGAGGCGAGGGAGTCGCGAGCTAGATCCCTACCCGTCGTTGGAGAGTAGTGGCACCCTCCTTCAGAGGAGATCTTCATTAGATTAGTTATTTTATTTCCTCTTTTGAGAGACTGTTGTAGTGAGGATGATATGTATTGAGAGCCTGTACACTGATATATTTATTGGACATACCTCCCTGTTGAGTTGTGAGCTTTGTATATGAGGGTATTGTATAATTATCATTTTTGGGAGATGGACATTGTTGTATTATTTCCAGTTGTACAGTGGTTGATTTTAGTTATACAGCAGATTATTTCATTATAGCTCTGATATCTGTTAGCTGTAGTACTTTTCTTACAGGTAGGATGCTTCGCCTATGCGGGGTTTGGCATAGGTGGCGGATCTGTTGGCGAGCCCGGGTCGCAGTTTCGACCCCGGGGCGTGACATCTTCGCCCCAGGGGAGGTCTTCTACAGTGCAGGTAGGACGCCCTCCGACCTTTCGACGGGAGGAGAGGGCACCACACCTTCGGCAGCAGTCAGGATCGAGAGTACAGGTTATGACGTCATAGGGTACAGATCCACCAGCAGTTGTGATTACAGGTATAGTTTTGTTTGGGATATTGAGATTGGATACCATTCGATACCGGAGCATCACATTCTCCTCTTCGCATACCTTCGCCCGTGTTCATGGTTGTTTGGAGAGACTTCTTCTTGTGAGTTATCAGTTTGGACCTCGGGGGCCACTTATGGAATTGGATACCTTTGTACTTATGGCCGAATTTGGTTGAGCAACTGAGTTTACCTAGGGGATTTATTGTTCCGATCAGAGCGTTCGACATGGTACTTGGCATGAATTGGTTGGTTTGAGATCATGCGGTGTTTGATTGTGAGAGGAGGCGGCTACATTGCGAAAACCTAGATACCGGAGCCTTCTTCTAAGCATGTTAAACCCCATTCTTCACAAGGTACGTCTCCGCTGTCCCGGTATAGAGATGGATTCAGGATGGTTGCACAGTTGATTGGACTTCAGTGGCTTAGGTTAGTGGTCTTCACCGTCACATTCGGACTTTTGGGTTATATGAGAGTACTATCCGGAGCTATTCCCGAGGGATTGGAGTTAAGTTTCGGGGACGAAACTTCTTTAAAGGAGGGAGTGATGTAATACATGCGGTTTTTCCTTCGAGTCGCTTTCGGTGCAAGTGCGGTTTTGCGCATTCTTTGCTTTTATTGATTGTATCGGTTTTGGTTTTCATGATGTAGAGCTTGTTAAACGGAGAACGGCGGTGCGATCGGCTCGAAAATCCGACGAACGGATGTCCCGTAATAATTTTTCAAAGTTAATGGGTGGAAAAGGATTTTTAAATACCCATTAAATATTATTGGTGCTTTAAAATCCATGTCAATGTAGGAGGGATTTTTCGGAGATCACGGCACGCAAATCAAGAAAATTTGTTACTAAAGGATAGAGGTTGTTACAAAAAGGTGGAATTTGTTACAAAAAAAATGGTGGTTGTTACAAAATGATTCGGTTTGTTAAAAACGGTTTCACATTACTTATTAGAGATTAGAAACAAGAAAATCTAGTTTCTTCCACCATGAGAGAGAGAAAGAGAATCTTGTCTTCTTCCTCGTTGTGCGCGCCGAAGATCGGGAACGGAATCGCCGTTATCATCGGAGACCAGAGAAGGAAGCACCGTTACCGTCGGAGATCGGAGATCGGAGATCGGGAGGCGGATCCGGGCATCGCATCGTCATCCTCGTCGGCAAAGAGGTGGGTTCTTCGTTCTCTTTTGCGATCGGTTTTAATCGGTGGTTTTAATTGGTTTTGATCGATGGTTTTTATCGGTTTTGATCAAGGGTTTGATCGGGTTTTTCGATCGGTGCTTCGATTGGGTTTTTGATCGGTGGTTTGATTGTTGGAATTGTCGTTTGGGTTTCTTGGGTTTTCCGTCGAAGCATGGGGGAGTTAAACGGGAGGCCGCTACCGCCGTCGGTTAAGACGGGAGGCCGCCGCCGCCGTTAAGAGAAAACGGGAGGCCGCCGCCGTCGTTGTGTTAAACGGGAGGCCGCCGCCGCCGTCATCGTGTTTGTGTGGTCGCCACCGTAGTCGCCGAGGTCGCAGGGTCACCGCCGGAGCTGAGGAGCGCAAAGGGGCAAAGAGAAAGAAAAGGAAAAGAGAAAAAAGAAGAGTAACGGGCCGAAATCGGCCCGTTACTGTTCAAAAGCCCGGCCCCGGGCGCGCGGTCCACGCGCAAGGCGTGGACCCGGCGTATAGGCCCTGGCGCCCCTTCTCCGGTGAACCTGCTGCACCGGCCCGGCCCGCAACGTATGCACCAGCCCGGCCCGGCTAGCGCGGTGCACCCACAGGGCGTGCACCCGGTGCGCGTCGCCGCTCCTTGCGGGGGTGAGCCCAGTGCACGCGCCCGCTGTACCGTTCTGCCGCCACTGTGGCGTAGACCCGGTCGACGCCTGTTTCCTGCTCCCGCGGTCCACCGAGGCGTGCTCCCGGTCTTTGCCGCCGCCGCCCTTGGCGGTAGACCCGGTCCACGCCGGATTCATGCACCGAAGTCCAGCCCGGAAGCCCAGTAACTCCGTTTCGGCCCGTTTTCGGCCCGTTTTTCGTCGTTTTGATCGCCGTTTTGATCACCGTTTCTGCCGTTTTTGCTAGCATGGCCACCCGGGGTCGTTTAGGCCGCCGTTCCGTCATGCCACGTGCTAGCTTTGCACGTCACCGTCGCTACGCGCCTTGACAAAATCGTCGGGGTCGCGCCGTCGGACCTTTTTCTCATCGTTTCCGCCGTCGGGGTTTTCTCGGTTTGACCGTCGACATCCCGAGTTGGCTATCGGATGAGGAAATTGGGTTTTGTTTGGATTTGCGATAATGGATTTGGTTTCCGATCGGGTTTGCGATGATGTAGTCGCGGTCCGATTATTGTTACCCATCGGTTTTACCGTTGGAGATCCGGTTTGATCCGAGTTTTACGGTTTTGATTTCCGGTTGGATTTTGTGATGCCTTTTGGTGCATTTTACTATTGTGAGGTGTTTTGGCTTATATTTTTTTGTTACGGTTCTCGCAGACATCGTGAGAGAGCCCCAATGTCACGCCCCGGGGTCGAACTGCGACCCGGGCTTGCCAACAGATCCGCCGTCTGTACGGAAACTGCCGTACAGACGAAGCGTCTAACCTGCAAAAGAGATCTATAGCTAACAAGTATCAGAGCTGAAAGGAAGCTGAAACACTAAGCGGTGAAAAGTCCAAGTACACCAGTCCACTAGCACCCACAACATAAGTACAAAAGTGGAAACTAAAAAGTACAAGAGACACTACACCGACACCACCGACTCGGGTAGGAGCTAGCCAGCCAGGCGCAAACCTCGGTCAGAAAGCTCCGAATGAGCCAAACCTGGAACGGTCGCCTCAGGAACACCTGTCATCACAGCGGGTGTGAGATCTACTGCAACAGTCAGATCTCAGTGGGCACCAAAGCTAAAACCCACGGTACACCCACTCAGTCTGCTGGAGACAAAAACACAGATAGATAGATAGATAGATAGATAGATAGATAACTGGAAATGAATCTATCGCTACATGTCTCAATGCAATGCTGGAAGTAAGTTCTCAGTCTCTCTCTCACGGGAGGCCTGGAAACTACGAACGTCTGCGCCCCCTACAGCCCTTATCAAACAAGTACATGCTGTAGGCTTAGGCGCCCATAGTTTCCGCCCCCGCACTGGGACTGCTAGAACTCTACAAGACACTAGAAGGCCACCTCAATCCCTTCTAGTAACCACCTGGTGACTCGGCCAGGGCATAACTATCTATCTGGTAACTCAGCCAGTGATATCTGCACATCTGGTAACTCAGCCAGTGATTTATACCCATCTGGTATCTCTGCCAGTGGTATCTACTCATCTGGTAACTCAGCCAGTGATTTATACCCATCTGGTAACTCCGCCAGTGGTATCTACTCATCTGGTAACTCAGCCAGTGATTTATACCCATCTGGTAACTCCGCCAGTGGTATCTACTCGTCTGGTAACTCAGCCAGTGATTTATACCCATCTGGTAACTCCGCCAGTGGTATCTACTCATCTGGTAACTCAGCCAGTGATTTATACCCATCTGGTAACTCCGCCAGTGGTATCTACTCATCTGGTAACTCAGCCAGTGATTTATACCCATCTGGTAACTCCGCCAGTGGTATCTACTCATCTGGTAACTCAGCCAGTGATTTATACCCATCTGGTAACTCCGCCAGTGGTATCTACTCATCTGGTAACTCAGCCAGTGATTTATACCCATCTGGTAACTCCGCCAGTGGTATCTACTCATCTGGTAACTCAGCCAGTGATTTATACCCATCTGGTAACTCTGCCAGTACAACTCGTATACTCTAACGATGCGACTAACACTCGTGTCCAAGTCGGAAACGACAACCCTCGACTTGCACGACTGTTCCGCAAATGCCTGATAATAAGGATACGATACCTTTGCATTCGGAAGCATAAAGGGCATTCCGTAGTTCATTGGGAGAAACCAACCCACCTGCGATCCACCGCGAAAACCGTGCGCCAAACGGAGGTCCCGATGCGATCCCGCAGCTCCACGCGGCAAAACACGCGCCGCCGGCCACGGGAGAAGCTAACACTATGCCACAACTGCGAGACAAGAAGAGGAACCGGGATCAGCAAACCCGCGGCCGAAAACGGCGCAAACAAAGGCGAAGGAAAACCCTCCGGCGACGAAGAGCGTCGGGCGTCGCGCGGAATCCCATCGCGCATCCGCCGCGACGCATCCGCCGCGGCGCACCGCCGCGGCGCACCGCCGAGCCGCAAACAACGCGGCACAGTGCGGCCCATGGCCGTACTGCCCAAAGAAACCAACCCCACGCGGCAAAGGTCAGCCGCGTGGCCAACAGCGCCGCGCGGCCCCAAGTCCGCCCGTGCGGCCTGCAGCAGCGCCGCGCGCCTAGCGCGCGGCCTGCAGGGCCGCGGGGCCCAAGGGCCACCCACGCGGCCTGCAGCAGCGCCGCGCGCCTAGCGCGCGGCCTGCAGGGCCGCGGGGGCCCAAAGGCCCGCCCGCGGCACAGGGGCCGCCCGCGCGGCGCCCTGCAGGGCCGCGGGGGCCCAAAGGCCCGCCCGCGGCACAGGGGCCGCCCGCGCGGCGCCCTGCCATGCCGCGCGAGGCCCGCGGCACAGGGGCCGCCCGCGCGGCGCCCTGCCATGCCGCGCGGGGCCCGCGGCACAGGGGCCGCCCGCGCGGCGCCCTGCCATGCCGCGCGAGGCCCGCGGCACAGGGGCCGCCCGCGCGGCGCCCTGCCATGCCGCGCGGGGCCCGCGGCACAGGGGCCGCCCGCGCGGCGCCCTGCCATGCCGCGCGGGGCCCGCGGCACAGGGGCCGCCCGCGCGGCGCCCTGCCATGCCGCGCGGGCCCCGCGGCACAGGGGCCGCCCGCGCGGCGCCCTGCCATGCCGCGCGGGGCCCGCGGCACAGGGGCCGCCCGCGCGGCACCCTGCCATGCCGCGCGGGGCCCGCGGCACAGGGGCCGCCCGCGCGGCACCTCTGCAGTGCCGCGCGCCACGCGCGCGGCCTGCAGGGTCGCCCAGCGCAGGGGCCGCCCGCGCGGCACCTCTGCAGTGCCGCGCGCCACGCGCGCGGCCTGCAGGGTCGCCCAGCGCAGGGGCCGCCCGCGCGTGCCAGCCAGGGCGCGCAACCAGCGCGCCCGCTGCCAGCGGCCCGGTGCCCCGCTGCACTGCCACGGCAGCAGGGCGCCTGCTGCGCGCGGCGCCCATGCGCGCCCGCGCAGCGGCCGCTCCCCTTAGCCGCGCGCTGCCCAAAAACAGCGCGCGCGGCTCGCGAGGCACCTCCGCGCCACGGACAACAAGTCCATGGCACCCCAGCAGCAGGAAAAAGAAAGGGAAAAGAAAATATACAAAATAAGCCAACCTCCTCGCGGCACGCCGGCCCCCGCACGGCTCCACGCCACGCTCGGAGAAGAAAACGCCCAAGAAAAGCTTCCTCCAAAGCCCTCTTCTTCTTCTTCTTCTTCCCTTTCCTCTCATTTTTTCTCTTTTCCTTTTCTTTCTTTCTTTCTCTTTTTTCCTTTGCTACAGAGGTGGAGGGGAGGGGGTTTAATAAAGCAGAAGCTTTAATTAAATTAATTAATTTAATTAACTTAATTCCAAAAACCCAACTCCAACTCACTTTTTGCCCTCGGGCCCTCCGCCGCCGCCCGGAACCTCCCGAACCTCGCTGTAAATCAAAAGTACACGCGCTCACAGCTTTTTCTCTTCAAAAAGCTCATCCGTTGAGTCGGGGTGCTCAAATCAAATACCGGCTCCAAAATTGCCAGTTCCGACTCACTTTTTGCCTCCGGGTCCTCCGCGTCAGTCCGAAACCTCCCGAACCTCGCTGTAAATCAAAAGTACGCGTGTCCACAGCTTTTTCTCCTCAAAAAGCTCATCCGTTGAGTCGGGGTGCTCAAATCAAATACCGGCTCCAAAATTGCCAGTTCCGACTCACTTTTTGCCTCCGGGTCCTCCGCGTCAGTCCGGAACCTCCCGAACCTCGCTGTAAACTGAAAATACACCTGCTCCAAGTGTTTCCCAAATTTTTCTACAACCATAGCGGTGTCGGAGCTTCCCGTGCCAGTCACCTAACGCGTACAAAGCCCGAAACAAGCAGAGGCTTCCGCGGGGATCCAAATCAACCCGAACTCCTCTGTATCACAAAGGGGACACATCCAAGGCAAACTCCTCCGCACCACACCATCCTGCAAGGTCGGTGCGTCATCCAAATCCCGGTGTTCTACACTCTCCCCCCCTTAAAAAGGGTTTCGTCCACGAAACCCAACTAAATCCATACTTAGGAGGGTAAACCAAAACAAAAGGGATAGGAGATCCACAAATTGTCCAAGGCTCTCAAGTGGTCACTCACATTCCTCATGCTGACAACACTGAGCCTTTCCCCAAAGGTATGATTCGACTGCAAAATCTTCTGGTTTCACCAACAAGAATCGCATCGGTCGATGAGGATAACGCAGTCCTCGTCCATCACCAAGGAAGGGAAAGCAAAACAAAACTTGCGGGGTTCAAATAGACCTCATCCAGCCTGACCACTGCTCGAGGACCTCACCTCGCATAACTCATATCTATAAATAACACTCAGGCTGGTAGTTTTCCTCGATTCGAGATCTCATAAAACCGAAGTTTAAGCCTCCTAAGGCAAAACCCCTCTGATGCCTCATGGCCACCAAAACTCCAGTTCCACAAAACATAAACCACCTCCCTCCACAGGGGAAAACTTTCAACCTCGAGAACCTTCTCTCGATTCTGGCACTCAATTCCCAGGGTTACACAGCTCGCCTAAACAGGGCATACTGAACAAAATGTCCTCGCCGGGACAAAGCAATCATACATCCTTGCAAAATCTATCACCGGCGTTACCTCAACCTGACCTCCTGAGTGTCCAAGCACTTTAGGTTCGAGGGTTCTGAACAATTCCATGACCTCTCTATCACGGCAATATCCGGATCAAAGCTGGTATCCTCCTCAGCTTTGCCTCTCACAAGTTACACTGGCCTTGCATAGTCCAAGAGCTTCTGATCTCTGACATTAACATGGGTCCAGGCCCAACCCAAACGGTATCTCACCTCGTTGGGTCCTCCGTCACTCATGCGGCTGAATCACAAGGCCTAACCACAAAATTTTCGATGCCCAAGTGCAACTCTCAAAGCTAGGCAACCAACTTCTTCCTCCATAGAAGTTGTAGCACCATCCTCAAGGGTCCCTCAAGCTCCAAGTCGCCTCGGAGATAAGCAAAAACCCATGACGGTAACACCACCCACCCGTCCAGTGAAACAGGGAAAAACACAGCTCTCAAATCAGTAGGGCATTAGTCAATCTACTTGACCACGCAAACCGCTCTAACTGCCCTACTGGTTCCGGATCAGTATCCAGGCACAGCCCTTGGCTGTAAGGTTCCATAAAGATATCAACCACTCGAAGGCATCTGCCCAAGCACAAGGTGAGACTAATCGAGTTCGAACCTTACAAGAACTCACACGGTTGTGTACCCACAACGTGACATCACCACTGTGTAACAACTGCCTGGAACCTCACTGTCGTATCCCCACGACGAGGTACTAGGTCTCACAGACCTCTCGATCCGCCAAATCTCACAACTGCGCTCACAGCTCTCTCTGTCTCACGGTTGATACTCCACGAGGTGTTGTCGAAGTTGGCGCGGTTCCCAAACCACGTCAATCACTGTCTCGATCTCAGTCCCAATCTAGTAAGCACCTGGTAACTCGGCCAGGGGCATCAACCACCTGGTAACTCGGCCAGGGGCAAGTAACCTCCTGGTAACTCAGCCAGGGGCAGGTAACCTCCTGGTAACTCAGCCAGGGCATCATATATCTCATCACATGCTAAAAAAAAATAAATACCCTCCTCCTGAGCAGGTCCACGGAGGGTCAATGTCTTCTCTCTCGACAATCCATGATAGCATAAATTGGGACGACCGATTCCTATCCAACCTCGTATCAACACCTCTACAGTGAGGTAGGACTAACATCTCGATGATCAGTCCAAGGTCCTAGCTGCACTGACAGGACAGGCAGCACTCATCCACGTGCTTCACGCGATCTGAAAATTGATCCAAACGTGCACAACCATCAGTCCAGACACTGGCCCACACGTGGGTACCCCCGCTTTACCGAAACGCACACACGGCGTTGGCATTAAGCAAGCTCTAACCCGACGGCCACACCAGGTGAGACGCGATCCACAACCCTGGCGATGAATGCGGCCCACGCAGAAGGGAAACTCACATCCTGGCACTGCTGCTGAAGCGAGCGCTGTCGAGAGCCTCCTGGTCTCAGTCTCTCCTGAGACCCATGATCCTGTGGGTGGAATCATGGCAACCTCGAAACACGCGACTATCGCAAAATCGGCGATGCCGGAGCTCTCACTCCGAAGCTGATCCCCCGCTCACCGTCTCCCTCGGACGGGGTCACTGATCCACAGTCAAACCATCGAGCATGCACGCTCACTGCATCCAAGGTCGGCACTCGCCGAAAATGCACGAAGAGGTAGGCATCTCGATGCAGCTCCCACTCGAACATAACCAACCTCTAAGCCTCATCCTGGCGTCCAGGGGTACATCGCTCAACCGTCACAGAAACTCACCCCAGAACATCAACTGCGCTCCCGATGGTCCAACAAGACGAATCCGACGCCACCAGCTCTCTTGGCGTCCGAATGCAAAAGTGCATAACCAAGCGCCCTGATGCTTATCCTGGATGAACAAATCCTCGAACAAATCTTCCATAACAGCGTTCCAGTTCTCGGCCTCTCACGGCTCCAACTCGGTCCCGAAATCTACAAGGGATGGAACTGGATGCGGTACACAACCTAACAGCAACCTCTCGCTGCTTCCGCACCATCAATGGTGCGATCAGGAACAGAAATCGACAAAGTCGCGGCCGGAGGTACTACTGACGATACTCCGGGAGATGCTCTCGGTCCAAGCATGTGCATCACACGCTCCATGCTCTCTCCTCCTGGCGCCATAACGCCTCAAATACCAGGACTGCTTGGGCCTGGATTTCTCAAGCCTCTCTCGGCTCCATCCATTTAGCTTTCCTCTAAACGAGCCCCTCATCCCAGGTCAAACACGCCCTCGCCGCTGCACGGCGTCTCGGAAGCATCCAAAAACCACTGCAACAGACAAACATTAGGACCAAGACTCTCTCGACCCAAACAAACGAAAGCCTAAACATGTTAACCTTTCTAAAGCATTATGCTGTCTGCAGCCAACACAATCACCTTTAGAGAAATAACATGCGAGGTCACTCACCCCAATCCTCAGGGGGAGGTACACCCTCAGACAAGACTCTCGCTAAGGTCACGTCTCACACGACAGTCTTCCCACTGTCCAACCAAAAGCCTAGGGTCTCTAAGTCCCCAACGACCTATATTCCTAGGCTCTGATACCACCTAATCTGTCACGCCCCGGGGTCGAACTGCGACCCAGGCTTGCCAACAGATCCGCCGTCTGTACGGAAACTGCCGTACAGACGAAGCGTCTAACCTGCAAAAGAGATCTATAGCTAACAAGTATCAGAGCTGAAAGGAAGCTGAAACACTAAGCGGTGAAAAGTCCAAGTACACCAGTCCACTAGCACCCACAACATAAGTACAAAAGTGGAAACTAAAAAGTACAAGAGACACTACACCGACACCATCGACTCGGGTAGGAGCTAGCCAGCCAGGCGCAAACCTCGGTCAGAAAGCTCCGAATGAGCCAAACCTGGAACGGTCGCCTCAGGAACACCTGTCATCACAGCGGGTGTGAGATCTACTGCAACAGTCAGATCTCAGTGGGCACCAAAGCTAAAACCCACGGTACACCCACTCAGTCTGCTGGAGACAAAAACACAGATAGATAGATAGATAGATAGATAGATAGATAACTGGAAATGAATCTATCGCTACATGTCTCAATGCAATGCTGGAAGTAAGTTCTCAGTCTCTCTCTCACGGGAGGCCTGGAAACTACGAACGTCTGCGCCCCCTACAGCCCTTATCAAACAAGTACATGCTGTAGGCTTAGGCGCCCATAGTTTCCGCCCCCGCACTGGGACTGCTAGAACTCTACAAGACACTAGAAGGCCACCTCAATCCCTTCTAGTAACCACCTGGTGACTCGGCCAGGGCATAACTATCTATCTGGTAACTCAGCCAGTGATATCTGCACATCTGGTAACTCAGCCAGTGATTTATACCCATCTGGTATCTCTGCCAGTGGTATCTACTCATCTGGTAACTCAGCCAGTGATTTATACCCATCTGGTAACTCCGCCAGTGGTATCTACTCATCTGGTAACTCAGCCAGTGATTTATACCCATCTGGTAACTCCGCCAGTGGTATCTACTCGTCTGGTAACTCAGCCAGTGATTTATACCCATCTGGTAACTCCGCCAGTGGTATCTACTCATCTGGTAACTCAGCCAGTGATTTATACCCATCTGGTAACTCCGCCAGTGGTATCTACTCATCTGGTAACTCAGCCAGTGATTTATACCCATCTGGTAACTCCGCCAGTGGTATCTACTCATCTGGTAACTCAGCCAGTGATTTATACCCATCTGGTAACTCCGCCAGTGGTATCTACTCATCTGGTAACTCAGCCAGTGATTTATACCCATCTGGTAACTCCGCCAGTGGTATCTACTCATCTGGTAACTCAGCCAGTGATTTATACCCATCTGGTAACTCTGCCAGTACAACTCGTATACTCTAACGATGCGACTAACACTCGTGTCCAAGTCGGAAACGACAACCCTCGACTTGCACGACTGTTCCGCAAATGCCTGATAATAAGGATACGATACCTTTGCATTCGGAAGCATAAAGGGCATTCCGTAGTTCATTGGGAGAAACCAACCCACCTGCGATCCACCGCGAAAACCGTGCGCCAAACGGAGGTCCCGATGCGATCCCGCAGCTCCAAGCGGCAAAACACGCGCCGCCGGCCACGGGAGAAGCTAACACTATGCCACAACTGCGAGACAAGAAGAGGAACCGGGATCAGCAAACCCGCGGCCGAAAACCGCGCAAACAAAGGCGAAGGAAAACCCTCCGGCGACGAAGAGCGTCGGGCGTCGCGCGGAATCCCATCGCGCATCCGCCGCGGCGCATCCGCCGCGGCGCACCGCCGCGGCGCACCGCCGAGCCGCAAACAACGCGGCACAGTGCGGCCCATGGCCGTACTGCCCAAAGAAACCAACCCCACGCGGCAAAGGTCAGCCGCGTGGCCAGCAGCGCCGCGCGGCCCCAAGTCCGCCCGTGCGGCCTGCAGCAGCGCCGCGCGCCTAGCGCGCGGCCTGCAGGGCCGCGGGGCCCAAGGGCCACCCACGCGGCCTGCAGCAGCGCCGCGCGCCTAGCGCGCGGCCTGCAGGGCCGCGGGGGCCCAAAGGCCCGCCCGCGGCACAGGGGCCGCCCGCGCGGCGCCCTGCAGGGCCGCGGGGGCCCAAAGGCCCGCCCGCGGCACAGGGGCCGCCCGCGCGGCGCCCTGCCATGCCGCGCGAGGCCCGCGGCACAGGGGCCGCCCGCGCGGCGCCCTGCCATGCCGCGCGGGGCCCGCGGCACAGGGGCCGCCCGCGCGGCGCCCTGCACTGCCGCGCGGGGCCCGCGGCACAGGGGCCGCCCGCGCGGCGCCCTGCACTGCCGCGCGGGGCCCGCGGCACAGGGGCCGCCCGCGCGGCGCCCTGCCATGCCGCGCGGGGCCCGCGGCACAGGGGCCGCCCGCGCGGCGCCCTGCCATGCCGCGCGGGGCCCGCGGCACAGGGGCCGCCCGCGCGGCACCCTGCCATGCCGCGCGGGGCCCGCGGCACAGGGGCCGCCCGCGCGGCACCTCTGCAGTGCCGCGCGCCACGCGCGCGGCCTGCAGGGTCGCCCAGCGCAGGGGCCGCCTGCGCGGCACCTCTGCAGTGCCGCGCGCCACGCGCGCGGCCTGCAGGGTCGCCCAGCGCAGGGGCCGCCCGCGCGGCACCTCTGCAGTGCCGCGCGCCACGCGCGCGGCCTGCAGGGTCGCCCAGCGCAGGGGCCGCCCGCGCGTGCCAGCCAGGGCGCGCAACCAGCGCGCCCGCTGCCAGCGGCCCGGTGCCCCGCTGCACTGCCACGGCAGCAGGGCGCCTGCTGCGCGCGGCGCCCATGCGCGCCCGCGCAGCGGCCGCTCCCCTTAGCCGCGCGCTGCCCAAAAACAGCGCGCGCGGCTCGCGAGGCACCTCCGCGCCACGGACAACAAGTCCATGGCACCCCAGCAGCAGGAAAAAGAAAGGGAAAAGAAAAGATACAAAATAAGCCAACCTCCTCGCGGCACGCCGGCCCCCGCACGGCTCCACGCCACGCTCGGAGAAGAAAACGCCCAAGAAAAGCTTCCTCCAAAGCCCTCTTCTTCTTCTTCTTCTTCCCTTTCCTCTCATTTTTCTCTTTTCCTTTTCTTTCTTTCTTTCTCTTTTTTCCTTTGCTACAGAGGTGGAGGGGAGGGGGTTTAATAAAGCAGAAGCTTTAATTAAATTAATTAATTTAATTAACTTAATTCCAAAAACCCAACTCCAACTCACTTTTTGCCCTCGGGCCCTCCGCCGCCGCCCGGAACCTCCCGAACCTCGCTGTAAATCAAAAGTACACGCGCTCACAGCTTTTTCTCTTCAAAAAGCTCATCCGTTGAGTCGGGGTGCTCAAATCAAATACCGGCTCCAAAATTGCCAGTTCCGACTCACTTTTTGCCTCCGGGTCCTCCGCGTCAGTCCGGAACCTCCCGAACCTCGCTGTAAATCAAAAGTACGCGTGTCCACAGCTTTTTCTCCTCAAAAAGCTCATCCGTTGAGTCGGGGTGCTCAAATCAAATACCGGCTCCAAAATTGCCAGTTCCGACTCACTTTTTGCCTCCGGGTCCTCCGCGTCAGTCCGGAACCTCCCGAACCTCGCTGTAAACTGAAAATACACCTGCTCCAAGTGTTTCCCAAATTTTTCTACAACCATAGCGGTGTCGGAGCTTCCCGTGCCAGTCACCTAACGCGTACAAAGCCCGAAACAAGCAGAGGCTTCCGCGGGGATCCAAATCAACCCGAACTCCTCTGTATCACAAAGGGGACACATCCAAGGCAAACTCCTCCGCACCACACCATCCTGCAAGGTCGGTGCGTCATCCAAATCCCGGTGTTCTACACCCGAGCTCCGCCTTCGCCACCGAGAGGTCCGCCGGTTGTACCCGGACAAGGTCGCGTAGACACCGGAGGGTTGTGAGGGGGCTTCGTTTTATCCGTCGGGTGAGGTGGGTAACTAAACCAAGGTCGGGGACGTTGTTGAACGGAGTAGTTCAACCCTCCTCTTTCTTTTGTTGTTGTTTTCGATATTGCTATTTTTAAAATGACAGGAAGGCATCGTCACGGCTATTATGACGGAACGGTACATTCATAAAGGACATTGTCACGACTATTGTGACGGAACGTTACATACGTGGGGGACAAGGACGGTTACGTGACTTATCAGATTATTTCACGAGTATGGGATCGTGAGGTGAATCGCGACTTATTCCACAAGTATGGGATCGTGAGGCTCATGGCGCTGTCAAGTACACCATCGGTTTGGCCACCGCAAGGGTGTACTTTTTCGGAGAAGTAGTCGGTTGACCCGTGAACTCTACACGGCGGTTGTTGTGATAGGGGAACCCTGCGTGGTTGCGGTTGCAGCAGACGCGGTCAGGGGTTGAGTACCAGGTGGATGATGTGATGACCCGGATCTCCTTGGATAGGGATCTACCGCCAGAGGCGAAGTCTAGATAGAGGCGCTTGGCGCCGAGTGTTGGAGGACAGATCGGCCGGCAGAGGCATTCCCGATTTCCTTCCCCAGGGAAGTGGATTTTGAGACGCCAGGGATCGGGTGGACCCCGATGGCAGCTTCAGCATTGGTATCAGCAGCAGCGGTAGCATGGATATGTTATCTGCTGAGGGCCGCATTCGTCGCCTCAGAGTGAGCAGAGGCAGAGGTCGTGCTCCCTATGTGGTTAATCTTGATATTTTCAGGCAGACTGAGCGACGACCACTTGCATCGAGCGGATGAGTCTGTGCCGCCCGGTTGGAGGGCGCCACGGTAGTGGATCGAGTTGTCGCAGGTGTGATTTCATCACAGCAGTCGGAGTTAGAGCATTTTGCATTCCTGCATGGATTAGAGGCAGAGTTGTTGCCACCTGCACTAGAGGTACAGGTTCCTGTTGGTGTGGTGCATGAGGAGGAGGCTTGTGGATCATGTCCAGCGCAGTTGAGGCCGCGAGTTGTACCGGCAGACTCATTGGTATTTGTGGCAGTTCAGTGTTTTGACCCTGTGCTTGAAATTGGTTAGCATAGTGCCACATGATGTTTGACTGTGGAGAGAGAGGACTTTGATTTCCTGCAAGGCAGACAAGAGGAGGCTTGCTGGTTGAGACAGTTAGAGCGCACAGGTTGCAGCGACAGTGTGAGAGGTGCTTACGGTGGCACCGGGACTCAAGGATATCCCTGTTGCCCGTGAGATCCCGGGTGTGAGTTCCCCTGAGCTAATGATGATGCCGCCGGTTAGGGAGTTAGAGATTGAGATTGACGTGGTTTTGGGAACCGCGCCAACCTCGACAGCACCTTATTGGAGATCACCAATAAAATTGAGAGAGCTGTTAGCACAGTTGCATGATCTGATGGATCGAGGGGTCTGTTTGACCTGGTGCCATGCCGTTGATACACAGTGGTGATGCCACGTCGTTGGTACACAACGGTGAGGGTTCTTTTGTGGTTTGAGCACAGGCAGGTCCGGGTATTATTTAGAATCTTTTGATGGAGTCATACTCCGGCAGTTGTTCGTCTGTGCTGCCTGTACTTATTGGGAATTATACAGCTGCGTATTTTGCTAGACGGCGTTCTGGACCCGGTAGGGGCATTATGAGCTCACAGTGAGGCCAATTGGATTGATTAATGCCCTACTGCCTTACAATTTGAGGAATTGTGTGTCCCAGCTGTACTTGGACGGATTTGGTAGCAGTATTTTCCAAGGATATTTTGATCTACTTCCTGAGTGACTTGGAGCTTGATAAGCACTTGTGGATGGTGCTACAATGTCTGTGAGGAAGAAGCTATATGCCAAGTTGTTGTGGTACAAGTTTTAGCTTCGGAAGCTTACCTTCTTGGGCCACATTATTCTGGCCGTAGTAGCGGCGGTGGAAATTCGGCCAAAGGGGATGCTATTTGAGAGCGGCCGAGATCGACATTTATTGTTGGGGTGCGAAGCTTCTTGGACTGGGCAGTGTCAGCAGAGCTTGACTAACGGATGATGAGACTGAGATCAGCGCCAATTTTAGCATTGCCAGTGATGGGAGATGGATTTGCGAGTGATAGTGATGCCTCCCATAGTGGCTGTGGAGTTACCGTTGGGTTATTGTTGAGCATTTTGTATCACCCCGACAAAGCCACTGATGTGGCGGATATCTTGAGCGGGAGAGCTGTCTGGAGTTCAGTTTGATGATTCCACAGCTTGCGCTGTGTGGAATTATTGAGGCGATCAGGGCTTGAGGTTGTGTCCCTGGGGGTCCCTGTGATGCCCCAACTTCCCAGGGGGTCACCCATCCTAGAACTACTCTAGCTCTAGCACGCTTAACTCTCATAACCTCTTGGATCTTGCTACCATCCAAAATGCTATAGCCGGGTTAAGAGTTTTTAGTCCTATTATATCATTTATATATAGGACTATTTCAAATTCCTGGGGTGTCACATTCCTCCCCCCTTTAAGCCCTGACGTCCACGTCAGACTCAAGCACACTCACTAGTACCAGGCGATGTGAGACTTGTCTCGCTAGCCTTAGCCGACCTTGTAGGGAGCTGCACTCCACCTACAACGGTCATTAGCCGGGGAGCCACACTCTACCCGCTATATAACCCTGGCTCAGCCGAGATGAACACCTACAACGGTCATTAGCCGGGGAGCCACACTCTACCCGCTATATAACCCTGGCTCAGCCGAGATTCATCTCACATTTCCGGCTGGTGATTGTCTCTGATACCAATTATGACGCCCCAACTTCCCAGGGGGTCACCCATCCTAGAACTACTCTAGCTCTAGCACGCTTAACTCTCATAACCTCTTGGATCTTGCTACCATCCAAAATGCTATAGCCGGGTTAAGAGTTTTTAGTCCTATTATATCATTTATATATAGGACTATTTCAAATTCCTGGGGTGTCACAGTCCCTTTTGATTGTAGCCTGCGGTTGTGCAGTCCACTCGGATGGTCAGGATTCGAGAGTGACTGAGTGAGAACCCCAGCTTGTTGGGCTCCTTTCCTTCTTGGATGATCGTGTGGGTGTATTCGGGTCGCCTTGGTTGAGTTGGCACTAGGGTGTGGTGTTGGTACGCGTTGCACTGGTTGTTCTTTCCTTTCCCCAGTTTTTTTTTTGGAATCCCCGAAGTTTTTCCACGGCTCAGCTCAGGAGTGTTATACTTTTGGATCCCTCGCCCGTGATTGACTCGCCCCATTTGAGATCTGTGAGTGTTTGGAATACGAGGGACGCCCGTTGCGAATTCTGGCTCGTGAGATGAGAGGATTGCGCCACCGGGCCATGCCGTACTGGTTGTTGATGTTGTTGAGGAGTAATCACGGGGAGTGAGTGACGACTTGGGAGTTGGAGACGGTGATGATGAGTACCTACCCTTGGTATTTGAGACTTCCTTTTGAGTTGTGTTAGTTTTGAGGACGAAACTTTCTTTTAGTGGGGGAGGATGTGATGACCCGGATCTCCGCACAGCTTTTGCAGTGTGATCAGCGACTTCTGGAGCCTTATTCGGTGTGATGGAGGTGTTTGTGCGCAAATTGGGCCTCAGGGTTGGACCCAGCATGAAATTTGGATTAAGTTTACCTGTCCGGATGCCTTCGACAAATTTTAGAAGTGGAATTTGGCAAAACGGACATCGGATTTGGACTCAGCGCGCGAAAATGATGAAAATGGACTATTTACTTATTTTTTTCGGAGCCCGGATGCCAAAACACAAATTTCGAGGCACCTTGTTATTGTTCCGGCAGGCTAGGGCAGCACTGGCGGCGCGGGCAGGCGGCGGAGCGCGGCGGCGCGGGCGCGGGCAGGCGTGTGTGCGGCGGCGGGCAGGCTAGTCCATAGACTTGGGCGTGCACCAGGACCAGCATACTTCGGCTTGGACACGTGGCGCGCGGGGAGTGGTCGGTCAACGCACGCGCGATAGCGCACCAGGCGCGGCGCATGGTGGACCCCGCCAGGCCACGTGTCGCCAGCTCATTGGCGGGCACAGCGACCCGGCTGGGCCGCCGTGAACCGCGGCCCACGGTCCCCGCCGTGGACCGCGCTGCCACGCGACGCGCCGCGATTGGCGGGCGCGCGTGCGCCGGGCGCCCGGGGCGCGGAGCGGGTGACGTGGCGCTTCGTGGTTGTTTCGCGCGCACAGTAATGGGCTGGGCCGGATTCGAGCGCCCGATTCCTACGCTTGAATCCGGAATTTCCTTTTGGTGGGCTTGGGCTATAAATAGTCCCGCTAGCAGCTCTTTTCCTCCTTTTTCTGGGCTTTTTCTTTGAGGGCTTTCTACAGAGAAGTTCTTCCTCTCCCTCTCCTCCACCCTTTGATGGATTCCCGGATTTTTTGGAGGCCGCGGCATCGGCGTTTTCTGCGACGCAGCACACTTTGACGCTCCTTGGATTTTGGCTTCTACCGTCGCTTTGCAGCCCATGGACTACCCCGATGAACTTTTGAGCTGATTTTTGCGACAGAGCGTTCATGAGAGGTACGCCTTCGATTTTTGTGTTGATCACTGCGCCCTATTTTGGGTTTTGGAACAATTCCCGAGGTTTTTCTGTGACCCTTCGTACTGCTGGGAGGTACGGGACAGCGGTGGAGTATTGTTAGATTTTTTCAATCTACGAGCATCGGAATGAGGTGTGTAAGGACTCGATTGATATATACGCTTCGAGAGGAGCGCACCCGTATTTTTATCGGAATTTTTGGAGGACTCTTCGAAGGTGATAATTATGCTTCTTTCGGACTGGTTTTCTACAGGATTTTGTTTGTGGATATTTCGGCATACCGCGTTGTTGTATTTATATCTTGGCCTACAGGTGTCGGAACGGGGTGTATAAATACTCGATTTGGATCTACTCGTCGCGAGGATCGCAACCGTAATTTTTCTGGATTTTTCAGAGGACTGCACGTAGGTGAAAAACCCTCTTCTTTGTGCTGTTTTGCAAAACAGCGGGTGCGTTTTGGGGTATTTGATTAGTGTGTTGTTGTTGTGAGGTTGAGCGGAGCTGAGGCTTGCGCGATTGAGTATCGAGGGTGCGGTTTCAGCGGATTTTTGGTTAGCGTGTGACTACACACTTCACCGACTTTGGCTTTGCCTGCGGAAAGCGTTTCAGGTGGGTTGCCTTGTCCCCGGAACCGGTGGACGGTTCTCTAATTCTATTGATAGAATGCATGCATGTTTAGGGTACATTGTTTGTGATTGAGAGGTAAGCTTAGTAATGTTGATTGTCTAAGAGAATTGCAAGATTAATATTCTTGTTATATTATGAGGACTTGCATGATTCGGATATCCATGTTGGTGATTAGGGAAAGCTTACCTAAGGGATTGTTACCCTCTGTAACTTATAGCATGCATGATTAAGGTACAACTATTAGAATTGAGATGTAAGCGTGGAAAGTGGCCTAGATCATGTGGATTAATGCTTACTTGATTATTGTACATGCTTTAGAGGATTTGAGATCTAGCATTCTTGATGGCTATGTTCATGTTATACTAGATGAGATAGAGTTCATGCTCGATTACCCTTTGGCATATATATGCGGATATTACTCTGAGGAGTTATTATGGATCATGGATATTGGACAGGTGTAGTTCATTAGTGATTCTGGCATGTGCTTATACTTATGTGGAGCTGCTATTTGTTATTATCTTGTATCTTCCTTGAGGACAAATGCATGCTTGTATGGACATCTAGATAAGCCATCTTTTATCGCTACACTATCATGTTGGGACTTGACTTAGGAGAAACCATGTTTCCTTCTTTTCTCCTTATTCGTTAGTCAGACGATTCTTGTTGCTCGAGTTGAGCAGGGGTTTGGGATAGTGTAGTCGAGACTTCGAGTTTGGGGCAGGTTGGACTTGATTGTGGGTTGTGGGTGTTGCGGCGACCGCGGATATTGGGCGGTTGACCGGATATGTCCTTGTGCATCAGATTGGGTATCGGGTTTCCTTTTAGTGAATGGAGTTTCCCACTTATTGTTTACCCTTGTATCAGTTTGGGGATCGGGTTTTCCTTTAGTGGATGGGTTTTTCCACTTTGATCAGAGTCGTGATCCAGTCCTGCTATATTATGTTGCTTGTGATACCTGTGACAGTGATACTTTACTCGTGTGGGTCGCTCCCCTCGAGTGCCACTCCGGAGGTAGGCCTATGACCGAGCCATGTGTGCCGATCTGATACTTATTTTGGGATGCGAGCCATGTGTGCCGATCCCGCGGATTTGAGCCATGTGTGCCGATCCCGCGGATTCGAGCCATGTGTGCAGATTCCGCTACTGAGTTCTTGAGATACTGAGTTCGTGAGATTGATGACAGAGCAGGCAGTACCGGGTTTTATACCGGTTCATTTGATTAGGTTTATTCAGGCAGTTACTTTTATTGTTGCACTCGTGCCTGGGGGCTGAGTGGAGTCTAGTAGCTGTGTTTAGACCAGTGCTAGTGTTGTTGGGAACCGTTTGGGGTTAACGGTGGTCCCGAGGTCGTTGTAAGTTTTTCGACCGCTGTGCGAGAGATTGAGGATCTTGAGTCTATCCGTTCTGAGAGAGAGCGTGGATTTCGACTATAACCTGCATGTGCCACTATTCGATAGCGAGTTAGTCCGTATGGACACCCTACGTAATTCCTGCCCGGCAGTGGGAGGTGGTTGTAGGTGGGCGCAGGCTTGACTGGACCAGATGTGGCAGTCAGCTCGATTGGGTCGATTGTGCACTTCATGTGCGAGTGGTTGCATACCTTTCATTGGTTTTCCCCTTTTGAGCATGTAGATAGAGGCTTGGTAGCTGTTGAGTACCTCCAGCTTTCTTGTTCAGTTTTTACTGCATTGTTATCTTATGCCACTAGTAGACTTCGTGGGCAGATCGTCGGACTTGGCGGTGGTACCCACTGAGAACTCCCTTTTGGTGTAGTTCTCACACCCATTGGGGTTCCCCCCCCCCCCCTCCTCTTTCTTTTCTCTCCTTTGTTTTGCAGAGTCTTAGCGGGTGTTGCTGATTCTGCGGTTGATGTGCGAGGCGAGGGAGTCGCGAGCTAGATCTGTCATGCCCCGGGTGTAAACCAGAACCCGGGCCCGTCCACAGATCCGCCGTGCACACAGAATTTTCCGTGTACACGAAGCATTGGTAACCTGCTCAAATATAAGAAATACTGAAAGAGCATAAAACAGAGCTAAACTACAACTAATACATCTCAGATAAAGCTGCAAAGTAAAAGTACAAAAAGGAAACTCTCAAATATACAAGTGTCTCTCCCAGCTCACGAAGTAAATACAACCAGCTGGCCGAGGCCAGACCCAAAATAAAGGAAAAGTACAAGTATCTGAGTGTACAGGGGATACATCAAACAGCTAAACTGGCGACCAGGTAGACAGCTATCTAATCTGCGATCTTCTTACCTCGATCCGCCGAGGAGGGTCTAGCAACTCCGGCAGATGACTCTGCAAAACAAAGGGGAAAAGCCAAAGAAAACAGTGGGGGGGGGGGGGGGGGGTGAGAACTACTATGAAAACAGTAGCCTCCCCTAGAGGGTAGACCTCTAACTCAGACATGCCCACTAGGACTACCAGAGGCGAAAAATAAAACAAAGGTGGTAAGCTATAAATGTAACTGCTGATAAAAAGCTACCACTAGTATGCCTCTAAAGTACTGAGCTAAAAGAATAGCTAAATGTATGCAATGGTGCATGAATGTCTGACCGACTAAATGTTAAGGAATTTGTGTTGCCGTATTTCGTGAAATTATTTAAGTCTTGAAGATTGAAGATGAAGAAGTTTGGATCATATGCCTCAATCTCAAGAAAGAAGAATTCAAAAGGATCAGGTATGTTTAACTAAATATTTTTGGTGATCCGAATACTTCTTATAGTGTAGAAACACTTGGATGAATTTTTAATTGCATAAAAGTCAAAAACTGGACATTGGACATGTTCAGGATCCGGATCAGGCATGGCAGTCGGGACCCCGAACGGTGTTTGTTCATGCGCAAATCCAGTCCGGATCCAAGCCAATTCTGATCCGGACCCCGAACATGGGTTTTTGCTGAAATGTATGAACAGTCCGGATCAGGCACTTTAGTCCGGACCCCAAACGCTTGTTTTTCTGGAAATAGTCTGTTTTGTTACGACAGTCCGGACCGCCATAATTCCAGTCCGGACCGTCGTCCTGTAAAATTTCAGAAAATGTTAGTTTTTGATTCTTATCCTCTTCCAACAGTTTCTAACCTATAAATAGACCCTACGATTCATTTTTTTAGGGTAATCCAAATACGGTCATAAAAAGAAAAATCCACCTATAGAGAAGAAAGGAAATCAATAGATTTAATTCTATGTTTCTTCATCTATATTGATTGATTTGATTCTAGGGTTTCAAACTCAGATTTTGAGTAGAATCAAATTAATGAATACTTAGATGGTATTTCCGATCTATTTCTAATCTAAGTATTCGGCGGATTATCACCACCCAAAAACAACGATTTTCCTAAAATCGGCGCGTGGACTCATGTGGCCTTGTGGATTCAAGGTGCAACCGCTCTCGTGGATTCGGAGCGAGGTACGTTCGTGGATTCGATACGTGTTACTGGGTGAAGACCGTGGATTCGGTTGGACGTCGTGGATTCGACGTTGGACGCCGTGGGTTCGGCGTTGGACGCTATTCGTGGATTCGAGGAGCGTTGCGGAGCGAGCGGAGAAGATCTACTAGGAGCGTATGAAAAAGGTTGAGTCGTCTATGAGTACGGTATATCACCTTGTACGTGTGTTAATTCTAGTGGATTTCGCCGTGTTATCGGTCCCGTGGTTTTTTTACTCCGGTTTGGAGTTTTTCCACGTAAAAATCGTGCGTGTTGTTTTTTCATTTCCGCATTGGGTTTTATTGCGCAACGATTTTTGAGTGTTTATGGTTTACACCTATTCACCCCCCCTCTAGGTGTTTTTTCCCCTATTTAGATCCAAATTCTATCATAACCCAACAAGTGGTATGAGAACAGGAATAGGGTTGTAAACAATGGTTGAAGGTGGAAACTGTTACGGAATTTGAGTTGGCGTAGTTTCGTGAAAGTCTCAAGTCTTGAAGATTGAAGGTGAAGAAAGTTGGATCATTTAACTCAATCTCAAGAAAGAAGAATTCAAAAGGATCAGGTATGTTTAACTAAAGATTTTGTGTGATCCGAATACTTCTTGTAGTGTAGAAACACTTGGAAGAATCTTTCATTGCATAAAAATCAAAAACTGGACTTGGGACATGTTCAGGATCCGGATCAGGTTGTTCGATCCGGATCCCGAAGGTGGTTCGTTCATACACCAGTTCAATCCGGATCGTAGCCTCTCTTGATCCGGATCCCGAACACTGAGTTTACCATCTTCCTTGAACGATCCGGATCAGGCTTCGCAATCCGGATCCCGAACGTTGATGTTTGGTGAACTGTATGAACGATCCGGATCAAGCACTTCGATCCAGATCCCGAACCTTCGTTTTTCTGGAACTGCCTGACTCGTTACGACGATCCGGATCACAGCTAATCCGATCCGGATCGCCGTCCGTAAAATTTCCAGAAATGTTAGGTTTTTGATTCTTATCTCCTTCCTAGGGTTTCTAACCTATAAATAGACCCTATGACTCTTTTTCTAGGGTTAATCCAAAAAGAAGGAAAATAGCCGTCATATTCTTATATCATCTTTTACGGCTCTAGATCCACACATAGAGAAGAAAGGAAATCATTAGAGAATACTCTATGTTTCTTCATCTATATTGATTAGTTTGATTCTAGGTTTTCATACTCACATCTTGAGTTGAATCAAACTAATGAATACTTAGATGGTATTTTCGATCTATCTTTGATCTAAGTATTCGGCGGATCATCACCACCAAAAACAACGATTTACCCTAAAAATCGGCGCGTGGATTCGCGTGTCCTTGTGGATTCAAGGTTCAACCGCTCTCGTGGATTCGGAGCGAGGCACGTTCGTGGATTCGAAGGGTGCTATTGGCATGTGAGACTGCGAAAGAAATCTGGGATGTTCTTCAGGTTACACATGAGGGAACTAACCTTGTGAAGATTCAGAAACTGCAAATGCTTACGAGCAAGTTTGACTCTATCTTGATGGCAGAAAATGAATCTTTCACGGACTACTATACACGATTGCAAGACATCGTAAACTCATGTGCTAACCTGGGAGAGAAGATTCCAGAATTTAAGATTGTAAGAAAGATCTTAAGAACTCTTCCTGAACGATTTCGCCCAAAGGTTACTGCCATTGAAACTATTAAACACCCGGACGAAATACGTGTAGAAGAATTAGTTGGTTCATTACAAACATATGAAATGACGTTTACTACTAACAATTCTTCTGGAAAGGCATCCACTTCTAAGTCTTCAGGTTATGCGTTGAAAACAACTAAGGAAGAAGACGCGGATACATCCTCCTCAGACGATGACGAGAACCTTTCTATGGAGAAATTTGAGAAGCAACTCGCTCTCTTGACAAGGAAGTTTCGCCGCAACTTTCGAAGGGGTAATTCAAGCAAATCTCCATCCTTCGGAAAGTCGATCAAAGGCAAGGGTACTTCAAGTTACAAGTCAAGAAAGCAAGAGAACTTCTCAAAGGATAAGAAAAGTTCAGAGGGACAACTACAATGCTTCAAATGTCGAGGCTACGGCCACATTGCAACGGAGTGTCCCAACAAGTATCCGGCAAAGAAGAAGGCGATGCAAGTCGTCACTTGGGATGACAACTCAACGTCAAATGAGTCGTCTTCAAGTGATGAAGAAAAGAGCTCCACGGCATTCCACGCGTCCATATCTTCACCCTTCATGTGCTTTATGGCAAGTACATCCGAGTCATTGTCCAACTCCACTGTTGAAAAGAATGCAACGGACAACGAATCGGATGATTCGGAAGGTGAAGATTTTGCTCTAGCCTATCACAGACCTTTACGGGATTCAAAGAAACCAGCTAAGCAAAACAAGGGGTTGAGAGGGAGATTGCAGGATCTCGAAGAAGAAGTAAAAAGGGTAACTTCTCTCTCGACCGATCTTGAAGTGGAAAGGGATAATCTGATAAAAGCAAATGTTTCCCTTCAAGAGTCCAATGAGCAACTCGAGAAGAATTATATAGATATGGTGAACAAAGCGAACTACTTCTTGAAGCTCTACGGCGAGGCCCGACGGGAAAAATTGGAAATGACAGAGACCATTTGCCAACTCAAGGATGACTTAAGCAATTTTCTTCTGGAAGGAGTAAGTTGGATAAACTTCTTGGTCTTGGTCAAACAAACAAGTTCGGCCTCGGATACAATCGAG
Organism: Tillandsia leiboldiana; assembly: GCA_029204045.2. Taxonomy (NCBI): domain Eukaryota; kingdom Viridiplantae; phylum Streptophyta; class Magnoliopsida; order Poales; family Bromeliaceae; genus Tillandsia; species Tillandsia leiboldiana. The sequence goes on along the minus strand of CM055062.1, from coordinate 24,158,499 downwards.
CTGAAGACAATTTTAGTTCGGTTGGGACAGCCTTTGTGCCTCAGTCGGTATCTCCTCCTCCGACACCGGAATTCACGACAACCAACGACAACAAGCCTACTTCATCCTCTTCGGAATCGTCAAGCACTAAGGTATGTTTTCGTTGTAATTTTGCAGGGCACATTGAAAGAAATTGCAAGATTAGAGCTCAAAGATCAAATCAACCACATATTGCAACTGCTACCAATAAGTTCACTCCCCGGAATTCAAAGAAGGATTTTTCAAAAGAAAAGAACGTTGGTAGTACTCCAAACAAGACGATGACAAAAGAAAAAGATCAATCAGACAAAACGTCTTCATCAAGGAAAATTTCTCAACCATTGCCGACATACTCCAAAACTCAAAAGGTTTGGGTATGCAAAGGTGAAATCCTTCCTTGTCTTTAATCGTTCTACGATTAAATGTTGTGTAGGTTATGTAGACTATTTTTTCTTTCTTTTGGCCAACTCGTCAACCATCTTTGGGAGGTAAATGGTATATTTTCTTGATGATTGATGATTTCTCTCGGTATTCTTGGGTAGCATTTTTAAAAGAGAAAGCTGATACTTTTGATTCTTTTCACGAGATTTGCCTTCATATTATGATTGAAAAGAATGAAAAGATCATTCGTGTTAGAAGTGATAGAGGTGGAGAATTCATTAATTCTAAATTCATTGACTTTTGTACTTCAAACGGTATTAAGCATGAATTCTCTGCACCCTATACACCTCAACAGAATGGTGTTGTTGAGCGCAAAAACAGGGTTGTTCAAGAGATGGCGCGTGTGATGCTTCATAGCCGGAATTTATCGCTACATTTTTGGGCTGAAGCTGTGAACACCGCTGTCTATGTCATTAATTGGGTGTTTTTGCGCCCGGGAACGTTAAATACACCATATGAACTATGGTGTGGTAGAAAACCCAACATCAAATATTTTCGCATCTTCGGGAGTCGGTGTTACATTTTACGTGACCGTGAAAATCTTGGAAAGTTTGACTCACGAAGTGTCGAAGGGATTTTCTTGGGGTATTCTACTAATAGTAGAGCATATCGAGTATTTAACTTGGAATCTAAGACGATCGTAGAATCTATAAATGTTAAAGTAGATGAAGCTTTTCACTTTGCATCTGAAAAAATCTACCCTCGATATTTCTCTAGATGATGATTCTCCTGCCGTTGCATCTTCTCATAATAATACTTCCAATATTAATGATGCATCTAATGGTTCTTCAAGTTTATCTAATGTGCAGGAATCATCTCATATATCTCCGAGTACTCCGTCTCAACAAACGCTACGAATCTCCAAGGATCATCCGGAATCGAATATTATTGGAGATCCACAAGAAGGAGTTAGAACTCGGAGGCAGTTGGTTTGTGGATTCGCTTGCTACGTATCTTTAATCGAACCAAAGAACATAGATGAAGCTCTTCAGGATGACTACTGGATTAAAGCAATGCAGGAAGAGCTCCATCAATTTGAGCGAAACAAAGTCTGGGAATTAACGAAGCCTCCAAAGCAACATAATGTGATAGGTACCAAATGGATTTTCAAGAACAAGAAGGATGAGGATGGTACTATCATCAGGAACAAGGCACGATTAGTTGCTCAAGGCTACTCTCAAGTAGAAGGTATAGACTTTGATGAAACATCATGTCACGCCCCGGGGTCGAAACTGCGACCCGGGCTCGCCAACAGATCCGCCACCTATGCCAAACCCGCATAGGCGAAGCGTCCTACCTGCAAAAAGAGCTACAGCTAACAGATATCAGAGCTAAAAGATAAAAGTGCTATAGAAATAAAATCAACCACTGTACAACTAAAGATGAAACAACAAGGTCCATCTCCCAAAAATGATAATCATACAATAACCTCGAGTACAAACTCATAGCTCAACAGGGAGATATCTCAAATAAAACATCAGTGTACCAGCTCTCAATACATCATATCCTCACTACATCAGTCTCTCAAAAGAGGAAATAAATACTAATCTACCGACTATACTGAAGATCTCCTCCAAGGGGGGGGGGGGGGGTACCGCTACTCTCCAATGGGTCAGGATCTAGCTCGCTACTTCCTCACCGCGCACAGCAACCGCAGAAACGGCAACACCCGCCAAGACTCTGCAAAACAAGGGAGAGAAAGGACAAAAGGGGGAAAAACCCCCGACGGGCGTGAGAACTACGCAAAAAGGGAGTTCTCAGTGGGTATCGCCACTAGGCCCGACGATCTGCCCACCAAGACCACTAGAGGCAAAAGATAACTAATGCAGTAAAACTTAAAGAAGAAGCAGAAGACACTCTACAGCTACCATGCCTCTATCTGAATGCTCAAATGGGGAAACTCTGATAAATATATGCAACACTCGCACACGAGGTGCTCAATCGACCCAATCGAGCTGACTGCCACATCGGGTCCAGTCAAACCTGCGCCCACCTACAACCACCTCCCGCTGACGGGCAGGAATTACGTAGGGCGTCCAAACGGACTAACTCGCTATCGAGTAGTGGCTCATGCAGGCTATAGTCAAAATCCATGCCCTCTCTCTTAGAATGGATAGACTCAAGATGCTCAACCTCTCACACAAAGGTCAAAGAACTCGCAACGACCACGGGACCACCGTCAAAACCCCGAACGGTTCCCAACAACACTAGTACTGGTCTAAACACAACTGAAAGTATGCATCAGTGTCTAGAAGCCTGCCTAAATAACCCAATCCGACCACCAGTAGACACTGGTACTGCCTGCTCTGCCTGCCGCAACGGGTATGCCAGCTGATGCATAACACCGAAGCAAAGGAGTCTCAAGGACTCAAAGTCTGTCTGGCTCTGCCTGCCGCAACGGGTATGCCAGCTGATGCATAACACCGAAGCAAATGAGTCTCAAGGACTCAAAGTCTGTCTGACGCACACTCCGGAGTGGTACTCGAGGGGAGCGACCCCACACGAGTAAAGTAAGTAGCCGAAAGTAATATGATGTAGCAGGACTGGATCGTGACTCCGATCAAGTAGGAAAAAACCCTCTACAGAAGATAGCCCGATCCCTAAACGGATACAACAGTAAATGATAAGTGGAAACTCCATCCACTAGAGGAAGGTCTAATACCCAAATCTGATACATCAATAAATATCCGGTCAACCGCCCAATATCCGCGGTTGCCGCAATACCCTGCCGTCCATAACCAAAGTACTATAACCGACCTCCGGTCAACCGCCCAAAGTCCGCAGTCACCGCCAAAACCCTGCCAGCCGCAATCCAGCACAACCCGTCCCTGTCACCAATGTCCCTGCTATACTACCCCAGACCCCTGCTCGCACCCGAGCAACACAGACCGCCTGACTAACAAGAAGGAGAAAGGAATAACATGGTTTCTCCTAAGTCAAGTTCCAATATGTAGTGCAGCAGTAAAAGATGGCCTAACTATATGTCCATACACATATGTCCATACAAGCATGCATTTGTCCTCAAGAAGAATAAAGAAAATAAACCTCATGCCGGAATTAGCAATGACCATACCTGTCCATGATTTTCGATCCATAATCACTCCTTGGAGTAGAACCTGCACATAACTACATAATCCTATCCCATTGTATAAAACCAGCCTCATAAAAGGGTTATATGCTAACATGGCATGATAATTAATCATATAGGGTAACCTTGCCTTAGGTAAGCTTCCATTAATCATCAACATAAATGTCTGATTAATACCATTGTCATAATATGAATAATTAACTTGCAATTCCCATAAATCAACATTGTTAAGCTTACCAATCAATCCCAGGTATTGTACCCTACACCTGCATGCAATTCTAACATATAGAGTTAGAGAACCGTCCACCGGTTCTCGGAACAAAGCACCCACCTGAAAAGCTGACTGTCCAAAGTCCCAACAGCTGAAAACACCAGATAACTCTAATCCCTTGCTCCAATAAGTTCAGCACACCCGTAATTCTCCTGGCACAATACAAAGTCCACTATTACACATACATTCCAAAATCTGCTCTCACACACACATACAACAACAGTCCCAGAAATGCTTAATTTTCACCTGCAACAAGAGCCCAGAAAATTCCCAGAAAAATATCACCGCGATCCTCGCGTCGATAGCTTCGCAACGGTAGCTTGCACGCCCAAATCTGAGTTCGGTAAGCCAAGATATAAATTCGACAAGGTGGTACACTCACAAGATTTCAGCACAAAAAGACTGTAGCACTGTACACAGAGAAACAGTGATTTCACCTCTGATGAAATCTCAGAAAAATCCAAGAAAAATACGAGCGCGTTCCTTGCGATCTGTAGATGAAAAAGTTGTATAAGCTCGTTTCCGGCTGATGCTTGTGCGCAAAGATATGGCCAAAACACCTCGATGCTGCCCCACAAAGCCAAACAGAAAATGGGTCACAGTGTTGCCTCGGGATCCGTGCCAAGGAGTTAAAATCAGAATGCGCGATCAAAATAAAAGATGAAGCCCTACCTGTCATGAAGCCAACAGCGCAAAAATCACAGAAAAAGGAGCTCGGGGTAGACCAGCGGAGCTAAAACACCGCTGCTGCGCCGAAGAAGAACACAGGAAATGCAAACGTCGCGCCGCGCCGTAAAATCCAAAAACTCGGGATTCGAGCCTTCTAAAATTCTGAAACTTGGCGGGTGTAATCTTCACTTCATGGAGAAGATTTCTCCTTCTCATCACCCTTCGAGCTGAGAGATCGAAGGGGTCGAAAATGCCCCTTGAAGAGCCCTCGGGATGCAACTTAAGGGAAAACCAGAAAAAGCTTTTGCAAAAATTCCCAACAAGTCCCCTAAATTTTCGCTGCGCCTGGAGCACGTGCGCCCGCCAATGGCAGAGCGCCACATGGCCCCAACCACCGTGCACCGCCCGTGCACCGCGCACGCCGCACCAGCCCGCACGTCGCGTACGCACCTGCTCCACCCATTGCGTGGACCGCGCGCACAAAGCCTCACCAATCAACAGCCGCCACGCGTCGGTCGGTCCACCGTGCACCCGAGAACTCCGTGGACCGCGCGCTGTGAGCCGCCCAACCACCATCCGCCACGTGGCACCGCCACGGTGCAACGCCCGGGCCGTGGACCAGCGCGCCTGCCCGAGGCCGCCGCGCGCTGCCCGCGCCCTGCCCGTGCCGCGTGCGGCCAGCTGTGCCGCCTGCCCGAGGCCGCGCCGCCGCCCGCCGGCGCTGCCCGCCGCCGCCGCCGCCGCCGGCGATAGCCGAGTTACTGTTCCGGCCAGTTAACAGTACCCGAGCACCAAAAATACAAGTAAATAGCCCATCTTGACCGTTTTGCGCGCTGATTCCAAATCCGTCGTCCATTTTGCCAAATTCCAATCCTATAATTTGCCGGAGGCTCCCGAAATGTATTTTTAATCCGAATTTCGTGCCGAGCCTAAATTTGATATCCACTCTGCGCGTAAACTCTTCTAAACATCCGACGGGGTCCCCCGATTACCCACGTGATCCATTTTAACCCCGAGTCCATCTCTTGTGTCCCAATTGGCGCGCGAACACCGCCGACATGCCACGTAGGATTCCAGAAGCTGCTGGTCACACTGTAGAAGCCCTGCAAAATCCGGGTCACCACATCCTCCCCCACTAAAAAGAAAGTTTCGTCCTCGAAACTAGAGCAACTCCAATGAGTCTCAGAACCAGGGGTTGATACCCACACACTGCCGGCCCCAGCTCCCAAGTCACCAATCACCACCCCGTGATTACTCAGCAACAACATCAGCAACAACCAGAACGGCATAGCCCGATCGCACAATTCCCTCACCTCACGAGCCGGAATTCGCAACGGTCTCACAGACCCCAAAAGGAACGAGTCAAACACGGGCGAGGGGTCCAAAACATAACACTCCAGAGCTGAGACGCAGAAAAACCTCAAAAACTCCAACAAAAGGCGGGGGGAAAAGGAACAAATAGCCCGAGCAACACGCTCTAACATCACTCCAAACCAACTCAACCCAAGCGACCCGAAACACATCACACAAACACCTGCACAGAAAAGGGGCCCTAACAAGCGGGGGTTCATACTCAGTCACCCTCAAACTCAACCCAAGCGGATTGCTCACCGCAGCAGCCTTTCATCAAAAGGGATCCTCAGGGACACAACTCAAACCCTGCACACAAGGATGCCCCCACACAGTGCCAGCTATAGAACCGTCAAACTCGACTCCCAAATAGCTCTTCTGCTCCAGGCATCCGCCACCACAGTGGCTCTGCCGGGGTGATACTGGATGCTCAAAAATCCAATGGTGGCTCTACAGCCACAACGGGAGGATCATATACTCACAAATCCATCTCCCACCACTGACTAGGTTAGAATCGGCGCTGGTACCAATCTCATCACCCGGTCATCAAGCTCTGCTGGCACTATCCAGTCCAAAACTCCTCACCCCAACATGACTGTCGATCTCGGCCAGTCTTAATAGCATCCACTTTGGCCGAATTTCCACCGCCGCCCCTTCGGCTAGAATAAGTAATCAGGAAGATATGCTCTCGAAGCTAAAACTTGCACCACAATGACTTGGCAAAAAGCTTCTTCCCCACAGACCTTGTCACACCATATACAATGCTGCACACGCTCTAAATCAATCAGGGAGGGGGGGGGGGTAAACAAAAATTTTCCTGGAGGATGCCGCTATCAAACCGTTCAAGGCCAGCTGAAACACAGAATTCTCAATCTTAAGGCAACAAGGCATTAGTCTTCCATTGGCTTCACTGTACTCGTAATGCCCCTAGCGTCTCTTGAACGCCATCTTGGCGAAACCTGTCAACTGAAAATCCAAACTGGTGCAGGCATCACAATCGACCGACTGCCGGGCAGAACTCCATCAAAAGGCCCTAAATAATACCTGGACCTGACTGGGCTCCAATCACAAAGGGCTCTCACCGTCGTGTATCAACGACGTGACACTAGGTCAAAACAGACCCTCCATCCTGTTACGGAATTTGAGTTGGCGTAGTTTCGTGAAGTTTCAAAGTCCTGAAGATTGAAGGGTGAAGAAAGTTGGATCATTTAACTCAATCTCAAGAAAGAAGAATTCAAAAGGATCAGGTATGTTTAACTAAAGAATTTGTGTGATCCGAATACTTCTTGTAGTGTAGAAACACTGGAAGAATCTTTCATTGCATAAAAATCAAAAACTGGACTTGGGACATGTTCAGGATCCGGATCAGGCTGTTCGATCCGGATCCCGAAGGTGGTTCGTTCATACATCGTCGCAATCCGGATCGTAGTCTCTTGATCCGGATCCCGAAACGTTGATTTACCATCTACCTTGAACGATCCGGATCTTGCTTCGCAATCCGGATCCCGAACGTTGATGTTTGGTGAACTGTATGAACGATCCGGATCGTAGTCACATGATCCGGATCCCGAACCTTCGTTTTTCTGGAATTGGCTTTTCGTTATGACGATCCGGATCTCAGTTATCACGATCCGGATCGCCGTCCGTAAAATTCCAGAAATGGCAGGTTTTTGATTCTTATCTCCTTCCTAGGGTTTCTAACCTATAAATAGACCCTATGACTTTCTTTCTAGGGTCAATCCACATAGCCGTCATTTTCATATATCATCTTATACGGCTATAGATCCACATAGAGAAGAAAGGAAATCATTAGAGAATACTCTATGTTTCTTCATCTATATTGATTAGTTTGATTCTAGGTTTTCATACTCACATCTTGAGTTGAATCAAACTAATGAATACTTAGATGGTATTTCCGATCTATCTTTGATCTAAGTATTCGGCGGATCATCACCACCCAAAAACAACGATTACCCAAAAATCGGCGCGTGGATTCGCGTGTCCTTGTGGATTCAAGGTTCAATCGCTCTCGTGGATTCGGAGCGAGGCACGTTCGTGGATTCGAAGGGTGCTATTGGGTGAAGACCGTGGATTCGGTCGGACGTCGTGGATTCGACGTTGGACGCCGTGGATTCGGCGTTGGGCGCAGATCGTGGATTCGAGAAGCGTCTGGAGCGAGCGGAGAAGATCCTCTAGGAGCGTATGGAAAAGGTTGAGTCGTAAGTGTGTACGGTAAATCACCTTGTACGTGTTTTAATTCTAGTGGATTTCTGCCGTGTTATCGGTCCCGTGGTTTTTTACTCCGGTGATGGAGTTTTTCCACGTAAAAATCTTGCGTGTTATTTTTATTTCCGCATTGGGTTTTTATCGCAACGATTTTTGAGTGTTTATACGTTTACACCTATTCACCCCCCTCTAGGTGTTTCTTCCCCTATTTAGATCCATTATATACGACCCAACAAGTGGTATCAGAGCGGGAATAGGGTTGTAACAATGGTTGAAGGTGGAAACATCAATCGACCCCCTTTCTTTGATGGAACAAATTATGCGTACTGGAAAGTACGGATGAAAGCCTTTTTATCTTCCATCGACGAAAGGGTGTGGCATTCAATTGAATCAGGATGGACTAATCCAACTGAACTTATCTCTGATGTTCACACCTTAAAACCTAGGTCGAAATGGACCAAGGAAGAGTTTGAGTTATCTTCTTACAATGGCAAGGGAATTAATGCTATTTTTAATGCCTTATCTCAAACTGAATTCTCTCGCGTCTCGGCATGTGAGACTGCGAAAGAAATCTGGGATGTTCTCCAGGTTACACATGAGGGAACTAACCTCGTGAAGATTCAGAAACTGCAGATGCTTACGAGCAAGTTTGACTCTATTTTGATGGCAGAAAATGAATCTTTCACGGACTACTATACACGATTGCAAGACATCGTAAACTCATGTGCTAATCTGGGAGAGAAGATTCCAGAATTTAAGATTGTAAGAAAAATCTTAAGAACTCTTCCTGAACGATTTCGCCCAAAGGTTACTGCCATTGAAACTATTAAACACCCGGACGAAATACGTGTAGAAGAATTAGTTGGTTCATTACAAACTTATGAAATGACTTTTAATACTAACAATTCTTCTGGAAAAGCATCCACTTCTAAGTCTTCAGGTTATGCGTTGAAAACAACTAAGGAAGAAGACGCGGATACATCCTCCTCGGACGATGACGAGAACCTTTCTATGGAGGAATTTGAGAAGCAGCTCGCTCTCTTGACAAGGAATTTCGCCGCAACTTTCGAAGGGGTAATTCAAGCAAATCTCCATCCTTCGAAAGTGGAACAAAGGCAAGGGTACTCCAAGTCACAAGTCAAGAAAGCAGAGAACTTCTCAAAGGATAAGAAAAGTTCAGAAGGACAACTGCAATGCTTCAAATGTCGAGGCTACGGCCACATTGCAACGGAGTGTCCTAACAAGTATCCGGCAAAGAAGAAGGCGATGCAAGTCGTCACTTGGGATGACAACTCAACGTCAAATGAGTCGTCTTCAAGTGATGAAGAAAAGAGCTCCACGCATTCCACGCGTCCACATCTTCACCATTCATGTGCTTTATGGCAAGTACATCTGAGTCATTGTCCAACTCCACTGTTGAAAAGAATGCAACGGACAATGAATCGGATGATTCGGAAGGTGAAGATTTGCTCTAGCCTACCACAGACTTTTGAGGGACTCAAAGAAAGTGGCTAAGCAAAACAAGAGTTTGAGAGGGAGATGCATGATCTCGAAGAAGAAGCAAAAAGAGCGACTTCTCTCTCAAACGCTCTTGAAGTGGAAAGGGAAAACCTGATAAAAAAAATGCTTCCCTTCAAGAGTCCAATGAGCAACTTGAAAAGGAACATACAAATCTGGTGGATAACGCGAATCACTTTTCAAAGCTCTACAACGAGGCTCGACAGGATAACCTGGAAATGACAAAGACCATTTTCCAACTCAAGAATGACTTACAGCGATTCTCTTCAGGAAGGAGTAAGTTGGATAGACTTCTTGGTCTTGGTCAATCAAATAGGTTCGGCCTCGGATACACTCAAACTGGAAACAGTCCAAGTTCGAGTGAGACAGTTTTTGTGCCTCAGTCGGTATCTCCTCCTCCGACACCCGAATTCAAGACAAACAACGACAACAAACCTACTTCATCCTCTTTGGGATCGTCAAGATCTAAGGTATGTTTTCGTTGTGGTGTTTCAGGGCACATAAGAAGATATTGCAAGACGGGAGTCGAACGCTCATCTCAAGCACCTCTTGCATCAACTACCAAAAAGGCTCCTTTCCGGAAATCAAAGCAAACTTTTCAAATGAAAAGAGACTTGGTAGTTCACCGCGCAAGACGACTTCATCAAGGAGCAACAATCGTTTTAACAAGACGCTTTCACCTAGGCACAAAACTTCACGACCATTACAGACGCACTCCAAAAGGTTTGGGTGCGCAAAGGTGAAATTTTCCCTTGTCTTGTTTCCAATATTTCCTTGCATGCATATGATAGCTCGTCTTGGTATCTGGATAGCGGGTGTTCCCGTCACATGACCGGTGACAAAAATAGTTTTCAAAATCTTGAGAAATCTCCGGAGGACACGTTGTTTTCGGAGACGGTCGATCTTCCAAAATTGTTGGAAAAGGGACGGTAGCTATTCCAGATGGCCCGATTTTGAAAAACGTCTTATTGTTGATGGCCTTAAACTAACCTCATAAGCATAAGTCAACTTGCGACAATTTTTTT
>CM055062.1:24052313-24147793 GCA_029204045.2 Tillandsia leiboldiana | reverse complement strand
AACCAAATATTGATCTCGATTTCATACTCGACTAAATAGTCAAATAAGATAAAAACTATACCAAGAGATCATTGAGAGAGAAATTGACTTTGATCACTTTAAGAAATGACTTAATTGACATAAATGATCATTGCATCAACTGAAATATTATGATATCTAAAGCATAATAAATTTCTAAACATATAAAAGGATGCAGTTAAAGTCAATAAAACTAATGCTCAATTAATGTTCTATGTACAAGCATAGGTAAAGAACAAAAACACAAAAACAAAACCTAACCTAAGGATTGGTTTCAAAAAGAAATTATTTCAAGGAAAGCATTCCAATTGCCTTACGCAAATGAATAAAACGTTTTTGATCCAAAGGTTTTGTTAGAAAGTCAGCTAATTGATCATCAGTTGGAATGTAGGAAAGTTGAAGAATATTTGATTCAACTAGCTCTCTAAGAAAATGATATCTAAGTTCAATGTGTTTGTCCTTGAGTGCAACACAGGGTTTTTTGAAATATTTATAGCACTAGTGTTGTCACATAAAATTGTTACCGAAGTTGCTGAAATTCGGAAGTCGCTCAACACGCTTTTCATCCAAATAAGTTGGGTTGAACAACTACCCGCTGAGATATATTCCGCTTCGGCAGTCGAGAGTGCAATGCAGTTCTGTTTTTTACTATGCCATGCAACAAGACAATGGCCAAGATAGAAACATGCACCACTCGTACTTTTCCGATCATCCACTGATCCTGCCCAATCGGCATCTGAATATCCTATAATGTCAAGACTTGTTCCCATAGGATACCAAATTCCGAAGTTTACAGTTCCTTTGACGTACCGGATGATCCGTTTCACCGCTTTCAGGTGATCCTCCTTTGGTGCTGACTGATATCTCGCGCAGACCCCAACACTAAAGGATATGTCCGGGCGACTAGCCGTGAGGTAGAGTAGACTTCCAATCATACTTCGATAAAGTTTCTCGTCTACACTTTCACTAAGAGATTCACTTCCTAATCCCTTATTGCTAGTTCCCATAGGAGTCGGAAAATCTTTAGAATCTTCTAATCCGAATTTCTTTACCAACTCCTTTGCATACTTGGATTGACACAGATGGATGCCTTCATCATTTTGTTCACTTGCAATCCAAGAAAGTATGTCAGTTCGCCCATCATAGACATCTCAAATTCGCTTTCCATGGTTTCTGCGAATTTAGAAGCATCATTATCCTTTGTTGCTCCAAATACAATGTCATCGACATAGATTTGTGCAACAATGAAGTTATCCTGATAATGCTTCACAAAGAGAGTCCGGTCTGCTCCCCCTCGAGTATAGCCCTTTTCCAAAAGGTGCTTTGTCAACCTTTCATACCATGCTCGCGGTGCTTGTTTTAAACCGTAAAGAGCCTTTTTCAAACGAAAAACATGGTTAGGTTGTTTATGGTCTACAAAACCTTTCGGTTGAGCCACATAAACTTCCTCGTTTAAATACCCATTTAAAAACGCGCTCTTAACGTCCATTTGAAATAACTTTATTTTAAAATGACAAGCAATAGCGAATAAGATACGAATGGACTCGAGTCTAGCTACAGGGGCGAAAGTTTCATCAAAGTCTATACCTTCTATTTTAGAGTAGCCTTGAGCAACTAGACGTGCTTTGTTCCTGATGATGGTACCATCCTCATTTTTCTTATTCTTGAAAATCCATTTAGTACCAATCACGTTGTGTTGCATCGGAGGCTTCGTTAATTCCCAGACTTTGTTTCGTTCGAACTGATGGAGCTCTTCCTGCATTGCTTCAATCCAGTAGTCATCCTGAAGAGCTTCATCGACGTTCTTTGGTTCGATTAAGGAAACGTAACAAGCGAATCCACAAACCAACTGTCTCCGAGTTCTGACTCCTTCATGAGGGTCTCCAATAATGTTCGTTTCTGGATGATCCTTGGAGATTCTTAACGTTTGAGGTAACGGAGTCCTCGGGGAAACATGTGATGAATCCTGCATGTCAGATAAACTAGAAGAGCCATTAGATGCATCATTAATATTGGAAGTATTATCATGAGAAGATGCATTTACAGGAGTATCATCATCAATAGAGACATCAGGGGTAGATTTTTCAGATGCAGAGTGAAAAGCTTTATCTACTTTAACATTTATAGATTCTACAATCGTTTTTGATTCCAAGTTAAATACCCGATATGCTCTACTGTTTGTAGAATAACCCAAGAAAATCCCTTCGTCACTTCGAGAGTCAAATTTACCAAGATTTTTGCGGTCACGTAAAATGTAACACCGACTCCCAAAGATACGAAAATATTTGATGTTTGGTTTTCTACAGAACCATAGTTCATATGGTGTATTTAAGGTTCCCGGGCGCAAATAAACTCGATTAATAACATAGACGGCGGTGTTCACTGCTTCAGCCCAAAAATATAGCGGTAAATTCGGGCTATGAAGCATAACACGTGCCATCTCTTGAACAACCCTGTTTTTTGCGCTCGACTACACCATTCTGTTGAGGTGTATAGGGTGCTGAGAATTCATGTTTAATGCCGTTGGAAGTGCAAAAATCAATGAATTTAGAATTTATGAATTCTCCACCTCTATCACTTCTAACACGAATGATCTTTTCATTCTTTTCAATCATAATACGAAGGCAAATCTCGTGAAAAGAATCAAAAGTATCAGCTTTCTCTTTTACAAATGCTACCCATGAGTATCTAGAGAAATCATCAACCAATAAGAAAATATACCATTTACCTCCCAAGGATGGTTGACGTGTCGGCCCCATAAGATCCATATGCAAAAATTCTAAGGGCCGTTTAGTACCAACGTGGTTCAAGTTCTTGTGTGCAGTCCTGGATTGTTTTCCCTTTTCACAACCACCACACACAATGTTTTGTTTAAGTGAAAGTTTTGGAACCCCCTTGACCACGTCTTTGTTTGAAATTCTAGCAAGTTTCTTAAAATTTATGTGACCTAGCCTTTCATGCCAAAGTGTTTTATTATTCAAAGAGGCTAAGTTACAGTTTTCAGAAATTTTATTGGGAACAACATAACAATTGTTTTCAGATCTAACCCCCTTTAAAAAGAAAACATGGTCCTTATCAGTTACAATGCATTCAACAGATGAAAAATTAACTAAAAAATCATTGTCACAAAGTTGACTGATACTTATGAGGTTAGTCTTAAGGCCATCAACAAATAACACATTATTCAGAATCGGGCCATCTGGAATAGCTACTGTTCCTTTTCCAATAATTTTGGAAGACTGACCGTCTCCGAAAACTACAAGTCCTCCGGAGATTTTCTCAAAATTTTGAAAACAGTTTTTGTCACCGGTCATGTGACGGGAACAACCGCTATCCAGATACCAAGACGAATTATCATATGCATGCAAGAAAATATTAGTAACAAGACAAGGGAAGATTTCACCTTTGCGTACCCAAACCTTTCGAGTTTTGGTGTACGTCGGAAATGATTGTGAAGTTGATACCTTTGGTGAAAGCGTCTTGTTTGATCCATCGCTTTTCCTTGACGTCGTCGTCTTGTTTGATGAACTACCGAGGCTCTTTTCCTTCGAATAATTTGCATTTGATTTCTGAGGAATCACCTTTTTGGTAGTCGTTGCAAGAAGTGCTTGAGTTGAGCGTTTGGCTCCCATCTTGCAATTTCTCCTTATGTGCCCTACAATACCACAGCGAAAACATACCTTGGTGCTTGACGATCCCGAAGAGGGTGAAGTAGGTTTGTTGTCGTCGTTTGTCATCAATTCCGGTGTCGGAGGAGATACCGACTGGGGCACAAAGACTGTCCCACTCGAACTAGGAATGTCTCCAGTTTGAGTGTATCCGAGGCCGAACCGATTTGTTTGACCGAGACCAAGAAGCTTATCCAACTTACTCCTTCCAGAAGAAAATTGCTTTAACTCATCCTTGAGTTGGAGAATGGTCTCTGTCATTTCCAATTTTTCCTGTCGAGCCTCGCCATAGAGCTTCGAGAAGTAATTCGCTTTGTTCACCATATCTACATAATTCTTCTCGAATTGCTCATTGGACTCTTGAAGGGAAACATTTATTTTAATCAGATTATCCCTTTCCACTTCAAGAGCGTTTGAGAGAGAAGATGCCCTTTTTGCTTCTTCTTCAAGATCCTGCAATTTCCCTCTCAAACTCTTGTTTTGCTTTGCCAGTTTCTTTGAATCCCTCAAAAGCTTATGGTAGGCAAGAGCAAAATCTTCACCTTCAGAATTATCCGATTCATCGTCCGTTGCAGTCTTTTCAACAGTGAAGTTGGACAATGACTCGGATGTACTAGCCATTAAGCACATGAAGGGTGAAGATGTGGACGCGTGGAATGCCGTTGCGTTGTTCTCTTCATCACTGGAAGATGACTCATTTGACGTAGAGGTGTCATCCCAAGTGACGGCTGGCATCGCATTCTTCTTGGACGGATTCTTATTCGGACACTCCGTTGAGATATGGCCGTATCCTCGGCACTTGAAGCATTGGACTTGTCCTTCTGAGCTTTTCTTATCCTTTGAAAAACTCTCTTGCTTTCTTGACTCTTGGCTTGAAAAACCTTTGCCTTTCTTCCACTTTCCGGAGGATGAGGTTTTACTTGAATTACCCCTTCGGAAGTTTCGGCGAAAATTTCTTGTCAAGAGAGCAAGCTGTTTCTCAAAGTCCTCCATAGATAGGTTCTCGTCATCGTCTGAGGAGGATGAATCCGTGTCTTCTTCTTTTGTTGTTTTCAATGCAAAACCTGAAGACTTAGAAGAGGATGCCTTTCCAGAAGAATAGTTAGTAGGAAAAGTCATTTCATATGTTTGAAGTGAACCAACTAGTTCTTCTACACGGATTTCGTCCGGGTGTTTGATTGTTTCAATGGCTGCGACCTTTGGGCGAAATCATTCAGGAAGAGTTCTTAATATCTTTCTTACAACTTTAAATTCTGGAATCTTCTCTCCCAAATTAGCACATGAGTTTACGATGTCTTGCAATCGTGTATAATAGTCTGTGAAAGATTTATTTTCTGCCATGAAAAAAGAGTCAAATCTGCTCGTAAGCATTTGCAGCTTTTGAATCTTCACAAGGTTAGTTCTCTCATGTGTAACTTGAAGAACATCCCAGATTTCTTTCGCAGTCTCACATGCCGAGACGCGAGAGAACTCAGTTTGAGACAAGGCATTAAATAGAGCGTTAATTCCTTTGCCATTGTAAGAAGATAATTCTATCTCTTCCTTGGTCCATTTCAACCTAGGTTTGATTGTGTGAACATCAACAATAATTTCAGTTGGATTAGACCATCCTAATTCAATTGATTACCACACCCGTTCGTCGATGGAAATTAAAAAGGCTTTCATCCGTACTTTCCAGTACGCATAATTTGTTCCATCGAAGAACGGAGGTCTGTTGATGTTTCCACCTTCAACCATTGTTTACAACCCTATTCCCTCTCTGATACCACTTGTTGGGTTATGTATAATTGGATCTAAATAGGGGAAAAAACACCTAGAGGGGTGAATAGGTGTAAACAATAAACACTCAAAAATCTTTGCGATATAAAACCCAATGCGGAAAAATAAATAACACACAGAGATTTTTACGTGGAAAACTCCAATCTGGAGTAAAAAACCACAGGACCGATAACACGGTGAAATCCACTAGAATTAACACACGTACAAGGTGATTTACCGTACACACTTACGACTCAACCTTTTCCATACGCTCCTAGTAGATCTTCTCCGCTCGCTCCGCAACGCTGCTCGAATCCACGATTAGCGTCCAACGCCGAATCCACGGCGTCCAACGTCGAGTCCACGATGTTACGGCGTTTTGTGTTGGCATATTTCGTGAGTTGAGTCGGAGTCTTGAAGTGATGAAATTGTCAATCAGCAATTGAAGACTCAGAGAAGATTCAACAAGATCTCAAGTTGACACTCAGTGTTTTGAGTCTTGAAGATTGAAGTTGAAGAATTGTGGATCATATACATCAATCTTAAAGAAAATGGATTCGGATTGATCAGGTACGTTTAACTAAATAATTTTGGTGATCCGAATACATTTGTGTAGTTTAGAAACACTTGGATAAGTTTTCATTGCTTAAAAATAAAAAACTGGACAAATTAGATGTTCAGAGTCCAGTTCAGAATTTCTGATCCTGAACCGATCCGGATCAGAATTCCGATCCGGATCAGAATTCCGATCCGGATCCCGAACCTTGTTTTTTCAGGAATTGCTGAAAAAAGACGACGATCAGGATCGCCGTAAATCCGATCCGGATCGTCGTGCGGGAAAAATTTTGTTAAGTCAGTTTTTGATGCTTATCTCTTTCCAAAGGTTTCTAAACTATAAATAGACATTTAGGGTTTCTCAAAAACTACCGATTAATTAATTAAACACTTGAGAGCAACCCTAGAGGCTAGGTTTTTATCGTTCTTCTTTATAGCCTCTTTTAGGTCAATTCGACGGTTCTTTCAAGAACATATCTTTTGTCGAATTGATCTAATCTTTGCTTAGAGATTTCTTTTACGGTTCCTCAATGAGAATCTAAGCAAAGGATCACCATCGAAGCCAATATTCTTACCGGCTGAGTTTGCGTCGTGGATTCGACGTGGCATCGTGGATTCGGTGTGCTAAAGGCGTTTCGTGGATTCGAAACGTGTGCTCGTGGATTCGAGTGGCGTTCGTGGATTCGAACGTGTGCAGTGGACGTGCAATCGGTGAGCGCAAGGTCCGAAGAAGTTGAAGGAGGGGTTTGAGTCCGTGGAGTCGGTAATCACCTTGTTATTCTTCTTTTCTTAGTGGATTGTTATTGCGTGTTGGTCCCGTGGTTTTTCTCCTGGATTGGAGTTTCCACGTATATCTCGGTGTGCTATTTTTATTTTCCGCATTGGTTTTTATTTTGCACTGAGATTGGTTTTATAAGTATTACACCTATTCACCCCCCCTCTAGTTGTTTGATAGTACCTATTTAGATCTTTGGGGATCCAAAAACCTACAATTGGTATCGGAGCGGGTTTTAGGTTTATCTATCATGTCGGGTGAAAGTGGTAATATTTTTAGACCTCCTCTTTTTGATGGGACCAATTATGCTTATTGGAAAGTGCGGATGAGAGCGTTTCTCATCTCAATTGATGAGCGGGTATAGCAAACCGTGGAATACGGTTGGGTGCATCCTGTTGAGGAAGTAGGAAATTCTACTACCCCAAAACCTCGCTCTAGATGGTCCAAAGAGGAAATTGAAAGATCTTCTTACAATGGGAAAGGTATGAACGCTTTATATAATTATCATTCCTCGACTGAATTTACACGAATTTTCGCGTGTGAAACCGCGAAGGAAATTTGGGATATTCTCAAAATTACACATGAGGGTACTAATCTTGTAAAAATTCAAAAGCTCCAGATGCTTACAAGTCAATTTGACTCTATTCATATGGAAGAGCATGAATTGTTTACAGATTATTACACTAGACTTCAAGATGTAATTAATACATGTGCTAATTTAGGAGAAAAGATCCCGGAGTCGAAAATTGTAAGAAAGATACTTCGGACTCTTCCGGAACGGTTTAGGGCAAAGGTTACCGCTATTGAAACCGTTAGTCATCCGGATGAGATGAGTGTAGAGGAATTAGTAGGTGCTTTGCAAACTTATGAAATGACTTTTCCTACTAATCAAGTTTCTTCCAAGTCTTCTTCTAAGCTTACAGGTATTGCATTCAAATCAACAAAGGAAGAAGATGGCGAATCAAGTTCCGATGATGAAATCTCTTTTGCCGATTTTGAAGAACAATTGGCGCGGATCACAAAGAAATTTCGTCGGAAATTTTGGAAGAATCGAACCGATGGATCTTCATCCACGAAACCATCTAAAGGATCATCGGGTTCTAAATCCTCTAAACTCAAAGGCGTTGCAAAACCTTCTAAAGAAAAAGAAAAAGATGATTTCGAAGGGGAAATCCAATGCTATAGATGCAAAGGCTACGGCCATATTTCAACGGATTGTCCTTCTCCAAAATCATATAAAAAGAAGGCTTTGCAAGCGAAAACTTGGGACGATTCTACATCTAATGAATCGACCTCAAGTAAAGAGGAAAAAGTTGTTGCTGTTCATGCCTCTCAAATTCCCTCTTCTAATTTGTGTTTATCATCTTTAGTCACTGACTCTACTCCTTTGATTTTGTATGAAACATCAACAACCGGCGGAGAGTCATCAAGTGAGGGGGAGTCGGACAAGGAAGAACTCGTTGAGGCATATCAACAACTTCTTGCGGAATCAAAGAAGATGGCCAAGCATATTAAGAAGTTGAGGAAACAACGACTTGAGATTCAAGACGAGAATCATGCTTTAAAGATCAAACTTCATGATCTCGAGGAGGAACGAGAGCTTTTATTGGATAATAATAAAATCCTCCAAGAAAAGATAAATCAATCGGAAACGATCGTTAATTCCCACATTAACAAGATTGGTTTTCTAGAAAAACAGTTTGAGGAAATTCATGTCACCAACCAAGCTTTGACCAAGCAAGTTCATCAACTCAAATCCGACATACAAAGGCTTTCAACCGGTTTCAAAAACCTTGACGGTATGTCCGGATTAGGTCAAACAAGCAAGGTTGGTTTGGGATTTAAAAAGAACCAAACTGTGAAGGCTTCAAGTTCCACAACTAAATTGAAAGGAAGAACTTGTCACCAATGTGGACTTGAAGGACACTTGATGAAGACGTGCCCGAAAAAGAGAAAGAAGAATTCTTCGGCAACTTTATCTACGGAGCGAACTCAACGGAATCAAAAGACACATCAAGTTAAAGGAGTTCACTCAACCCACCAAAGGTCCGAGCCACAACATCAATCATACAAGTGGATCATTGCGAGGCAAAGACCTAAGGTGGACCAACAGTCAAAGCTACCATCTCCCGGCCACAACGAATCAAGACAACCCAAAATCCGACGATTTTGGATTCGGAAAGGTGATATCTTTCCTTGTCTTAAGTTCTAAATAGCTTATGACTGTATGTAATGCTTTGATTGGTTTTCCTTTCATATTTTTCTTAATCTCTGCATTACATGTTTTCAATGCTCTTTGTTTTTATGTTTTGTTTTTGAACAAAAGGGTTTTAACGAACAAGTGCATTGAATAAAAAGGGTTTCACGGTCAATCACTCCAATTTAATTTTATATGAATTATCAACTTTACTCTATAATCATAATTCTTGAAGATGCTTCATTATAGGAGTTTTTGATAGTTATAAGCATCAAATTTTAGAAATCATGTGTGATCTTTAGATGCTTAATCTATCTCGGTTGTGTGAATTCATTGTGACAAACGTGAGACAACCGATAGACTAAAATTTGGGATTTAATTCTTTCACGTAAGAGATTGCATTCTTACAAGGGTAAATAAATGAATTGTAAAAGATGTGGAAAGAGTTACATCCGAAAGGAGTGTGAAAACTACCACCACATGTTGGAAAGAGCTGCCACCCCGGTCGTCCGGTTTGTGTGTGAAGCTATCACATGTTTTGGATGCTAGAAAAATATTTTTGAAATTTTTTAGATGAAGCATTCGGAGATTTAAATTCAAAGTTCATATTTTGAACAATCTCCTGGTTGGTATAAGGTGGGATAGTTAAAAAGATGCTCAAAGAGCCACCCTTGGGTATTTTAGCGCTTATCTCAATTTGAAAGTGTAGAATTCAAGATTGATGTCATTTGGAAATCTCCGTAAGTCATCTTTGTAAATCCGTTACATCTTGATAGAGTTTGGATCTCAAGATTATTTTTGATGACTTGTGTTTGATGAATATAACATGAAAAACTGTTTATAATATTTTATCTTTGTTTTTCATGATTTAGGAGTAAATCTTTTTAATTTTGTAAAATTAATTGGATTAAATGACATTTATGTGATCTCATATTATTTTCAAGCACTTAAATTGTTTTCTTGATGGAATGCAAATCGGTATTTGAAAGATTTCAAAATTTGGATTTGTTTCAAGAATTTTTTTGATTTTTGCTTTCGAGTACCGGTACGCAATCTGTGTTTTTGTTATATACCGGAACTGAGCTTTTATCTCTCTTTCTCTATGAACTAATGTTGTTAGTGATTTATTTTTGCCTATATTCACTGTTTGACAATTTGTGACAAAAAGGGAGAGAACAGAGATAGGGGGAGAACAGAGATGCTCAAGATAGGGGGAGAAAAAGAAAAGAGATGCTCAAGATAGGGGGAGAAAAAGAAAAGAGATGACGAAAAAGGAGCCGAAAAACAAAAAAAACCAAAAGGACGAATCAAATGTAGGATTTACATTTAATTTCTAACGACTGACTTTTGATTTTGTTTGGAGTTTTGTTTTGCAGGATCTACCTCACTTTAAGACTCCAAGTCCTAAGTCATAGAGTTTGTTCTAAGACTGGTTCAAATGTTATTTTTATTTATTGGATCTTTCACGCAAAGAAAGTCAATGTTTTGGTGATGACATTGAGTTTCGATTTTTTGGTTTAAGATGAGTGTCTTGAGCGTTTTATGTATTTTTGGGTTTTGTCACGAAATTGCCAAAGGGGGAGATTGTTACGGCTTTTTGTGTTGGCATATTTCGTGAGTTGAGTCGGAGTCTTGAAGTGATCAAATTGTCAATCAGCAATTGAAGACTCAGAGAAGATTCAACAAGATCTCAAGTTGACACTCAGTGTTTTGAGTCTTGAAGATTGAAGTTGAAGAATTGTGGATCATATACATCAATCTTAAAGAAAATGGATTCGGATTGATCAGGTACGTTTAACTAAATAATTTTGGTGATCCGAATGCATTTGTATAGTTTAGAAACACTTGGATAAGTTTTCATTGCTTAAAAATCAAAAACTGGACAAATTGGATGTTCAGAGTCCAGTTCAGAATTTCTGATCCTGAACCGATCCGGATCAGAATTCCGATCAGGATCCCGAACCTTGTTTTTTCAGGAATTGCTGAAAAAAGACGACGATCAGGATCGCCGTAAATCCGATCCGGATCGTCGTGCGGGAAAATTTTTGTTAAGTCAGTTTTTTATGCTTATCTCTTTCCAAAGGTTTCTAAACTATAAATAGACATTTAGGGTTTCTCAAAAACTACCGATTAATTAATTAAACACTTGAGAGCAACCCTAGAGGCTAGGTTTTTATCGTTCTTCTTTATAGCCTCTTTTAGGTCAATTCGATGGTTCTTTCAAGAACATATCTTTTGTCGAATTGATCTAATCTTTGCTTAGAGATTTCTTTTACGGTTCCTCAATGAGAATCTAAGCAAAGGATCACCATCGAAGCCAATATTCTTACCGGCTGAGTTTGCGTCGTGGATTCGACGTGGCATCGTGGATTCGGTGTGCTAAAGGCGTTTCGTGGATTCGAAACGTGTGCTCGTGGATTTGAGTGGCGTTCGTTGATTCGAACGTGTGCAGTGGACGTGCAATCGGTGAGCGCAAGGTCCGAAGAAGTTGAAGGAGGGGTTTGAGTCCGTGGAGTCGGTAATCACCTTGTTATTCTTCTTTTCTTAGTGGATTGTTATTGCGTGTTGGTCCCGTGGTTTTTCTCCTGGATTGGAGTTTCCACGTATATCTCGGTGTGCTATTTTTATTTTCCGCATTGGTTTTTATTTTGCACTGAGATTGGTTTTATAAGTATTACACCTATTCACCCCCCCCTTTAGTTGTTTGATAGTACCTATTTAGATCTTTGGGGATCCAAAAACCTACAATTGGTATCGGAGCGGGTTTTAAGTTTATCTATCATGTCGGGTGAAAGTGGTAATATTTTTAGACCTCCTCTTTTTGATGGGACCAATTATGCTTATTGGAAAGTGCGGATGAGAGCGTTTCTCATCTCAATTGATGAGCGGGTATGGCAAACCGTGGAATACGGTTGGGTGCATCCTGTTGAGGAAGTAGGAAATTCTACTACCCCAAAACCTCGCTCTAGATGGTCCAAAGAGGAAATTGAAAGATCTTCTTACAATGGGAAAGGTATGAACGCTTTATATAATTCTCTTTCCTCGACTGAATTTACACGAATTTTCGCGTGTGAAACCGCGAAGGAAATTTGGGATATTCTCAAAATTACACATGAGGGTACTAATCTTGTAAAAATTCAAAAGCTCCAGATGCTTACAAGTCAATTTGACTCTATTCATATGGAAGAGCATGAATTGTTTACAGATTATTACACTAGACTTCAAGATGTAATTAATACATGTGCTAATTTAGGAGAAAAGATCCCGGAGTCGAAAATTGTAAGAAAGATACTTCGGACTCTTCCGGAACGGTTTAGGGCAAAGGTTACCGCCATTGAAACCGTTAGTCATCCGGATGAGATGAGTGTAGAGGAATTAGTAGGTGCTTTGCAAACTTATGAAATGACTTTTCCTACTAATCAAGTTTCTTCCAAGTCTTCTTCTAAGCTTACAGGTATTGCATTCAAATCAACAAAGGAAGAAGATGGCGAATCAAGTTCCGATGATGAAATCTCTTTTGCCGATTTTGAAGAACAATTGGCGCGGATCACAAAGAAATTTCGTCGGAAATTTTGGAAGAATCGAACCGATGGATCTTCATCCACGAAACCATCTAAAGGATCATCGAGTTCTAAATCCTCTAAACTCAAAGGCGTTGCAAAACCTTCTAAAGAAAAAGAAAAAGATGATTTCGAAGGGGAAATCCAATGCTATAGATGCAAAGGCTACGGCCATATTTCAACGGATTGTCCTTCTCCGAAATCATATAAAAAGAAGGCTTTGCAAGCGAAAACTTGGGACGATTCTACTTCTAATGAATCGACCTTAAGTAAAGAGGAAAAAGTTGTTGCTGTTCATGCCTCTCAAATTCCCTCTTCTAATTTGTGTTTATCATCTTTAGTCACTGACTCTACTCCTTTGATTTTGTATGAAACATCAACAACCGGCGGAGAGTCATCAAGTGAGGGGGAGTCGGACAAGGAAGAACTCGTTGAGGCATATCAACAACTTCTTGCGGAATCAAAGAAGATGGCCAAGCATATTAAGAAGTTGAGGAAACAACGACTTGAGATTCAAGACGAGAATCATGCTTTAAAGATCAAACTTCATGATCTCGAGGAGGAACGAGAGCTTTTATTGGATAATAATAAAATCCTCCAAGAAAAGATAAATCAATCGAAAACGATCGTTAATTCCCACATTAACAAGATTGGTTTTCTAGAAAAGCAGTTTGAGGAAATTCATGTCACCAACCAAGCTTTGACCAAGCAAGTTCATCAACTCAAATCCGACATACAAAGGCTTTCAACCGGTTTCAAAAACCTTGACGGTATGTCCGGATTAGGTCAAACAAGCAAGGTTGGTTTGGGATTTAAAAAGAACCAAACTGTGAAGGCTTCAAGTTCCACAACTAAATTGAAAGGAAGAACTTGTCACCAATGTGGACTTGAAGGACACTTGATGAAGATGTGCCCGAAAAAGAGAAAGAAGAATTCTTCGGCAACTTTATCTACGGAGCGAACTCAACGGAATCAAAAGACACATCAAGTTAAAGGAGTTCACTCAACCCACCAAAGGTCCGAGCCACAACATCAATCATACAAGTGGATCATTGCGAGGCAAAGACCTAAGGTGGACCAACAGTCAAAGCTACCATCTCCCGGCCACAACGAATCAAGACAACCCAAAATTCGACGATTTTGGATTCGGAAAGGTGATATCTTTCCTTGTCTTAAGTTCTAAATAGCTTATGACTGTATGTAATGCTTTGATTGGTTTTCCTTTCATATTTTTCTTAATCTCTGCATTACATGTTTTCAATGCTCTTTGTTTTTATGTTTTGTTTTTGAACAAAAGGGTTTTAACGAACAAGTGCATTGAATAAAAAGGGTTTCACGGTCAATCACTCCAATTTAATTTTATATGAATTATCAACTTTACTCTATAATCATAATTCTTGAAGATACTTCATTATAGGAGTTTTTGATAGTTATAAGCATCAAACTTTAGAAATCATGTGTGATCTTTAGATGCTTAATCTATCTCGGTTGTGTGAATTCATTGTGACAAACGTGAGACAACCGATAGACTAAAATTTGGGATTTAATTCTTTCACGTAAGAGATTGCATTCTTACAAGGGTAAATAAATGAATTGTAAAAGATGTGGAAAGAGTTACATCCGAAAGGAGTGTGAAAACTACCACCACATGTTGGAAAGAGCTGCCACCCCGGTCGTCCGGTTTGTGTGTGAAGCTATCACATGTTTTGGATGCTAGAAAAATATTTTTGAAATTTTTTAGATGAAGCATTCGGAGATTTAAATTCAAAGTTCATATTTTGAACAATCTCCTGGTTGGTATAAGGTGGGATAGTTAAAAAGATGCTCAAAGAGCCACCCTTGGGTATTTTAGTGCTTATCTCAATTTGAAAGTGTAGAATTCAAGATTGATGTCATTTGGAAATCTCCGTAAGTCATCTTTGTAAATCCGTTACATCTTGATAGAGTTTGGATCTCAAGATTATTTTTGATGACTTGTGTTTGATGAATATAACATGAAAAACTGTTTATAATATTTTATCTTTGTTTTTCATGATTTAGGAGTAAATCTTTTTAATTTTGTAAAATTAATTGGATTAAATGACATTTATGTGATCTCATATTATTTTCAAGCACTTAAATTGTTTTCTTGATGGAATGCAAATCGGTATTTGAAAGATTTCAAAATTTGGATTTGTTTCAAGAATTTTTTTGATTTTTGCTTTCGAGTACCGGTACGCAATCTGTGTTTTTGTTATATACCGGAACTGAGCTTTTATCTCTCTTTCTCTATGAACTAATGTTGTTAGTGATTTCTTTTTGCCTATATTCACTGTTTGACAATTTGTGACAAAAAGGGGGAGAACAGAGATAGGGGGAGAACAGAAATGCTCAAGATAGGGGGAGAAAAAGAAAAGAGATGCTCAAGATAGGGGGAGAAAAAGAAAAGAGATGACGAAAAAGGAGCCGAAAAACAAAAAGAACCAAAAGGACGAATCAAATGTAGGATTTACATTTAATTTCTAACGACTGACTTTTGATTTTGTTTGGAGTTTTGTTTTGCAGGATCTACCTCACTTTAAGACTCGAAGTCCTAAGTCATAGAGTTTGTTCTAAGACTGGTTCAAATGTTATTTTTATTTATTGGATCTTTCACGCAAAGAAAGTCAATGTTTTGGTGATGACATTGAGTTTCGATTTTTTGGTTTAAGATGAGTGTCTTGAGCGTTTTATGTATTTTTGGGTTTTGTCACGAAATTGTCAAAGGGGGAGATTGTTACGCCTTTTTGTGTTGGCATATTTCGTGAGTTGAGTCGGAGTCTTGAAGTGATCAAATTGTCAATCAGCAATTGAAGACTCAGAGAAGATTCAACAAGATCTCAAGTTGACACTCAGTGTTTTGAGTCTTGAAGATTGAAGTTGAAGAATTGTGGATCATATACATCAATCTTAAAGAAAATGGATTCGGATTGATCAGGTACGTTTAACTAAATAATTTTGGTGATCCGAATACATTTGTGTAGTTTAGAAACACTTGGATAAGTTTTCATTGCTTAAAAATCAAAAACTGGACAAATTGGATGTTCAGAGTCCAGTTCAGAATTTCTGATCCTGAACCGATCCGGATCAGAATTCCGATCCGGATCAGAATTCCGATCCGGATCCCGAACCTTGTTTTTTCAGGAATTGCTGAAAAAAGACGACGATCAGGATCGCCGTAAATCCGACCCGGATCGGCGTGCGGGAAAAATTCTGTTAAGTCAGTTTTTTATGCTTATCTCTTTCCAAAGGTTTCTAAACTATAAATAGACATTTAGGGTTTCTCAAAAACTACCGATTAATTAATTAAACACTTGAGAGCAACCCTAGAGGCTAGGTTTTTATCGTTCTTCTTTATAGCCTCTTTTAGGTCAATTCGACGGTTCTTTCAAGAACATATCTTTTGTCGAATTGATCTAATCTTTGCTTAGAGATTTCTTTTACGGTTCCTCAATGAGAATCTAAGCAAAGGATCACCATCGAAGCCAATATTCTTACCGGCTGAGTTTGCGTCGTGGATTCGACGTGGCATCGTGGATTCGGTGTGCTAAAGGCGTTTCGTGGATTCGAAACGTGTGCTCGTTGATTCGAGTGGCGTTCGTGGATTCGAACGTGTGCAGTGGACGTGCAATCGGTGAGCGCAAGGTCCGAAGAAGTTGAAGGAGGGGTTTGAGTCCGTGGAGTCGGTAATCACCTTGTTATTCTTCTTTTCTTAGTGGATTGTTATTGCGTGTTGGTCCCGTGGTTTTTCTCCTGGATTGGAGTTTCCACGTATATCTCGGTGTGCTATTTTTATTTTTCGCATTGGTTTTTATTTTGCACTGAGATTGGTTTTATAAGTATTACACCTATTCACCCCCACCTCTAGTTGTTTGATAGCACCTATTTAGATCCGTGTGGATCCTTAATATTATAAAAACCTACACACGACGTCCGACCAAATCCACGGTCTTCACCCAGTAGCACGTCTCGAATCCACGAACGTACCTCGCTCCGAATCCACGACAGCGGTAGCACCTTGAGTCCACAAGGCCACGCGAGTCCACGCGCCGATTTGGGATAAATCGTTGTTTTTTGGGTGGTGATGATCCGCCGAATACTTAGATTAGAAATAGATCGGAAATACCATCTAAGTATTCATTAATTTGATTCTACTCAAAATCTGAGTTTGGAAAACCTAGAATCAAATTAATAATATAGATGAAGAAACATAGAATTAAATCTAGTATTTCCTTTCTTCTCTATATGTGGATTTTTCTATTTCGGTCGTATTTTTCACGTTTTTCGTCGTACCCTAAAAGATGAATCATAGGGTCTATTTATAGGTTAGAAAACTTGTGGAAGAAGATAAGAATAAAAAACTAACCATTTCTGGAATTTTACAGGACGACAGTCCGGACTAGAATTGGCGGTCCGGACTGTCTCAGCGAAACAGACAATTTCCAGAAAAGACGACATTCGGGGTCCGGACTGAAATCCACGGTCCGGACTGTTCATGCTTTTCTTGCAAATTCCACGTTCGGGGTCCGGACTGAAATTCCCAGGGTCCGGACTGGAATTATGCACGAACTAACCTATGTTCGGGGTCCGGACTGTAAAGCCCGATCCGGACTCTGAACATATGGAATGTCCAGTTTTTGATTTTTATGCAATAAAAAATTCATCCAAGTGTTTCTACACTATAAGAAGTATTCGGATCATCAAACTTATTTAATTAAACGTACCTGATCCTTTTGAATTCTTCTTACTTGAGATTGAGGTATACGATCCAACTTTTTCCATCTTCAATCTTCAAGACTAAACCGATTTCACGAAATACGCCAACTCAAATTCCGTAACATGACCGACATCCTAGGCTCTGATACCACTCTAATCTGTCACGCCCCGGCGTCGAAACTGCGACACGGGCTCGCCAACAGATCCGCCGCCCATACGGGAAGCCCCGTATAGACGAAGCAACTAACCTGCAAAGATCAACTACACTATACAGATATCAGAGCTGAAAAGTAAACTGCTGAAATAAAAATATACAAATCCTCAAATAGTACATGCCAGGTCCTCACAAAACATAAGTCACTCCACAACTAAAACTCTCAAAAGTAAAATATACATGATACCTCCCAAAATCACTGACAGTACTAGTACATCACCAAAAGGGGGGTACATCTAATCTCACAAGAAGAAGCCTGGTAGGGATCTAGCTTGCGACTCCCTTAACTCGATCAGCGGGATCAGCAGGAACTGGAGTAGAGGTCCCTGGGGAAAAACACCACGGCGGGTGTGAGAACTACACCCCACAGTAGTTCTCAGTGGGTACCGCCAACAAGCCCGACGGTTTGCCCACCAAGTCTACTAGAGGCATAAAGTAACAAATGCAGTACTGAAAGTAAAGGCTGGAAAAATAACTCTACAGCTACTATGCCTCTATCTAAATGCTCAAGAAGTGGAACAGACGGAAACATGATGCATCTACTATCTCTCAAACATAATCACCCAATCTACACTGACTGCCACATAGGGTCCAGTCAAACCTGCGCCTACCTACTGCCGTTACATCCAAGGAGGACCGGACTTACGTAGGGCGTCCGTGACTGCCAAAACTGGCCCAGCCAGAGGGACTGCGTCGACAAGTCGGGATAGCAAGTAACAAGCCCAGCTCCGGAGTGGCACTCGAGGGGCGTGACCCCACCGAGGAAAGTATCCGTGCATCTCTGTCGAGCTCAAATGTGGCTCATGCAGGCTATAGTCCAAATCCACGATCAACAAGATCGACAGTAACCGACAACACCAACTCTCACTCACAGGCTGGAAAACCACACAGCCGGGACCCACCGTCGACTCAGACGGCTCCCAAAATAAAACACTGATCTAACACTGCTACCAGACTCCACTCGGCCCCCAGGCGCGAGTGTAACATGCATCCCACAACAACCCGACCCCTCGGCCCACTATCCGGGCGAGGAAACTCTAAGTCTAGGTAAAATAATAAATAACAGTGTGGGAATGTCTAAAGCATAAATAACCTAGCCCAAGTTGGAGTTTTCTACTAGTCTGGTTAAACATGTAGCATATGACGGGGTGCTAGGTCAAGTTCCCAAAGATGGCATCCAATTTACAGATTTACGAAGCACTAAGTCCATATAATCATTATAGCAATAAAAGTAACATCAATTTTCTTTTTCTAGCATGCTTCCTAATACACTCACAATCATGCATGATTCCTACAATATAGAATTACTGATCAGTCCGCCAGTTTTGAAGACGAAGCAACCCACCTGGAAGTGCAATGCTGTCCAAAGTCCAAAAATTTGAAACCACACGGGAATAATCCTCCAATTCCCACAATTCCAACGGGTCCAGAAACACTCAAAAACTCATCCTGGGTACAAAGATACAGTCCAAAGTTACAAACAACACAAAATTCCCAAGTGTAGAGTCTTGCTGAATTTCAGTCCCAGAAAAAATTAATTATCACCTGCGAGAACAACTCCAAAAATTCCAATAAAAATATGACAGCGATCCTCGCGATGCGTAGATGTTAATGGAGTCCTCAAATGTCAAATTCCGATACCCTAGTGTAGAGATAAAAATCCGACAAGGTGCTGCTATCCAGGAACAACCACCAGCAAAATAGGGCTCAAAAATGTACCCGAAAACCCAAGAAGAACTCAAATCTGGGAGGAGTGGAAAATACCAAAATCGTAGATTTATCTCTCGTAAATCCGACGCCGTGAAAATCGTCCAAAAATTCTGTCGGGGTAGCTCTGTGGACCTCGTGGACCGAAACGCGACGGAAAATGGGCCACCAACAAAAGAACGTCGCACCGCGCTAACTCGCTGAAGACGTCGATGCTGCGGCCTCCAAAAAATCTGAAACTCCTTCGCAAGATGTAAAACAAGATGGAGATCAAAGTTAGTATAAGGCTCAGAGGCAGAGGAGCTCGGGAGAAAGGGATAAAAGGCCAATGAACACGGCCTATTTATAGCCCTCCCCCAACAGCCCAAGAAAAATCCCTTTATTGGGCTTTTGGGCCCAATTTCCGGGCGCCCGGGCGATTCGGGCGCCTACGGTGCGCCCGACAGCGCCCCCGGCCCAGCCTACACGCAACGCCCGAATCCGCCTGGCTCCGACGCGTGTCTCGAACAGCGGACAGCGCGTGCGGAGCCAGTGGGCTTGCGCCCCGTGGCCCCGACCGCCAAACATGGGGCGGTGGCGCCCGCCAATCGCAGGGCGCCACGTAGCGCCCCACGTCGGTAGGTCACCTGCCCCACCTGCTCCCCCTGGCGCATGGACCACGAGCACGTGAGCCAGCCACTCCGAGGCCGCCACGTGGCCC
Organism: Tillandsia leiboldiana; assembly: GCA_029204045.2. Lineage (NCBI taxonomy): Eukaryota > Viridiplantae > Streptophyta > Magnoliopsida > Poales > Bromeliaceae > Tillandsia > Tillandsia leiboldiana. The sequence continues at coordinate 24,127,907 of CM055062.1, read as the reverse complement.
GCCCTGGTCCATGCGCCAGCCAGTGCGTTTCCGTGGACCGCGTCACGTGGACCCGCCAATCACAGGCTGCCACGTGTCCCCCGCTCCCGGTCCATGCACCAGCGCCAACACTCTGTGGACCGCGCCGCATGCGCCGGCCAATCCAAGGCCGCCACGTGGCACCAGGCTGGTCCACGGCTTCCCCCATGCACCAAAATGCGCAGAAAACTTCCGGGGGTCCGTTTTTGGGCACCCGGATTCCGAAAAAGGCAAGTAAATAGCTGATTTTCGACGTTTTTCCGCTCTGAATCCAAATATGACCTCAGATTAGCCTAAAGCCCTTTGTAAATTCTGACAAAAACAGCCAAAGTGCAGGCTCAATCCAGAGGCCTCACAGAGTTCGTCCAACGAGTCCATTTGACGCGTTGCGGGCCCGACACACCAATAATAGGTGTTCCACATCGTGGGTCATGGGAGAAGCAACACGGGGATCGGGGCTACTATAGGGCTACGCCAGGGAACATTCGAGCTTCATGCCCCCTATCGACCTCAGCAGCACCTTCTTCAGCGTCGGCTCCTATCGCATCCCAGCAGAGGTCGACAGCTCAGTGACCTTATACCCAGCGAGCAAATCACTTTCCTTTCACCCTTCTGACTACCGGCCGCTAGCTCAGAGCGGTCGGGTTTATGCCGCTCAGTTGGAGGACTCCTCAACAGCTGATCATGTGGTGGCAGGTATTACTTTAGTTTCCGGCATTAGAGTTCGCACTTTATTTGATACTGGAGCATCGCATTCATTTGTGAGTAGAGCATTTGCATCCATGCATGGGTTAGAGGTAGGACGGTTACCACGTGCACGGGAGGTTCAGATTTTCGATCACACTTTGCACGTGGAGGAGTGTTGTTGGTCCTGCCCAGTGCAGATTGAGTCCTGGATTATGCCAGCAGACCTGATGGTCTTGAGACAGCTGCGGGACTTTGATGTGGTGCTTGGGATGGATTGGCTAGCTCGATACTTTGCGATGATTGACTGTGCCGCGAGGACGGTGACTTTTAGAGAGCCAGGCCAGGAGGTGTTCGTGTATCGGGGATGCCAGAGTGCTTTCTTCGCCACTATGGTTTCGACTTCGCGAGCGAGGCAGATGATTCGCAGAGGATGTGTAGCCTTTTTGGCTAGTGTAGTTGAGGAGCCTACGGCGGCTCCGGGTGTGACGCCCCCAATAGTCCCACATCGGATGTGGATGGAATTGTGATTGGGTTTATATAAGGCATGGACACTAATAATAATAACTGGGCTTAAGCATTTTGGGCTGTGGGTTGGGCCCAACGAGTTATTATTGCTAGTGGGTCGGGTCGTTACATTTGGTATCAGAGCCAATAACCAGCCGGAAGTGTGTGGCGAGTCTCGGCTGAGCATGGGTCTAGATGACAGGGCTAGCGAGACAAGTCTCGCATCGTCTGGTAATCTTTGGCTGATGTATGTGTGTTTGGGCTGACGAGGACGTCAAGCCTAAACGGGGGGAGTCTGTGACGCCCCCAATAGTCCCACATCGGATGTGGATGGAATTGTAATTGGGTTTATATGAGACATGGACACTAGTAATAATAACTGGGCTTAAGCATTTTGGGCCGTGGTTTGGGCCCAACGAGTTATTATTGCTAGTGGGCCGGGTCGTTACACCGGGGCTCAAGGATATCCCCATTGTTTGCGAGTTCCCGGATATTTTCCCACCGGAGTTGACGAGTATGCCGCCGGACAGGGAGATTGAGTTTATGATTGTCGTAGTTCCGAGAACTGCGCCAATCTCTAAGGCTCCTTACCGAATGGCACCGGCAGAGCTGCGAGAGTTGAAGGCGCAACTCCAGGATTTGATGGATAAGGGTTTTGTTAGACCGAGTGTGTCGCCTTGGGGAGCGCCGGTGCTGTTTGTGAAGAAGAATGATGGTTCACTTCGGCTCTGCATGGATTACCGGGAATTGAATAAAGTGACCATCAAGAACAAGTACCCTTTGTCGTGCAGTGATGATTTGTTTGACCAGCTGCAGGGTCTTGTGTCTTCTCGAAGATTGATCTGTAGTCTGGTTACCACCAACTGAAGGTGAAGGCCGAGAACATTCCGAAGATAGCCTTCCGGACACGGTACGGGTATTATGAGTTCACCGTGATGACTTTTGGATTGACTAATGCCCCTGCCGCATTTATGGATTTGATGAACAGGATCTTTCGACCGTACTTGGATCGGTTCGTCGTGGTGTTTATTGATGACATCCTGGTGTACTCCCGGAGCGATGCTGAGCATGAGCAGCACTTGAGGATTGTGCTGCAACTTCTACGAGAGAGGAAGTTGTATGCCAAGTTGGCAAAGTGCGAGTTCTGGCTCCGGGAGGTGGTTTTCTTGGGTCACGTGATTTCCGCCGCAGGTGTAGTTGTAGATCCGGCGAAGATAGAGGCAGTTCGGGATTGGCCCCGACCGACGACTGTATCTGAGGTGCGCAGCTTCATGGGCTTAGCTGGATATTACCGCCGGTTTGTTGAGGGCGTTGCGAAGCTCTCCACACCCCTCACTCGTTTGACTCATAAGGGAATTAAGTTTGTTTGGAGTGAGGATTGTCAGAGGAGCTTTGAGGAACTGAAGAGCAGATTGATGCCAGCTCCTATCCTTTCCCTTACTGTTATGAGGAAAGGATATGTGATCTATAGTGATGCGTCGCACAGTGGACTTGGATGCGTGCTGATGCAGGAGGGTAGGGTAATTGCTTATGCATTCCGACAGCTTAAGGATTATGAGAAGAATTAACCTACCCATGACTTAGAGATTGCTGCTGTGGTTTTTGCACTGAAGTTGTGGCGTCACTATCTGTATGGGGAGCATTGTGAGATTTTTACTGACCACAAAAGCCTAAAGTATCTGTTTACCCAGAAAGAGTTGAATCTGAGGCAGCGCAGATGGTTTGAGCTATTAAAGGATTATGATGTGGATATCCTTTACCATCCTGACAAGGCTAATGTGGTTGCAGATGCATTGAGTAGGAGAGCCGTGCAGAACTTGTCTATGATGATCACAGACCAGGCGCCACTACGAGAGGAGCTGAGGCGGCTTGAGCTAGAGATTGTGTCCCCTGGAGTCTCTGCTAGACTAACGTCTTTAGTCGTGCAGCCCACTTTGCTGGACAGGATCAGAGAGAGACAGAGTGAGGACCCCCACTTGACCAGGATTAGAGATCAGATTCCGAGTGATCAGTCAGGGGACTTTACAGTGGATGCTTCGGGAGTACTGCGGTACAGGGACTGAGTATGTGTGCCAGTGGACTCCGAGGTCAGAGAGCAGATTTTGAGAGAGGCCCATTATACACCTTATACCCTTCATCCTGGGGGGGACTAAGATGTATAAGGACCTCAAGGCAGACTTTTGGTAGAACGGCATGAAGAGGGACATCGGGAGGTTTGTGGCCCAGTGTTTAACTTGCCAGCAGGTGAAGGCTGAGCATCGGGTGCCAGCTGGTAAGTTGCAGAGTCTCCCGATTCCTGAGTGGAAATGGGACCATATCGCCATGGACTTCGTGGTTGGATTACCGAGGGCACAGGGAGGAGTGGATTCTATTTGGGTAGTGGTGGATCGACTCACCAAGTCGGCCCACTTTTTGCCAATGTAGACTACCTGGTCACTAGAGCGGCTAGCCCAGCTGTATTTGGATGAGGTGGTGAGGCTGCATGGAGTGCCCGCCTCTATAGTATCAGATAGAGACCCGAGGTTTGATTCGCGTTTCTGGAGGAGTTTACAAACCACCTTGGGGACTCAGCTCAGGTACAGTACAGCCTTTCACCCACAGACCGATGGGCAGTTAGAGCGGACGATACAGATTCTTGAGGATATGCTGAGGGCTTGCATCTTGGACTTTGGCGAAGGGTGGATTCGACACTTATCCTTGGCTGAGTTTGCTACAACAACAGCTTTCAAGCGAGCATTCAGATGGCTCTGTTTGAGGCGTTGTATGGACGCAAGTGTCGATCACCTCTTTATTGGAGTGATGTGGGTGAGAGACGGACTTTGGGGCCCGATTTATTGCTTGAGGCGAGAAGGTCAGAGTGATCCGACAGCACCTTCAGACCGCCCAGAGCTGACAGAGGAGCTATGCTGATACACGGCAACGAGACTAGAGTTTCAGGTTGGAGATCACGTGTTTTTGAAAGTCTCGCCGTCGAAATGGATCATGAGGTTTAGTATCCGTGGAAAGCTTAGCCCCCATTATATTGGACCTTTCGAGGTGTTGGAGCGTATTGGGCCAGTTGCCTACAGACTTGCAATTCCCCCGAGGCTCGCCGGTGTCCACGATGTTTTCACATTTCTTCTCTGAGGAGGTATATCTTCGACCCTTCGCACGTCATTGTCACGCCCCGGGAGAAGTCTGGAACAACGAAAAACGCACATATATTTTTTTTTTCAAAGTCTTTCCTCCCGGCAACGTGCCCAGACCGCCACATATACAGGATTTCTCTACGCAACTAACATAGTCTCCCCTATATATGTACGGCGTCGCACAAAAACATACATCAACCACAACCAGTTTTCCATACACTTAGTGCTAAATAAAGAGATAAGCTAGTCTTTGGATTCATACAAAAGAACATTGCCCACACGGCATACTCCAAGTTGAAAGGATAAAGCCACAAGGTTTAAAACAGTGCCTACCCGACACTCAGTTTTGAAAACAGATTTCGTAATCATTTTATTATTTTGAAAACCTCCACATTCCACATGCAATCACACGATAATAAAACCAAATCCACAAGACCACTATCCATCCACATAGTCCACATGTCCCACATCCACATCACAAGGTATCCACATCACACAATGTCCACATCTCATGCAAATAGTATCAACCAAATGTAATGATAAAAATGAGGAGTAGAATGTCACCGGAATAACGCAAACCGAATCACTCCCCATCCAAAGCCTTTCCCCCATCCCCGCCCGAACCTGTCACATAGTGGGAAATCAGTGACAAAACATAGGAAGACAAACGAATAAAACGATACTCAGGTGCAAAAAGATAGGTACGATAAAGTAAATAGGACATCAAACCGGAACCCGAACTATCCGGAACTCCCAAGTCATTCTCACCGCTATTTCCCAGTTCCTAACATGGAACCCGAGACAAACATCAACCCTGCTCATCTGTCACACCCCGGGGTCGAAACTGCGACCCGGGCTCGCCAACAGATCCGCCGCCTATGCAAAACCCCGCATAGGCGAAGCGTCCTACCTGCAAGAAAGGGGCTACAGCTAAACAGATATCAGAGCTATAAAATAAAAGTGCTGTAAAACTAAAACCAACCATCTGTACAACTGGAATAATGATACAATATCCATCTCCCATAAATGATAATCATACAATATCCTCAAATACAATAAACCAGAACTCAACAGGGAGGTAACCTGAAAATAATACATCAGTGTACAAGCTCTCAGTACAAGTCAGATCATCACAATACAATAATCTCTCAAAAACGGAAAAATAAATAATCTACTGACTGTACTCAGAATCTCCAATGTAGGGGTACCGCTACTATCCACAGACGGGTAGGGATCTTGTAGTGGTCCGGGTCCCCATGCTATCTTTCCCGTGAATCCATTGTGCAAAACACCTATTAATGGTGTGTCTGGTCCATAGTGTATCAAAGGGATAGCACAGATGGACCCCTTGAGGTATTTATTGTCAGATTGGCCTTCGGCTGCATTTGCCGAATTTTAGAAAAGATTTTGGGCCAAACAGAGGTTGGATTTGGATTCAGCGCGGAAAAACACTTGAAAATGGCTATTTGCTTGTTAAATTCTGAGTCCGGATGCCCAAAAACGGACTCCCGGAAGTTTTTAGTGGTCCCTGGTGCATGGGGGGGACCGTGGACCGCCGGCTTGCCACATGGCGGCCTGTTATTGGCCGGTTCGCAGCGCTTGGTCCATGGAGCGGCGCGGCTGGGTGCATGAGCCCGGCGCAGGACACGTGGCAGGCGTAGATTGGCTGGCTTTTGGTGCGCGGTCCACGGGGTTTGAGCGGCGGTGCATGGGTTTGTGCGGCGGTGCAGGGATCCGAGCGGGGGGACACGTTTCGACCCCTGGTTGGTTGGCGCTAGGTGCGCGGTCCACGGAGTTCCCCGCGCGGGTGCATGGACCCGGCGCAGGGACACGTGGCGGCATACCATTGGCGAGCTCACGAGGCGCGACGCACGGGGGCGCGGGCTGGCGCCTCGGGGCGCGTGCGTGGCAGGCGGCCAGGCTGCGCCTGCCCGCACGTGTGACCGCGACAGGGCGAGGGACGCGTGGCGCCCGGCCATTCGCGGGCGCCACCTACCTGCCTGACCGGGCGGTGCCACGCGTCGGCACCTGGCGCGCCCGCACAGCTGTTCGCTGTGCGGGACACGCGTCCTTCGGCTGGGTCGGCCACGCGGCCGCGGCTGACGCGCCCTGCACAGCTGTTTGCTGTGCGGGACACGTGTCGGCCCAGGACACTTCCAGGCACGTCGGACGGGAGGTTGTCCGACCCTTCTGGCGGATTCGGGCGCCCGAAAGTTGGGCCCGAATCCGCCAGGCTCTTTTAGTGGGCTGAAGCCTATAAATAGGGCCATTGAGGCACATTTTCCCCTTTTTTTGTCCAGTTTCTCTCAGTGACCTCTACAGGACTTTTCTTCCTCCACCAGAGCTACAGCCCATAGAGGATTCCTAGGATTTTTAGGGGCACGCATCCCGAGGTTCTCGTTTTTACGGCGCAGCGCGACGCTCGCTCATTTGTGACTGCCATCGTCGTGTTTCAGTGCGAGGACTCCCCCGGCTTACCCCGACCTCCGATTCAGGCGATTCTCGTGCCGTTGGATTCTCGATAGGTAGAACTCCGACTTCTCTGTTTTGAGCTCCCTCTCTTTTCGAGTTTATCTTGGAGTTTCCCGAGCTTCCTTTTGACCCTTTTCTTTCGTGGAGTTTTGGACAGCGCTGTGGTATTTTGGCGATATCTTCGTGCACAGGTGTCGGATCGAGGCATGCCAGTAGGCGTTTTTCATCAATACAGCGCAAGGAACACCCTCGAATTTTCCTGGAATTTTCTGAGCTCTTCCCGAAGGTGAAAAATCCCTGTTTACAGAACTTCGTGCTACAGATTTTGAGATCGGTTTATTTCGGGGTGGTTCCCTTGTCGAATTTGTATCTCAGTGTAGGAAACTCGGATTTGAGCGTGCAGGTACTCGTTTCGACCGGCTCGTCGCAACGATCGCGGTGGTATTTTTCGAGCAGAACTCGCAGGTGAAATAGGCACAACTTTGGACTGTTGTGTTTTGGACAGATTGTGTTGGAGCATTGTATGTTTAATTGTGTATGTTCTTTTGGGGTACGTTGTGCAGTGTTGTGGTGATTGTTTGGACCGAGCGTGGACTTCACTTTTGGACAGGGATTTAGCGCTCGAGGTGGGTACCGTTGTCACCTCCTACTTTTGATTACCCACTAGGCATACTGGAGATGTTCCTATATCATGTTGATAGTTGTATCTGTGGGATGAACCTAGCATGCTTGTATGAAAGTATTGATTGGTTGTTAGCACTTGCATCTTTAGAGGACTAGATATTAGTGAATTATTGCTTCTTGCAAAAGATAAGTTGTTTAAACCTTTCGGTAATAATATGCTAAAACCATATTATGTTTTATGTATATTGGGAGGCCAATGCATGTGTATAGACTAGCTTGTGGCATATTAGTATATCAGATATTCAAAACAATAGCATACTTCAAAACAATAGATATTAGTGAATTATTGCTTCTTGCAAAAGATAAGTTGTTTAAACCTTTCGGTAATAATATGCTAAAACCATATTATGTTTTATGTATATTGGGAGGCCTATGCATGTGTATAGACTAGCTTGTGGCATATTAGTATATCAGATATGCAAAACAATAGCATACTTTAATTCTTGTAAGAATTGGAATACCTGAGATCATTTTATTAAGTAAAGGACTTTGCATGCTTGTATGGTCATCTAGTTAGGCCACCATTTTCTGCTACACTATCATGCTGGAACTGACTTAGGAGAAACCATGCCTTTTATTCTTTCTCCTGTTGTCTAGACTTAGGGGATAGTGTGCTCGGGTTCGAGCGGGGCTGGGATAGTGTGGTCAGATATTTGGAGTTTGGGACAGATGGGGATTGATGGTAGGGTATTGCGGCAACTGCGGACTGTGGGCGATTGACCGGATTATTATTATTATTATTGCATCAGATTGGAGGTGGGGGATCGGGCTTCCTTAGTGGATGGGTTTTCCCACTTATTTAGAGTCATGATCCAGTCCTACTACATCTGATACTTATGGTTACATACTTTACTCGTGTGGGTCGCTCCCCTCGAGTGCCACTCCGGAGTAGGCTTAGGGCCGAGCCGTGTGCCGGTCGATTGGATATTTTGGGATCGTGCCGTGTGCCGATCAGATACTGGGTTCTTGAGTTTGACAGCAGAGCAGGCAGTGCCAGTGATTACTGGTTTATTGATTGGGTTTAGTGTTGGGTTATGATAGAATATGGATCTAAATAGGGGAAAAAACACCTAGAGGGGGGGGTGAATAGGTGTAAACCATAAACACTCAAAAATTATTGCGCAATAAAACCCAATGCGAAAATGAAAAAACAACACGCACGATTTTTATGTGGAAAAACTCCAAACCGGAGTAAAAAAACCACGGGACCGATAACACGGCGAAATCCACTAGAATTAACACACGTACAAGGTGATATACCGTACTCACAGACGACTCAACCTTTTTCATACGCTCATAGTAGATCTTCTCCGCTCGCTCCGCAAGGCTCCTCGAATCCACGAATAGCGTCCAACGCCGAACCCACGGTGTGATGACCTGGATCTCTGCAGAGCTGTGGTGGAGTCATTGGTGGCTTCTGGGAGCCTGTTTTGTGTGTCGGAGGTGTTTGTGCACCAATTGGACACAAGTGGCGGACTTCGGGCTTAATGGATCACGTGGGTGATCAGTGGACTCCGTCGGATCTTTAGAAGTGGTTTCGGGCGAAGCGGATATTAAAAATGGACTCAGCGCGAAGTTTGGACCAAGGAACACCTTTCCGGATGCCTTCGGCAAATTTTGGGGTTGGAATTTGGCAAAATGGACATCAAATTCAGATTCAGCGCGCGAAAACGGTCAAAATGGACTACCTACTTGATATTTTGCGCATTGGTTACTGTTCATGCCGGAACAGTGTTTCCGGCCGCCGGCGGGCAGCGGCGGCGGCGGCGGGCAGCGGCGGAGCAGCCGCGGGCAGCGCGGCGGGCAGAGGCGCGGGCCGCCCGGTCCACGCGGCGGGCGTGCACCGGGGGCTGGACGCGTGGCGGCTCGGGAGTGGGCCGGTCCGCGGGGCGCAGTCTACGGAGAGCGCGGGGCACACGGTGGACCGGCGGGACACGTGGCGGTTTCTGGTTGGCGGGCTCACGCAGGTAGGGACCACGGAGCGCGGGGTGCCTCGGAACAGTGCGCGGCAGGGGACGCCAGGCGGCGCGCCAGGGTTGGTCGGAGGCGTTAGTGCGGGCCAGGTGGCGCCCTGTGATTCGCGGGCGCCACCCACCCGCGTTGACCAGGGTGGCAACGCGGCGCCACGCGTGCGGCGGGAAAGGCTGTTGCCTGTACGCGGGCAACGTGGAGACCCAGGAGCGTTTCGGGCGTGCACAGTGTTGGGCCGGGCCCAACACTGTAGCCGCCCGAAAATCCGGAGCGCCCGGAAAAAAGGACAGGTTGGGAATTTTTGGATTTGTTTCTTCCAGCCTATAAATAGGCCGAGTTCAGCAGTGAAGAACTCTTTCCCTGTTCCTCCTTTCACAGTGCCACCTTCACGAGATTTCTTCATTTCCCAGAGCCGGATCCATCTGCAGATTCCAGGATTTTTTTGCGGCATGCATCCCGAGGTTACCATTTTTACGGCGGGGCACGACGCTCGTTCGTTTGTGATCTTCTTCGTCGCATTTTGGTGCGAGGACTCCCCCGGCTTACTCCGACCTCCGATTGAGGCGATTCTTGCGCCGTTGGACTCACGACAGGTAGGGCTTCGATCTTCGTGTTTTGAGCTCCCCCTCTTTTCGAGTTTATCTTGGAGTTTCCCAAGCTTTCTTTTGACCTATTTTCTTGGGAGGAGTTTTGGACAGCGCCACAGTGTTTCGGCGATATCTTCGCGCACAGGCACGGATTGGGGTGATTCAAAAGGCGTTTTGCATCTACACATCACGAGGAATATCCCCAATTTTTTTTGGAATTTTCTGAATATTTTTCGAAGGTGAGAAATCTCTGTTTACAGGAATAAGTGCTACAGTTTTTGAGAGCAGTTTATTTCGAGGTGGTTCTCTTGTCGGATTTGTTTCTCAGTGTAGGAAACTCGGATTTGAGCGTGCAGGTACTCGTTTCGACGGGTTCGTCGTGAGGATCGTGACGGTATTTTTCTTGGAATTTTCTGGGCATTTCTCGCAGGTAAAAATAGGGAAACACTGGACTGTGGTATTTGGACAGATTTTATTGCGGCATTGTAAGATTAAATATGTATGTTCTTTTGGGAATTTTGTTCAGCGATCGCGGCAGCTTATCGGTTTGGGCGAGAGCACTATTTGGACTTGGAATTAGCGATCGAGGTGGGTGGTTGTTGTTTACCTCTATTTTGACATGCTCACTAGGAATATTAGAGTGATCCCTTTATTTGGACATGCATGCTTAAGTAATATAAATTGTGAGCCTATCATATGGAAAATACTATTGTGAATACCTGATAGTGGTTGGGACTTATACATGTTGGTATGGATGGAATGTTAGCGTTTAACCTTGCATGTGGATTGGAATATTTATTTTGGACTATATGATTATCCTGTTAGTGGTTGGTGCTATTTGAGGATTTTATGACATGCATAGGTGGATAGTGATGCTTTATTATGGAACATGGATTATAGACATGTGTGGTTGGATAATGTTTTAGCATGATGGTTATATCTATGCGGAGCTATTAATTGTTACACATGTGGAACCACTATTGGACACCTTCTCCTTTATTTCCTTGAGAACACTTGCATGCTTGTATGGACATCTAGATAGGCCATCTTTTATCGCTACACTTTCATGCTGGAACTTGACTTAGGAGAAACCTTGTTTGTTTCTTTTCTCCTTTCGTTAGTCAGGTGGTTCTTGTTGCTCGGGTTTGAGCAGGGGTTTGGGATAGTGTAGCCGGGGCCTGGATTATGGATCATGGGTTTTGGCGGCGACCGCGGATATTGGGCGGTTGACCGGATGTCGGTTATAGGACATCGGTGATAGGGCATGATTATGGACTAGAGGGTTTTGTGGCCACCGCGGATAGTAGGCGGTTGACCAGATGTCGGATGTGGGACATGATTGTGATTGTGGGTTATTCCGGCGACCGCGAATATTGGGCGGTTGACCGGAGGTCGGTTGTGAGACTTGGTTGTTGATTGTGGGGTATTGCGGCAATCGCGGATATTGGGCGATTGACCGGATGGTTACGTTTGCATCTGATTGGGAATCAGTTTTCTTTTAGTGGAGGGTTGTGTTCCACTGGGGCTTTATAGTTGTGATCCAATCCTGCTTTTATCACACCGGCGCGGTTATTGCCCGGTGATGCTTTTGTCACACCGGCGCGGTTATTGCCCGGTGATGCTTTACTCGTGTGGGTCGCTCCCCTCGAGATCCCCTCCGGAGGCCGGGGCCAGACAGTTATGGACAGTTTTGCTATCACATCGGCGCGGCTTATTTGCCCGATGATGAGGGCGGCAGCAGGAACTTTGCTATCACATCGGCGCGGCTTTCTTGCCCGATGATGAGGGCGGTACAGATTGGGTTCATCTGGGACGGTCGGTTATTGTTGCATACGGTTATTCCAGTCTAGGACTGTATTTTAGAGGCATAGTAGTGGTAGATTTCTCTTTTTCAGCGGTTTCATTTCTTACCACTCTTCTTTCCTTTTTGCCTCTGGTAGACCTAGTGGGTGTGTCAGAGCTTGAGGTTTTACCCACTAGGGGAGGCTACTGGTTTACTAGTAGTTCTCACCCCCATTCTTCTTTCCTCTTTTTCTTCTTCCTTGTTTTGCAGTGTCTTCTGCGGGTGCTGCTGGGCTTTCAGCGGCGGGTCGAGGAGAGAGGACGGCTGAGTAGATAGATCTCGAGGCAGGATGAGCGTGTTAGCTGGACTGTTGGTGTACCCAGGATTCCTCAGACGGTTGTACTTTTACATTTGGGACTGGCTTTTGCCAGCAGGTTGTATTTATTTGGTGAGCTGGGAGAGACAGATGTATCATTTATACAGATGTATTGTATTTTATTTCCAGCTTCAGTCTGAGATGTATTAGATTTTAGTTCAGCTCTGTTTTTATTGCTCTTTTATTATTATCTCTTATATCTGAGCAGGTTTGGCGCTTCGTGTACACAGGAAATACCGTGTGCACGGCGGATCTGTAGACGGGCCCGGGTTCTGGTTTACACCCGGGGCGTGACACACGGCGTCCAATGTCGAATCCACGACGTCCAACCGAATCCACGGTCTTCACCCAGTAGCACGTATCGAATCCACGAACGTACCTCGCTCCGAATCCACGAGAGCGGTTGCACCTTGAATCCACAAGGCCACGCGAGTCCACGCGCCGATTTTGGGAAAATCGTTGTTTTTGGGTGGTGATAATCCGCCGAATACTTAGATTAGAAATAGATCGGAAATACCATCTAAGTATTCATTAATTTGATTCTATTCAAAATCTGAGTTTGAAACCCTAGAATCAAATCAGTCAATATAGATGAAGAAACATAGAATTAAATCTATTGATTTCCTTTCTTCTCTATAGGTGGATTTTTCTTTTTATGACCGTATTTGGATTACCCTAAAAAAATGAATCGTAGGGTCTATTTATAGGTTAGAAACTGTTGGAAGAGGATAAGAATAAAAAACTAACCTTTTCTGGAATTTTACAGGACGACGGTCCGGACTGGAATTATGGCGGTCCGGACTGTCGTAACGAAAAAGACTATTTCCAGAAAAACAAACGTTCGGGGTCCGGACTGAAGTGCCTGATCCGGACTGTTCATACATTTCAGCAAAAACCCATGTTCGGGGTCCGGATCATAATTGGCTTGGATCCGGACTGGATTTGCGCATGAACAAACACCGTTCGGGGTCCGGACTGCCGTGCCTGATCCGGATCCTGAACATGTCCCATGTCCAGTTTTTGACTTTTATGCAATTAAAAATTCATCCAAGTGTTTCTACACTATAAGAAGTATTCGGATCACAGAAAATATTTAGTTAAACATACCTGATCCTTTTGAATTCTTCTTTCTTGAGATTGAGGCATATGATCTAAACTTCTTCATCTTCAATCTTCAAGACTTAAATAATTTCACGAAATACGCCAACACAAATTCCTTAACAATCTCCCCCTTTGGCGGTTTCGTGACAAAACACAAATCCACTCAAGAAAATTCAAAAAAAGATATTTTTGTTGCTATCACCATACAACAAAAATTTACAATGGAGAACCAACATAGAATAAGATACATGAGATAAACTCCTAGAATAGACTCTAGACTTAGACATCTGTAATCTCTGCAAAAGAAAACATTCTTGACAAAAGAGATCGTTAGATACCTCAAGAATTTTTGCATATAAAACCAAACACAGAGATAGAGTTTATACTCATCATGACATTTATGAATTCAGATATGTAATAAGATCACAATCAAAATTAGACATATCTTCTAAGCATTAAAAACCAAATGTCATATGTATGTTAGTTAACAAACAACTTGTTAGAAATATTACATGCCCAAATAGTTAGTCGAATAGTTAGTAGAGGCATGCATGCAAAACCCAATTCAAAACCAAAAGTTGATGTCATACTTACCTACCCAATTCAAAACCAAAAGTTGATGTCATACTTACCTTTCATAGTCTTACCTTTCATAGTTCCTTTCATAGTTCACAATTTGTTCGATCATAGTATCATTGTTTATCTCTCTCTCTCTCCCCCTTTTTGTCACAAAATAAGCCAAAAATTACAAAACGGAGAGGTGAAAAGTACTAAAACAAGAAAAATCAGAGACCTAAACAAAGAAAAACTGAAAACTAAGCCTGCACAACAAAACGATATGTTAGAAAGAAGTTCAATTGTCAGACTCTGAGCCTTCTGAGCTACTGCAGTCCAGTTTGTGTAAAATCCCTTTAAGCATTTTTGATAATTTGGAGCAGTTCTTTTTCATCTTGTGAATGTCAGCCGACGTTCTTTCTTGTGCTTCAGACATTCTCCTTTGTGCTCGTTGCATAGACAGTATATCAGCTTTTGTGGTGATTCTCTTGGAGGTAGAAGGAGATTGTGTGGATGCTGAAGGTGTATTTTGACTTTCATTCCATGGAGATTCTCTAGGCAGAGAGCGTGCTCTGGCGAGTGATTCATTGATCTGAATTCCTCTGCCCCTCGAATTCTTGCTCCTTGTGGGATGTTTGGTTGTTGAGGAAGACTTTATCAGCTTCTTTTTGTCACGCCCCGGGGGATTAATTTAGCGGAAACGGATTACAAAAGGGTATGTATTTTTTTTTGAAAACCTTCTTCCCCGGCGCGTACCCAGATCCGCCGCATATACAGGATCACTCTACAAACGGACAGAGTCTCCCCTGTATATGCACGGCGTCGCGGTTTGTACAATGTCCAATAACGAGTAAACATTCAATCACAACAATCCAAACGTATAACCATTCACAATATACTGAATTAACTCACGGCCGATTAGTTTGAAAGGATAAAACCCACGGTTGTTGAAACGGCGCCCACCCGGCACCCATATTTTGAAAACCGTTTTTGAAAGCAACATAAACTCAGGGTTTTTGAAAACAGTGCCCACACGACACTTGGGTTTTGAAATCATAGTTTTCGCAATCCGTTCTTTTATTTGCCATTTTATTTTCCAAAGCGGCCCACAGAAATATAAAGAAAAATAGACAATCCAAATGTCACCGTACCAACGTCCACACCGACCCCACGAGGGTATCGAGAACCATCCACAGTCTACAAATATTAAATGGAATGCGAAAGTAAGGAGTAAAACACTGTTCCGGTCTCCTGAGACCCAACACCTCTAGCCGTGGCCTCACCGTCGCCTAACTCTCCCCCCTGTAGGACCCTGTCGCAAAGTGGGAAGTCAGCGACTAAACAAAAATGATAATAATAAAGCAGGTAAAGAAACATCCAACCGTAGTCTATCCGGAGCAAGCACCCCTCCCCCCGCAAGGGAAAAGTAGAATCAAACACCTGTAAACCTGCAATACCCGATCCCGTCGGACAACTAAACCGACGAAATCGCACCGCGCCCAAGTCGGACAACTAAACCGAATGGGTCGCACCGCTCCCACGTCGGACAACTAAACCGAATGGGTCGCACCGCTCCCACGTCGGACAACTAAACCGACGGGTCGCACCGCTCACACCTTGGCGCATACATGCCCCACAACTAAAGAGGCCCCACGCCGTCCTGTGGGTATACACGGGTCATGGACCACTTTTCCGGAAAAGCACACCCTTTGCGGTGGCCAAACCGCGGGTGCGCGTGTTGCAGCCGAGCATAGTAACCGTGAACCATATATATATATATATCAATGTATGAACCGTATGAAATAACATAAACATATCCGTGCATGAGAACTATATGAAACAGTATATATATAATCACAGCATACTCCTATACGTGCATGAGAGCGACATGAACCAATATGTATGTCTAATCACGGGCACCGTAAAGCCATGACGAATAAATGATGCCTCCCTACCAGGTTTAACCCAAGTACACTTATGGATGACCCCGTCCACCATGATAGAATTAAATGTTAAGACTTAAGAGTAAAAACCCACCTCTACGAGCGATGAACAAAGCGCTATCCCCCGTGTGTCCCGGTGCGCTCCCCAAAACTACAAAAGTCCACCGGGGAGAAGTCAGTGACTAAACAACATAAAACAAGGGTCAAGAACAGACATTCGGGTCCCGTCGTGGAACGGGGCTCCCGGGTTCGACGGCGGCGGCGGCGGCCGAGTCGGAACCCGAGGCGGCGGCGAGCGTGCTGCCGCGCTGGCCGCACGCGTATCAGGCTCCGTGCGGTGTGATGCCCGCACGGCTCCCTGACAGCGGCGGCGCCCAGGTCCAGCACGGGTGCCCAGGCCGCACGCACGGGCTGCCCCGCGCGGCGCCCAGGTCCCGCGCGGGCGCCCCGGCCGCACGCACGGGCGGCCCCGCGCGGCGCCCAGGCTCCGCGCGGGCGCCCAGCCCGCACGCACGGGCGACCCCGCGCGGCGCCCAGGCCCGCGCGGGTGCCAGACCCGCACGCACGGGCGACCCCGCGCGGCGCCTAGGCTCCGCGCGGGCGCCCAGCCCGCACGCACGGGCGACCCCGTGCGGCGCCCAGGCCCGCGCGGGTGCCAGACCCGCACGCCCGGTGCCCTAGCCCTGCGCGTAAGGGCGCTCGCGACGGCGGTGGTGCGGCCGGCCGGGGTGTGCCGCCTCCCCCCCTTCCCGTGCGACGATCCGGAAGAAACCCTAGCTAAAAAGAAACATAAAGACAAACTCACCGAACCAATGCGCCTCCGACTCGTCGATGGAGAGGGAGGGAGAGACGAGGATTATCCCGTTCTTGCGTGCCCGGTTCCGGAGGTGTGCGGTGTTCTTCCCGTTCCTCGATTGCTCCGCCGCGGTGCCTCGCGCCGATCGGTGGGAAGAGGAGGGTTTGGGTGAGAGGAACGGTAGGAAAACTCCAAAACTAAACCCGACACATACGTATTAATATTAGCCGCCTCCGTACACGGGAACTTAACCCTAAGTCCCAAAATACAAATCAATCTCGGCGAAATGAGTTTGGGTGCGAACCTGGGTCCGGTCCGCCTCGAAGAACGTGTAAGTCGCCTGAACTGCTGCCAACTTCCGGAATTTATTCTGGGAGGTTCCGGGGTCAGAATCCAGATCCGATCGCGCCGCCGAAATCCATTTCGCGAGCTTTATTGTCTAAAAATACCCGCGAGCCCCGACAGTCTGCCCAGAGATAAAGAAAAATAATTCACCCCCGGACCCCTTAGTCGAAAAGTGGATTTACAAGAATTTTAAAAGAAGGTCTAGAAAGGCAAATAAAGCCGCGGTTATTACACCACTCACCTCAAAAAACGAGTTTCGTCCTCGAAACTCAAACCCGGGTGGTGGTGAAGAGGTCGGGGTAGCACTCCCTCACTTGACATTCCAAATCGCGGCGCCGTCGGTCTGCGTAGCTCTTCTGTCGGCTTTGGGCGGTCAGCAACCGCCGCCTGATGAGGCACACCTTCTCCTCAGTCTCTTCCACCAAGTCGGGTCCCAGGAATTTCCGTTCCCCTAAGTCGTCCCAACAGATCGGGGATCGGCAGCGTCTCCCATACAAAGCTTCGTAGGGTGCCATCTGGATGCTGGCCTGGTAGCTATTGTTGTAGGCGAATTCCACGAGGGGTAGGTAGCGCGCCCAACCGACTCCCCAGTCAAGTACACAGGCGCGCAGCAGGTCCTCGAGGGTCTGAATCCCTCGCTCCGACTGTCCGTCCGTCTGAGGGTGGAAAGCTGTGCTGAAGTGTAGCTTGGTCCCCAGGGCTTGCTGTAGACTTTGCCAAAACTTCGAGACGAAGCCGGTGTCTCTATCCGAGGTGATCGATGCCGGCACTCCGTGCAGTCTCACGATCTCGCTGAGGTAGACTTGAGCCAACTGCTCTCTGGTCCAGGTTGTGTGGATGGGTAGGAAATGAGCTG
The DNA here is from genome assembly GCA_029204045.2 of Tillandsia leiboldiana. Taxonomy (NCBI): domain Eukaryota; kingdom Viridiplantae; phylum Streptophyta; class Magnoliopsida; order Poales; family Bromeliaceae; genus Tillandsia; species Tillandsia leiboldiana. The sequence continues at coordinate 24,110,101 of CM055062.1, read as the reverse complement.
TCTTGGTTAGCCGGTCCACAATGACCCAGATCGAGTCGTGCCCCTGCTGTGAACGTGGGAACCCGGTGACGAAGTCCATAGTGATCTGATCCCACTTCCACATCGGCACCGGTAAGGGCTGTAATTTTCCTGCAGGCCGCTGATGCTCTGCTTTTATCTGCTGGCATACCAGGCAGTGAGCTACGTGTCGTGTCACATCCCCCTTCAACTTGGGCCACCAGAAGGTCTGCTTGAGGTCCCTGTACATCTTCGTGCCCCCCGGATGCGCCGCATAAGGGGCGCGGTGTGCCTCTGTCAGAATCTCCTCCTTCAATTCCGGCGAATCCGGTACACAGAAACGCCCACGGAACCGCAAGACACCGTCACTTCCCACTGCAAAGTCGTTCTCCTGGTTCGGGTGGATCTTGTCTCGCACGAGCTGTAAGTGCGGGTCCGTCAGTTGTCCTTCTCAGATTTTCTCAAAAAGCGTCGGCTTGACCACCAACGCCGTCAGTCGAGCAACAGTGCCCGCCGATACCACCTCCAACCTCAGTCGCGAGAATTCCGCGATCAGGGTGCTCTGCTCAGTTATCGCGCGTGCCGGCGTCTCCTCCGGTTGCCCCTTCCTGCTTAAAGCGTCCGCCACCACGTTTGCCTTCCCGGGGTGGTATTGGATTGTTAGATCGTAATCCTTCAACAATTCAAGCCACCGCCTCTGCCGCAAATTTAGCTCCTTTTGGGTGAACAGCTACTTGAGACTTTGGTGGTCTGAAAAGACGTTACAGTGGACACCAAAGAGGTAGTGTCTCCATAACTTTAGAACGAAGACCACTGCAGCCAGTTCCAAATCATGAATCGGGTAGTTCTTTTCGTAATCCTTCAGCTGCCTGGATGCATAGGCTATTACTTTCCCCTGTTGCATCAAAACACCCCCAAGTCCGATTCTCGATGCGTCGCAGTACACTTCAAAATCCTCTCCGGGCGTGGGTAGTACAAGAATAGGCGCCCTGGTTAGCCTCCTTTTAAGTTCTTCGAAGCTCTCTTGGCACTTAGCCGTCCATAGAAACTTTTCCCCTTTCTTGGTCAACCGGTTTAAAGGGGCCGCAATCTTCGAGAAACCCTCGACGAAGCGTCTATAATATCCCGCCAGTCCCAAGAAGCTGCGGATCTCCGTCACTGTCGTCGGTGGTTGCCAGTCAATCACCGATTCCACCTTCTTGGGGTCCACAGCGATCCCCTCTGCCGAGATCACGTGCCCTAGGAAACCCACCTCTCGTAGCCAGAATTCACACTTCTTGAGCTTCGCGAACAGCCTCTGTTCCCTGAGGGTTTGGAGAATCGTTCGTAAGTGGTCCTCGTGCTCCTCGTCGGTAGATGAATAGATCAGGATGTCGTCGATGAAGACCACTACGAACCGGTCCAAGAAAGGTCTGAAGATCCGGTTCATCATGTCCATGAAGACGGCGGGGGCGTTCGTAAGTCCGAACGGCATAACCGTGAACTCGTAGTGGCCGTACCGGGTCCGGAAGGCGGTCTTTGGGATATCTTCGTTCCGAACCCGGAGCTGGTGGTAGCCCGATTGCAGGTCGATCTTTGAGAACACCGTTGCTCCTCGCAGCTGGTCGAAGAGGTCGTCAATTCTGGGCAGGGGGTACTTATTCTTCACAGTAACCTTGTTTATCCCCCTGTAGTCGATGCAGAGGCGCAGGCTTCCGTCTTTCTTCCGTACAAAGAGCACTGGTGCCCCCCAGGGTGACACACTCGGTCTGATAAATCCTTTGTCCAAGAGGTCCTCCAGTTGCGCCTTAAGCTCCTTTAACTCTGCGAAGGCCATTCGGTAGGGCGCCTTTGTGATTGGTTGGGTACCCGGTACGAGTTCGATAGGAAAAACCACCTCTCGTTCAGGGGGTACCCCGAGCAGTTCCGTCGGGAAGACATCGGGGAAGTCCCTCACCACCGCAGTGTCTGAAGGTGTCGCCGCGGGTCGTGTCACCAGGTCCACCGAGGCCAGGTAGGCCACGCACCCGCCTTCCACCAATCTTCTAGCCCTCGCCGATGAGATAATTGCTGGGAAGGAAATGCTCTTACATGCCAGGTACATATTCTCAGGAAAGCTCGGCTCTTGCAATTGTACCATCCGCTTCTCACAATCGATGAGCACTTGGTACAATGAGAGCCAATCCATGCCCAGCACTACGTCATACTCCTTCAGGGGGATTACCACCAAATCCCCTGGACAAGCCAGTCGCCCTAGATTGATCGGGCAGGCGGCCACGTAGCTGACCGCCTCCAACACCCCCCCCCGCCGATCACTTGCGTCCTACTCTACTATAATCTATCCATTCCATTCCTTTGTAGTTAAGTGAGGTATTCCTGTGGACGTCGGCACCAATTGTTGTGATTGAAAGCTAAGTCTCTAATACCATCTTAATCTGTCACGCCCCGGGGGATTAATTTAGCGGAAACGGATTACAAAAGGGTATGTATTTTTTTTTGAAAACCTTCTTCCCCGGCGCGTACCCAGATCCGCCGCATATACAGGATCACTCTACAAACGGACAGAGTCTCCCCTGTATATGCACGGCGTCGCGGTTTGTACAATGTCCAATAACGAGTAAACATTCAATCACAACAATCCAAACGTATAACCATTCACAATATACTGAATTAACTCACGGCCGATTAGTTTGAAAGGATAAAACCCACGGTTGTTGAAACGGCGCCCACCCGGCACCCATATTTTGAAAACCGTTTTTGAAAGCAACATAAACTCAGGGTTTTTGAAAACAGTGCCCACACGACACTTGGGTTTTGAAATCATAGTTTTCGCAATCCGTTCTTTTATTTGCTATTTTATTTTCCAAAGCGGCCCACAGAAATATAAAGAAAAATAGACAATCCAAATGTCACCGTACCAACGTCCACACCGACCCCACGAGGGTATCGAGAACCATCCACAGTCTACAAATATTAAATGGAATGCGAAAGTAAGGAGTAAAACACTGTTCCGGTCTCCTGAGACCCAACACCTCTAGCCGTGGCCTCACCGTCGCCTAACTCTCCCCCCTGTAGGACCCTGTCGCAAAGTGGGAAGTCAGCGACTAAACAAAAATGATAATAATAAAGCAGGTAAAGAAACATCCAACCGTAGTCTATCCGGAGCAAGCACCCCTCCCCCCGCAAGGGAAAAGTAGAATCAAACACCTGTAAACCTGCAATACCCGATCCCGTCGGACAACTAAACCGACGAAATCGCACCGCGCCCAAGTCGGACAACTAAACCGAATGGGTCGCACCGCTCCCACGTCGGACAACTAAACCGAATGGGTCGCACCGCTCCCACGTCGGACAACTAAACCGACGGGTCGCACCGCTCACACCTTGGCGCATACATGCCCCACAACTAAAGAGGCCCCACGCCGTCCTGTGGGTATACACGGGTCATGGACCACTTTTCCGGAAAAGCACACCCTTTGCGGTGGCCAAACCGCGGGTGCGCGTGTTGCAGCCGAGCATAGTAACCGTGAACCATATATATATATATATCAATGTATGAACCGTATGAAATAACATAAACATATCCGTGCATGAGAACTATATGAAACAGTATATATATAATCACAGCATACTCCTATACGTGCATGAGAGCGACATGAACCAATATGTATGTCTAATCACGGGCACCGTAAAGCCATGACGAATAAATGATGCCTCCCTACCAGGTTTAACCCAAGTACACTTATGGATGACCCCGTCCACCATGATAGAATTAAATGTTAAGACTTAAGAGTAAAAACCCACCTCTACGAGCGATGAACAAAGCGCTATCCCCCGTGTGTCCCGGTGCGCTCCCCAAAACTACAAAAGTCCACCGGGGAGAAGTCAGTGACTAAACAACATAAAACAAGGGTCAAGAACAGACATTCGGGTCCCGTCGTGGAACGGGGCTCCCGGGTTCGACGGCGGCGGCGGCGGCCGAGTCGGAACCCGAGGCGGCGGCGAGCGTGCTGCCGCGCTGGCCGCACGCGTATCAGGCTCCGTGCGGTGTGATGCCCGCACGGCTCCCTGACAGCGGCGGCGCCCAGGTCCAGCACGGGTGCCCAGGCCGCACGCACGGGCTGCCCCGCGCGGCGCCCAGGTCCCGCGCGGGCGCCCCGGCCGCACGCACGGGCGGCCCCGCGCGGCGCCCAGGCTCCGCGCGGGCGCCCAGCCCGCACGCACGGGCGACCCCGCGCGGCGCCCAGGCCCGCGCGGGTGCCAGACCCGCACGCACGGGCGACCCCGCGCGGCGCCCAGGCTCCGCGCGGGCGCCCAGCCCGCACGCACGGGCGACCCCGTGCGGCGCCCAGGCCCGCGCGGGTGCCAGACCCGCACGCCCGGTGCCCTAGCCCTGCGCGTAAGGGCGCTCGCGACGGCGGTGGTGCGGCCGGCCGGGGTGTGCCGCCTCCCCCCCTTCCCGTGCGACGATCCGGAAGAAACCCTAGCTAAAAAGAAACATAAAGACAAACTCACCGAACCAATGCGCCTCCGACTCGCCGATGGAGAGGGAGGGAGAGACGAGGATTATCCCGTTCTTGCGTGCCCGGTTCCGGAGGTGTGCGGTGTTCTTCCCGTTCCTCGATTGCTCCGCCGCGGTGCCTCGCGCCGATCGGTGGGAAGAGGAGGGTTTGGGTGAGAGGAACGGTAGGAAAACTCCAAAACTAAACCCGACACATACGTATTAATATTAGCCGCCTCCGTACACGGGAACTTAACCCTAAGTCCCAAAATACAAATCAATCTCGGCGAAATGAGTTTGGGTGCGAACCTGGGTCCGGTCCGCCTCGAAGAACGTGTAAGTCGCCTGAACTGCTGCCAACTTCCGGAATTTATTCTGGGAGGTTCCGGGGTCAGAATCCAGATCCGATCGCGCCGCCGAAATCCATTTCGCGAGCTTTATTGTCTAAAAATACCCGCGAGCCCCGACAGTCTGCCCAGAGATAAAGAAAAATAATTCACCCCCGGACCCCTTAGTCGAAAAGTGGATTTACAAGAATTTTAAAAGAAGGTCTAGAAAGGCAAATAAAGCCGCGGTTATTACACTTTTCCTTTAGATAGAACCTATATTCGTCATCCACCGCTTGTTGTATTCTTTACAACATATTTCTCAATCCTCTTCATCTTCTGATTCTGACTCAAATTGAGGACAGTGTTTATCTTCTCCTGACTTGCTTCAGCTTGTTCCTTTTTGACAGATGCTCGAGTTCCCACTAATGCTACAATGAGCGCAATAATCCAAGCGAAAGCCATTTTGCTACTAGTGCTCAGATAATAGAAAAGCCTGTGAGCAAAACTCAAGAACACGAGAAAAATTGTTTATTTTCAAAAATTTGAAAAATTGTACCTAAACAATCATTATCATGTAGAGAGACTAGGATTCAAACAAGTTTTGCAAAAAGAATTTTAAAAATAGATCAATCCCATGATTTTCAAAAATTCCTATTATATGCCCTAAAACCGAATTTTCAGAAATCAAAGCCTAAAAATTCGTTAATCAAGAGAATACCTAGCATATAATCAAACCTAATCTACCCAGAGTTCTTATTTCAGAAGAAATTTGACCAAAAACCAATCCCAAATGAAAAAGATACAAGATTTCCAATACGTTTTGAGCAAAAACATGAAAAACTGTGAAAAACCGAGATTTTGATCATAAGAACTCACTTGGAATCGAAGAAGATGGGTTGTGAAGGCTCCAAATCGATTGTTTTCTAGAGAGAGAAGGTCTGGAGACTTAGAAACAAAAGATTGAAGTAAAAAAAAATCAAAACCCTTTTGTTATATAAGAAACCCTAGCCGCGGTCCGGACTGCCTCAAGAATCCAGTCCGGATCAGTTTACCTGCAGGAATACCTGTGTTCGGGATCCGCATTGGATTGTCCAGTCCGGATCGGCTCCAACTTTTTCTTCAGAAAAATTCAGAAAAATTTCAGAAAATCCAGAAAAAGTATGTAAGCACTTTTGTGTATCAGCTTTAAATGAAAGTCATCCTTTCATATTAAAAGAAATAGATTATGCAAAATCTATCAATAATGTCCAAAAATTGAAACGAAAATTTATAAAAATTAAATCCCTTAAAGTTGAACAAGTTCAATTACATCTACCATGATCTTATGAGTAATGCCTTTATCAAATCATCAATTTGGTAAAGAAAATGAAATACCAAGATCAATAGATGTTTGAAATCCCCGATAAATCAGATAATATATCTAGTCAGATTATAGTAAGGAGTGGCTCTTTGAGCATCTTTCAATAAAAAATCCCACCTTATACCAACCTTGGAATTTGACAGAGTCAAGTATTCCAAAAAACATTTTATCTAATCATCTTGAAAAAACCATGCTTGATATACATGTGGTAGCTGCACACAGTACTCGGACGACCGATGTGGTAGCTCTTTTCTCCATGTGGTGGTAGTTTTCACACTCCTCATTGGGATGTAACTCTTTCCACATCTTTTGAGCATAACATTTTGCATTAACTCCCCCTCAATTGACTATCAATTATATAATATATAAGGTATTCAACCAAAAATTGATCTCGATTTCATACTCGACTCAATTGTCAAATAAGATAAAAACTATACCAAGAGATCATTTGAGAGAGAAATTGACTTTGATCAAAACAAAGATGACTTAATTGACATAAATGATCATTGCATCAAATGAATTATTATGATATCCAAAGCATAATAAATTTCAAATTATATAAAAGGATGCAGTTAAAGTCAATAATACTAGTGCTCAATTTATGTTCTATGTACAAACATAGATGATGAACAAAAACACAAAACAAAACCTAACCTAAGCAAAAGTTTCAAAAATAAGTTATTTAAAGGAAAGCATTCCAATTGCTTTACGCAAATGAATAAAGCGTTTTTGATCCAAAGGTTTTGTTAAAAGGTCAGCTAATTGATCCTCTGTTGAAATGTAGGAAAGTTGAAGAGTATTTGATTCAACTAGCTCTCTTAGAAAATGATATCTAAGTTCAATGTGTTTTGTTCTTGAGTGCAACACAGGGTTTTTGGAAATATTTATAGCACTTGTGTTGTCACAAAGAATGGTTACCGAAGTTGCTGAAATTCGGAAATCGCTCAACATGCTTTTCATCCAAATGAGTTGAGTTGAACAACTACCCGCTGAGATATATTCCGCTTCGGCAGTCGAGAGTGCTATGCAATTTTGCTTTTTACTATGCCATGCAACAAGGCAGTGGCCAAGATAGAAGCATGCACCACTCGTACTCTTCCGATCATCCACAGATCCTGCCCAATCGGCATCTGAATATCCTATAATATCAAGCGTTGTTCCCATAGGATACCAAATTCCGAAATTCAATGTTCCTTTGATGTACCGGATGATCCTTTTCACCGCTTTCAGGTGAACCTCCTTTGGTGCTGACTGATATCTCGCGTAGACCCCAACACTAAAGGATATATCCGGGCGACTAGCCGTGAGATAGAGTAGACTTCCAATCATGCTGCGATAAAGCTTCTCGTCTACACTTTCACTAAGAGATTCACTTCCTAATCCCTTATTGCTAGTTCCCATAGGAGTCGGAAAATCTTTAGAGTCTTCTAATCCGAATTTCTTCACCAACTCCTTTGCATACTTGGATTGGCATAGATGAATGCCTTCTTTATTTTGTTTTACTTGCAATCCAAGAAAGTATGTCAGTTCGCCCATCATGGACATCTCAAATTCGCTTTCCATGGTTTCAGCGAATTTAGAAGCATCATTGTCTCTAGTTGCACCAAATACAATGTCATCGACATAGATTTGTGCTACAATGAAATTATCCTGATAATGCTTCACAAAGAGAGTCCGGTCTGCTCCCCCTCGAGTGTAGCCCTTTTCTAATAGGTGCTTTGTTAGCCTTTCGTACCATACTCGCGGTGCTTGTTTTAGACCGTAAAGAGCCTTTTTCAAACGAAAAACATGGTTAGGTTGTTTATAGTCTACAAAACCTTTCGGTTGAGCCACATAAACTTCCTCGTTTAAATACCCATTTAAAAACGCGCTCTTAATGTCCATTTGAAAGAGTTTTATTTTAAAGTGACAAGCAATTGCGAATAAGATACGAATTGACTCGAGTCGAGCAACTGGGGCGAACGTCTCATCAAAGTCTATTCCTTCAATTTGCGAGTAGCGCTGAGCAACTAATCGTGCTTTGTTCCTGATGATGGTACCATCCTCATTTTTCTTATTCTTGAAAATCCACTTAGTACCAATCACGTTGTGTTGCTTCGGTGGCTTCGTTAATTCCCAGACTTTGTTTCTTTCGAACTGATGGAGCTCTTCCTGCATTGCTTCAATCCAGTAGTCATCCTGAAGAGCTTCATCGACGTTTTTTGGTTCTACCATGGAGACATAACATGCGACTCCACAAACCAACTGCCTCCGAGTTTTGACTCCTTCTTGTGGATCTCCAATAATGTTCGATTCCGGATGATCTTTGGAGATTCTTAACGTTTGCGGTAACGGAGTTCTCGGAGATGCATGTGATGATTCCTGCACATCAGATAAACTAGAAGAGCCATTAGATGCATCATTATTATTGGAAGAATTATCATGAGAAGATGCATTTACAGGAGTATCATCATCAAGAGACATATCAGGGGTAGATTTATCAGATGTAAAGTGAAAAGCTTCATCTACTTTAACATTTATAGATTCTACCATCGTTTTAGATTCAAGGTTAAATACCCGATATGCTCTACTGTTTGTAGAATAACCCATGAAAATCCCTTCGTCACTTCGAGAGTCGAATTTACCAAGATTTTCGCGATCTCGCAAAATAAAACAGCGACTCCCAAAGATACGAAAATATTTGATATTTGGTTTTCTACAAAATCACAGCTCATATGGTGTATTTAATGTTCCCGGGCGCAAATACACTCGATTAATTACATAGACGGCTGTGGTGACCCAGATCTCCGCAGGGCTTCTACAGTGCGATTAGCAGCTTCTGGAGGCCTCTGTGGCATGTCGGCCGTGTTTCTGCACCAATTTGGACTTAAGTGATGGACTTCGGGTGTGTAATGGATCACGTGAGTGATCGGAGGACCCCGTGGGATGTTTAGATGTGGTTTCGCGCGAAATGGATATCAAAATTGGACTCAGCGCGGAATTTGAGTAAAGAACACTTCTCCGAGAATTTTTGGCAAATTTTAGAAGAGGAATTTGGCAAATCGGACTTCGGATTTGGATTCAGCGCGCGAAAACGGTCAAGATGGACTATTTATTTGTATTTTTCGGAGTCCGGATGCGAAAACACGGATTTCGAGGTGTTTGGTACTGTTCCGGCCGCCGGAGGGGCGCCGGCGGCGGCGGCGGGCGGCGGAGCGCGGCGGCTGGCGGCGGCGGAGGCGCGCGGTCCACCGCAGAGGCGTGCACCCGGGGGGCTGGCCACGTGGCGGCTCCCAGTTGGCGGGCGCAGCAGGCGCGGTCCACGGGATCGTCGCGGGTGCACGGTGGACCGGGTGCGGACACGTGGCTGTTTTTGGTTGGCGGGTTCTGGTGCGCGCGGTCCACGCGACGGGAGGCATGTGCCTCGGGGCGCGTGCCCGACGTGCGGCAGCGGGAGGCGCGGTCGCGCACGTGGGCGCGGCGTGGGCGCGGTCGGGGGCGACGTGGGGGCTCCACGTGGCACCACGTGGTTGGTCGGGCGCAGCGGAGCACAGCACAGTGCTTGGACACGTGGCGCTGCGTGGTTCGCTGGCTCAGGTGCGCCGGGCGCGGGGAGCAGTGCTGGGCCACGTGGCGGCCCGTGAGCGTTCCGGGCGCACACAGTAACGGGCCCGGCCCGTTACTGTAGCAGCCCGGAAGTGCCAAGCGCCCGAAACTTTGGGCCAAAAGTCCAAAATTCGGATTTTCGGGCTGGGCCTATAAATAGCTGTCTTGTGGGGGAGTTTTGCCCCCTTTCCCGAGCTCCCCTGCCCATGGCCCCTTTAGCAAAGTTGGAGATCTTCATCTTGCGCATCTTCTGGCAGAGGCCCGGATTTTTTGGAAGCCGCGGCGTCGACGACTTCGGCATCGGAGCGCAGTGTGGCGATTTTTCATCGGAGGCCCGTTATCGTCGCAGTTTGATCTGAGAGGTCTACCGAGCTACTCCGTCAGTATTTTTGGACGATTTCTGCGGCGTTGGAATCACGAGAGGTACGTCTTCGACTTTTGTGTTGATCATCTTGCTGGATTCAGAGTTTATGACACGGTTTTCGAGGCATTTCTAAGCCGCTGTTTTCTGGTGGAGTTTTTGGACAGCGGCCCCTTGCCGGAATTTTATCTCCGCACCCGAGTGTCGGATCGAGATGAGCCTATACACTTTTTGGATCTACTCGTCGCAAGGATTATCATTGTATTTTTCCGGGATTTTTCTGAGGCTTTCCCGAAGGTATACTATTCCCCTTTTATCTGTGTTTGAGTTTACAGTTGTGTGGTTGTGAGTGTTTGCGCACCTGTACTGTGGAATTTGTAACTCGGCCTACGGGGCTCGGATTTGGGCGTGCAGGCACCCGTTTCGAAGGTCTCGACGAGACGCTCGCTGTGTTATTTTTATTGGAATTTTTGGAGTTCGTTTTACAGGTGAAAATTTCGCATTAAGGGGACTGTTCCCAGCAGATTTGTGATGCTTGGATTTTATGGAATTAAGTGTAACTTTGGGTTGTGTTTTTGTACCCAGGAGGTATTGATCACTGTTCCTGTATTGTTGGATTGGTGGGTGTGTAGAGATATCTGTTTCTGGACTTTCTCAGCTGTGCGACTCCGGACAGTTAGCATTTTCAGGTGGGTGGCCTTGTCTCCAAGATTGATGGACTGTGCTTTAAATCTGCTATAGTAGGACTATGCATGATAGTGAAATGCTTGTGCAGCATGTTAGAATGTAGGAATTGCTATTCCTTGTATTATCTGATGGTATTGTCATCTCCTTGCTTTCTACCATCTGTAAATTATTGTTATTGGAACTTGACCTAGCACCCCGTCATATGTTGCATGTGTAACCAGACTAGTAGAAAACCCTCACTTGGGCTAGGGTTATTTCTGCTTTAGACATCCACACTTCTACTTTCCTGGACATAGTGTTCTTCCTCGCCCGGGTAGTGGGCCGAGTGGTCAGGTGTTATCTTTTAGTGTGGGATGCATGTTACACTCGTGCTTGGGAGCAGAGTGGCGTCTGGTAGATGTAGTTGGTTGTTCTTCTGTAGCGGGAGCCGTTGGGTAGACGGCGGTCCCGAGATGTTTTATTTTTCTTGTTTTATCTGTCGCCGCTGTGTTAGTGGCAGCGGTAGATCAGTGTTAGCAGGACCTTAAACCCAGAACCTTTTTGGACATTCATATGATTTTTATCAACCAAATGGTTTCTTCCAAGCATCGTAGGGTCGCCGGAGTCGGTTCATGTTTTATTGGACGAAGGCATTAGCCCTTCGAGGCTTGGATATAAAACTTGGTTTCAACTGTTTTCCTAAAAAGAACTAAAAATCATGAAATATGGATTTCTTACAGATCAAAGGGCTTCAGTAAGAAATGTCACCTTTTCCTATAAATTAACCACCCGAGATGATTCGAGTGGTCTGGGTTCTAAGGTCTGCATTCTTCTTGGGACGAGAACAACGAGAGGCTATGCCTAAAGCCTGTTCTTGTTTGATTTGGATTGTAGGTTCTAGTCTTTCGGGGTTCCCGGACCCTTCCTCGGGTCAGTGGATGCGATGTTGGCCTGTAGAGGCAGTTGTTCGCAGTGGATGCGACTTTGTGCTATGAGTTGGTAGAGTGTGATCTAGAGGTTGTTTCTCTGATTTAGTGGTGGAGATGGTTCTCCCACTTAGCTTTGAGGATCTTGGGGTTCTGGCAGATCGAGTCGTGGAGGTTTCCCGACTCAGCCATGGTCGTGCATTATCAGATTGAGTCGTTGAGGGTTCTCCGACTTAGCTGTTTGAGTCGAGGTTCTTTTTCCGACTGAGTTGTGTTTGAGCTTGGAGCTACCGATCTGTTTGATCGTGGATCATAGCCTGCATGAGCCGCATTTGGCTTGACAGAGATACTTTACAGAGATACTTTACAGAGATGGGTTACTTTGACTCGAGCGGGTCGCTCCCCTCGAGGGCCACTCCGGAGTAGGCGAGGCCGGGTTGTGTACCGGCGTGAGATTGAGCTTTTCTATCGCGACTTGTCGTTGCATTTGTCCCTCTGGCTGTGCTGGTGTTGGCAGTCATGGACGTCCTGCGTAAGTCCGCTCCTCCGGGACGTAACGGCAGTAGGTTGGCGCATGTTGGCAGTCATGGACGTCCTACGTAAGTCCGCTCCTCCGGGACGTAACGGCAGTAGGTTGGCGCAGGCTTGACTGGACCTGATGAGGCAGTCAGTTCAGATTGGGTGATCAGAGATGAGAGTTAGTTGTGGCATCATGTTCTTTCTGTTCCACTCCTTGAGCATCTAGGTAGAGGCATAGTAGCTGTAGAGTTTACTTTTCCAGCTTTCCTTACAGCATTGCTTTTGTTACTTTATGCCTCTAGTGGACTTAGTGGGCAGACCGTCGGGCTTGTTGGCGGCACCCACTGAGAACTACTTGGGACGTAGTTCTCACACCCGTCGTGGTGTCTTTTCCCACAGGAACTTCTACTCTGGTTCCTGTTGTTCCTGTTGCTGATCCTTCTGACCGAGCGAGGGAGTCGCGAGCTAGTTTCCTACCCGTCGTTGGAGTGTAGCGGTACCCCTTCTGAGGAGAGCTTCAGGAGATTAGTTATTTTATTTTCCTCCTTTGAGAGACTGTTGTAGTGAGGATTGTTATGTATTGAGAGCCTGTACACTGATGTATTTATTGGAGATACCTCCCGGTTGAGTTCTGAGTTGTATATGAGGATATTGTATGATTATCTTTTTGGGAGACGGACATTGTTGTATTATTTCCAGTTGTACAGTGATTGATTTAATTATACAGCAGACTTTTTATTTTTAGCTCTGATATCTGTTTAGCTGTAGTACTTTTCTTGCAGGTAGGACGCTTCGCCTATGCTGGTTTGGCATAGGTGGCGGATCTGTTGGCGAGCCGGGTCGCAGTTTCGACCCCGGGGTGTGACAACGGCGGTGTTCACGGCTTCAGCCCAAAAATGTAACGGGAGATTCCGGCTATGAACCATCACACGCGCCATCTCCTGAACAACCCTGTTTTTGCGCTCAACAACACCATTCTGCTGAGGTGTATAGGGTGCTGAGAATTCATGTTTTATGCCATTGGAAGTGCAAAAATCAGTGAATTTAGAATTAATGAATTCTCCACCTCTATCACTTCGAACACGAACGATCTTTTCATTTCTTTCAATCATAATACGATGACAAACCTCATGAAAAGAGTCGAAAGTATCTGCTTTCTCTTTTAAAAAAGTTACCCATGGATATCTAGAGAAATCATCAACCAAAAGAAAAATATACCATTTACCTCCCAAGGATGGTTGACGAGTTGGCCCCATTAAGTCCATATGTAGTAATTCTAAGGGCCGGTTAGTACCAACGTGGTTCAAGTTCTTGTGTGCAGCCCTTGATTGCTTTCCCTTTTGACAACCTCCACACACAATGTTATCTTTAAATGTAAGTTTAGGAACCCCCTTAACCACGTCTTTATTAGAAATCCTTGCTAGTTCTTTAAAATTTATGTGACCTAGCCTTTCATGCCAAAGAGTTTCATTATCTAAAGAAACTAGGTTACATTTTTCAGAAATTTTGTTTGAAACAACAAAGCAATTATTTTCTGATCTAACCCCTTTCAAAAGAAATACATGGTCTTTATCAGTTACAATACATATTCTATAGACGAAAAATTAACTGAAAAACCATTGTCACAAAGTTGACTTATACTGATGAGGTTAGTCTTAAGGCCTTCTACAAATAGAACATTATTCAAAACAGGGCCTTCTGGAATAACGATTGTTCCTTTTCCAACAATTTTAGAAGAACGACCATCTCCGAAAACAACATGTCCTCCGGAGATTTTCTCTAAAGTTTGAAAACAGTTTTTGTCACCGGTCATGTGACGGGAACATCCACTATCCAGATACCAAGACGAGTTATCATAAGCATGTAAAGAAGTATGAACAACAAGACAAGGGAAGATTTCACCTTTGCGCACCCAAACCTTTTTGGATTGCATCGGCAATGTTCTTGAAGTTATTCTCCTTGGTGAAAGTGTCTTGTTTGATTCATTGCTTGACATCGTCTTACGAGGTGAACTACCAAGGCTCTTTTCCTTTGATTTTCGGGGAATCACCTTTTTGGTAGTTGTTGCAAGAGGCGCTTGAGTTGAACGTTTCGCTCCCATCTTGCAATTTCTCCTTATGTGCCCTGCAAAACCACAACGAAAACATACCTTAGTGCTTGACGATCCCGAAGAGGGTGAAGTAGGCTTGTTGTCGTTGTTTGTCGTAAATTCCGGTGTCGGAGGAGGAGATACCGACTGGGGCACAAAGACTGTCCCAATCGAACTAAAATTGTCTTCAGTTCGATTGTATCCGAGGCCGAATCTGTTTGTTTGACCAAGACCAAGCATCTTATCCAACTTACTCCTTCCAGAAGAAAATTGCTTTAAATCATCCTTGAGTTGGAAAATGGTCTTCGTCATTTCCATTTTTTCCTGTCGAGCCTCGCTGGAGAGCTTCAAGAAGTAATTTGCTTTATTCACCATATCTACATAATTCTTCTCGAGATGCTCATTAGACTCTTGAAGGGAAACATTTACTTTGATCAGATTATCCCTTTCCACTTCAAGAGCGTTTGAGAGAGAAGTTGCCCTTTTTGCTTCTTCTTCGAGATCCTGCAAACTCCCTCTCAAACTCTTGTTTTGCTTTGCCAGTTTCTTTGAAACCTTCAAAAGTTTATGGTAGGCAAAAGCAAAATCTTCACCTTCAGAATTATCCGATTCATCGTCTGTTGCATTCTTTTCAACTTGGGAGGAGTTGGACAATGACTCAGATGTACTTGCCATAAAGCATATGAACGGTGAAGATGTGGACGCGTGGAATGCCGTTGCGTTATTTTCTTCATCACTGGAAGATGACTCATTTGACGTTGAGGTGTTGTCACGCCCCGAGTCCGCCAATTTGTACGGTTCGGGCACGCCAACAGACCCGCCAATCGGGTAAGACCTTTTCCTACCCGAAAGGAACGGTAACATCCATAATAACACAACAAGTGTATGCGGAAGCTCAATATCAGAGTACTAAAAATCACTACAAATTAAAACTTTCATTCAATAACAACAGTTAAAGCGGAAATGAAAGCATACAAGAGTGAGCCATGCATTACTTTATTACACTTTACATCTTTGAACTTGCCAATAAAATTATTACAATTCTTTTACATTATTTCCTCACCATACAAGGTTCACTCAAGAAATATAAAAATGGGATACCTCTGCTAGACCCTCTAGGTCTCTATGCTGCTGGGCCCTTGCCCCTGTCGTATACCTCGCCGTCTGCCTCTGAACCGTCGCGATCGCTGCATCCATACCTGAACCTGTGGGGGGGGAGTCTCCCAAGGGGTGTGAGAACTACGACATAGTTCCCAGTGGGTTCAACCACCGAGATAAAGTGTCCTACACCACTTGGTCCAATGGAAGCAATAATAATAGTGCTAGGAAATTAAAATCCTCAATATCATAATGCTACTATGTATATACTGGCCACTACACTATCTGTGTATACTCACCAATCCATCACTACTCTGTCTAGCCACACTAGGCAACTAACCACCAACTCGGCCACTAAGCCGCTGTATACTGGGTTACCCTAACCCGGCCACCTTGGCCACTCTCTGTTCTTCTTATTCTTTACCCTATGGTGGTTTAATGTAAGTTAACCCTCAGAAATTCTTATCCAACGGGCCCCACCCCGGTAGTCCTGCTACCATCAGATAAGATTTCTAAGGTTGCCGATAACACTCGCAAGTGTTACCCCGTCCTGCCGGGGGGACTTGTCATACGGGACACTGCCCGATAGGGTCACTGCCCAACTCTGACAAGAGTACTCTAGAACCTGTCATACGGGTCGCTGCCCGGGAGAGGGACCCTGTCCAACTCCGAGAGTTGTACGTTCGCCCCCAGAGGTACGCCCATTTTATCTTTTTCTTTTCTTTTCTTTCTCTTTTCTTTTCTTTCTCTTTTCTTTCTCTTTTACTTTAGTACTTAGCCTCTTTGCTCTTAACACTTGCTTTTCTGTCTTATACGAGCTTGTAGCTCCCTTTTTGCCACTGGCAATCTCTTTCTTTAAGCATTTAGCTCTTTACTTTCACTTTTAGCCTTTCGAAAGTACTGTAGAGTTATTATGGATCCACAAGGATCTAAATAGGTACTATCAAACAACTAGAGGGGGGGTGAATAGGTGTAATACTTAAAAACTCAATCTCAGTGCAAAATAAAAACCAATGCGGAAAATAAAAACAGCACACCGAGATTTACGTGGAAACTCCAATCCAGGAGAAAAACCACGGGACCAACACGCAATAACAATCCACTAAGAATAGAAGAATAACAAGGTGATTACCGACTCCACGGACTCAACCCCTCCTTCAGCTTCTTCGGACCTTGCGCTGACCGGTTGGATATCCGCGCAATAACAATCCCTAAGAAAAGAAGAATAACAAGGTGATTACCGTCTCCACGGATTTAACCCCTCCTTCAATTTCTTGGACCTCGCGCTCCACCGATTTTGCACGTCCACTGCTCACGTTCGAATCCACGAACGCACGCTTCGAATCCACGAAACGCCTTTAGCACACCGAATCCACGATGCCACGTCGAATCCACGACGCAAACTCAGTCGATAAGAATATTGACTTCGATGGTGATCCTTTGCTTAGATTATCAATGAAGAACCGTAGAAGAAATCTCTAAGCAAAGATTAGATCAATTCGACAAAAGATATGTTCTTGAAAGAACCATCGAATTGACCTAAAAGAGGCTATAAAGAAGAACGATGAAAACCTAGCCTCTAGGGTTGCTCTCAAGAGTTTTATAAAAAGATCGGCCGTAGCTCCCACGTTTTTGAGAAACCCTAAGTGTCTATTTATAGTTTAGAAACCTTTGGAAAGAGATAAGAATCAAAAACTTACCTTATCTGGAAATTTTCAGGACGGCGATCCGGATCGGATTTACTGCGATCCGGATCGTCGTAACGAGATTGACGATTCCAGAAAACCAAGGGTTCGGGATCCGGATTGCAAGGTCCGATCCGGATCGTTCATGTAATTCAGCAAAGTCCCATGTTCGGGATCCGGATCGGAATGGCCTAGGATCCGGATTGAAATTGCCAATGAACAAGTACCCTTCGGGATCCGGATTGCAAGGTCTGATCCGGATCCTGAACATGTCCCATGTCCAGTTTTTGATTTTTATGCAATTAAAAGATCATCCAAGTGTTTCTACACTATGAGAAAGTATTCGGATCACCACAATTATTTAGTTAAACATACCTGATCCTCTTGAATACTTTCTTCTTGAGATTGATGTAACTGATCCACAATTCTTCAACTTCAATCTTCAAGACTCAAGACACTGAGTGTCAACTTGAGCTCTTGTTGAATCTTCTCTAAGTCTTTGATTGCTGATTGACAATTTGATCCCTTTAAGACTCCGACTCAACTCACTGACTTGACTCACGAAATATGCCAACACCAAAATGCCGTAACAATCTCCCCCTTTGGCAATTTCGTGACAAAACCCAAAAATACATAAAAGCGCTCAAGTCACTTATCTTAAACCAAAAATCGAAATTCAATGTTATCACCAAAACATTGATTTTCTTTGTGTGAAAGATCCAATAAATACAAAATTACATTTGAACCAAACAGTCCTAGAACATACTCTATGACTTAGGACTTGGAGTCTTAAAGTGATGTAATTCCTGCAAAACAAAACTCCAAACAAAATCAAACGTCAGTCGTTAGAAATTAAAATCCTACATTTGATTCATCCTTTTGGTTCTTTTGTTTTTCCCAGCTCTTTCAACCTTTCTTTGTCTCCCCCTATCTTGAGCATCTCTAACATGTTCTCCATGTTCTTGAGCATCTATGTTCTCCCCCTTTGTGGTACGATCATCATTTTCCGTTCTCCCCCATTTTTCCATTTTCGTTTCGTTTGTCCTCTCTTGATGATCTCATCTCCGTCATTTCTCTTCTCCCCCTTTTTGTCACAAATTGTCAAACAGTGAACATACTAGACAAAAGGAAATTACTAATAAAATTAGTTCATGGAGAAAGAGAGATAAAAGCTCAGTTCTGGTATATATAACAAAAATGCAGATTGCGTACCGGTACCAGAAAGTAAAAATTAAATAATTTCTTGAAACAAATCCAGATTTTAGAATCTTTTCAAATACCGATTTGTATTCCATCAAGAAATCAATTTAAGTGCTTTAAACAGTGAATTCACACAGATGTCATTCAATCCAATTAATTTCACAAAATTAAAAAGATTTACTCCAAAATCATGAAAAATAAAGGTAAAACATTATAAACCGTTTTTCATGTTATATTCATCAAACACAAGTCATCAAAAATAATCTTGAGATCCAAAGTCTATCAAGATGTAACGGATTTACAAAGATGACATACGGAGATTTCCAAACGACATCAATTTGATTTCTTACCCTTTCAAATTTGAGATAAGCACTAAAATACCTAAGGGTGGCTCTTTGAGCATCTTTCAACTATTCCACCTTATACCAACCAGGAGATTGTTCAAAATATAAGAGTTTTGCATATAAATCTCCAAATGCTTCAACTAAAGATTTTCTCATAAAATACTATCAAGCATCCATAACATGTGGTAGCTTCACACACAAACCGGACGACCGGGGTGGCAGCTCTTTCCAGCATGTGGTGGTAGTTTTCACACTCCTTTCGGATGTAACTCTTTCCACATCTTTCATAATTCAATTATTTACCCTTGTAAGAAGGCAATCTCTTACGTGAAAGAATTAAATCCCAAATTTTAGTCAATCGGTTGTCTCATGTTTATCACAAAGAACTCACACAACCGAGATAGATTAAGCATCTGAAGATCACACATGATTTCTAAAATTTGATGCTTATAATATCAAAAACTCCTATAATGAAGTATCTTAAAGATTATGATTATGAAGTAAAGTTGATAATCCATATAAAATTAATTTGGAGTGAATGAAAGTGAAAGCCCTTTTCATTCAATGCACTTGTTCATTAAAAATCCTTTTGTTCAAAAACAAAGTATAAAAACGAAGAGCATTGAAAAACATGTAATGCAAAGATTAAGAAAGATATGAAGGGAAAACCAATCAAAGCATTACATACAGTCATAAGCTATTTAGAACTTAAGACAAGGAAAGATATCACCTTTCCGAATCCAAAATCGCTGGATTTTGGGTTGTCTTGATTCGTTGTGGCCGGGGGTTGTCCGCTTTGACTGTTGATCCACCTTAGGTCTTTGCCTTGCAATGATCCACTTGTATGATTGATGATGTGGCTCGGACCTTTGATGGATTGAGTGAACTCTTTTGACTTGATGTGTCTTTTGAGTCCGTTGAGTCCGCTCCGTAGATGAAGTTGCCGAAGGATTTTTCTTTCTCTTTTTCGGGCAATCCCTCACCAAATGTCCTTCAAGTCCACATAAGTGACAAGTTCTTCCTTTCAATTTCATTGTGGAACTTGAAGCATGCACAGTTTGGTCCTTTTTGAATCCCAAACCAACCTTACTTGTTTGACCTAAACCGGACATACACTCAAGTTTCTTGGAATCGGTTGAGATCCTTTGTATGTCGGATTTAAGTTGATGAACTTGTTTGGTCAATGCTTGGTTGGTGACATGAATCTCCTCAAACTGTTTTTCTAGAAAATCAATCTTGTCAATATGGGAATTAACGACCGTTTCCGATTGATTTATCTTTTCTTGGAGGATTTTATTATTATTCAATAAAAGCTCTCGTTCCTCCTCGAGATCATGAAGTTTGATCTTTAAAGCATGATTCTCGTCTTGATTCTCAAGTCGTTGCTTTCTCAACTTCTTGATATGTTTGGCCATCTTCTTAGATTCCGCAAGAAGTTGTTGATATGCCTCAACGAGTTCTTCCTCGTCCGACTCCCCCTCACTTGATGACTCTCCGCCGGTTGTTGATGTTTCATACAAAATCAAAGGAGTAGAGTCAGTGACTAAAGATGATAAACAATTATTAGAAGAGGGAAAATGAGAGGCATGAGAAGCAACGATTTTTTCCTCTATACTTGAGGTCGATTCATTAGAAGTAGAATCGTCCCAAGTTTTCGCTTGCAAAGCCTTCTTTTAATATGATTTCTTAGAAGGACAATCCATTGAAAAATGGCCGTAGCCTTTGCATCGATAGCATTGGATTTCCCCTTCGAAATCATCTTTTTCTTTTTCTTTAGAAGGTTTTGCAAAGCTTTTGAGTTTAGAGGATTTAGAACCCGATGATCCTTTAGAAGATTTCATGGATGAAGATCCATCGGTTCGATTCTTCCAAAATTTTCGACGAAATTTCTTTACGATCCGCGCCAATTGTTCTTCAAAATCGGCAAAAGAGATTTCATCGTCGGAACTTGATTCGCTATCTTCTTCCTTTGTTGATTTGAATGCAATACCTGTAAGCTTAGAAGAAGACTTGGAAGAAACTTGATTAGTAGGAAAAGTCATTTCATAAGTTTGCAAAGCACCTACTAATTCCTCTACACTCATCTCATCCGGATGACTAACGGTTTCAATGGCGGTAACCTTTGCCCTAAACCGTTCCGGAAGAGTCCGAAGTATCTTTCTTACAATTTTCGACTCCGGGATCTTTTCTCCTAAATTAGCACATGTATTTATTACATCTTGAAGTCTAGTGTAATAATCTGTAAACAATTCATGCCCTTCCATATGAATAGAGTCAAATTGACTTGTAAGCATCTGGAGCTTTTGAATTTTTACAAGATTAGTACCCTCATGTGTAATTTTGAGAATATCCCAAATTTCCTTCGCGGTTTCACACGCGGAAATTCTTGTGAACTCAGTCGAGGAAAGAGAATTAAATAAAGCGTTCATACCTTTCCCATTGTAAGAAGATCTTTCAAATTCCTCTTTGGACCATCTAGAGCGAGGTTTTGGGGTAGTAGAATTTCCTACTTCCTCAACAGGATGCACCCAACCGCATTCCACGGATTGCCATACTCGCTCATCAATTGCGATGAGAAAAGCTCTCATCCGCACTTTCCAATAAGCATAATTAGTCCCATCAAAAAGAGGAGGTCTATAAATATTACCACTTTCACCCATCAAGATAGATAAACCTAAAACCCTCTCTGATACCAATTGTAGAGTTATCATGGATCCACAAGGATCTAAATAGGTACTATCAAACAACTAGAGGGGGGGTGAATAGGTGTAATACTTAAAAACTCAATCTCAGTGCAAAATAAAAACCAATGCGGAAAATAAAAACAGCACACCGAGATTTACGTGGAAACTCCAATCCAGGAGAAAAACCACGGGACCAACACGCAATAACAATCCACTAAGAATAGAAGAATAACAAGGTGATTACCGACTCCACGGACTCAACCCCTCCTTCAGCTTCTTCGGACCTTGCGCTGACCGGTTGGATATCCGCGCAATAACAATCCCTAAGAAAAGAAGAATAACAAGGTGATTACCGTCTCCACGGATTTAACCCCTCCTTCAATTTTTTGGACCTCGCGCTCCACCGATTTTGCACGTCCACTGCTCACGTTCGAATCCACGAACGCACGCTTCGAATCCACGAAACGCCTTTAGCACACCGAATCCACGATGCCACGTCGAATCCACGACGCAAACTCAGTCGATAAGAATATTGACTTCGATGGTGATCCTTTGCTTAGATTATCAATGAAGAACCGTAGAAGAAATCTCTAAGCAAAGATTAGATCAATTCGACAAAAGATATGTTCTTGAAAGAACCATCGAATTGACCTAAAAGAGGCTATAAAGAAGAACGATGAAAACCTAGCCTCTAGGGTTGCTCTCAAGAGTTTTATAAAAAGATCGGCCGTAGCTCCCACGTTTTTGAGAAACCCTAAGTGTCTATTTATAGTTTAGAAACCTTTGGAAAGAGATAAGAATCAAAAACTTACCTTATCTGGAAATTTTCAGGACGGCGATCCGGATCGGATTTACTGCGATCCGGATCGTCGTAACGAGATTGACGATTCCAGAAAACCAAGGGTTCGGGATCCGGATTGCAAGGTCCGATCCGGATCGTTCATGTAATTCAGCAAAGTCCCATGTTCGGGATCCGGATCGGAATGGCCTAGGATCCGGATTGAAATTGCCAATGAACAAGTACCCTTCGGGATCCGGATTGCAAGGTCTGATCCGGATCCTGAACATGTCCCATGTCCAGTTTTTGATTTTTATGCAATTAAAAGATCATCCAAGTGTTTCTACACTATGAGAAAGTATTCGGATCACCACAATTATTTAGTTAAACATACCTGATCCTCTTGAATACTTTCTTCTTGAGATTGATGTAACTGATCCACAATTCTTCAACTTCAATCTTCAAGACTCAAGACACTGAGTGTCAACTTGAGCTCTTGTTGAATCTTCTCTAAGTCTTTGATTGCTGATTGACAATTTGATCCCTTTAAGACTCCGACTCAACTCACTGACTTGACTCACGAAATATGCCAACACCAAAATGCCGTAACAAGTACCTCGTCCGACGGGTCACTGCCCAGGGAGTCCTGCTCCACAATGACGAGTCTCAAATTCGAAGGCGCCATTTACATTCTCGATATGCTCTTTTAGCCGCTTTTAGCTTGCTATTAAACTTTACCTTTTGCATTTATTACCTCTTATCCTAGGTCTTGCCATAAGGATAATTAGAGAGTCTCCTGGACTCTTAAACATTTCACCTTCATTTATTTAACTCAAATTGAAGTTAAAGTTATTGTCCATTTGCCCAGACACCCTATGACTTTCTAGGGTTATATTTGATCAACTCTTTAACCTTGGGATCTTATCCCACTTTCCTGATTCCTCATTGAATCCTAGAGTTAACTTAACTCTATTTTCCTGTTCCACTATTAACTTAGAGTTACACTGACTCTAATTTCATGTTCCACTATTATCTTAGAGTTACATCGACTCTAATTTCCTGTTTTCCCTTTCATGTCTCCACACCTGATCCATTTTTCCATTCTCTTGATTCCTTACTGAATCCTAGAGTCAACTTGACTCTATTTTTTCTGTCTGTGAGTTTAAACTCTTCTAGCTCAACTTAGGTTCCCTTTACCTAAGTTCCATGTCATACTTGTCCTAGAGTTCCTTGACTCTATGCTGACCACTAGTTCACCTTAGGTTCTCTTTACCTAAGTTCCATGTCATACTTGTCCTAGAGTTCCTTGACTCTATGCTGATCACTAGTTCACCTTAGGTTCTCTTTACCTAAGTTCCATGTCATATACATCCTAGAGTTCCCTGACTCTATGTTGATCACTAGTTCTCCTTAGGTTTCCTTTACCTAAGTTCCATGTCATATACATCCTAGAGTTCTCTGACTCTATGTCGATCACTCTATCCAGTGTCCTTAGGTTGTCACCTAAGACCATGCCACTCGTCCTCCCTAGGATAACTCCTAAGTTGATGTCACTCGTCAAACTCCTATACTAGGTTTTCTCCTAGTCTTACTACCAACAACTGTTGTTCCCTTATGTCACGTGATTCCTAGGGTTATACCCTAACATGCTCATAATCATGAATAGCTAATCATTTTCATGCATACAATTATTTTCATCTCATTCATAAAATAATAATTATCTCTACGCATGCATATTCATCATATATGTTTGGCAACCAACAGTTGCACTTTTCCTCTGTGTCTCTTTGCACATGCACAACTATTCCCCTATCTCTGGCAACCAACAGTTGCTCTTTTTCATCTGAATCCATCTATACAGGCAATCAATATCATAATTACCTAACGCCTCTAACAGGCTACTATCATGCTTCGAATCGAAAAGCAAAGGAGCAAGGGGAGAGGTCACCCAATTTCGGCAGAATTCCCCACCTTGTGGTGTCCCCAATTGCTTGTAGACACTTGCAATTGGTCTCCGCGCGATTCCACTTATCTCCTCGAGCTTGCACGCAAAACGGTGCACATCCCTCGAGTCCGCACGCAAAACGGTGCACGTCCTAAAATCCTGCACGCAAAACGGTGCATAACATTAAAAACCCATACGTAAAAATGGTGCGCGCCACTTCAGCCGGCATGCAAAACGATGCGCGGCAACACGATCTGCACGCGAAACGGTGCACGTACCTCAAATCTGCACGCAAAACGGTGCATATTTTTCCTAGCCCTGCACGAAAAATGATGCAAGTTATTAGAATCTACACGCAAAATGATGCGTATTGGTCCAACCCGCACGCAAAACGGAGCACGTACCCCGTATTGGCACGCAAAACGGTGCACATTCTACTGTAGGGTTGCACGCAAAACGGTGCATATTTTCTGGCCCTGCACGTAAAACGAGATGCATTATTAGAGTCTGCACGCAAAACGGTGCTCGTTAGTCCAACCTGCAAGCAAAACGGAGCACATACCTCGCATTGGCACGCAAAACGGTGCAGGTTCTTTTCTCAACGTTGCACGCAAAACGGTGCACGATTTACGAGTTCGCGTCCAAAACTGCGCGCATTTGCCGAATCCGCACGCAAAACGGTGCATGTCTCCCACGAACGGCACGCAAAACGAGGCGCGTCCAAAACGCCCGCGAAACTCGCGCAGTAAAACGGCATAGAAAAGTTGGGTCCCTAACATGCACGTAGGCAAAGGGGTCAAATCCAAAATCCAAAAGGAAACTTCAAACTGTGCCAAAAATACCGCAAAAATGACACACGGGGCCTACCTCGACAACGTCGTGCCGTCCATTGCCTCCAATAGGCTCTTCGGTACATCTTGCGCGCTCCACGGAGTCCACAGCGCGCTCGTGCGCCCTCGAAAACCCCGGGCGAAATCGCCCGGTTCCCCTCCTGGTACGCTCGGGTGAAGCCAACAGGGAGAAAAAGGAGAAAAAAGGAGTCATTCGGGCCTAAATAGGCCAAATCCGTATTTTCGGGCGCAACTTTCGGGCGCCCGGAAATTTTTGGGCGCCCGGAAATTTCCGGGCGGCTACAGTAACCGCCCCCAACGCGGTCCACGGTCCACGGCGCGCCAGCTGGGCGCCACGTCACCATCGCTCGGCCAACCCGAGCGCGACACGTGTCCCTGGACCCGTGCACCGCGACCACGGAACTGCGGCGGCCAATGGGAGGCCGCCACGTGGACCGCACCCAACCCGCGGTGGTTGCGTCTTGTCCCGTCAGCGCGTCACGTCGCGCTGACCGGCCAATGGGGGGCCGACACGTGGCCACCCCCGCTGACACCGCGCCAGGCCGCCGCGCCTTCCCCGCGCACGCCTGCTGCACTCGGTCGCCGCAACCAATAAGGAAGCGCCACGTGGCGGTCCTCACCTACCACGCGCGCCTCGGGCCGCGCGCCCCCGCGCCTCGCGCGGGAAAGGCTTGCCTCGGGATTCACGCCCGCCGCCTCGAGATCCGTGCCAACTGCCTCGGGATCCGTGCCAACCGCGTCGGGATCCGTGCCAACTCGGGATTCGGGCGCTGCTACAGTAACTTTCGGGCGCATCTCTTTTGGACCGGGCTGCTACAGTGAACCGGGTTCGCTACAGTGCAGCCCGGTTCGCTGCAGCCCCTAAAACCGGGTTTGCTACAGTACTTTCCGGGCGCCCGGTTCCCACTTTCGGGCGCCCGAAACTTGGGCCCAAGCCCAGTTTCGCCCGTTTTCGTCCGTTCTTGCCCGTTTCTCGCCCGTTTTCGCTCAAATTTGACGGGAAGCCACAGTTTAACTTAATTTACCTCCTGGTACTTAAACTTTTCAGTTTGGACCCTCTTTGGGTTACCAAAAGTCCCACTATATTTGAATTCGCTGGCGGAGCCCGTTCTCTCTATCCGAGTGTCCGATCAACGCGAAACTTTTACTCTAGCCCTAAAACACATTTACGGAGCTCCCGTAATTTTCTCAGAATTTTTCGAAACTGTGAATTTTCCACTTACAATCTGTTACGGCATTTTGGTATTGGCATATTTCGTGAGTCATGTCAGTGAGTTGAGTCGGAGTCTTAAAGGGATCAAATTGTCAATCAGCAATCAAAGACTTAGAGAAGATTCAACAAGAGCTCAAGTTGACACTCAGTGTCTTGAATCTTGAAGATTGAAGTTGAAGAATTGTGGATCAGTTACATCAATCTCAAGAAGAAAGTATTCAAGAGGATCAGGTATGTTTAACTAAATAATTGTGGTGATCCGAATACTTTCTTATAGTGTAGAAACACTTGGATGAACTTTTAATTGCATAATAATCAAAAACTGGTGTTCGGACTTGTTGAGGATCCGGATCAGAGCCAACGATCCGGATCCCGAAGGTTGTTGCTTCATACAAGACTTCGATCCGGATCCATGCAATTTCCGATCCGGATCCCGAATGTTAAGTTTTCTGATTTGTATGAACGATCCGGATCGGGCCTTGCAATCCGGATCCCGAACCCTTGGTTTTCTGGAATCGTCAATCTCGTTACGACGATCCGGATCGCAATAAATCTGATCCGGATCGCCGTCCTGAAAATTTCCAGATAAGGTATGTTTTTGATTCTTATCTCTTTCCAAAGGTTTCTAACCTATAAATAGACATTTAGGGTTTCTCAAAAACGTGGGAGCTACGGCCGATCAATTTATAAAACACTTGAGAGCAACCCTAGAGGCTAGGTTTTTATCGATCTTCTTTATAGCCTCTTTTAGGTCAATTCGACGGTTCTTCCAAGATCTATCTTTTGTCGAATTGATCTAATCTTTGCTTAGAGATTTTTCCCATGGATCTTCATTGATAATCTAAGCAAAGGATCACCATCGAAGTCAATATTCTTATCGACTGAGTTTGCGTCGTGGATTCGACGTGGCATCGTGGATTCGGTGTGCTAAAGGCGTTTCGTGGATTCGAAACGTGTGCTCGTGGATTCGAGTGGCGTTCGTGGATTCGAACATGTGCAGTGGGCGTGCAAAATCGGTGGAGCGCGAGGTCCAAGAAATTGAAGGAGGGGTTAAATCCGTGGAGACGGTGATCACCTTGTTATTCTTCTTTTCTTAGGGATTGTTATTGCGTGGATATCCAACCGGTCAGCGCAAGGTCCGAAGAAGCTGAAGGAGGGGTTGAGTCCGTGGAGTCGGTAATCACCTTGTTATTCTTCTATTCTTAGTGGATTGTTATTGCGTGTTGGTCCCGTGGTTTTTCTCCTGGATTGGAGTTTCCACGTATATCTCGGTGTGCTATTTTTATTTTCCGCATTGGTTTTTATTTTGCACTGAGATTGAGTTTTTAAGTATTACACCTATTCACCCCCCCTCTAGTTGTTTGATAGTACCTATTTAGATCCTTGTGGATCCTTTAAAACTCAACAATTGGTATCAGAGCGGGTTTTAGGTTTATCTATCTTGATGGGTGAAAGTGGTAATATTTATAGACCTCCTCTTTTTGATGGGACTAATTATGCTTATTGGAAAGTGCGGATGAGAGCTTTTCTCATCGCAATTGATGAGCGGGTATGGCAATCCGTGGAATACGGTTGGGTGCATCCTGTTGAGGAAGTAGGAAATTCTACTACCCCAAAACCTCGCTCTAGATGGTCCAAAGAGGAATTTGAAAGATCTTCTTACAATGGGAAAGGTATGAACGCTTTATTTAATTCTCTTTCCTCGACTGAGTTCACACGAATTTCCGCGTGTGAAACCGCGAAGGAAATTTGGGATATTCTCAAAATTACACATGAGGGTACTAATCTTGTAAAAATTCAAAAGCTCCAGATGCTTACAAGTCAATTTGACTCTATTCATATGGAAGAGCATGAATTGTTTACAAATTATTACACTAGACTTCAAGATGTAATAAATACATGTGCTAATTTAGGAGAAAAGATCCCGGAGTCGAAAATTGTAAGAAAGATACTTCGGACTCTTCCGGAACGGTTTAGGGCAAAGGTTACCGCCATTGAAACCGTTAGTCATCCGGATGAGATGAGAGTAGAGGAATTAGTAGGCGCTTTACAAACATATGAGATGACTTTTCCTACTAATCAAGTTTCTTCCAAGTCTTCTTCTAAGCTTACAGGTATTGCATTCAAATCAACAAAGGAAGAAGATAGCGAATCAAGTTCCGACGATGAAATCTCATTTGCCGATTTTGAAGAACAATTGGCGCGGATCACAAAGAAATTTCGTCGAAAATTTTGGAAGAATCGAACCGATAGATCTTCATCCACGAAACCATCTAAAGGATCATCGGGTTCTAAATCCTCTTACCTCAAAGGCGTTGCAAAACCTTCTAAAGAAAAAGATGATTTCGAAGGGGAAATCCAATGCTATCGATGCAAAGGCTACGGCCATTTTTCAACGGATTGTCCTTCTCCGAAATCATATAAAAAGAAGGCTTTGCAAGTGAAAACTTGGGACGATTCTACTTCTAATGAATCGACCTCAAGTAAAGAGGAAAAAATCGTTGCTTCTCATGCCTCTCATTTTCCCTCTTCTAATAATTGTTTATCATCTTTAATCACTGACTCTATTCCTTTGATTTTGCATGAGACATCAACATCCAACGGAGAGTCATCAAGTGAGGGGGAGTCGGACGAAGAAGAACTTGTTGAGGCATATCAACAACTTCTTACGGAATCAAAGAAGATGGCCAAGCATATCAAGAAGTTGAGAAAGCAACGACTTGAGATTCAAGACGAGAATCAAGCTTTAAAGATCAAACTTAATGATCTCGAGGAGGAACGAGAACGTTTATTGGATGACAATAAATTCCTCCAAGAAGAGCGAAATCAATCGGAGACAAACGCTAAATCTCATATTAACAAGATTGATTTTCTTGAAAAGCAGTTTGAGGAGATTCATGTTACCAACCAAGCTTTGACCAAGCAAGTCCATCAACTTAAATCCGACATACAAAGGATTTCAACCGGTTCGAAGAAACATGATTATGTGTCCGGATTAGGTCAAACAAGCAAGGTTGGTTTGGGATTCAAAAAGGACCAAACTTTGCATGCTTCAAGTTCCACAATGAAATTGAAAGGAAGAACTTGTCACTTATGTGGACTTGAAGGACATTTGGTGAAGAATTGCCCGAAAAAGAGAAAGAAGAGTCCTTCGGCAACTTCATCTACAGAGCGAACTCAACGGAATCAAAAGACACATCAAGTCAAAGGAGTTCACTCAACCCACCAAAGGTCCGAGCCACAACATCAATCATACAAGTGGATCATTGCGAGGCAAAGACCTAAGGTGGACCAACAGTCAAAGCGGACAAGTCCCGGCCACAACGAATCAAGACAACCCAAAATCCAGCGATTTTGGATTCGGAAAGGTGATATCTTTCCTTGTCTTAAGTTCTAAATAGCTTATGACTGTATGTAATGCTTTGATTGGTTTTCTCCTTATATTTTTCTTAATCTTTGCATTACATGTTTTTCAATGCTCTTCGTTTTTATATTTTGTTTTTGAACAAAAGGGTTTTTACTGAACAAGTGCATTGAATAAAAAGGGCTTCACGTTTATTCACTCCAAATTATTTTTATTTGGATTATCAACTTTACTCCATAATCATAATCTTGAAGATACTTCATTATAGGAGTTTTTGATATTATAAGCATCAAATTTTAGAAATCATGTGTGATCTTTAGATGCTTAATCTATCTCGGTTGTGTGAATTCATTGTGATAAACGTGAGACAACCGAGAGACTAAAATTTGGGATTTAATTCTTTCACGTAAGAGATTGCATTCTTACAAGGGTATTGAAATAATTTGCAAAAGATGTGGAAAGAGTTACATCCGAAAGGAGTGTGAAAACTACCACCACATGTTGGAAAGAGCTGCCACCCCGGTCGTCCGGTCTGTGTGTGAAGCTACCACATGTTATGGATGCTTGAAAAATATTGATGAAATTTTGTTTAGTTGAAGCATTCGGAGATTTATATGCAAAGCTCTTATATTTTGAATAATCTCCTGGTTGGTATAAGGTGGGATAGTTGAAAGATGCTCAAAGAGCCACCCTTAGGTATTTTAGTGCTTATCTCAAATTTGAAAGGGTAAGAAATCAAATTGATGTCATTTGGAAATCTCTGTAAGTCATCTTTGTACATCCGTTACATCTTGATAGACTTTGGATCTCAAGATTATTTTTGATGACTTGTGTTTGATGAATATAACATGAAAAACGGTTTATAATGTTTTACCTTTATTTTTCATGATTTCGGAGTAAATCTTTTTAATTCTTGTGAAATTAATTGGATTGAATGACATCTTGTTAATTCATTGGTTAAAGCACTTAAATTGCTTTCTTGATGGAATACAAATCGGTATTTGAAAAGATTCTAAAATTTGGATTTGTTTCAAGGAATTATTTGTTTTTTTTGCCTTCTGGTACCGGTACGCAATCTGCATTTTTGTTATATACCGGAACTGAGCTTTTATCTCTCTTTCTCTTTGAACTGATGTTGTTAGTGATTTCCTTTTGTCTAGTATGTTCACTGTTTGACAATTTGTGACAAAAAGGGGGAGAAGAGAAATGACGGAGATGAGATCATCAAGAGAAACGAAACGAAAATGGAAAAATGGGGGAGAACAGAAAATGATGATCGTACCACAAAGGGGGAGAACATAGATGCTCAAGAACATGGAGAACATGTTAGAGATGCTCAAGATAGGGGGAGACAAAGAAAAAATTGAAAGAGCCGAAAAACAAAAGAACCAAAAGGAAGACGGATCAAATGTAGGATTCTAATTTCTAACGACTAACGTTTGATTTTGTTTTGGAGTTTTGTTTTGCAGGAATTACATCACTTTAAGACTCCAAGTCCTAAGTCATAGAGTATGTTCTAGGACTGTTTGGTTCAAATGTAATTTTGTATTTATTGGATCTTTCACGCAAAGAAAATCAATGTTTTGGTGATGACATTGAATTTCGATTTTTTGGTTTAAGATGAGTGACTTGAGCGTTTTTATGTATTTTTGGGTTTTGTCACGAAATTGCCAAAGGGGGAGATTGTTACGGCATTTTGGTATTGGCATATTTCGTGAGTCATGTCAGTGAGTTGAGTCGGAGTCTTAAAGGGATCAAATTGTCAATCAGCAATCAAAGACTTAGAGAAGATTCAACAAGAGCTCAAGTTGACACTCAGTGTCTTGAATCTTGAAGATTGAAGTTGAAGAATTGTGGATCAGTTACATCAATCTCAAGAAGAAAGTATTCAAGAGGATCAGGTATGTTTAACTAAATAATTGTGGTGATCCGAATACTTTCTTATAGTGTAGAAACACTTGGATGAACTTTTAATTGCATAATAATCAAAAACTGGTGTTCGGACTTGTTCAGGATCCGGATCAGAGCCAACGATCCGGATCCCGAAGGTTGTTGCTTCATACAAGACTTCGATCCGGATCCATGCAATTTCCGATCCGGATCCCGAATGTTAAGTTTTCTGATTTGTATGAACGATCCGGATCGGGCCTTGCAATCCGGATCCCGAACCCTTGGTTTTCTGGAATCGTCAATCTCGTTACGACGATCCGGATCGCAATAAATCTGATCCGGATCGCCGTCCTGAAAATTTCCAGATAAGGTATGTTTTTGATTCTTATCTCTTTCCAAAGGTTTCTAACCTATAAATAGACATTTAGGGTTTCTCAAAAACGTGGGAGCTACGGCCGATCAATTTATAAAACACTTGAGAGCAACCCTAGAGGCTAGGTTTTTATCGATCTTCTTTATAGCCTCTTTTAGGTCAATTCGACGGTTCTTCCAAGATCTATCTTTTGTCGAATTGATCTAATCTTTGCTTAGAGATTTTTCCCATGGATCTTCATTGATAATCTAAGCAAAGGATCACCATCGAAGTCAATATTCTTATCGACTGAGTTTGCGTCGTGGATTCGACGTGGCATCGTGGATTCGGTGTGCTAAAGGCGTTTCGTGGATTCGAAACGTGTGCTCGTGGATTCGAGTGGCGTTCGTGGATTCGAACGTGTGCAGTGGGCGTGCAAAATCGGTGGAGCGCGAGGTCCAAGAAATTGAAGGAGGGGTTAAATCCGTGGAGACGGTAATCACCTTGTTATTCTTCTTTTCTTAGGGATTGTTATTGCGTGGATATCCAACCGGTCAGCGCAAGGTCCGAAGAAGCTGAAGGAGGGGTTGAGTCCGTGGAGTCGGTAATCACCTTGTTATTCTTCTATTCTTAGTGGATTGTTATTGCGTGTTGGTCCCGTGGTTTTTCTCCTGGATTGGAGTTTCCACGTATATCTCGGTGTGCTATTTTTATTTTCCGCATTGGTTTTTATTTTGCACTGAGATTGAGTTTTTAAGTATTACACCTATTCACCCCCCCTCTAGTTGTTTGATAGTACCTATTTAGATCCTTGTGGATCCTTTAAAACTCAACACAATCTGGGCCCACTTTCTCATGTAAGATTCAAGATCTCACATTCTAATCCCGATTTGGGCCCAATTCGTTTTCAGGTCATCCTTTACCTCAATAAATTCAATAAAATAGCATTTCATACCATTTTATTTACATTTATTTATATACCAAATTCCGGTTCACTATAGGTGTCATCCTAAGTGACGGCTTGCATCGCTTTCTTCTTTGCCAGATTCTTATTGGGACACTCCGTTGAGATATGGCCGTATCCTCGGCACTTGAAGCATTGGACTTGTCCCTCTGAGCTTTTCTTATCTTTTGAAAAACTCTCTTGCTTTCTTGACTTGTAGCTTGAATTCCCTTTGCCTTTCTTCGACTTCACGAAGGATGGAGTTTTACTTGAATTACCCCTTCGAAAGTTTCGGCGAAATTTTCTGGTCAAGAGAGCAAGTTGCTTCTCGAAGTCCTCCATAGATAGGTGTTAGTTGTATGCCCCAAAAGCCTATCAGGCTGACGCATTTTTATATAGGAAATATTTGTACTTGATCTTTATTATTATTTGGGCATCTTATGCCATTCATGTTTAATGTGTCCATGAATCGTCCTTTGAATTAATGAGATGATAATGTATATTCTTAACAGTTAAGAATTTGAGATACATATTATTGGTGATTAAGTCATAAATGCTCTCAATCGGAGAATCATCATGGGGACGATGATTGATCCGGTAAGATTGATGTATGTGCCGCTCTCTTTTAGGATGACGAGTCTCAAGTCATCAGTGTGTGGACACTGGATCGAACGTGCAGGTGGTTGTTAGAGAACAAGGGCACTGAGCGTGACCAATTACGAATAGTTACATGGATGTCTACTCATTCGTCAGTAACTGATTCGATGTTGCAGTAGTACAACTAATCCTTAGACCTGCGACACCACTGCCATTCAATATGAGGCTACTGTAGTTTGATTATGCAATAAACTCTGATCCGAGTCACGGGTCTTAGT
The DNA here is from genome assembly GCA_029204045.2 of Tillandsia leiboldiana. NCBI lineage: Eukaryota > Viridiplantae > Streptophyta > Magnoliopsida > Poales > Bromeliaceae > Tillandsia > Tillandsia leiboldiana. The sequence goes on along the minus strand of CM055062.1, from coordinate 24,076,567 downwards.
AGTATATGTTGGCTGCAGTCGGTTCATATTAGGAATGGGTGTTTGTTTACAGGGGATCTATCGCTCTCGGTAGAGAGATAATTAGTCCTATGCTATTTGTAAGGCAAAGCTCAGAAATCCTCGGCCGGGGTAATATAGTTCATGGAAAGTTGTTTCCAAGAGTAACCATATGAGCTTCTGCCCTATCAATTATCATATAACGGGTGATGGGGTTTGACGAGTATTCCATGACCTCCACTCAGTTGGGACTATGCGATAGAAGGATTGTATTGTACGGTAACTGCACCTTGAGGTTCAGTCCAATATTCACTTCTGACTGGATTGCCACTATATGCTGCTAGGCGTCACTGGTGGATTGTGGGAACCAATAAGAATAATTATAGGCGAATAATTATTATACGATGGAAGAATCAAAAGTGTTTGATCCATCAAAAAGAGTTTCGATGATGATGTCGATGGGGATCGCATCATATCTCACTACCAGACAGAATTGAACCTATTAGGTCACACACATAAGGAATCGCGCATGATCGATATTAAGGAGATGATAAAGAAGTTTATAGAATGGATTAATTATAATCACAATGCTAAAGTTTACTAATTTATTAGTAAAATGACTAATTTGCAATTATTGTAAATTAGAGGTATTTAAGTGCAAAAGTTGCATGGTGTATTTACTAATAGTTAGTAAATATTTTGAGGACTTATGTGTAAATGTTACACACGAATCGAATTAGGATTCAGATTCGATTCATATTGAAACAAACTTAAGGATAATGGATAATCCAATCGGATTAGGATTCGATTAGGATTAGAATTAGGGTTAGGGTTTTCTCAATATAAATATATGTTGTATCTGACATATTTAGCACGAGAGAAAAAGGAATAAGAAAACCCTAGCCGCCTATCCTCTTCCTCAAGTCCTCCACAATTAATCGTTCTCGATCTTCGGAAGATTGCTAGCACAATTAGAAGATTGATTCATCCTCCTTACATCGACGCAAGAATTAATTCGTGATCGGATCGCAAATCAAGGCGATCGATTTTTCGATCAAGGGCGTGATTCCGTGTGGACACAAGTAGAGGCCGGGTGCGTGCGCGGCTATCAAGGACGAACAATTTTTACCAACGATCATCGGCTTCGCGGTGATCTCGACCCGCGCAAGGTAAAAATTAAATCCTAATTGATAAGATCAATTAGATTACCTTTTTATGATCTAAAACAATACATGAGGTGATCTTGGTTTAAGAAAATTTTAATTGCGTTTTTTCTTCCGCTGCGCATATCTGATTACTTTCTTACAATAGGTTCTCGTCATCGTCTGAGGAGGATGAATCCGCGTCTTCTTCTTTTGTTGTTTTCAACGCAAAACCTGAAGACTTAGAAGATGATGCTTTTCCAGAAGAATAATTAGTAGGAAATGTCATTTCATAAGTTTGTAACGAACCAACTAATTCTTCTACACGGATTTCGTCCGGGTGTTTAATAGTTTCAATGGCCGTAACCTTGGAACGAAATCTTTCAGGAAGAGTCCTTAAAATCTTTCTTACAATTTTAAATTCTGGAATTTTCTCTCCCAAGTTAGCACATGAATTCACGATGTCTTGCAATCGTGTATAATAATCTGTGAACAATTCATTTTCTGCCATGAAAATGGAGTCAAACTTGCTCGTAAGCATTTGCAGTTTTTGAATCTTCACAAGGTTAGTTCCTTCATGTGTAACTTGAAGAACATCCCAGATTTCTTTCGCAGTCTCACATGCCGAGACGCGAGAGAATTCCGTTTGTGACAGGGCATTAAATAAAGCGTTAACACCTTTGCCATTGTAAGAAGATGCATCAACCTCTTCCTTGGTCCATTTCGACCTAGGTTTGATGGTGCGAACATCAGCAATAATTTTAGTTGGATTAGACCATCCTAACTCGATTGATTGCCACACCCGTTCGTCGATGGAAATTAAAAAGGCTTTCATCCGTACTTTCCAGTAGGCATAATTAGTTCCATCGAAGAACGGGGGTCTGTTGATGTTTCTGTTGGGTTATATGTAATAAGGATCTAAATAGGGGAAAAACACCTAGAGGGGGGTGAATAGGTGTAAACGTATAAACACTCAAAAATCGTTGCGATAAAAACCCAATGCGGAAATAAAAATAACTCGCAAGATTTTTACGTGAAAAACTCCATCACCGGAGTAAAAAACCACGGGACCGATAACACGGCAGAAATCCACTAGAATTAAAACACGTACAAGGTGATTTACCGTACACACTTACGACTCAACCTTTTCCATACGCTCCTAGAGGATCTTCTCCGCTCGCTCCGCGACGCTTCTCGAATCCACGATCTGCGCCCAACGCCGAATCCACGGCGTCCAACGTCGAATCCACGACGTCCGACCGAGTCCACGGTCTTCACCCAATAGCACCCTTCGAATCCACGAACGTGCCTCGCTCCGAATCCACGAGAGCGGTTGAACCTTGAATCCACAAGGACACGCGAATCCACGCGCCGATTTTTAGGGTAAATCGTTGTTTTTGGTGGTGATGATCCGCCGAATACTTAGATCAAAGATAGATCGGAAATACCATCTAAGTATTCATTAGTTTGATTCAACTCAAGATGTGAGTATGAAAACCTAGAATCAAACTAATCAATATAGATGAAGAAACATAGAGTATTCTCTAATGATTTCCTTTCTTCTCTATATGTGGATCTAGAGCCGTAAAAGATGATATAAGAATATGACGGCTATTTTCCTTCTTTTTGGATTAACCCTAGAAAAAGAGTCATAGGGTCTATTTATAGGTTAGAAACCCTAGGAAGGAGATAAGAATCAAAAACCTAACATTTCTGGAAATTTTACGGACGGCGATCCGGATCGGATTAGCTGTGATCCGGATCGTCGTAACGAGTCAGGCAATTCCAGAAAAACGAAGGTTCGGGATCCGGATCGAAGTGCTTGATCCGGATCGTTCATACAGTTCACCAAACATCAACGTTCGGGATCCGGATTGCGAAGCCTGATCCGGATCGTTCAAGGAAGATGGTAAACTCAGTGTTCGGGATCCGGATCAAGAGAGGCTACGATCCGGATTGAACTGGTGTATGAACGAACCACCTTCGGGATCCGGATCGAACAACCTGATCCGGATCCTGAACATGTCCCAAGTCCAGTTTTTGATTTTTATGCAATGAAAGATTCTTCCAAGTGTTTCTACACTACAAGAAGTATTCGGATCACACAAAATCTTTAGTTAAACATACCTGATCCTTTTGAATTCTTCTTTCTTGAGATTGAGTTAAATGATCCAACTTTCTTCACCTTCAATCTTCAAGACTTGAGACTTTCACGAAACTACGCCAACTCAAATTCCGTAACAATCTCCCCCTTTGGCGGTTTCGTGACAAAACACAGATCCACTAAAGAAAATTCAAAAAGATATTTTTGTTGCTATCACCATACAACAAAAATTTACAATGGAGATCCAAAAATTTAAAAACATGAGATAAACTCCTAAAACAGACTCTAGACTTAGACATCTGTACTCTCTGCACAAAGAAATCATTCTTGACAAAAAGAGATCGTTAGATACCTCAAGAATATTTAGCATTCAAAACCTAGTACAGAGATAGAGTTTATCTGATCATCATGACATTTGAGAATTCAGATATGTAAGAGAATAATAGTCAAAAACCAACATATCTTCTATGCAATCAAAAACCAAATGTCACAAAGTGTTAGTCCAACATCAACTTGTTAGTCATATTACATGCCCAAATAGTTAGTCGAATAGTTAGTAGAGACATGCATACAAATCACAAGATAAAAACCAAAGTTGAGGTTGAAGTGATACTTACCTTGATGTATACAAAATTTTCACATCAGCATTGTTCAAGTTCTCAGTCATCATTGTACCTTGATGTATACAAAATTTTCACATCATCATCATTGTTCATTGTTCTCTAAACTCTCTCCCCCTTTTTGTCACAAACAAAGCCAAAATTACCAAAAATTGAAGGAGAGTTAAAAATTTTAAAGAAAATGTTCCGAAATTTAAGAACTAGAACTAAGAGTAAGGCCTAAAAACTGAACTCCTGCACAAAAAGATTAGAAAGAAGGTTAAGTCAGTCTGAATCAGAACTAGTGGGATTGGTACAATCCAACTTCTTCAAAATCGCTTGAAGCATTTTTGACATTCTGGAGACCTTTCTTTTCATCTTATGTTGCTCAGAGATAATCTGTTTGAGATTTGTAGACACGCTGTCTTGTTCAGCAGATGATCTTCGCTGTTCTTGTCGAAGTGAGGACCCTACATTCGCTTTTGCTGTGTGTCTCCAGGACGTTGAAGGATGTAGCATAGAACCAGACGGTGCATCTTGACCTTCAATCCATGGAGATTCTCTAGTGAGAGAGCGAGCTCTGGTGAGGGGTCTATCAATCTGAATTCCAGTTCCCCTCGAATTCTTTTGCCTAGTGTACTGCTTTGTTGTTGAGGACGATCTCATCAGCTTCTTGTTCTTCAAGTACAACCTATCTTCTTTGTCAATAGCTTTTTGTGCTTGTTCACAAATCTCTTCCCAGTCTTCTTCATCTGATTCTGAATCAATTTGATAGACTTTCTTTGTCTCTTCTTGATTTGAGTCATCTTGTTCTCTTTTTATAGAAGACCCACTAGGTCCTACCATTGCTACCAAAAGGAAGATTATCCAGGCGAATGCCATTGGTGCAAGTGCTTAAAAGTTTTAAAATCCTGTGAACAATAACTCAAAAACACATGAAAAATTGTTAATTTTCAAAAATTTGAAAAATTGTACCCAAACAATCATTATCGTGTAGAGAGACTAAGAATCAAATTAGTTTTGCAAAAGGACTTTTTAAAAATAGATCAATTGCATGATTTCCGAAAATCCTTATTATATGCCCTAAAACCGAAATTTTAGAAATCGAAGTCTAAAAATCCATTAATCAGGAGAATACCTAGCATATAATCAAAACTAATCTACCCAAAGTTCTTATTTCAAAAGAAATTTGATCAAAAACCATCCACAAACAAAATTGATCCAAGAATTTCATCACGTTTGAGGAGGAATAGAGAAAAACGGTAAAAAACCGATATTTTGATCAATAAAACTTACTTGGAGTTGAAGAACTTGAGTTTGAAAGCTTCCAAGAAGGGTGAAATCTAGAGAGAGAAGCTCTGGAAACTTTGGAACAAAAGATTGGAGTAAAAGAAATCAAAACCCTTTTGTTCTTTATAAAACCCTAGCCGCGATCCGGATCAGACCATGCTTGCGATCCGGATCGGCTACCCGCAGTGAGAAACTGCGTTCGGGATCCGGATCGGCAGGTCCAATCCGGATCGTCAGCCCGCAGAAGAATACCTGCGTTCGGGATCCGGATCATCTTGCCCGATCCGGATCGGCTCCAACTTTTTCGTTAGAAAATTTCAGAGAAATTCAAGAAAAACCAGAAAAAGATTGTAAGCACAAATGTGTATCAACTTTAAACAAAAATCATCGTTTCATACAACAAGAATTAGATTATGCCAAATCTATCAATAATATCCAAAAATGAAACGAAAATTTACAAAAATTAAATCCCTTAAAGTTGAACACCTTCAATTACATCTAACTTGATCTTAAGAGTAATGCCTTTATCAAATCATCAATTCAGTAAAGAAAATGAAATACAAAGATCAATAGATGTTTGAAATCCCAAATATAGTAGATAATGTATCTAGACAATCTGTTGAAGAGAGTGGCTCTTTGAGCATCTTTCTTTAAAAACCCACCTTATACCAACCTTGAAATTTGACGGAGTCAAGTATTTCAACATGCATTTTACATAATCAAAAATTTGAACAACCATGCTTGGTATACATGTGGTAGCTGCACACAATACTCGGACGACCGAGGTGGTAGCTCTTTCCTCCATGTGGTGGTAGTTTTCACACTCCTCATTGGGATGTAACTCTTTCCACATCTTTTGAGCATTTTACTTTTCTTTGACTCCCCCTCAATTGGCTATCAATTATTTAAGATATAAAGTATTCAACCAAAAATTGATCTCGATTTCATACTCGACTAAGCAGTCAAATAAGATAATGACTATACCAAGAGATCATTGAGAGAGAGAAATTGACTTTGATCACTCAGAAGATGATTTAATTAACATAAATGATCATTGCAACAGTGAAATATTATGATGGCAAAAGCATAATAAATTTCTAAATGTGCGAAAAGATGCAATTAAAGTCAATTATGATCTATGCTCAATTAATGTCCTATGTACAAACATAGATAATGAACAAAACAAAACAAAAACAAAGCCTATCCTAAGCAAAGGTTTCAAAAAGAAGTTTATTTCAAGGAAAGCATCCCAATTGCTTTTCGCAAATGAATAAAACGTTTTTGATCCAAAGGTTTTGTTAGAATGTCAGCTAATTGATCCTCAGTTGAAATATATGAAAGTTGAAGAATATTTGATTCAACTAGCTCTCTAAGAAAATGATATCTAAGTTCAATATGTTTTGTTCTAGAGTGCAACACAGGGTTTTTAGAAATGTTAATTGCACTTGTGTTGTCACAAAGTATTGTTACCGAAGATGCTGAAATCCGGAAGTCGCTCAGTACGCTTTTCATCCAAATGAGTTGAGTTGAACAACTTCCAGCTGAAATGTATTCCGCTTCGGCAGTCGAGAGTGCTATGCAATTCTGCTTTTTACTGTGCCATGCAACAAGGCAATGGCCAAGATAGAAGCATGCACCACTCGTGCTTTTCCGATCATCCACTGATCCTGCCCAATCGGCATCTGAGTATCCAACAATATCCAAACTTGTTCCCATAGGATACCAAATTCCGAAATTAATTGATCCTTTGATATACCGGATGATCCTTTTCACCGCTTTCAGGTGAACCTCCTTTGGTGCAGATTGATATCTCGCGCAGATCCCAACACCAAAAGATATATCCGGGCGACTAGCCGTGAGGTAAAGTAGACTTCCAATCATACTTCGATACAGTTTCTCGTCTACATTCTCACTTTGTGATTCACTTCCAAGTCCCTTGTGGCTAGTTCCCATTGGAGTCGGAAAATCCTTCGAATTTTCAAGATCAAACTTTTTAACCAACTCCATTGCATACTTGGATTGACTCAAGTGAATACCTTCATCATTTTGTTTAATTTGCAATCCAAGGAAATAAGTCAATTCGCCCATCATGGACATCTCAAATTCGCTTTCCATGGTCTCCGCGAATTTAGAAGCATCATTATCTCTTGTTGCGCCAAATACAATGTCATCGACATAGATTTGTGCTACAATGAAATTGCTTTGATAATGCTTCACAAAGAGAGTCCTATCAGCTCCCCCTCGAGTGTAGCCATTCTCCAAAAGGTGCTTTGTCAACCTTTCGTACCATGCTCGCGGTGCTTCTTTCAGACCGTAAAGAGCCTTTTTCAAATGAAAAACATGGTTAGGTTGTTTATGGTCTACAAAACCTTTCGGTTGAGCCACATAAACTTCCTCATTTAAAAACCCATTTAGAAATGCGCTCTTAACGTCCATTTGAAATAATTTGATTTTAAAATGACAAGCAATAGCAAACAGTATACGAATGGACTCGAGTCTAGCTACAGGGGCGGATGTGTGGTGACCCGGATCTTTGCAGGGCTTCTACAGTGTGACCAGCAGCTTCTGGAAGCCTACGTGGCATGTCGGCGGTGTTCGCGCGCCAATTTGGACACAAGAGATGGACTCGGGGCTTAAAATGGATCACGTGGGTAATCGGGGGACCCCGTCGGATGTTTAGAAGAGTTTACGCGCAGAGTGGATATCAAATTTAGGCTCGGCACGAAATTCGGATTAAAAATACATTTTCGGGAGCCTCCGGCAAATTATAGGATTGGAATTTGGCAAAATGGACGCCGGATTTGGAATCAGCGCGCGAAAACGGTCAAGATGGGCTATTTACTTGTATTTTTGGTGCTCGGGTACTGTTCACTGGCCGGAATAGTAACTCCGGCGATCGCCGGCGGCCGGCGGCGGCGGCGGGCAGCGCCGGCGGGCGGCGGCGCGGCCTCGGGCAGGCGGCACAGCGGCCGCACGCGGCGCGGGCAGGGCGCGGGCAGCGCGCGGCGGCCTCGGGCAGGCGCACGGTCCACGGCCCGGGCGTGCACCGTGGCGGTGCCACGTGGCGGATGGTGGTTGGGCGGCTCACAGCGCGCGGTCCACGGAGTTTCTCGGGTGCACGGTGGACCGACGGACGCGTGGCGGCTGTTGATTGGTGAGGCGTTGTGCGCGCGGTCCACGCAATGGGTGGAGCAGGTGCCGTACGCGACGTGCGGGCTGGTGCGGCGTGCGCGGTGCACGGGCGGTGCACGGTGGTTGGGGCCACGTGGCGCTCTGCCATTGGCGGGCGCACGTGCTCCGGGCGCAGCGAAAATTTAGGGGACTTGTTGGGAATTTTTGCAAAAGCTTTTTCTGGTTTTCCCTTAAGTTGCATCCCGAGGGCTCTTCAAGGGGGATTTTCGACCCCTTCGAGCTCTCAGCTCGAAGGGTGATGAGAAGGAGAAATCTTCTCCATGAAGTGAAGATTACACCCGCCAAGTTTCAGAATTTTAGAAGGCTCGAATCCCGAGCTTTTGGATTTTACGGCGCAGCGTGACGTTGCATTTCCTGTGTTCTTCTTCGGCGCAGCAGCGGTGTTTTAGCTCCGCTGGTCTACCCCGAGCTCCTTTTTCTGTGATTTTTGCGCCGTTGGCTTCACGACAGGTAGGGCTTCATCTTTCATTTTGATCGCGCATTCTGATTTTAACTCCTTGGCACGGATCCCGAGGCAACACTGTGACCCATTTTCTGTTTGGCTTTGTGGGGCAGCATCGAGGTGTTTTGGCCATATCTTTGCGCACAAGCGTCAGCCGGAAACGAGCTTATACAACTTTTTCATCTACAGATCGCAAGGAATGCGCTCGTATTTTTCTTGGATTTTTCTGAGATTTCATCAGAGGTGAAAATCACTGTTTCTCTGTGTACAGTGCTACAGTCTTTTTGTGCTGAAATCTTGTGAGTGTACCACCTTGTCGAATTTATATCTTGGCTTACCGAACTCAGATTTGGGCGTGCAAGCTACCGTTGCGAAGCTATCGACGCGAGGATCGCGGTGATATTTTTCTGGGAATTTTCTGGGTTCTTGCTGCAGGTGAAAATTAAGCATTTCTGGGACTGTTGTTGTATGTGTGTGTGAGAGCAGATTTTGGAATGTATGTGTAATAGTGGACTTTGTATTGTGCCAGGAGAATTACGGGTGTGCTGAACTTATTGGAGCAAGGGATTAGAGTTATCTGGTATTTTCAGCTGTTGGACTTTGGACAGTCAGCTTTTCAGGTGGGTGCTTTGTTCCGAGAACCGGTGGACGGTTCTCTAACTCTATATGTTAGAATTGCATGCAGGTGTAGGGTACAATACCTGGGATTGATTGGTAAGCTTAACAATGTTGATTTATGGGAATTGCAAGTTAATTATTCATATTATGACAATGGTATTAATCAGACATTTATGTTGATGATTAATGGAAGCTTACCTAAGGCAAGGTTACCCTATATGATTAATTATCATGCCATGTTAGCATATAACCCTTTTATGAGGCTGGTTTATACAATGGGATAGGATTATGTAGTTATGTGCAGGTTCTACTCCAAGGAGTGATTATGGATCGAAAATCATGGACAGGTATGGTCATTGCTAATTCCGGCATGAGGTTTATTTTCTTTATTCTTCTTGAGGACAAATGCATGCTTGTATGGACATATGTGTATGGACATATAGTTAGGCCATCTTTTACTGCTGCACTACATATTGGAACTTGACTTAGGAGAAACCATGTTATTCCTTTCTCCTTCTTGTTAGTCAGGCGGTCTGTGTTGCTCGGGTGCGAGCAGGGGTCTGGGGTAGTATAGCAGGGACATTGGTGACAGGGACGGGTTGTGCTGGATTGCGGCTGGCAGGGTTTTGGCGGTGACTGCGAACTTTGGGCGGTTGACCGGAGGTCGGTTATAGTACTTTGGTTATGGACGGCAGGGTATTGCGGCAACCGCGGATATTGGGCGGTTGACCGGATATTTATTGATGTATCAGATTTGGGTATTAGACCTTCCTCTAGTGGATGGAGTTTCCACTTATCATTTACTGTTGTATCCGTTTAGGGATCGGGCTATCTTCTGTAGAGGGTTTTTCCTACTTGATCGGAGTCACGATCCAGTCCTGCTACATCATATTACTTTCGGCTACTTACTTTACTCGTGTGGGTCGCTCCCCTCGAGTACCACTCCGGAGTGTGCGTCAGACAGACTTTGAGTCCTTGAGACTCATTTGCTTCGGTGTTATGCATCAGCTGGCATACCCGTTGCGGCAGGCAGAGCCAGACAGACTTTGAGTCCTTGAGACTCCTTTGCTTCGGTGTTATGCATCAGCTGGCATACCCGTTGCGGCAGGCAGAGCAGGCAGTACCAGTGTCTACTGGTGGTCGGATTGGGTTATTTAGGCAGGCTTCTAGACACTGATGCATACTTTCAGTTGTGTTTAGACCAGTACTAGTGTTGTTGGGAACCGTTCGGGGTTTGACGGTGGTCCCGTGGTCGTTGCGAGTTCTTTGACCTTTGTGTGAGAGGTTGAGCATCTTGAGTCTATCCATTCTGAGAGAGAGGGCATGGATTTTGACTATAGCCTGCATGAGCCACTATTCGATAGCGAGTTAGTCCGTTTGGACGCCCTACGTAATTCCTGCCCGTCAGCGGGAGGTGGTTGTAGGTGGGCGCAGGTTTGACTGGACCCGATGTGGCAGTCAGCTCGATTGGGTCGATTGAGCACCTCGTGTGCGAGTGTTGCATATATTTATCAGAGTTTCCCCATTTGAGCATTCAGATAGAGGCATGGTAGCTGTAGAGTGTCTTCTGCTTCTTCTTTAAGTTTTACTGCATTAGTTATCTTTTGCCTCTAGTGGTCTTGGTGGGCAGATCGTCGGGTCTAGTGGCGATACCCACTGAGAACTCCCTTTTTGCGTAGTTCTCACGCCCGTCGGGGGTTTTTCCCCCTTTTGTCCTTTCTCTCCCTTGTTTTGCAGAGTCTTGGCGGGTGTTGCCGTTTCTGCGGTTGCTGTGCGCGGTGAGGAAGTAGCGAGCTAGATCCTGACCCATTGGAGAGTAGCGGTACCCCCCCCCCCCCCCCTTGGAGGAGATCTTCAGTATAGTCGGTAGATTAGTATTTATTTCCTCTTTTGAGAGACTGATGTAGTGAGGACATGATGTATTGAGAGCTGGTACACTGATGTTTTATTTGAGATATCTCCCTGTTGAGCTATGAGTTTGTACTCGAGGTTATTGTATGATTATCATTTTTGGGAGATGGACCTTGTTGTTTCATCTTCAGTTGTACAGTGGTTGATTTTATTTCTATAGCAGTTTTATCTTTTAGCTCTGATATCTGTTAGCTGTAGCTCTTTTTGCAGGTAGGACGCTTCGCCTATGCGGGTTTGGCATAGGTGGCGGATCTGTTGGCGAGCCCGGGTCGCAGTTTCGACCCCGGGGCGTGACAGATTAGGTGGTATCAGAGCCTAGGTTGTAGGTCATGGTGGACTTAGAAACCCTAGGCTTGTGGTTGGACCCTAGGATGACTTCGTGAGAGTCGTGATTTGTAGCGAGAGTCCTGATTGAGTTTTACACCTCTCCCGAGGGACGGGATGAGTGATTGGCATGTTTATTCTCCTAAGTAGTTATGTTGGCTGCAGACAACATAACGCTGTGGAATGGGTAACATGCTCTAGACTTTCGCCGGATTGGGTCGAGCGTTGTTGTGTGCTGATTTGTGGTTTCGTCGTTGCGAGCAGTGTCTCCCCGACGTTGGGTTTGGGACCCTTGTGCATCCTGTCATGGCAGTTGAGCTTGAGCGGTTGGTTTTAGGCCGGATACCCGGATTGAGGTCAGAGAGTTCTGGACCCAGATGACAGGATTGTTAGAGGCATATCAGCGGCAGAGTGAGCAGCTAGTTTGGTGATGCAGTTGTCAGAGCAGTGGGCAACCCGACAGTACTTTTCTTCTGAGACCACCAGGATGTAGTATCCTCAGCGGCAGGGATTTCTGTTGCGCCAATGGAGTGAGTGGCCCCCTCCGTGCCAATGTTTAGTGCCAAGGCACTGAGGTAGGGTGGATGGTTGACAGCAGAGGAGCTGTGGGGCATATTTGATTTAGCGAGCCAGATTGGCAGATGAACCACCCCGACTCGTAAGATTGAGTTTGGAGTCTTTGGAGGCAGAGTCGTGGTTGGGGGTGATGGAGTGATCAATTGAGAGCCTCCCTGTGCTAGAGAGTTTATGCAGTTGTTGAACTGGCGCTCCAGGTTTCGAGGGACGAGGCACATAGGATAAGTGAGATTGGGAGTGGATTGCGCCAGGATACTCTTTAGTTTCTTTTCGGTCCCTCCTGTTCGGGTTTTGGACTGTGGATGCCTCGTCGGAGTAGGCATTGTGTTTGGAGCTGGACACTGCAGTTCCTTGGATGAGGATCTGCCGCTAGAGGCGAGTTCTGGAGGGAGGCGCTTGGCGCTAGGTGATGGAGGACAGATCGGCAGGCAGAGGCATTTTCGTTTTGCTTTCCTGGGTGGTGGATATCCTTGTGGATGGTTAATGTAAAGCTTACCCAAGGGAATTCTACCCTTTGTGATTTACAACTTGCATATTTTGAATGTATTATATGGGATTGAGGGGTGAGCTTAGTAAGGATAAGTGTATAGGGAATTGCATGGATTAATGGTGTTTTGTCTTATGACGGTTGCAATGATGGATTTCTGAGATGTTGGGGATCGGGTGGATCCCGATGGTAGTATCAGTGTCTATATCAGAGTAGCGCAACGGTAGCGTGGTTTTGTTGTCTGCGGAGGATCGTATCTGTTGCCTCAGCGTGAGCAGAGACAGAGGTTGTGCTCCCTTGTGATTGATTGGATATTTTCTGGTGGACTAAGCGACAACCGCTTGCATCGTGTGGATGAGTTTGTGCCGCCTGGTTTGAGGGCGCCACGGCAGTGGATCGGGTTGTTGCAGGTGTGATTTCATCACAGCAGTCGGAGTTAGTGCATTTTGCTTTCCGGCATGGACTAGAGGCAGAGTTATTACCACGTGCACTAGAGGTACAGGATACCATCGGTGTTGTGCATGTGAAGGAGGCTTCTGGATTATGTTCAGTGTCGTTGAGACCATGAGTTATACCGGCAAACCTTTTGATATGGGTGGCAGTTCGATGTTTTGACCCAGTGCTTGGGATTGGTTGGCACGGCACCACTGGATGGTTAAGTGCAGAGAGGGTGCTGATTGTGACTTTTGCGAGGCAGACAAAGGAGGCTTGTTATGGGGAGATTGTTCGAGCACACAGGGTTTAGCGACTGTGTGAGAGGAGCTTATGGTGGCGCCGGGACCAAAGGATATTTCTATTGCTGCGAAATCCCGGGCGTGAGTCCATTTGAGCCGATGATTATGCCGCCGGAAGGGAGATTAAGAGTGTGATTAGCGTGGTTTTGGAAACCGCGCGAACTTCATAGCACCTCGTTGGATATCGCCTTTAGAGCTGCGAGAGTTGATGTCTTAGGTGCGTGGATTTGATAGATGTGTTGGGTCGTATATAATACGGATCTAAATAAGGGAAGAAACACCTAGAGGGGGGTGAATAGGTGTAAACGTATAAACACTCAAAAATCGTTGCGATAAAAAACCCAATGCGGAAATGAAAATAACTCGCAAGATTTTTACGTGGAAAACTCCATCACCGGAGTAAAAAACCACGGGACCGATAACACGGCAGAAATCCACTAGAATTAAAACACGTACAAGGTGATTTACCGTACACACTTACGACTCAACCTTTTCCATACGCTCCTAGAGGATCTTCTCCGCTCGCTCCAGACGCTTCTCGAATCCACGATCTGCGCCCAACGCCGAATCCACGGCGTCCAACGTCGAATCCACGACGTCCGACCGAATCCACGGTCTTCACCCAATAGCACCCTTCGAATCCACGAACGTGCCTCGCTCCGAATCCACGAGAGCGAATGAACCTTGAATCCACAAGGACACGCGAATCCACGCGCCGATTTTGGGGTAATCATTGTTTTTTGGGTGGTGATGATCCGCCGAATACTTAGATCAAAGATAGATCGGAAATACCATCTAAGTATTCATTAGTTTGATTCAACTCAAGATGTGAGTATGAAAACCTAGAATCAAACTAATCAATATAGATGAAGAAACATAGAGTATTCTCTAATGATTTCCTTTCTTCTCTATATGTGGATCTATAGCCGTAAAAGATGATATATGAAAATGACGGCTATGTGGATTGACCCTAGAAAGAAAGACATAGGGTCTATTTATAGGTTAGAAACCCTAGGAAGGAGATAAGAATCAAAAACCTGCCATTTCTGGAATTTTACGGACGGCGATCCGGATCGTGATAACTGAGATCCGGATCGTCATAACGAAACAGCCAATTCCAGAAAAACGAAGGTTCGGGATCCGGATCATGTGACTACGATCCGGATCGTTCATACAGTTCACCAAACATCAACGTTCGGGATCCGGATTGCGAAGCAAGATCCGGATCGTTCAAGGTAGATGGTAAACTCAACGTTCGGGATCCGGATCAAGAGACTACGATCCGGATTGCGACGATGTATGAACGAACCACCTTCGGGATCCGGATCGAACAGCCTGATCCGGATCCTGAACATGTCCCAAGTCCAGTTTTTGATTTTTATGCAATGAAAGATTCTTCCAAGTGTTTCTACACTACAAGAAGTATTCGGATCACACAAATTCTTTAGTTAAACATACCTGATCCTTTTGAATTCTTCTTTCTTGAGATTGAGTTAAATGATCCAACTTTCTTCACCTTCAATCTTCAGGACTTGAAACTTTCACGAAACTACGCCAACTCAAATTCCGTAACAATCTCCCCCTTTGGCGGTTTCGTGACAAAACACAGATCCACTAAAGAAAATTCAAAAAGATATTTTTGTTGCTATCACCATACAACAAAAATTTACAATGGAGATCCAAAATACAATACATGAGTTAAACTCCTAAAACAGACTCTAGACTTAGACATCTGTACTCTCTGCAAAAAGAAATCATTCTTGACAAAAGAAATCGTTAGATACCTCAAGAATTTTGTATTATTCAAAAACCACAAACAGAGATGAAGTTTAAACTCATTTATACTTACCATGACATTTATATTCAGATATGTAAACTGATCATAGTTAAAAAAACACCAACATATCTTCTTTGCACGTAAAAACCAAATGTCATGAACATGTTTGTGACAAACTAATATATATATAGATATGTAATTGATCAGAGTTAAGAACCAACATATCTTCTATGCAATCAAAAACCAAGTGTCACAAACTTGTTAGTGAACATCAACTTGTTAGTTATATTACATGCCCAAATAGTTAGCAAATAGTTAGTCGAGACATGCAACAAATCACAAGATAAAAACTAAAAGTTGAAGTTGAGATCATACTTACCTTGATGTATACAAAATCTTCATCATCAAGATTTTCACAATCATTGTTCATTGTTCAAATCATTGTCCTAAACTCTCTCATTGTTCTAAACTCTCTCCCCCTTTTTGTCACAAATAAAGCCAAAAATTACAGAAGTGGAGAGAATGGTTAACAGTTTAAGTTCGAGAACTAAAAACTCAAATTAAAACTTAAAAACCTGCACAACAGTAGGATTTAAACATGTGCATAATAAACAGAAATTAGAAGGATACGGATCATTCAGACTCGTCTGAACTGATACAGCCGAGGATTTGGAAAATCTTCTTTATTCGCTTGTTCATTGCTGATTGATTTTTATTTACTTTCTTTATTTCTTCCTTTACCTCAATCAGTTCATTTGATATACGTTCTTGCTCGTTGGAGAGCCTTTGCTGTTCTTTATAGATTGAGGTACTCGTTGGTGCTTCTTGTGCCGGAGGTGCTGGTTGAGTTGGAGGAGCTGCTGCCGGTGCAGAGGTTGTTGCTTGTTGTCGTTGTTCTCGTTGCCGGTAAAGAGGTATGAAAGGTTCATCTGGCTTCGTCGAAAGAGACTTTACAATTGTCGTGTCATTGATCGTTCCTAGACTGTGCAGATAGGAACTCGCATTTGTGTCAGCTTTAAATTTGCGAAGAATGCGCATGATGATCATTGGAAAAGGTAGTCTCTCTGACGGATGAGCTTGCTCCACATATCGTGCCATCCTTGACCAGATGATGTAGGGAATGTTTAAGTTAGCTCCCATTGCTGCTGCGGGGTTTCCAAGTAGATAAAGGAATATCATTCTTTCCCACCGAAGAACCTTTGTGTTCATGTTTGGAATAATATTGTAACAAACAATAAGATTTAAGATGCGGTACTCAGGTCGTAGTTCTTTCGAGAAAACGGAGTTTCCTGTCGACCGAGTATCTGGAACACAGATTCCATCAACTACCACTCTCCAGGAGAAGGTGTTGAAGTTTTGATTCTTCAGGTAATGAGTGCCATCGGCTCGGGCGTCCATCCCTAGTACTTCACCAATTAGCTGAGGCGTTACTTTGATTCTGACATTCTTGACTAATGTTTGAAAATCCCGACGCCCGCTTTCCTGATCAACTAGATAGCAGGCATTCTGATAGAACATCCTCACTGAGTGAAGACAATACCCAGTGGTCTCCGGGAAATCGCAAATGGGAGCAAGACCTCTCTGGTCAAACAAAGTCCCGAACGTCTGAGAACGTTGCGTTAAGGCTTTTACATCAACATGCCTTTCTCCAATGCATTCTCTGTTTTCAAAATCCTTTATTCTAGCCGAGCTGACAAAGTCTTGTGCAGGTGCTTGGTCAGCAGCTGGTTGCTCAATGGTGATTCCTCGAGCACTTCCTCTCTTGCGAGCAACACTTTTTCTTCTTGTCTTCCCAGAAGTTTCTTCCATTGGAGCTTTCCCTTTTTCAGCCGCAGTAGGCGGAGCCTTCGATGTTTCTGCAGGTGCTTTTCCCTTTGAAGCAGTCGGAACAGTCGTTGCTTCAACTTGCAGTTCATCCCAATCAATTGATTCCGTTTCATATTCTGTATCGGAATCATCTTTAGCCTTCTTCGCTTTCTTAGCCTTCTTAGCCCTCTTGGGCTTGACGGTGTCTCTCGTATGAACCATAGCCGCAAGTAGAAAAACAATCCAAGTGATCACCATTGCTAATGGTTTCTTGAGAAAAGGAATCCTGAGTAGACCAACTCAAGAACACAAAAATTCTTAGTTTTCAAAAATTGAAAAAACTGTACCCAAACAATCATAATCATGTAGAGAGACTAAGAATCAAATTAGTTTTGCAAAAGGACTTTTAAAAATAGATCAATTGCATGAATTTCGAAAATCCTTATTATATGCCCTAAAACCGAAATTTTAGAAATCGAAGCCTAAAAATCCGTTAATCAGGAGAAAACCTAGCATATAATCAAAACTAAACAACCCAGAGTTCTTATTTCAAAAGAAATTTGATCAAAAACCATCCACAAACAAAATCGATCCAAGAATTTCGTACGTTTGAGGAGGAAAAGAGAAAAACGGTGAAAAACCGAGATTTTGATCAATAAAACTTACTTGGAACTGAAGAACTTGAGTTAGAAAGCTTCCAAGGAGGATGAAATCTAGAGAGAAGCGCTCTGGAAACTTTTGAACAAAAGATTGGAGTAAAAGAAATCAAAACCCTTTTGTTCTTTATAAAAACCTAGCCGCGATCCGGATCCTCCCGAGCTTGCGATCCGGATCGGCTACCCGCAGTGAAAAAACTGCGTTCGGGATCCGGATCGGCAGGTCCAATCCGGATCGTCAGCCCGCAGGAGAAAACCTGCGTTCGGGATCCGGATCACCTTGCCCGATCCGGATCGGCCCCAACTTTTTCTTTAGAAAAATTTCAGAGAAATTCAAGAAAAACCAGAAAAAGATTGTAAGCACAAAGGTGTATCAACTTTAAACAAAAAGCATCGTTTCACACAACAAGAATTAGATTATGCCAAATCTATCAGTAATATCCAAAAATGAAACGAAAATTTACAAGAATTAAATCCCTTAAAGTTGAACACCTTCAATTACATCTAACTTGATCTTATGAGTAATGCCTTTATCAAATAATCAATTCGGTAAAGAAAATGAAATAGAAAGATCAATAGATGTTTGAAATCCCAATTATGGTAGATAATATTTATAGACAATCTGTTGAAGAGAGTGGCTCTTTGAGCATCTTTCTTTAAAATCCCACCTTATACCAACCTTGAAATTTGACAGAGTCAAGTATTTCAACATGCATTTTACTTAATCAAAAATTTGAACAACCATGCTTGGTATACATGTGGTAGCTGCACACAATACTCGGACGACCGAGGTGGTAGCTCTTTCCTCCATGTGGTGGTAGTTTTCACACTCCTCATTGGGATGTAACTCTTTCCACATCTTTTGAGCATTTTACATTATCTTTGACTCCCCCTCAATTGGCTATCAATTATTTAAGATATAAAGTATTCAACCAAAAATTGATCTCGATTTCATACTCGACTAAACAGTCAAATAAGATAATGACTATACCAAGAGATCATTGAGAGAGAAATTGACTTTGATCACTTTAGAAGATGATTTAATTAACATAAACGATCATTGCAACAATGAAATATTATGATGGCAAAAGCATAATGAATTTCTAAATGTGTGAACAGATGCAATTAAAGTCAATTAAGATCTATGCTCAATTACTATCCTATGTATAAACATAGATATTGAATAGAACAAAACAAATACAAAACCTATTTTAAGCAAAGGTTTCAAAAAGAAGTTTATTTCAAAGAAAGCATACCAATTGCTTTTCGCAAATGAATAAAACGTTTTTGATCCAAAGGTTTTGTTAAAAAGTCAGCTAATTGATCTTCAGTTGAAACATATGAAAGTTGAAGAGTATTTGATTCAACTAGCTCTCTAAGAAAATGATATCTAAGTTCAATATGTTTTGTTCTAGAGTGCAACACAGGGTTTTTAGAAATGTTAATTGCACTTGTGTTGTCACAAAGAATTGTTACCGAAGATGCTGAAATGCGGAAGTCACTCAATACGCTTTTCATCCAAATGAGTTGAGTTGAGCAACTTCCAGCTGAAATGTATTCCGTTTCGGCAGTCGAGAGTGCTATGCAATTCTGCTTTTTACTGTGCCATGCAACAAGGCAATGGCCAAGATAGAAGCATGCACCACTCGTGCTTTTCCGATCATCCACTGATCCTGCCCAATCGGCATCTGAGTATCCAACAATGTCCAGACTTGTTCCCATAGGATACCAAATTCCGAAATTAATTGATCCTTTGATGTACCGGATGATCCGTTTCACCGCTTTCAGGTGAACCTCCTTTGGTGCTGATTGATATCTCGCGCAAATCCCAACACTAAAGGATATATCCGGGCGACTAGCCGTGAGGTAAAGTAGACTTCCAATCATACTTCTATACAGTTTCTCGTCTACATTCTCACTATGTGATTCACTTCCAAGTCCCTTGTGGCTAGTTCCCATTGGAGTTGGAAAATCTTTACAATTTTCTAGATCAAACTTTTTGACCAACTCCAGTGCATACTTGGATTGACTCAAGTGAATACCTTCATCATTTGTTTAATTTGCAATCCAAGAAAATAAGACAGTTCGCCCATCATGGACATCTCAAATTCGCTTTCCATGGTCTCCGCGAATTTAGAAGCATCATTATCTTTTGTTGCACCAAATACAATGTCATCGACATAGATTTGTGCTACAATGAAATTATTTTGATAATGCTTCACAAAGAGAGTCCTGTCAGCTCCCCCTCGAGTATAGCCCTTCTCCAAAAGGTGCTTTGTTAACCTTTCGTACCATGCTCGCGGTGCTTGTTTCAGACCGTAAAGAGCCTTTTTCAAACGAAAAACATGGTTAGGTTGTTTATGATCTACAAAACCTTTCGGTTGAGCTACATAAACTTCCTCATTTAAAACCCATTTAGAAATGCGCTCTTGACGTCCATTTGAAATAATTTGATTTTAAAATGACAAGCAATAGCAAACAATATACGAATGGACTCGAGTCTAGCTACAGGGGCGAAAGTTTCGTCAAAGTCTATACCTTCTACTTGAGAGTAGCCTTGAGCAACTAGTCGTGCCTTGTTCCTGATGATAGTACCATCTTCATCTTTCTTGTTCTTGAAGATCCATTTGGTACCTATCACATTATGTTGCTTTGGAGGCTTCGTTAATTCCCAGACTTTGTTTCGCTCAAATTGATGGAGCTCTTCCTGCATTGCTTTAATCCAGTAGTCATCCTGAAGAGCTTCATCTATTGTCTTTGGGTTCGATTAAAGATACGTAGCAAGCAAATCCGCAAACCAACTGCCTTCGAGTTCTAACTCCTTCTTGTGGATCTCCAATGATGTTCGATTCCGGATGATCCTTGGAGATTCGTAGCGTTTGTTGAAACGGAGTACTCGGAGGTACACGAGATGATTCCTGCACATCAGATAAACTAGAAGAACCATAAGATGCATCATTAATATTGGAAGTATTATTATGAGAAGATGCACTAGCAGGAGAATCATCATCTAGAGAGATATCGAGGGTAGATTTTTCAGATTCAAAATGAGAAGCTTCATCTACTTTAACATTTATAGATTCTACGATCGTCTTAGATTCAATGTTAAATACTTGATATGCTCTGCTATTCGTAGAATAACCCAAAAGATCCCTTCTTCACTTCGAGAGTCGAACTTTCCAAGATTTTCACGGTCACGTAAGATGTAACATCGACTCCCGAAGATACGAAAGTACTTGATATCCGGTTTTCTACTAAACCACAGCTCATATGGTGTATTCAAGGTTCCTGGGCGCAAATACACTCTGTTAATGACATAGACAGCGGTGTTCACAGCTTCAGCCCAAAAATGTAGCGGTAATTTCCGGCTATGAAGCATCACACGCGCCATCTCTTGAACAACCCTGTTTTTGCGCTCAACAACACCATTCTGCTGAGGTGTATAGGGTGCCGAGAATTCATGTTTAATGCCATTTGAAGTACAAAAGTCAATGAATTTTGAATTTATGAATTCTCCACCCCTATCACTTCTAACACGAATGATCTTTTCATTCTTTTCAATCATAATACGATGGCAAATCTCATGAAAAGAGTCAAACGTATCAGCTTTCTCTCTCAAAAATGCTACCCAAGAAAACCGAGAGAAATCATCAACCAATAAAAAGATGTACCATTTACCTCCCAAAGATGGTTGACGGGTCGGCCCCATTAAGTCCATGTGCAAAAGTTCCAAGGGCCGTTTTGTACCAACGTGGTTCAAGTTCTTGTGTGCAGTCCTAGACTGTTTTCCCTTTTGGCAACCACCACACACAACGTTTTGTTTAAATAAAAGCTTTGGAATCCCCTTGACCACGTCCTTGTTTGAAATTCTAGTAAGTTCCTTAAAATTTAAGTGACCTAGCCTTTCATGCCAAAGAGTTTCATTATTCAAAGCGGCTAAGTTACAATTTTCAGAAAATTTATTAGGAACAACATAACAATTGTTTTCAGATCTAACCCCTTTTAGAAAGAAAGCATGGTCCTTATCAGTTACAACGCATTCAACCGATGAAAAGTTAACTGAAAAACCATTGTCGCAAAGTTGACTTATGCTTATGAGGTTAGTCTTAAGGCCATCAACAAATAAGACGTTTTTCAAAATCGGGCCATCTGGAATAGCTACCGTCCCTTTTCCAACAATTTTGGAAGATCGACCGTCTCCGAAAATAACGTGTCCTCCGGAGATTTTCTCAAGATTTTGAAAACTATTTTTGTCACCGGTCATGTGACGGGAACACCCGCTATCCAGATACCAAGACGAGCTATCATATGCATGCAAGGAAATATTGGAAACAAGACAAGGGAAAATTTCACCTTTGCGCACCCAAACCTTTTTGGAATGCGTCTGTAATGGTCGTGAAGTTTTGTGCCTAGGTGAAAGCGTCTTGTTAAAACGATTGTTGCTCCTTGATGAAGTCGTCTTGCGCGGTGAACTACCAAGTCTCTTTTCATTTGAAAAGTTTTGCTTTGATTTCCGGAAAGGAGCCTTTTTGGTAGTTGATGCAAGAGGTGCTTGAGATGAGCGTTCGACTCCCGTCTTGCAATATCTTCTTATGTGCCCTGAAACACCACAACGAAAACATACCTTAGATCTTGACGATCCCAAAGAGGATGAAGTAGGTTTGTTGTCGTTGTTTGTCTTGAATTCCGGTGTCGGAGGAGGAGATACCGACTGAGGCACAAAAACTGTCTCACTCGAACTTGGACTGTTTCCAGTTTGAGTGTATCCGAGGCCGAACCTATTTGATTGACCAAGACCAAGAAGTCTATCCAACTTACTCCTTCCTGAAGAGAATCGCTGTAAGTCATTCTTGAGTTGGAAAATGGTCTTTGTCATTTCCAGGTTATCCTGTCGAGCCTCGTTGTAGAGCTTTGAAAAGTGATTCGCGTTATCCACCAGATTTGTATGTTCCTTTTCAAGTTGCTCATTGGACTCTTGAAGGGAAGCATTTTCTTTTATCAGGTTTTCCCTTTCCACTTCAAGAGCGTTTGAGAGAGAAGTCGCTCTTTTTGCTTCTTCTTCGAGATCATGCAATCTCCCTCTCAAACTCTTGTTTTGCTTAGCCACTTTCTTTGAGTCCCTCAAAGTCTGTGGTAGGCTAGAGCAAAATCTTCACCTTCCGAATCATCCGATTCATTGTCCATTGCATTCTTTTCAACAGTGGAGTTGGACAATGATTCAGACGTACTTGCCATAAAGCACATGAATGGTGAAGATGTGGACGCGTGGAATGCCGTGGAGCTCTTTTCTTCATCACTTGAAGACGACTCATTTGACGTTGAGTTGTCATCCCAAGTGACGACTTGCATCGCCTTCTTCTTTGCCGGATACTTGTTAGGACACTCCGTTGCAATGTGGCCGTAGCCTCGACATTTGAAGCATTGCAGTTGTCCTTCTGAACTTTTCTTATCCTTTGAGAAGTTCTCCTGCTTTCTTGACTTGTGACTTGGAGTACCCTTGCCTTTGTTCACTTTCTGAAGGATGGAGATTGCTTGAATTACCCCTTCGAAAGTTGCGGCGAAAATTCCTTGTCAAGAGAGCGAGCTGCTTCTCAAATTCCTCCATAGAAAGGTTCTCGTCATCGTCCGAGGAGGATGTATCCGCGTCTTCTTCCTTAGTTGTTTTCAACGCATACCTGAAGACTTAGAAGTGGATGCTTTCCAGAAGAATTGTTAGTAGTTAAAAGTCATTTCATAAGTTTGTAATGAACCAACTAATTCTTCTACACGTATTTCGTCCGGGTGTTTAATAGTTTCAATGGCAGTAACCTTTGGGCGAAATCGTTCAGGAAGAGTTCTTAAGATTTTTCTTACAATCTTAAATTCTGGAATCTTCTCTCCCAGATTAGCACATGAGTTTACGATGTCTTGCAATCGTGTATAGTAGTCCGTGAAAGATTCATTTTCTGCCATCAAAATAGAGTCAAACTTGCTCGTAAGCATCTGCAGTTTCTGAATCTTCACGAGGTTAGTTCCCTCATGTGTAACCTGGAGAACATCCCAGATTTCTTTCGCAGTCTCACATGCCGAGACGCGAGAGAATTCAGTTTGAGATAAGGCATTAAAATAGCATTAATTCCCTTGCCATTGTAAGAAGATAACTCAAAACTCTTCCTTGGTCCATTTCGACCTAGGTTTTAAGGTGTGAACATCAGAGATAAGTTCAGTTGGATTAGTCCATCCTGATTCAATTGAATGCCACACCCTTTCGTCGATGGAAGATAAAAAGGCTTTCATCCGTACTTTCCAGTACGCATAATTGTTTCCATCAAAGAAAGGGGGTCGATTGATGTTTCCACCTTCAACCATTGTTCACAACCCTATTCCCGCTCTGATACACTTGTTGGGTCGTATATAATACGGATCTAATAGGGGGAAGGAAACACCTAGAGGGGGGTGAATAGGTGTAAACGTATAAACACTCAAAAATCGTTGCGATAAAAAACCCAATGCGGAAATGAAAATAACTCGCAGATTTTTACGTGGAAAACTCCATCACCGGAGTAAAAAACCACGGGACCCGATAACACGGCAGAAATCCACTAGAATTAAAACACGTA
>CM055062.1:23968039-24052213 GCA_029204045.2 Tillandsia leiboldiana | reverse complement strand
TTTCATTTAGAGTAAGGATCACTCAAAATCCCAAAATAAAACATCAAAAACCTAAAAACTAGGGTTTTGAAACAAAGTAACAAGATTAATGAAGAAACTTACAATCAAAGCAACAATCACTTGATCTTGATGAAAAACCCTTAGGAGATGTTTTTTAGAGAGAGAGAGAGGGAGGGTTTTGAAGTGGGAGAGATGAAATAAAAACATGTAGTCTCGGAATAAATGAATCCAGATCGCGTACCCGGTACCTAAGCCGCGTACCGGTACGCAGTGTACAGGCCGAAAACCATCGTTCGGGATCCGGATTGTCAGGCAGGGGTCCGGATCCGCAATGTATTTCCGGTACTAAAGTGTAGTAACGTACGCAAGTGAAAACCAGAAAACTAACACATTCATGAGAAAGAGGGATTTTCTAATCCGGATTGGATTCAGGTACTAAAAAGCAGGTCCGGAACACGAGCCAAAAAGCAAAAATTTCTTGAAACAAATCCAAATTTTAGGATCTTTTCAAATACCGATTTGTATTCCATCAAGAAATCAATTTAAGTGCTTTAAACAGTGAATTCCACAGATGTCATTCAATCCAATTAATTTCACAAAATTAAAAAGATTTACTCCAAAATCATGAAAATAAAGGTAAAACATTATAAACGTTTTTCATGTTATATTCATCAAACACAAGTCATCAAAATAATCTTGAGATCCAAAGTCTATCAAGATGTAACGGATTTACAAAGATGACTTACGAGATTTCCAAACGACATCAATTTGAATTCTACCCTTTCAAATTGAGATAAGCACTAAAATACCTAAGGGTGGCTCTTTGAGCATCTTTCAACTATCCCACCTTATACCAACCAGGAGATTGTTCAAAATATAAGAGTTTTGCATATAAATCTCCAATGCTTCAACTAAAGATTTTTCTCATAAAATACTATCAAGCATCCATACATGTGGTAGCTTCACACACAAACCGGACGACCGGGGTGGCAGCTCTTTCCAGCATGTGGTGGTAGTTTTCACACTCCTTTCGGATGTAACTCTTTCCACATCTTTTAAATCATTTCATTACCCTGTAAGAATGCAATCTCTTACGTGAAAGAATTAAATCCCAAATTTTAGTCTATCGGTTGTCTCACGTTTATCACAATGAATTCACACAACCGAGATAGATTAAGCATCTAAAGATCACACATGATTTCTAAAATTTGATGCTTATAATATCAAAAACTCCTATATGAAGTATCTTCAAGATTATGATTAAGGAGTAAAGTTGATAATCCAATAAAATTAATTTGGAGTGAATAAAAGTGAAGCCCCTTTTATTCAATGCACTTGTTCAGTAAAAACCCTTTTGTTCAAAAACAAAGTATAAAAACGAAGAGCATTGAAAACATGTAATGCAAAGATTAAGAAAGATATGAAGGGAAAACCAATCAAAGCATTACATACAGTCATAAGCTATTTAGAACTTAAGACAAGGAAAGATATCACCTTTCCGAATCCAAAATCGCTGGATTTTGGGTTGTCTTGATTCGTTGTGGCCGAGGGTTGTCCGCTTTGACTGTTGGTCCACCTTAGGTCTTTGCCTCGTAGTGATCCACTTGTATGATTGATATTGTGGCTCGGACCTTTGGTGGTTGAGTGAACTCCTTTGACTTGATGTGTCTTTTGATTCGTTGAGGTTCGCTCCGTAGATGAAGTTGCCGAAGAACGCTTCTTTCTCTTTTTCGGGCAATTCTTCACCAAGTGACCTTCAAGTCCACATAAGTGACACGTTCTTCTTTTCAATTTGAATGTGGAACTTGAAGCATGCACAGTTTGATCCTTTTTAAATCTCAAACCAACCTTGCTTGCTTGACCTAATCCGGATATACAATCAAATTTCTTGGGAACAGTTGAAAGCCTTTGTATGTCGGATTTGAGTTCATGGACTTGCTTGGTCAAAGCTTGGTTGGTAACATGAATCTCCTCAAACTGTTTTTCTAGAAAACCAATCTTGTCCATATATGATTTAGCGTTTGTCTCCGATTGGTTTAGCTTTTCTTGGAGGATTTTATTGTTATCCAATAAACATCCTTGTTCCTCCTCGAGATCATGAAGTTTTATCTTTAAAGCATGATTCTCGTCTTGATTCTCAAGTCGTTGCTTCCTCAACTTCTTGATATGCTTGGCCATCTTCTTAGATTCCGCAAGAAGTGTTGATATGCCTCAACGAGTTCTTCTTCGTCCGACTCCCCCTCACTTGATGACTCTCCGTTGGATGTTGATGTTTCATGCAAAATCAAAGGAATAGAGTCAGTGATTAAAGATGATAAACAAACATTAGAAGAGGGAATTTGAGAAGCACGTAGGGCAACGACTTTTTCCTCTTTACTTGAGGTCGATTCATTAGAGGTAGAATCGTCCCAAGTTTTCGCTTGCAAAGCCTTCTTTTTATATAATTTCGGAGTAGGACAATCCGTTGAAATATGGCCGTAGCCTTTGCATCTATAACATCGGATTTCCCCTTCGAATTCATCTTTTTCCTTAGAAGGTTTTGCAAGGAATTTGAGGTTAGAGGATTTAGAACCCGATGATCCTTTAGATGGTTTCGTGGATGAAGATCCATCGGTTCGATTCTTCCAAAATTTTCGACGAAATTTCTTTGTGATCCGCGCCAATTGTTCTTCAAAATCGGCAAAAGAGATTTCATCGTCGGAACTCGATTCGCTATCTTCTTTCTTTGTGGATTTGAATGCAATACCTGTAAGCTTAGAAGAAGACTTGGAAGAAACTTGATTAGTAGGAAAAGTCAATTCATAAGTTTGCAAAGCACCTACTAATTCCTCAACACTCATCTCATCCGGATGACTAACGGTTTCAATGGCGGTAACCTTTGCCCTAAACCGTTCCGGAAGAGTCCGAAGTATCTTTCTTACAATTTTCGACTCCGGGATCTTTTCTCCTAAATTAGCACATGTATTAATTACATCTTGAAGTCTAGTGTAATAATCTGTAAACAATTCATGCTCTTCCATATGAATAGAGTCAAATTGACTTGTAAGCATCTGGAGCTTTTGAATTTTTACAAGATTAGTACCCTCATGTGTAATTTTGAGGATATCCCAAATTTTCTTCGCGGTTTCACACGCGGAAATTCTTGTAAATTCAGTCGAGGAAAGAGAATTAAATAAAGCGTTCATACCTTTTCCATTGTAAGAAGATCTTTCAAATTCCTCTTTGGACCATCTAGAGCGAGGTTTTGGGGTAGTAGAATTTCCTACTTCCTCAACAGGATGCACCCAACCGCATTCCACGGATTGCCATACTCGCTCATCAATTGCGATGAGAAAAGCTCTCATGCGCACTTTCCAATAAGCATAATTAGTCCCATCAAAAAGAGGAGGTCTATAAATATTACCACTTTCACCCAACATGATAGATAAACCTAAAACCCTCTCTGATACCAATTGTAGGATTTTATAGGATCCACAAGGATCTAAATAGGTACTATCAAACAACTAGAGGGGGGGGTGAATAGGTGTAATACTTAAAAACTCAATCTCAGTGCAAAATAAAAACCAATGCGGAAAATAAAAACAGCACACCGAGATATACGTGGAAACTCCAATCCAGGAGAAAAACCACGGGACCAACACGCAATAACAATCCACTAAGAATAGAAGAATAACAAGGTGATTACCGACTCCACGGACTCAACCCCTCCTTCAGCTTCTTTGGACCTTGCGCTGAACGGTTGGATGTCCACGCAATAACAATCCTCTAAGAAAAGAAGAATAACAAGGTGTCAACCCCTCCTTCAATTTCTTCGGACCTCGCGCTCCACCGATTGCACGTCCACTGCACACGTTCGAATCCACGAACGCCACTCGAATCCACGAGCACACGTTTCGAATCCACGAAACGCCTTCAACACATCGAATCCACGATGTCACGCCGAATCCACGACGCAAATAGCCGATATAGAATATAGGCTTCGATGGTGATCCTTTGCTTAGATTATCATGAAGGAACCGTAGAAGAAATCTCTAAGCAAAGACTAGATCAATTCGACGAAAGATAGATCATGGAAGAACCGTCGAATTGACCTAATAGAGGCGAAAGAGAAGAACGGTAAAAACCAGCTTCTAGGGTTGCTCACGAGTGTTTCTGAATTGATTCGTATGGTCACCCTCGTTTAGAAACCCTAAGTATCTATTTATAACCCTTGGAAAAAGATAAAAGTCGGTTTAGGAAATTTATCCCGATGGGGCATTGTGTACCGGTACCAAATATCACGTTCCGGTACGCAATGGTGCAAACCACAGATTTTTCTATTGTGTTCCGGTACGCGAGTCCGTGTTCCGGTACGCAGTGCAATTTACAGAAAATTCTGTGTCGGGTTAGAGGAACTTCAAGTGTGGTTCCGGTACGTAATGTAAAAACTGATTTTTCCAAGATAAGCTTTATCCAAATCAAACCAAGTACCGGAAACCAAACTTAAAAAAGATTGTAAGTTAAATCCAAGTTCCTAAAACCAAGTCTAAACCGGTTTTCACTAAGTTCCTGATTCCAATGGTTATAAATGAACTTAAATCACCATGGTTTAATTAACCATACCTGAGTGTTATCTTGAGCTCATGTTGAATCTTCAATGAGTCTTCGAAAGCCGATTTGACAATTTGTTCCCTTTAAGACTCCGACTCAAACTCACGAAATGTGCCAACACAAAATGCCGTAACAACCTGAACCTGTGGGGGGTGCACCCAAGGGGTGTGAGAACTCCGACAGAGTTCCCAGTGGGTTCAACCACCGAGAAAAAGTGTCCTACTCCACTTGGTCCAATGGAAGCAATAATAATAGTGCTAGGAACTAAAATCCTCAATACCAAAATGTAGCTATGCAATATAACATGTCACTACACTATCTGTGTAAAACCAACTACCCAGCACTAATCTGTCTAGCCACACTAGGCTGCTAAGCACCAACTCGGCCGCTATACCGCTGTACACAGGGTTAAACTAACCCGGCCACCTTGGCCACTCTAATTTCTCTTTATTCTTTAAGTTCTGGTGCTTTAGTTCAAGTTAACCCTCAGAAACTCTTATCCAACGGGCCCGAGCCCGGTAGTCCTGCTACCATCAGATAAGATTTCCAAGGTTGCCGATAACACCCGCGAGTGTTACCCCGTCCTACGAAGTAAATGTGCTCTTTGGACCACCGCTATCAGAGGGAGGGGGCTTCCCTGCGTCCGATCCTGATGCGCCCGGGGAGAGGGCAAGCCCTTTACGTCCCACAGAGCCACATTTCAACCTTCGAAGGCACGCCCGTTTTATTATCTTTGTATTTCAGTTGCTTTGTCCTACGGCTGAAGCGTCCCGAACGGGTCTCTACCCGGGAGAGGAATTAACTGCCCGTACCTCCAACCTGGGCTGGCTCCACCGAGGATCTTTATGTTCTCTTTCTTTTCTTTTCTTTTCTTTTCACTTTAGTTCTTAGCCTCTTTGCCGTTGAACACTTGCTTTACTTTTCTTTCTTACTCGAGCCTTCAGCTCACATTGCCACTAGCAATTATTATCACTCTTTCCTTTGAGCATTTAGCACTTTGCTTTCACTTTAAGCCTTCCGAAAGTACCTCGTCCGACGGGTCACTGCCAAGGGAGTCCTGCTCCACTTGACGAGTCTCAAATTCGAAGGCGCCATTTACATTCTCTTTAGCTTAAGCAATTTGTTTGTCTTGCTTATTAACCAATTTTAGCTCTATCATGAGCAATTTGCTTGTCTTGCTTATTGACCACTTTTTCATCCCTTACCCTAGGTCTTGCCACACGGGTAACCAGAGTCTCCTGAACTCGTTCACATTTTACTTTCTTTGTTTAACTTAAATTGAAGTTAAAGTTATTGTCCCTTTGCCCGGACACCCTGTGACCTTTTAGGGTTATATTTGTTTTGTTCTTTAACCTTGGGATCTTATCCCACTTTCCTGATTCCTTACTGAATCCTAGAGTTCACTTGACTCTATTTTTGATTTCACTTTTAACTTAGAATTACTCTGACTCTAATTCCTTGTCTGTGAGTTTAAACTCCTCTGGATCACTTTAGGTTCCCTTTACCTAAGTTCCATATTATACTCATCCTAGAGTTCCTTGACTCTATGTTGATCACTCTATCCAGTGTCCTTAGGTTATCACCTAAGACAATGCCACTCGTCCAACCCTAGGATAATCTCCTAAGTTTTGATGTCACTCAGTGAACCCTGAAACTAGGTTTTCTCCTAGTCTTGCTACCAACATGTTTCCTTTCCTTATGTCACATGATTCCGAGGGTCATACCCTAACAGGATCACAATCATAATAGCTAATCCTTTTTCATGCATGCAATTATTTTCATCTTATTCATAAAATAATAATTATCTCTACGCATGCATAATTATCATATATCTTTGGCAACCAACAGCTGCACTTTTGCTCTGTGTCCATTTGCACATGCACATCTATTCCTCTATCTCTGGCAACCAACAGTTGCACTTTTCATCTGTGTCCTTCTACATAGGCAATCATAATCATAATTACCTAACGCCTCTAACAGGCTACTATCATGCTTCGAATCGAAACGCAGAAGAACAAGGGGAGAGGTCACCCAATTTCGGCAGAATCCCCCACCTTGTGGAGTTCGAAATCCCTTTCATGTCCGCACTTGGTCGCTATTCTGCCAATTGCTTGTAGACACTTGCAATTGGCCTCCACGCGGCTCCACTTGGTACCTCGAGCTTGCACGCGAAACGGAGCATGCTTCTCTGAAGGTTGCACGCAAAACGATGCGCGACCTCTCATGCCCTGCACGCAAAACGGTACACACTATTAGTGACGGCACGCTAAACAGTGCGCGACAACGCGACCTGCACGCGAAACGGAGCACATACCTCAAATTGGCATGCAAAACGGTGCGCTCTCCACTGTAAGGTTGCACGCGGAACGATACACCTTCATCCAGTCCTGTACGCAAAACGAGATGCATCGTTAGAACCGGCACGCAAAACGGTGCGCGATAACACGAACTGCACGCGAAACGGTGCACGTACCTCGAAACTGCACGCAAAACTGCGCACATCTAACTGTGGGGTTGCACGCAAAACGGTGCACCTTCATCCGGTCCTGAACGCAACACGAGATACATTGTTAGAGTCTGCACGCAAAACTGTGCGCGATAACAAGACCTGCACGCGAAACGGTGCACGTACCTCGAAACTGCACGCAAAACGGTGCACATTTGACTGTAGGATCGCACGCAAAACGGTGCATATTTTACCGACCCTGCACGCAAAACGGGGCGTATTTTTAGAGTCTACTCGAAAAACAGTGCCCGCTAGTCCAACCTGCGCGCAAAACGGAGCACATACCTTGTATCGGCACGCAAAACGAGACGCGCCAAAAATGCCCGCAAAACTCGGGCAGTAAGACGGCACAGTAAAACTTGGTCCCTAACACGCATGTAAGCATGGGAGTCAAATCCAAAATCCAAAAGGAAACCTTAAAACTGTGCCAAGAATACCACAAAAACGACACACGGGGCCTACCTCGACAATGTCGTGTCGTCCATCGCGTCTTTTAGTCTCTTTGGAGTACTTTGCACGCTCCACAGGGTCCACGGCGCGCTCGTGCGCCCTCGAAAACCCCGACGAAAATCGCCCTCCTCCCCTCCCCGCGCGCTCGGGTGAAGCCAGAAAGGGAAAAAGGAGGAAAAGGAGTCGTTTCGGGCCTTTATAGGCCGTTTCCGAACTTTCGGGCGCACCCTTTCGGGCGCCCGAAAGTTTCCGGGCGGCTACAGTAATCGGCCCGCCGCGGTCTACGCGTCCACGCCTGCGCCAGCTCTGCGCCACGTCACCACGCTCGGCCAACCAGGGGCCGACACGTGGCCGTGGACCCGTGCACCGCGACCAACGAAATGTGGCGGCCAATCAGGGGCCGCCACGTGGACCGCACCCACGCTCCCTGCTGACACCGGCCGCAGCGTCGCGTCACGTCAGCGCGTCACGTCGCGCTGACCGACGAATGGGAGGCCGACACGTGGCCTGTCCCCGCTGACACGCCACAGTGCCGCCGCGCCTTCCCCGCGCACGCCTGCAGCCCTCGGTCAGAGCGACCAATGGCGGAGCGACACGTGGCGCTCTCCGCCCACCACGCGCGCCTCGGGCCGCGCGCCCCCGCGCCTCGCGCGGGAAATGCTTGCCTCGGGATTCATGCCACTGCCTCGGGATCCGTGCCCGATGCCTCGGGATCCGTGCCACTGCCTCGGGATCCGTGCCCGATGCCTCGGGATTCGTGCCACTGCCTCGGGATCCGTGCCACTACAGTGACTTCCGGGCGCGCACAGTAACCTTTCGGGCGCACTATTCTGGACGGGGCTGCTACAGTAACCGGTTCGCTACAGTGCCCGAACCCGGTTCACTGCAGCCCGAAAACCGGGTTTGCTACAGTATTTTCTGGGCGCCCGGTTCACACTTTCGGGCGCCCGAAACTTGGGCCCAAGCCCAGTTTCGCCCGTTTTCGTCCGTTCTCGCCCGTTTTCGCTCAAATTTGACAGGCAGCCATGGTTTAACTTAATTTACCTCATGGTACTTAAACTTTTCAGTTTGGACCACCTCTGGGTCACCAAAAGTCCCACTGTATTCGAATTCGCTGGCGGAGCCCGTTCTCACTATCCGGGTGTCCGATCAACGCGAAACTTTTACCGTGGCCTTAAAACATATTTACGGAGCTCCCGTAATTTTCTAGGAATTTTCCGAGACTGTGAATTTTCCACTTATAATCTGGGCCCACTTTCTCACATAAGATTCTAGATATCTTATTTTAATCCCGATTTGGGCCCAATTCATTTCTAGGTCATTCTTCACCTCAATAAACAATAGTATTTCATACTATTTTTATTTCCATTTATTTATATTCCAAATTCCGGTTCACTACATTCTACCCCCCTTAAAATAAGTTTCGTCCTCGAAACTTGAATCACATCTCGACTTCTACTTAATCGAGAGGGAGGAATCTTGTCCCACTTCTGGGCTCACTGTATGTCGTTATTGGGCCTCAAATTGCCCGCTCGCCGAACCACACGAGCAACTCATCCATGAATCCCTATCTCAACTTAGGGACAAACTCAGACCTGGTGTCTGGCCACTTTCACCAAGTAGGTGTGAGACACATTTGAGCACTTGCTCTCTCAATTGCCACAAAGGGCGAAGTCTCATTTTGTGAAATCTTCACTTTAATTCCGCGATCATTTAATCTTTCACAAGGAGGTTGCATCCCCAACCAATTACAGTTACCCCAATTTCCGGTCACTCCGCTGCCTAATGTGGAGTGCAAAGGCCAATCCACAAGTCCTCAACTATCTCACATGCTACTAGCGCTCTAAGTCCACGGGTTATCAGTTACCCCGACATCTCGGACTACTAATAGGTTCACAGACCACGGTCCAATAGGGCCTATAGCCCGAAGCTAGTCCCACACTGTGCAATAGCTCTCGGTAGCACGCAGATCCAAACGTCATACGGGTAGATCCACACTTAGGATTACTACCCCAATACTCCCACTAGGAGCTACAGTACCTCAATCACCACTAGCTCTACGGCCTGGTCATACCACACTCTCAGTGTACTAATAGCCTCAAGGCTTACACGTGGCATTCCACGTTCCCGGGTCATCGCTCGGACTACCGTCCCGACCAAATCTCTATCATGCCCCGCCATCAGGCCTCGGGCCGCTGTCTCTCACAGCCGACTGCGCCTGCCACTGGGCTACAGGCCCACAGTCCACAAACATGGTCCAGGCACGGATCGTCCTCAAGCGAACCCGCTAATCGTTGCCACGCAACCACTATGCTCCACTGAGCGAAAACCAACTAACCAGTCGTCAATCCGTGACCCGTACTTTCTATCGACTCTGGCCACACTGGGCAAAGGCTAATATGCCACCTAATCCGCACCCACTGGCTAAACGATACTTGTGCTCCAGGAGCACCCAAACAGTTGGGCGTCCAGCTCCCCCAACGCTAACTCGCGAAAACCCAGTGCTAAGCGACTTGCTTAAACACACCACGGCTCTCGTGCAACTCTCCCAACTAGGTCGAGGCACCACGCTAACTGTTTCACCAACTCTGGTGATTGACTCGCAAACCCTGTGGTGGCAACCCTTGCCATTATGCCGATCCCTCAGACCGGCGCCATAAAACTCCCGCTCACTTGCGAGGTTTTCGAATCTCGAAACCTATCCTGGGTCTTACCAGCCCCACCATGCGGCACTCAGCCATGAAGACATGCCACACAGTTACTACCGTCATCAGGGCGAACTTTCGCCACTGGGCCCGTAATTCTTTCTTGCCCTAACCTTTAGGACACCGCAACTTGGCTCTCGCAACAAAGCGATCACCAGCGTTTCATGAGTCGGTCTCTCACTGGACCTCATCAACTACACTTTGCCGGCAAACCAGCTGACGCAAGCTTACGGCATCTTTCACAGAAGGTGCAGGGTGCGCCGACAAAGGTTCAGCGACCACCTGCAACACTCTCTGCTGTTGCCTCTTAGCTTGATCTATCTCCCATTTTTTTTTTTGGGATAAAGTCACTTGCCTATCTAGGCGTCGTAATCCGCTTTCCTGCCGGCGGGAAGCCTCCGCTTATCGGCAAGAAGCATCGGTCTGTTGCTGGACCACATCAACAAGTGCAGTCACCCGCTATCGCAGCTCGTATACGTCGTTTGACCCCGAGCCTTCTCGTGACTCGAGTCACAACAGGTGCGTCACCTTATGTGGTGTCATCGCTCGTATGCACACCACAACGAAACAACTAGCCCAAACTTAGCCATTTGAGCAACGCGTAGTCCGTATACCGACAAAAAGGCTCGTCGACTCAATCATGCGAAAGTATGGGAGGGTACTCCTTTTCATCTCCAACATTACGTTGTCGGCCGCCCAACGTAATATCCGAAGAATGAAAGCTCGTCGCCCTCGATCAGTCCCAACATCCTTTTTGGGAACAACAATAACCAATCAACTACTTTCCCCCAGTAATTCACGCACTCTCTCGTGCTAATCCCTAGGGCCTCCCTAAGGTTCACTAACCACCTAGGACTATTCCCAGGCTCTGATACCACTCTTACCTGTCACGACCCGGGACCGCCTATTTGTACGGTTCGGGCACGCCAACAGACCCGCCAATCGGGCACGACCTCTCGCTACCCGAAAGGAACGGTAACATCCATCTCGAATCAAAACAATGTGTATGATGAGATATAATATCAGAGTAAGATCACTACTAATTTAAAACTTTCATTCAATAACAAACAGTTAAAGCGGAAATGAAAGCATGATAAGAATGAACCATAATGAACTTTATTACATTTTACATTTCTGAACTTGCAAATAAATTTATTACAATTCCTTTACATAAATTCCTCACAATACATGGTTCACTTGAAACATAAAAGAAAGGTACCTCTGCTAGACCCTCTAGGTCTCTATGCTGCTGGGCTCTTGCCCCTGACGTATGCCTCGCCGTCTGCATCTGAACCGTCGCGATCGCTGCATCCATACCTGAACCTGTGGGGGGTGCACCCAAGGGGTGTGAGAACTCCGACAGAGTTCCCAGTGGGTTCAACCACCGAGAAAAAGTGTCCTACTCCACTTGGTCCAATGGAAGCAATAATAATAGTGCTAGGAACTAAAATCCTCAATACCAAAATGCAGCTATGCAATATAACATGTCACTACACTATCTATGTAAAACCAACTACCCAGCACTAATCTGTCTAGCCACACTAGGCTGCTAAGCACCAACTCGGCCGCTATGCCGCTGTACACAGGGTTAAACTAACCCGGCCACCTTGGCCACTCTAATTTCTCTTTATTCTTTAAGTTCTGGTGCTTTAGTTCAAGTTAACCCTCAGAAACTCTTATCCAACGGGCCCGAGCCCGGTAGTCCTGCTACCATCAGATAAGATTTCCAAGGTTGCCGATAACACCCGCGAGTGTTACCCCGTCCTACGAAGTAAATGTGCTCTTCGGACCACCGCTATCGGAGGGAGGGGGCTTCCCTGCGTCCGATCCTGATGCGCCCGGGGAGAGGGCAAGCCCTTTACGTCCCACAGAGCCATATTTCAACCTTCGAAGGCACGCCCGTTTTATTATCTTTGTATTTCAGTTGCTTTGTCCTACGGCTGAAGCGTCCCGAACGGGTCTCTACCCGGGAGAGGAATTAACTGCCCGTACCTCCAACCTGGGCTGGCTCCACCGAGGATCTTTATGTTCTCTTTTCTTTTCTTTTCTTTTCTTTTCACTTTAGTTCTTAGTCTCTTTGCCGTTGAACACTTGCTTTACTTTTCTTTCTTACTCGAGCCTTCAGCTCACATTGCCACTAGCAATTATTATCACTCTTTCCTTTGAGCATTTAGCACTTTGCTTTCACTTTAAGCCTTCCGAAAGTACCTCATCCGACGGGTCACTGCCCAGGGAGTCCTGCTCCACTTGACGAGTCTCAAATTCAAAGGCGCCATTTACATTCTCTTTATCTTAAGCAATTTGTTTGTCTTGCTTATTAACCAATTTTAGCTCTATCATGAGCAATTTGCTTGTCTTGCTTATTGACCACTTTTTCATCCCTTACCCTAGGTCTTGCCACACGGGTAACCAGAGTCTCCTGAACTCGTTCACATTTTACTTTCTTTGTTTAACTTAAATTGAAGTTAAAGTTATTGTCCCTTTGCCCGGACACCCTGTGACCTTTTAGGGTTATATTTGTTTTGTTCTTTAACCTTGGGATCTTATCCCACTTTCCTGATTCCTTACTGAATCCTAGAGTTCACTTGACTCTATTTT
This sequence comes from Tillandsia leiboldiana, assembly GCA_029204045.2. Classification (NCBI taxonomy): domain Eukaryota; kingdom Viridiplantae; phylum Streptophyta; class Magnoliopsida; order Poales; family Bromeliaceae; genus Tillandsia; species Tillandsia leiboldiana. The sequence continues at coordinate 24,039,364 of CM055062.1, read as the reverse complement.
TGATTTCACTTTTAACTTAGAGTTACTCTGACTCTAATTCCTTGTCTGTGAGTTTAAACTCCTCTGGATCACTTTAGGTTCCCTTTACCTAAGTTCCATATTATACTCATCCTAGAGTTCCTTGACTCTATGTTGATCACTCTATCCAGTGTCCTTAGGTTATCACCTAAGACAATGCCACTCGTCCAACCCTAGGATAATCTCCTAAGTTTTGATGTCACTCAGTGAACCCTGAAACTAGGTTTTCTCCTAGTCTTGCTACCAACATGTTTCCTTTCCTTATGTCATATGATTCCTAGGGTCATACCCTAACAGGATCACAATCATAATAGCTAATCCTTTTTCATGCATGCAATTATTTTCATCTTATTCATAAAATAATAATTATCTCTACGCATACATAATTATCATATATCTTTGGCAACCAACAGTTGCACTTTTGCTCTGTGTCCATTTGCACATGCACATCTATTCCTCTATCTCTGGCAACCAACAGTTGCACTTTTCATCTGTGTCCTTCTACATAGGCAATCATAATCATAATTACCTAACGCCTCTAACAGGCTACTATCATGCTTCGAATCGAAACGCAGAAGAACAAGGGGAGAGGTCACCCAATTTCGGCAGGATCCCCCACCTTGTGGAGTTCGAAATCCCTTTCATGTCCGCACTTGGTCGCTATTCTGCCAATTGCTTGTAGACACTTGCAATTGGCCTCCACGCGGCTCCACTTGGTACCTCGAGCTTGCACGCGAAACGGAGCATGCTTCTCTGAAGGTTGCACGCAAAACGATGCACGACCTCTCATGCCCTGCACGCAAAATGGTACACACTATTAGTGACGGCACGCTAAACAGTGCGCGACAACGCGACCTGCACGCGAAACGGAGCACATACCTCAAATTAGCATGCAAAACGGTGCGCGCTCCACTGTAAGGTTGCACGCAGAACGGTACACCTTCATCCAGTCCTGTACGCAAAACGAGATGCATCGTTAGAACCGGCACGCAAAACGGTGCGCGATAACACGAACTGCAAGCGAAACGGTGCACGTACCTCGAAACTGCACGCAAAACTGCGCACATCTGACTGTGGGGTTGCACGCAAAACGGTGCACCTTCATCCGGTCCTGAACGCAACACGAGATATATTGTTAGAGTCTGCACGCAAAACTGTGCGCGATAACACGACCTGCACGCGAAACGGTGCACGTACCTCGAAACTGCACGCAAAACGGTGCACATTTGACTGTAGGATCGCACGCAAAATGGTGCATATTTTACCGACCCTGCACGCAAAACGGGGCGTATTGTTAGAGTCTACTCGAAAAATAGTGCCCGCTAGTCCAACCTGCGCGCAAAACGGAGCACATACCTTGTATCGGCACGCAAAACGAGACGCGCCAAAAACGCTCGCAAAACTCGGGCAGTAAGACGGCACAGTAAAACTTGGTCCCTAACACGCATGTAAGCATGGGAGTCAAATCCAAAATCCAAAAGGAAACCTTAAAACTGTGCCAAGAATACCACAAAAACGACACACGGGGCCTACCTCGACAATGCCGTGTCGTCCGTCGCATCTTTTAGTCTCTTTGGAGTACTTTGCACGCTCCACGGGGTCCACGGCGCGCTCGTGCGCCCTCGAAAACCCCGGCGAAAATCGCCCTCCTCCCCTCCCCGCGCGCTCGGGTGAAGCCAGAAAGTGAAAAAGGAGGAAAAGGAGTCGTTTCGGGCCTTTATCGGCCGTTTCCGAACTTTCGGGCGCACCCTTTCGGGCGCCCGAAAGTTTCCGGGCGGCTACAGTAATCGGCCCGCCGCGGTCTACGCGTCCACGCCTGTGCCAGCTCAGCGCCACGTCACCACGCTCGGCCAACCAGGGGCCGACACGTGGCCGTGGACCCGTGCACCGCGACCAACGAAATGTGGCGGCCAATCAGGGGCCGCCACGTGGACCGCACCCACGCTCCCTGCTGACACCGGCCGCAGCGTCGCGTCGCGTCAGCGCGTCACGTCACGCTGACCGACGAATGGGAGGCCGACACGTGGCCTGTCCCCGCTGACACGCCACAGTGCCGCCGCGCCTTCCCCGCGCACGCCTGCAGTCCTCGGTCAGAGCGACCAATGGCGGAGCGACAAGTGGCGCTCTCCACCCACCACGCGCGCCTCGGGCCGCGCGCAACCCGCGCCTCGCACGGGAAATGCTTGCCTCGGGATTCGTGCCACTGCCTCGGGATCCGTGCCCGATGCCTCGGGATCTGTGCCACTGCCTCGGGATCCGTGCCCGATGCCTCGGGATTCGTGCTACTGCCTCGGGATCCGTGCCACTACAGTGACTTCCGGGCGCGCACAGTAACCTTTCGGGCGCACTATTCCGGACCGGGCTGCTACAGTAACCGGTTCGCTATAGTGCCCGAACCCGGTTCACTGCAGCCCGAAAACCGGGTTTGCTACAGTATTTTCCGGGCGCCCGGTTCCCACTTTCGGGCGCCCGAAACTTGGGCCCAAGCCCAGTTTCGCCCGTTTTCGTCCGTTCTCGCCCGTTTTCGCTCAAATTTGACAGGCAGCCATGGTTTAACTTAATTTACCTCATGGTACTTAAACTTTTCAGTTTGGACCACCTCTGGGTCACCAAAAGTCCTACTGTATTCGAATTCGCTGGCGGAGCCCGTTCTCACTATCCGGGTGTCCGATCAACGCGAAACTTTTACCGTGGCCTTAAAACATATTTACGGAGCTCCCGTAATTTTCTAGGAATTTTCCGAGACTATGAATTTTCCACTTATAATCTGGGTCCACTTTCTCACATAAGATTCTAGATATCTTATTTTAATCCCGATTTGCGCCCAATTCATTTCTAGGTCATTCTTCACCTCAATAAACAATAGTATTTCATACTATTTTTATTTCCATTTATTTATATTCCAAATTCCGGTTCACTACAAAGCCGGTAGGATACCTCCCCTTTAAAGATCTCTCTGATACTAATAACATTCCTCCACCATTGAGAGGCCGGTCTAAAGGAGCTCCCCTCCCACAATGGTTTTCTCCTCGAGTAGTATAGAACTCTAATAAGCTTATTCCACTGAAGGTCGGGTGACGTGAAGAACCTCCACCACCATTTGCAGAGGAAGGCATCGTTCATCACTCTTAAGTCCAGGATTCCAAGCCCCCCTTCCAATTTATTCCTACACACATTTCTCTAGGCGACAATCCGTCCCCGCCCGTGTACTTGCGAGTTGTCGGCCCAAAAAAAGTCCCGTCTAAGAGCCTCAATTCATTTAGTGACCTATTTTGATGCCTTAAAAATAGAAAAGAAAAAGATCGGTAAGTTCGTTAAAACAACATTAACCAGCATGAGCCTTCCACCTCTTGAGTATGATAACCCGAATCCCTGTGGTTGTTTGGCTACGTGGTCAGAGGCGTGTAGACACCTATTTTTGTGTGTGTTGGGTTATATGTAATAAGGATCTAAATAGGGGAAAAAACACCTAGAGGGGGGTGAATAGGTGTAAACGTATAAACACTCAAAAATCGTTGCGATAAATACCCAATGCGGAAATAAAAAATAACTCGCAAGATTTTTACGTGGAAAACTCCATCACCGGAGTAAAAAACCACGGGACCGATAACACGGCAGAAATCCACTAGAATTAAAACACGTACAAGGTGATTTACCGTACACACTTACGACTCAACCTTTTCCATACGCTCCTAGAGGATCTTCTCCGCTCGCTCCGCGACGCTTCTCGAATCCACGATCTGCGCCCAACGCCGAATCCACGGCGTCCAACGTCGAATCCACGACGTCCGACCGAGTCCACGGTCTTCACCCAATAGCACCCTTCGAATCCACGAACGTGCCTCGCTCCGAATCCACGAGAGCGGTTGAACCTTGAATCCACAAGGACACGCGAATCCACGCGCCGATTTTTGGGGTAAATCGTTGTTTTTGGTGGTGATGATCCGCCGAATACTTAGATCAAAGATAGATCGGAAATACCATCTAAGTATTCATTAGTTTGATTCAACTCAAGATGTGAGTATGAAAACCTAGAATCAAACTAATCAATATAGATGAAGAAACATAGAGTATTCTCTAATGATTTCCTTTCTTCTCTATATGTGGATCTAGAGCCGTATAAGATGATATATGAAAATGACGGCTATCTGGATTCTTTTTGGATTCCTTTGGATTAACCCTAGAAAAAGAGTCATAGGGTCTATTTATAGGTTAGAAACCCTAGGAAGGAGATAAGAATCAAAAACCTAACATTTCTGGAATTTTGACGGACGGCGATCCGGATCGGATTTGGGCGATCCGGATTGCAGTAGCAATAAAGACAGTTTCCAGAAAACAAACGTTCGGGATCCGGATCGGAATGCCTGATCCGGATCGTTCATACATTTCAGAAAACTCAACGTTCGGGATCCGGATCGTGAGATGCTGCGATCCGGATTGAAGTAATGTATGAAACAACAACCTTCGGGATCCGGATCGCTGGCTCTGATCCGGATCCTGAACATGTCCGAACACCAGTTTTTGATTTTTATGCAATAAAAGATTCTTCCAAGTGTATCTACACTACAAGAAGTATTCGGATCACACAAAATCTTTAGTTAAACATACCTGATCCTTTTGAATTCTTCTTTCTTGAGATTGAGTTAAATGATCCAGCTTTTTTCACCTTCAATCTTCAAGACTTGAAACTTTCATGAAACTACGCCAACTCAAAATCCGTAACAGTGTGTCAAGTGCGTTTACACATCAAATGGACGCGAGAAATGAACTCAACGCGAAAATTCGATAAAAAAACACATTTTTGTGTTTTGGGAGGATTCAGGCGCCTAAATCCATGATTTGGGCGCCCGGATGTTCAGACCATAGCCCGCGAACCACGGGTGTCACGCCCCGCGCTCAAAAGTACGACCCACGCTCACCAACAGATCCGCCATCTGTATGGGAACCCCCGCATAGACGAAGCGTCTAACCTACAAAGTCAAATCTATAGCTATACATGTATCAGAGCTGAAATAAAAATAAATAGCTACATAATCAAAAGCTGAACATCTGAATATACAAAATCCAAAATACATAGTCATCACCTACTATGATAAAAGATACATCAAATCTCAGACTGTCCAGTACAAAATAAAATCTCACATACAGGGTACATCTACCTCTGACTCTCAAATAAAGCTGGTAAGGAACTACTCGGCCACGCACATATCTCGATCTGCTGCCTCCGCTCGAACCGAAGCCATAATAGCTACCTCTGAAAATCAGTCACCACAGCGGGTGTGAGAACTACACCAACACGTAGTTCTCAGTGGGTACCGTCACCAATATCCACGGTTGTAATGACACGACTTTTCCAGTAATTTTTACCCTCCTATTAATAAAGTGTTCCTTATAGTGAATTTGAATTACCGAGTTTTTGTGAGTCGGTCGAGTTGTGGCACAGGTATTTTTCTGTAAAAAGGCTCGAAAAATGATGACCGGCGGTGCAATCGGATCTGAAATCCGACGTAGGGATCTCCCGGAATAGGGATTTTAGAGTTGCGGTGACTTAGCGTGCATCGAAATCCGTGCAAAATATCCTGCACGCTTTTCGAGGAAATGTGGTTTTATTCCATGGGATTAATTAATTAAGGAATTAATTAATCGGTGACAGATATTAAAAAGTGGGATTTAATTGTACGTACGAAAAGGAAAAATCCCACTTTTCGCAAAAAGAGAAACCCTAGCCGAGAGAACGAGGAAGAAAAGAGAAGAAAAAGGCGGAACCCTAACCGGAGGAGAAAGAAAGAAAGAAAGAGGAAGAAGACGGAGGAATCCGATCACCCCGAACCACGTAACGGAATTAGGAGTGCGATCGGTCGACTTCCCCGTCGGAACTTTTGGTAAGTAGATTTCGTTTCGTTGCATTATTGGGGATTTCGTATCTTTTCGTTGTCGTCATCGCCGTCTCCGTCTCCGACGTCACCGCCGGCCCCGCCGTCGCTGCTGCGCGATCTAGGGCACGGCCCGGGCGGGCGGACGACGCGCGGGTGCCGTTAGGGCACCGCGCGGGCGGGCGGAAGACGCGCGGTGCGGCAAGGGCACCGCGCGGGCGGAAGCCGTGCGGGCGCCGCGCGGGCGCGCACCGCGCGGCCTCGTGCCGCGCGGGGCGCCCGCGGGGGGGCGGGCGCCGCCCGGGCGTCGCCCGCGGGAGCGCACCGCGCGGCCTCGTGCCGCGCGGGGCGCCGCCCGCGGGCGCGCACCGCGCGGCCTCGGGCAGCGCGGGGAGCCCCCGGGCGGGCGGGCGCCGCGCGGGCACCGTCCGCGGGCGCGCACCGCGCGGCCTCGCGCCGCGCTGGGTACCCTCGGGAGGGCAGGCACCGCGCGGGCACCGCGTAGGCGCCACCCGCGGGCGGGCGGGCGCCGCGCAGGCGCCGCCCGCGGGCACACACACCGCGCGGCCTTGCGCCGCGCGGGGCACCCGCGGGCCGACGGGCGCCGCGCGGGTGCTGCCCGCGGACGCACGCCGCGCGGTTTCGTGCCGCGCGGGGCATCCGCGAGCGGCGGCATCCGCGCGGGGAGCCGTCAAGTGTGGTAAGAGCACCGTTTTTGGGTTTTTCGTCGCGGGGTTAGTTTAGGATTTCCGTTTTCGCGGTGTAAGTGCGTTTTATTAATTATCGTTTTTGGGGACTTCTTTAGGTCAAGTGCGCAGCGGGAGTGTTTTAAAGATCCAAGTGCTCCGATCTTTCCGCAACCAGGTGGGTACCCTTGCAATAAGTGCAGTAAGTGCAATAAGTGCAATATGTCATCGTAAAGAGTATATTAATCTGTTCAATAAAGTAGATGAGATGTTTCAATTGGTTTATCCTTTCGCATGAATATGTACCGTTTCTTCTGTTATTAACTGTGGCGACCAAGTGTCGCGGTGATTGTTACACGCCGGTTTCGGCTATCATGTTCTTGGATGCTTACACGTACACAGGCGGATTGGCCTCCGCATGGGTGTGCTTTTCCGGAGAAGTGGTCTGAATGACCCGTGTACCCCACAAAAGTGAAAGTGTCGGGTGGGGACCTCTTCACGCTAGCTAATTGTGCCGCACTAGTACCGTGAAGGGGTTAAAGGCATCATGTAAGTAAAGTAATTATTCACGAGGGGAGATCGTCGACTCCCCGACAGGTACCATGTGATTAAATCAAGTGATGTGGACTCATGATGAGGGAAAGCGAAAGGTTCCAGTGTATTTCGTTTGTTTTAAAGTTATTATTATTTGTTTGAAACATCTACTTTATTTGTCACTGACTTTACCCACTCCGTGATAGGTCCGACTAGGTGTAGTAACCGGGACGGTGGTGAGGCAGCGTCTAGAGGACCATAGCCGTATGAGGCTTTACCTCAGAACTCTTGTTCGGTTTATCTCATTTTCTCTTTCTGGTTTAACTGGTTTAATTTGCTTGATTGTGGATCATACTGGATGTTGGTTAGTTAATTAGTTGACACTGTGGATTTAACATACTATTATGAATTCTTATGCGGCCGTTTTACATTATACAAAGGTTTCGAAATCGCTTTCCAAAAACTAAGTGTCGTGTGGGCACAATCTTGAAAACCTCTGGATTTATCCTTTCAAAAACATGTAGCCGCCTTATTGTGAATGTGTAGACGTTTTGGAAAAATTGGGTGTCGGGTGGACACCGTTTGCAAACCCGTAGTTATCTCTTGATGTGATTGAATGAAATTACTCTCCCTTACTATGTTCACTGTGACTGTGTGGTTAAAGAACGTTGTTGTTGTTGTTGTTGTTGTTGTTGTTGTTGTAAATGTGACGCCGTGCATATACAAAGGAGACTCTGTCCGTTTGAAGAGTGAATTTGTATATGTGGCGGGTCTGACACGCACCGGTGGGCGAGGTCGTTATTTATAAAGAAAAAATATATATATATATATGCTTTTCCGCTTATTCTTAGACCTCCGGGGCGTGACAGATTAAATGGTATCAGAGAGAAACAACTTTAACCACAGTGGTCAGTGACCAACATCCACAGTGCATGATGCCACAAGCAAATTGAATATGAGATAACCAAGATGTAGGTGCAGTAGATCGCGAGTGTACGGGGGGAAAAAGGGATTTAATTTAGGTGTGTTCGTAGGTCAAGTGTTAGGCCAGTAACCTTAGGGTTGACGCGGTTTCTTTGTATACAGCATATAATGGCCCGGACTAGGTCATCGACCGATAACGCGGGTGCAGAAGGTACGGCCCCGACTGCCGCGGAGAGCCAACTCCTCCTACAACAACTGCGAGAAATGGCCGGGCAATTGGCAACGCTGACAGAACAAGTCCGTCAGTTGACGCAGCTGCAGGAGGAGCTACAGATCAACGAACTGAACGGGAAAGAGTTAGGACGAACCTGGCAGAGTTCAAGAAGTACGATCCGCCCATCTTTGAGGGAGAGACGACCGACCCCTGGGTCGTAGAAAAATGGGTGGATACCATGGAGAAGCTTTTTGAAGACCTATTGATGGAGGAACATGAACGGGTCCCCTTAGCCATCCACTTCCTTGAAGGGAACGCCCGCATTTGGTGGAAGACGGTACGCCCGGACCCGTCTACGAATACTCCACTACCGTCGTGGTCAACTTTCAGAGAGGAACTGTTTGGAGCGTTCTTTTCCAATAGTGTTAAACGACAGATGGGAGAACCGGATACACCCGAGCGTCCTACCCCGGTCCGACTCCTTCCCTTTCCCTGTCTTACCCGGCGATGCCCAGAGGGAGGTTCCCACCCCCTCTTAGTTTTTGGTTAGCACTCCCTAGCATACACATGCGGATAGGTTCTAATGTAGTAAGACAAAAAGGGATTCTATTGCGGGTTATCTAGGTAGTCAGAAACTAAGTATGCCCAACACCCTGCCTCGTGGCAATAGGGCCAGCAGACCGATAAATTGAGTGGGGCTATGACCACTATAGACCCAGCGTCAAGGTGGGTTGTGTTCGGTCGAAATGTGGGCACTATGTCTGTACGCTTCTAGTGAGCTGGGTACGTGACCCTCGTGTCTCAAGCCAGGACACTAATAGAGGGAGGGTCTACGCGATGAGCCAGCGAGGAGCGGAACCACCGGAGGACGTAGTAGCAGGTATTACTTCAATTTCCGATTTTCGAGCTCGAACTCTTTTTGACACTGGGGCGTCTCGCTCCTTCGTCTCCCGTACTTTTGCACATACACATCTTCTAGAGAGTAGACCCCTATGCGACCTGATGACCGTCCAGACCCCTGGGGAACCAATTGAAGCAACTAGTTTTGTACCTTCTTGCTCTATAAAGCTGGGAAGGTTGTCCTGCCCATGGGATCTTGTGGTTATCCCGTTAAAAGAATTCGACGTGGTGCTAGGCATGGATTGGCTCACCGAGTACCAGGCGGTAATCGATTGTGAGAAACGTCAGGTACGACTGCAGAAACCGGGTTTCCCGGAACACGTTTACCTAGCGTGTAAAAGTACTTTCTTCTTAACCGTCATCTCCGTGTCACGAGCCAGGAAACTAATAGAGGGCGGGTGCGTGGCCTATTTGGCCTCGGTGGACTTAGCGGCTCGACCCACCCCCTCACTGTCCGACATCCCAATCGTAAGGAAATTTCTGGATGTATTTCCGGCGGAACTCCCTGGGAAGCCACCTGAACGAGAGGTCGAATTCCCTATTGAGCTGCTCCCAGGCACTAAACCCATCACCAAAGCACCGTACAGGATGGCTTTCGCCGAGTTGAGGGAACTCAAGGCACAGCTGGAAGACCTTTTGGATAAAGGCTTCATCAGACCTAGCGTGTCGCCATGGGGCGCGCCCGTTCTATTCGTAAGAAAGAAGGACGGAAGCCTTCGTTTGTGCATAGACTACCGGGAAATAAACAAGGTCACCATTAAGAATAAATACCCCCTGCCGAGGATCGACGATCTATTCGACCAGTTACAAGGGGCAACGGTGTTCTCAAAGATTGACCTGCAGTCCGGTTACCATCAGCTCAGTGTTAGGGGTGAGGACATCCCCAAAACGGCCTTCCGGACTCGCTACGGCCACTACGAATTCACGGTAATGCCGTTCGGGCTCACCAATGCCCCAGCGGTATTTATGGACATGATGAATAGGGTGTTCAAACCCTTCTTAGATTTGTTCTTGGTGGTCTTGATTGATGATATCCTCATCTACTCACGTACAGATGAGGAACATGAGGAGCACCTACGTGTTGGGTTATATGTAATACGGATCTAAATAAGGGAAAAAAAAACACCTAGAGGGGGGTGAATAGGTGTAAACGCATAAACACTCAAAAAATCGTTGCGATAAAAACCCAATGCGGAAATAAAAATAATACGCAAGATTTTTACGTGGAAAACTCCATCACCGGAGAAAAAAACCACGGGACCGATAACACGGCAGAAATCCACTAGAATTAAAACACGTACAAGGTGATTTACCGTACACACTTACGACTCAACCTTTTCCATACGCTCCTAGAGGATCTTCTCCGCTCGCTCCGCGACGCTTCTCGAATCCACGATCTGCGCCCAATGCCGAATCCACGGCGTCCAACGTCGAATCCACGACGTCCGACCGAATCCACGGTCTTCACCCAATAGCACCCTTCGAATCCACGAACGTGCCTCGCTCCGAATCAACGAGAGCGGTTGAACCTTGAATCCACAAGGACACGCGAATCCACGCGCCGATTTTTGGGGTAAATCGTTGTTTTGGGTGGTGATTATCCGCCGAATACTTAGATCAAAGATAGATCGGAAATACCATCTAAGTATTCATTAGTTTGATTCAACTCAAGATGTGAGTATGAAAACCTAGAATCAAACTAATCAATATAGATGAAGAAACATAGAGTATTCTCTAATGATTTCCTTTCTTCTCTATATGTGGATCTATAGCCGTATAAAATGATATATGAAAATGACGGCTATTGACTATGTGGATTGACCCTAGAAAAAGAGTCATAGGGTCTATTTATAGGTTAGAAACTCTAGGAAGGAGATAAGAATCAAAAACCTAACATTTCTGGAAATTTTACGGACGGCGATCCGGATCGGACTAGCTGTGATCCGGATCGTCGTAACGAGTCACCCAGTTCCAGAAAAACGAAGGTTCGGGATCCGGATCGAAGTGCATGATCCGGATCGTTCATACAGTTTACCAAACATCAACGTTCGGGATCCGGATTGCGAAGCATGATCCGGATCGTTCAAGGAAAATGGTAAACTCACTGTTCGGGATCCGGATCAAGAGACTACGATCCGGATTGAACTGGTGTATGAACGAACCACCTTCGGGATCCGGATCGAACAACCTGATCCGGATCCTGAACATGTCCCAAGTCCAGTTTTTGATTTTTATGCAATGAAAGATTCTTCCAAGTGTTTCTACACTACAAGAAGTATTCGGATCACACAAAATCTTTAGTAAAACATACCTGATCCTTTTGAATTCTTCTTTCTTGAGATTGAGTTAAATGATCCAACTTTCTTCACCTTCAATCTTCAAGACTTGAGACTTTCACGAAACTACGCCAACTCAAATTTCGTAACAATCTCCCCCTTTGGCGGTTTCGTGACAAAACACAGATCCACTAAAGAAAATTCAAAAAGATATTTTTGTTGCTATCACCATACAACAAAAATTTACAATGGAGATCCAAAAATTTAAAAAACATGAGATAAACTCCTAAAACATACTCTAGACTTAGACATCTGTACTCTCTGCACAAAGAAATCATTCTTGACAAAAAGAGATCGTTAGATACCTCAAGAATATTTAGCATACAAAACCTAGTACAGAGATAGAGTTTATCTAATCACCATGACATTTGAGAATTCAGATATGTAAGAGAATCAAAGTTAAAAGCCAACATATCTTCTATGCATTCAAAAACCAAATGTCAAAATGTTAGTCCAACATCAACTTGTTAGTTATATTACATGCCCAAATAGTTAGTCGAGACATGCAAACAATCACAAGATGAAAACCAAAAGTTGAAGTTGAGATCATACTTACCTTGATATTTCATCATTCATTGTTCAAAGTTCTCTCTAACTCTCTCCCCCTTTTTGTCACAAAACAAAGCCAAAATGTAGTTAAGACTACGAAATGTTAGGAGAGTGAAAAGTTCCAATAAAACGTAAAACCTGAGAACTAAGATTAAAACTTAAAACTTAAAAACCTGCAATATTAACGATAAGGGTTAGAGCATAAAAAATCAAGCCAAATCAGAACTATCTGAGCTAGTATCGTCTATCTTGTTCAAGATTCCTTTCAGCATTCGCGATAATTTGGAACATTTCTTTTTCATCTGTTTTTGGTCAGCAGCCATTTGTCGGAGACCTAATGCCAATTTCTCTTGCTCAGCAGAAAGTCTTCTTTGGTCCTGATGAATGGCGGCCAATACAGTAGCTGCTAGAGCGTTTCTCTTGGAAGTCGCTGGACGAGTTGTAGAGGCAGATGATGCATGCTGGTCTTCAGTCCATGCGTATTCGCTAGGTACAGAGTATGCTCTAGAGAGGGATTCAGTAATTTGAATTCCACTTCCATCTTCATTTTCCTTAATCCTGGCCGAGCTGATAAAGTCATGTGGAGGTGCTTGGCTAGCAGCTGGTTGCTCAATGGAGATTCCTTGTGCACTCCCTCTTTTGCGAGCAATACTTTTTCTTCTTGTCTTCCCAGAAGTTTCTTCCATTGGAGCTTTGCCTTTCTCAGCAGCAGTGGGCGGAGCCTTTGATGTTTCTGCAGGTGCTTTTCCCTTTGAAGCAGTCGGAACAGTCGTTGCTTCAACTTGCAGTTCATCCCAATTAATTGATTCGGTTTCAGATTCTGTATCAGAATCATCTTTAGCTTTCTTCGCTTTCTTAGCCTTCTTAGCCCTCTTGGGCTTGACGGTGTCTCTTGTATGAACCATAGCCGCAAGTAGAAAAACAATCCAAGTGATCACCATTTTGGTTGCTAGTGGTTTCTTGAGAAAGGAATCCTGTGTAGACCAACTCAAGAACACATGAAAAAATTGTTAATTTTCAAAGATTGAAAAATTGTACCCAAACAATCATAATCATGTAGAGAAGCTAAGAATCAAATTAGTTTTGCAAAAGGACTTTTAAAACTAGATCAATTGCATGATTTTCGAAAATCCTTATTATATGCCCTAAAACCGAAATTTTAGAAATCGAAGCCTAAAAATCCGTTAATCAGGAGAATACCTAGCATATAATCAAAACTAATCTACCCAGAGTTCTTATTTCAAAAGAAATTTGATCAAAAACCATCCACAAACAAAGTTGATCCAAGAAATTCATTACGTTTGAGGAGGAAAAGAGAAAAACGGTGAAAAACTGAGATTTTGATCAATAAAACTTACTTGGAGTTGAAGAACTTGAGTTTGAAAGCTTCCAGGAAGGATGAAATCTAGAGAGAGAGGCTCTGGAAACTTTGGAACAAAAGATTGGAGTAAAGAAATCAAAAACCCCTTTCGTTCCTTATAAAACCTAGCCGCGATCCGGATCAGTTCATAACTGCGATCCGGATCGGCTACCCGCAGTAAGAAACTGCGTTCGGGATCCGGATCGGCAGATACAATCCGGATCGTCAGCCCGCAGAAGAATTCCTGCGTTCGGGATCCGGATCATCTAGCCCGATCCGGATCGGCCCCAACTTTTTCTTTAGAAAATTTCAGAGAAATTCAAGAAAAACCAGAAAAAGATTGTAAGCACAAATGTGTATCAACTTTAAACAAAAATCATCGTTTCATACAACAAGAATTAGATTATGCCAAATCTATCAATAATATCCAAAAAAGAAACGAGAATTTACAAGAATTAAATCCCTTAAAGTTGAACACCTTCAATTACATCTAACTTGATCTTATGAGTAATGCCTTTATCAAATCATCAATTCAGTAAAGAAAATGAAATACAAAGATCAATAGATGTTTGAAATCCCAAATATAATAGATAATGTATCTAGACAATCTGTTGAAGAGAGTGGCTCTTTGAGCATCTTTCATTAAAAAACCCACCTTATACCAACCTTGAAATTTGACAGAGTCAAGTATTTCAACATGCATTTTACTTAATCAAAAATTTGAACAACCATGCTTGGTATACATGTGGTAGCTGCACACAATACTCGGACGACCGAGTTGGTAGCTCTTTCCTCCATGTGGTGGTAGTTTTCACACTCCTCATTGGGATGTAACTCTTTCCACATCTTTAGAGCATTTTACCTTTTCTATGACTCCCCCTCAATTGGCTATCAATTATTTAAGATATAAAGTATTCAACCAAATATTGATCTCGATTTCATACTCGACTAAGCAGTCAAATAAGATAATGACTATACCAAGAGATCATAGAGAGAGAGAAATTGACTTTGATCACTTTAGAAGATGATTTAATTAACATAAATGATCATTACAACAGTGAAATATTATGATGGCAAAAGCATAATAAATTTCTAAATGTGCGAAAAGATGCAATTAAAGTCAATTATGATCTATGCTCAATTAATGTCCTATGTACAAACATAGATAATGAACAAAACAAAAACAATTACAAAACCTATCCTAAGCAAAGATTTCAAAAAGAAGATTATTTCAAGGAAAGCATCCCAATTGCTTTTCGTAAATGAATAAAACGTTTTTGATCCAAAGGTTTTGTTAGAATGTCAGCTAATTGATCCTCAGTTGAAATATATGAAAGTTGAAGAGTATTTGATTCAACTAGCTCTCTAAGAAAATGATATCTAAGTTCAATATGTTTTGTTCTAGAGTGCAACACAGGGTTTTTAGAAATGTTAATAGCACTAGTGTTGTCACAAAGTATTGTTACCGAAGATGCTGAAATGTGGAAGTCGCTCAATACGCTTTTCATCCAAATGAGTTGAGTTGAGCAACTTCCAGCTGAAATGTATTCCGCTTCGGCAGTCGAGAGTGCTATGCAGTTCTGCTTTTTACTGTGCCATGCAACAAGGCAATGGCCAAGATAGAAGCATGCACCACTCGTGCTTTTCCGATCATCCACTGATCCTGCCCAATCGGCATCTGAGTATCCAACAATATCCAAACTTGTTCCCATAGGATACCAAATTCCGAAATTAATTGATCCTTTGATATACCGGATGATCCTTTTCACCGCTTTCAGGTGAACCTCCTTTGGTGCTGATTGATATCTCGCGCAAATCCCAACACCAAAAGATATATCCGGGCGACTAGCCGTGAGGTAAAGTAGACTTCCAATCATACTTCGATACAGTTTCTCGTCTACATTCTCACTATGTGATTCACTTCCAAGTCCCTTGTGGCTAGTTCCCATTGGAGTCGGAAAATCTTTACAATTTTCTAGATCAAACTTTTTGACCAACTCCATTGCATACTTGGATTGACTCAAGTGAATACCTTCATCATTTTGTTTAATTTGCAATCCAAGGAAATAAGTCAATTCGCCCATCATGGACATCTCAAATTCGCTTTCCATGGTCTCCGCGAATTTAGAAGCATCGTTATCTCTTGTTGCGCCAAATACAATGTCATCGACATAGATTTGTGCTACAATGAAATTGCTTTGATAATGCTTCACAAAGAGAGTCCTATCAGCTCCCCCTCGAGTATAGCCCTTCTCCAAAAGGTGCTTTGTTAACCTTTCGTACCATGCTCGCGGTGCTTGTTTCAGACCGTAAAGAGCCTTTTTCAAACGAAAAACATGGTTAGGTTGTTTATGATCTACAAAACCTTTCGGTTGAGCCACATAAACTTCCTCATTTAAAAACCCATTTAGAAATGCGCTCTTAACGTCCATTTGAAATAATTTGATTTTAAAATGACAAGCAATAGCGAATAGTATACGAATGGACTCGAGTCTAGCTACAGGGGCGAAGGCTTCATCAAAGTCTATACCTTCTACTTGAGAGTAGCCTTGAGCAACTAATCGTGCCTTGTTCCTGATGATAGTACCATCCTCATTTTTCTTGTTCTTGAAGATCCATTTGGTACCTATCACATTGTGTTGCTTTGGAGGCTTCGTTAATTCCCAGACTTTGTTTCGCTCAAATTGATGGAGCTCTTCCTGCATTGCTTTAATCCAGTAGTCATCCTGAAGAGCTTCATCTATGTTCTTTGGTTCGATTAAAGATACGTAGCAAGCGAATCCACAAACCAACTGCCTCCGAGTTCTGACTCCTTCTTGTGGATCTCCAATAATATTCGATTCCGGATGATCCTTGGAGATTCGTAACGTTTGTTGAAACGGAGTACTCGGAGATATATGAGATGATTCCTGCACATCAGATAAACTAGAAGAACCATTAGATGCATCATTAATATTGGAAGTATTATTATGAGAAGATGCACTAGCAGGAGAATCATCATCTAGAGAGATATCGAGGGTAGATTTTCCAGTTTCAAAGTGAAAAGCTTCATCTACTTTAACATTTATAGATTCTACGATCATCTTAGATTCAATGTTAAATACTCGATATGCTCTGCTATTCGTAGAATAACCCAGAAAGATCCCTTCATCACTTCGAGAGTCGAACTTTCCAAGATTTTCACGGTCACGTAAAATGTAACATCGACTCCCGAAGACACGAAAATATTTGATATTGGGTTTTCTACTAAACCACAGCTCATATGGTGTATTTAAAGTTCCTGGGCGCAAGTAAACTCTATTTATGACATAGACAGCGGTGTTCACAGCTTCAGCCCAAAAATGTAGCGGTAAATTCCGGCTATGAAGCATCACACGCGCCATCTCTTGAACAACCCTGTTCTTGCGCTCAACGACACCATTCTGCTGAGGTGTATAGGGTGCCGAGAATTCATGTTTAATTCCATTTGAAGAGCAAAAATCAATGAATTTTGAATTTATGAATTCTCCACCTCTATCACTTCTAACACGAATGATCTTTTCATTCTTTTCAATCATAATACGATGGCAAATCTCATGAAAAGAGTCAAACGTATCAGCTTTCTCTTTTAAAAATGCTACCCAAGAAAACCGAGAGAAATCATCAACCAATAAAAAGATGTACCATTTACCTCCCAAAGATGGTTGACGGGTCGGCCAAAAGAAAAAAGAAGAAAAGAAAGTAGTATACATAAACTACACAAGATTTAATCGAAGAACGATTAAAGACAAGGAGGGGTTTCACCTTTGCATACCCAAACCTTTTGAGTTTTGGAGTATGTTGGCAATGGTTGAAAAGTTTTCCTTGATGAAGACGTCTTTGCAGGATTGGTCTTTTTCTTTTGTCATCGTCTTGTTTGAAGTACTACTAATGTCCTTTTCTTTAGGAAAATCATTCTTTGAATTCCATGGAGTGAACTTATTGGTAGTAGTTGCAAGATGTGGTTGATTTGATCTTTGAGCTCCAATCTTGCAATTTCTTCCAATGTGCCCTGCAAAATTACAACGAAAACATACCTTTGTGCTTGATGATTCTGAAGAGGATGAAGTAGGCTTGTTGTCGTTGGTTGTCATGATTTCCGGTGTCGGAGGAGGAGATACCGACTGAGGCACAAAGACTGTCCCAACCGAACTAAAATTGTCTTCAGTTCGATTGTATCCGAGGCCGAACTTGTTTGTTTGACCTAGACCAAGAAGTTTATCCAACTTACTCCTTCCTAAGGAAAATTGCTGTAAGTCATCCTTGAGTTGGCAAATGGTCTCTGTCATTTCCATTTTTTCTCGTCGGGCCTCGCCGTAGAGCTTCAAGAAATAGTTCGCTTTGTTCACCATATCTATATAGTTCTTCTCGAGTTGCTCATTGGACTCTTGAAGGGAAACATTTTCTTTCATCAGTTTATCCCTTTCCACTTCAAGATCGGTCGAGAGAGAAGTTACCCTTTTTACTTCTTCTTCGAGATCCTGCAATCTCCCTCTCAACCCCTTATTTTGCTTAGCCGGTTTTTTTAAATCCCGTAAAGATCTGTGATAGGCTAGAGCAAATTCTTCACCTTCCGAATCATCCAATTCGTTGTCCGTAGCTTTCTTTTCAACAGTGGAGTTGGACAACGACTCATATGTATTTGCCATAAAGCACATGAAGGGTGAAGATACGGACGCGTGGAATGCGGTGGAGCTCTTTTCTTCATCACTCGAAGACGACTCATTTGACGTTGAGTTGTCATCCCAAGTGACGACTTGCATCGCCTTCTTCTTTGCCGGATACTTGTTAGGACATTCCGTTGCAATGTGGCCATAGCCTCGACATTTGAAGCATTGTAGTTGTCCTTCTGAACTTTTCTTATCCTTTGAGAAGTTCTCTTGCTTTCTTGACTTGTAACCTGAAGTACCCTTGCCTTTGTTCGACTTTCCGAAGGATGGAGATTTGCTTGAATTACCCCTTCGAAAGTTGCGGCGAAACTTCCTTGTCAAGAGAGCGAGCTGTTTCTCAAATTCCTCCATAGAAAGGTTCTCGTCATCGTCTGAGGAGGATGTATCCGCGTCTTCTTCCTTAGTTGTTTTCAACGCATAACCTGAAGACTTAGAAGTGGATGCCTTTCCAGAAGAATTGTTAGTAGTAAATGTCATTTCATAAGTTTGTAATGAACCAACTAATTCTTCTACACGAATTTCGTCCGGGTGTTTAATAGTTTCAATGGCAGTAACCTTTGGGCGAAATCGTTCAGGAAGAGTTCTTAAGATTTTTCTTACAATCTTAAATTCTGGAATCTTCTCTCCCAGATTAGCACATGAGTTTACGATGTCTTGCAATCGTGTATAGTAGTCCGTGAAAGATTCATTTTCTACCATTAAGATAGAGTCAAACTTGCTCGTAAGCATTTGCAGTTTCTGAATCTTCACGAGGTTAGTTCCCTCATGTGTAACCTGAAGAACATCCCAGATTTCTTTCGCAGTCTCACATGCCGAGACGCGAGAGAATTCAGTTTGGGATAAGGCATTAAAGATAGCATTAATTCCCTTGCCATTGTAAGAAGATGAATCTAACTCTTCCTTGGTCCATTTCGACCTAGGTTTTAAGGTGCGAACATCACCAATAAATTCAGTTGGATTAGTCCATCCTAATTCAATTGATTGTCACACCCGTTCGTCAATGGAAATTAAAAAGGCTTTCATCCGTACTTTCCAGTACGCATAATTTGTTCCATCGAAGAACGGGGGTCGGTTGATGTTTCCACCTTCAACCATTGTTTACAACCCTATTCCCGCTCTGATACCACTTGTTGGGTTATATGTAATACGGATCTAAATAAGGGAAAAAAAAACACCTAGAGGGGGGTGAATAGGTGTAAACGCATAAACACTCAAAAAATCGTTGCGATAAAACCCAATGCGGAAATAAAAATAATACGCAAGATTTTTACGTGGAAAACTCCATCACCGGAGAAAAAAACCACGGGACCGATAACACGGCAGAAATCCACTAGAATTAAAACACGTACAAGGTGATTTACCGTACACACTTACGACTCAACCTTTTCCATACGCTCCTAGAGGATCTTCTCCGCTCGCTCCGCGACGCTTCTCGAATCCACGATCTGCGCCCAACGCCGAATCCACGGCGTCCAACGTCGAATCCACGACGTCCGACCGAATCCACGGTCTTCACCCAATAGCACCCTTCGAATCCACGAACGTGCCTCGCTCCGAATCCACGAGAGCGGTTGAACCTTGAATCCACAAGGACACGCGAATCCACGCGCCGATTTTTAGGGTAAATCGTTGTTTTGGGTGGTGATGATCCGCCGAATACTTAGATCAAAGATAGATCGGAAATACCATCTAAGTATTCATTAGTTTGATTCAACTCAAGATGTGAGCATGAAAACCTAGAATCAAACTAATCAATATAGATGAAGAAACATAGAGTATTCTCTAATGATTTCCTTTCTTCTCTATATGAGGATCTATAGCCGTATAAAATGATATATGAAAATGACGGCTATTGACTATGTGGATTGACCATAGAAAAAGAGTCATAGGGTCTATTTATAGGTTAGAATCCCTAGGAAGGAGATAAGAATCAAAAACCTAACATTTCTGGAAATTTTACGGACGGCGATCCGGATCGGATTAGCTGTGATCCGGATCGTCGTAACGAGTCACCCAGTTCCAGAAAAACGAAGGTTCGGGATCCGGATCGAAGTGCATGATCCGGATCGTTCATACAGTTTACCAAACATCAACGTTCGGGATCCGGATTGCGAAGCATGATCCGGATCGTTCAAGGAAAATGGTAAACTCACTGTTCGGGATCCGGATCAAGAGACTACGATCCGGATTGAACTGGTGTATGAACGAACCACCTTCGGGATCCGGATCGAACAACCTGATCCGGATCCTGAACATGTCCCAAGTACAGTTTTTGATTTTTATGCAATGAAAGATTCTTCCAAGTGTTTCTACACTACAAGAAGTATTCGGATCACACAAAATCTTTAGTAAAACATACCTGATCCTTTTGAATTCTTCTTTCTTGAGATTGAGTTAAATGATCCAACTTTCTTCACCTTCAATCTTCAAGACTTGAGACTTTCACGAAACTACGCCAACTCAAATTTCGTAACAATCTCCCCCTTTGGCGGTTTCGTGACAAAACACAGATCCACTAAAGAAAATTCAAAAAGATATTTTTGTTGCTATCACCATACAACAAAAATTTACAATGGAGATCCAAAAATTTAAAAAACATGAGATAAACTCCTAAAACAGAATCTAGACTTAGACATCTGTACTCTCTGCACAAAGAAATCATTCTTGACAAAAAGAGATCGTTAGATACCTCAAGAATATTTAGCATACAAAACCTAGTACAGAGATAGAGTTTATCTAATCACCATGACATTTGAGAATTCAGATATGTAAGAGAATCAAAGTTAAAAGCCAACATATCTTCTATGCATTCAAAAACCAAATGTCAAAATGTTAGTCCAACATCAACTTGTTAGTTATATTACATGCCCAAATAGTTAGTCGAGACATGCAAACAATCACAAGATGAAAACCAAAAGTTGAAGTTGAGATCATACTTACCTTGATATTTCATCATTCATTGTTCAAAGTTCTCTCTAACTCTCTCCCCCTTTTTGTCACAAAACAAAGCCAAAATGTAGTTAAGACTACGAAATGTTAGGAGAGTGAAAAGTTCCAATAAAACGTAAAACCTGAGAACTAAGATTAAAACTTAAAACTTAAAAACCTGCAATATTAACGATAAGGGATAGAGCATAAAAAATCAAGCCAAATCAGAACTATCTGAGCTAGTATCGTCTATCTTGTTCAAGATTCCTTTCAGCATTCGCGATAATTTGGAACATTTCTTTTTCATCTGTTTTTGGTCAGCAGCCATTTGTCGGAGACCTAATGCCAATTTCTCTTGCTCAGCAGAAAGTCTTCTTTGGTCCTGATGAATGGCGGCCAATACAGTAGCTGCTAGAGCGTTTCTCTTGGAAGTCGCTGGACGAGTTGTAGAGGCAGATGATGCATGCTGGTCTTCAGTCCATGCGTATTCGCTAGGTACAGAGTATGCTCTAGAGAGGGATTCAGTAATTTGAATTCCACTTCCATCTTCATTTTCCTTAATCCTGGCCGAGCTGATAACTCTATGCCAAACTCAAAAAGTGTGAGTTTTGGCTCCGCGAGGTGGACTTTTTGGGGCATGTTGTTTCGGCGTCTGGAATTGCGGTAGACCCGAGGAAGATAAAATCTGTAACCGACTGGCCCCGGCCGACAACAGTAACAGAGGTACGAAGCTTCCTGGGTCTGGCAGGGTATTATCGGCGCTTCGTGGAAGGCTTCTCCAAAATAGCTACCCCCTTGAATCGCCTGTGTGAGGACCCGAATCCCCACTTAAGAGATTACTGTCGGATTAGTGGCCTTTGGGAGTGTTTGTGCGCGTGTCGGGCCCAAGAAATGGATTTGTGGTGCAATTTGGGTTTTAGTTTGCATCACTGTAGGCCTGTGTGGTGCGTCGGTGGTGTTTGTGCGCAATTTGGACACAAGTGATGGACTTCGGGCTTAAAAAGGGATCACGAGGGTAATTGGAGGACCCGTCGAGTGTTTAGAAGTGGTTTCGCGCGACACGGATGTCAAATTTGGACTCAGGGTGAAGTTTGGATGAAAGATCACCTCTCCGGATGCCTTCGGAAATTTTTTAGAGTTGGAATTTGGCAAAGCGGATTTTAGAAATGGACCCGGCGCGAAAATCGGATCAAGTAGGCTTTTCGGGGGCTTTCGGCAAAATTTCGAGTGAGAATTTGGCCAATTGGACATCGTTTTTGGATTCAGTGCGCGAAATCGTTGAGAATGGACTATTTACTTGCTTTTTTCGGAGTCCGGTTGATGCGCGTGTTTTTCGAGGTGTGTGCACGGATCTCGAGGTGCGGCACGGATCCCGAGGCGGCTCGAGGCGCGCGGCGCGCTGCGCAATGCGCGCAGCTGGCGCCTTGGGAACGCGCGCCTTCCGTGCGGGTCGCGCAGGGGCCGCCACGTGGCGGGCCCCCGTTGGCGCCCGCGCGGGCGCGGGGGACGCACGCCCGTGTGGTGCCCCGGGGTGTCCCGCGCCTACACGGGCGCGGTGTCACGCGCCCGTGTGGCGCGCGGGCTGTGCGCCCGCGTGGCGCGCTTAGGTGCGCGCCACGTGGCGCACGGGGCGCGCGCGTGGACCCGGTGCACGCGCCCCGGCTTGGTGGACCGCTGGTTGGGGCTCCCCATTGGGTGGCCGCCGTGGACCGGGTCCGTGGACCACCCTCCCTCCTCCTTTTTTTCTTCTTCTTCTTCCTTCTCCCCCCCGCCATTTCTCTTCTTCTTTTCCTTTTCTTCTCCAACCGAGAGCGATAGGGAGAGTGAGAGAGGGAAGTTCGTAGGGTGCGGCGGCGCGTCGGCGACCTCATGGAGCGCGCTAGGCGTCCCATTTAGCCAGATGGGTGGGCGGCGCAGTCGAGATAGGTCCCGCGCGTAGTTTTTGAGGTATTTTTGGCACAGTTTTGGGGCGTTCTTTTGGACATTGGATTGACCCCTTGTTCTTATCTGTGTTAGGGACCGTATTTTTCCTGCTCCGTTTTGCGTGCGGACCCCGACGACTTGCTCCGTTTTGCGTGCGGACTCCGTTTTGTGCGCGGGTTTCGGCACGGTGCACCGTTTTGCGTGCGGACTCCGTTTTGCGCGCGGGTTTCGGCACCGCGCTCCGTTTTGCGTGCGAACTCCGGCGGCGTGCATCGTTTTGCATGCGGACTCCATTTTGCGCGCGGGTTTCGGCACCGCGCTCCGTTTTACGTGCGGACTCCGGCGGCGTGCACCGTTTTGTGTGCGGACTCCATTTTGCGTGCGGGTTTCGGCACCGTGATCTGTTTTGCGTGTGGACTGCGGCGGCGTGCGCCGTTTTGCGTGGGGACTCCGTTTTGCGCGCGGGTTTCGGCACCGTGCTCCGTTTTGTGTGTGGACTCCGGCGACGTGCACCGTTTTGCGTGCGGACTGCGGTGGAGGCAAGGTATCGCGTGGAGGCCAATTGCAAGTGTCTACGAGCAATTGGTGGCTTACCGAGGTGGGTTGGTTTTTATCTCCAAGTCTGCGGACGTCTCTCTAATTCTATTATGATAGGATTTTGCATGCTAGTTTAAGTGTTTCATTGGAACTTTGACTAGCACCCCCGTCATATGTTGCATGTGTAACCAGACCAATTGAGAACCTTAATCTGGGCTAGGTTCTTTTATGCTTTAGACATCCCACACAGTGCATTTCTTTCTGGATTTAGAGTTCCTCGCCCGGGTAGTGGGCCGAGTGGTCAAGACATTGTGGGACGTATGTTGCACTCGGGCCTGGGGGCCGAGTGGAGTCTGTTAGTTAGAGCCAGTCGTTTAGTTCTGGCGGGAGCCGTTCGGGTAGACGGTGGTCCCGAGACGTTGTGTTCTTGAGTTGGTTGTCACTACAGTGGTAGTGGCAGTGGCGTACTAGTGACAGCAGGACCTTGAACCCAGAACCTTTTTGGGCGCACACATGATTTTAGTCAGCCAATGTTTTCTTCCAAGCCTCGCAGGGTCGCCTGAGTCTGTTCTTGTTTTATAGGACGAGGGCATTAGCTCTTCGAGGTTTGGACATAAAACTTGTTTTTAAATTGTTTTCCTAAAAAGACTAAAAATCATTAAAAAATTGATTTCTCTTAGATCTAATGGTTTTCAGTAATAAATGTCACTATTGCTTATAAACTTACCCACTCGAGATGATTCGAGTGGTCTGGGTTCTAAGGGTTGATTTCTTTATGGGGTCGAAAGCGAGTCGGAAGCAACGGGAGGCTACGCCTATAGCCTGTTCTTATTTGATTGGGGTCGTAGGTATTAGTCTCCCGGGGTTTTCGGACTCTTCGTGGATCTGGCTGTAGAGCATCTCCAGCCCGTGAGATTTGTAGGTTGAGATGGGTTCCCACTTTAACCGAGAGGGGCCGAATCCCTGAACGGTAAAGGATCGAGAACTTCGATAGGCTGAGCCTAGAGTCTGTTCTTGTTTGATTGGGGTTCTAGGCACCGGCCTAACGGGATTCTCAGACCTTTGTTGCATCAGTCGGTTCTTCTCGCTTATGAGTGGGGAGTCGTTTTGGGAGCAGTTTGGAGTGACGGCGGTCCCAGCTGTGTTGTACCTTCTTTTAGTGGGTTAGTGTTGTGAGATCGAGTCGTGGAGTCTTTCTCCGACTGAGTTATGCTAGTTGAGCATTGAGTACCGATCTGTTTGATCGAGGATTATAGCCTGCTGTGTGAGGTCCCGGAATCCCCCGCGTAGGGTTGCTGGTTGTTGGGCAGCTTTCGGTCGCCGTTGGGGGTGTTGGTGCGCGCGTTGGGGGCCCAGAAATGGTTTTGTGATGCAAATTGGGATTTGCTTGCATCACTGGAGGCCTGCGTGGGTTGCGCGCAATTTGGACACAAGTGGTGGACTTCGGGCTTAAATTGAGACCCCGTGGGAAGTTGGAGGACCCGTCGGGTGTTTAGAAGTGATTTCGCGCGTTTCAGATGTCAAAATTAGACTCCGGGTGAAGTCCGGATAAAAGTTTACCTCTCCGGTCGCCTTCGGGAATTTTTAGAGTTGGAATTGGGCAAATCGGACTTTAAAAATGGACCCGGCGCGAAAATCGGATCGAGTGGGCATTCGGCAATTTTCGGGTGAGAATTTGGAGAAATGGACATCGTTTTTGGATTCAGCGCGCGAAATCGCTAAGAATGGACTATTTATTTGTTGGATTTGGAGCCCGGATGAAGTGCGCGTTTTTCGAGGCAAAACGGCACGTTTATCGAGGTGTGCACGGCACGGATCCCGAGGCGGACTCGAAGCGCAGGTCAAGGTGCGCGGATCGAGGCGGCGTGGGGATGGGACAGGCGCAGGCGCCTTCTGCGCGGGACGCGCGGGGGCCGCCACGTGGCGGGCCCCCGTTGGCGCCCGCGCGGGCGCGGGGGCACGCGCGCCCGTGTAACGGGCGCGTGTCCCGCGCCTGACGCGGGCGCGGTGTAACGCGCCCGTGTGGCGGGCGCGTTACCGCGTGCCGCGTGGCACCCGGGGCGCGTCCGTGGACCCAGTGCACGCGCCCCGGCCTTGTGAGCCGGCTGGGGTGGCTCCCGATTGGCCAGTGCACCGTGGACCGGTGCACCGTGGACCATCCCTTTCTCCTCCTTCTTTTCTTCTTCTTCTTTCTCCCCCGAGCACCATTTTTTCTCCCTTTCTTTCTTTCTTCTGCACCCGAGAGCGAGAGGGAGTGAGGGAGGAGGTTGTGGGAGAAGGCATTTCGCGTCGTGGGCCTCGTGGAGCGCGCGAGGCTTCCGATGGGGGTGTTGCGGCGACGGCGGCGCAGTCGGGTAGGTCCCGTGTGTTGGTTTTACTGTATTTTTGTACAGTTTTGGGGCGATCTTTTAGAATGTAACTGACCCTCTTGCTCCTTTCTGTGTCCGGCACCGTGCACCGTTTTGCGTGCGGACTCCGTTTTGCGTGTGGATCCTGGCACCGTGCACCGTTTTGCGTGCGGACTCCGGCACCGTGCACCGTTTTGCGTGCGGACTCCTTTTTGCGTGCGGATCCTGGCACCGTGCACCGTTTTGCGTGCGGACTCCGGCACCGTGCACCGTTTTGCGTGCGGACTCTGTTTTGCGTGCGGATCCTGGAACCGTGCACCGTTTTGCGTGCGGACTCCGGCACCGTGCACCGTTTTGCGTGCGGACTCCGTTTTGCGTGCGGATCCTGGCACCGCGCACCGTTTTGCGTGCGGACTCCGGCGCCGTGCACCGTTTTGCGTGCGGACTCCGTTTTGCGTGCGGATCCTGGCACCGTGCACCGTTTTGCGTGCGGACTCCGGCAGCGGACATCGTTTTGCGTGCGGACTCCGTTTGGCGTGCGGATTCCGGCACCGTGCTCTGTTTTGCGTGCGGACTCCGGCAGCGGACATCGTTTTGCGTGCGGATCGCGTGGAGGCCAATTGCAAGTGTCTACGAGCAATTGGTGGCAAATCGAGGTGGGTGGCCTTATCTCCAAGTTTTATGGACTGTACAGTATTTCTACTGATGTAGGACTATGCATGATAGTTTATTTCATTGTGTAGTATGCTAGATTGTAGGAATTGTTATTCCTTTTATTATCTGTTAATATAGTTATTTTGGAACTTGACCTAGCACCCCCGTCATATGTTGTATGTGTAACCAGACTAGTAGAAAACCCTCACTTGGGCTAGAGTTATTTGTGCTTAGACATCCACACTGTACCTTCATCCCTGGACATAGTGTTTTCTCGCCCGGGTAGTGGGCCGAGAGGTCGGGACTTGCTTTTAGTGTGGGATGCTTTTACACTCTTGCCTGGGAGCTGAGTGGAGTCTGGTAGTTGTACTGGGTTGCTTATCTGTGCCGGGAGCCGTTTGGGTAAACGGTAGTCCCGGGAGGTCTTGTTTCCCTGTTGTGCCGTCGTGGAGGGAGCCGTTGCGCAGACGGCAGTCCCGGGCCGTCGAGTATCTTCCGGTCCGTCTTGTTGGGAACCGTTGGGGTTGACGGTGGTCCCAGGTCGTTGAGTGTTGTCCGACCTGTTTTGTTACCCTGAGTTGTGGGTCGTTCCTGGCTGTGGAGTATCTCCAGCCAGTGAGCCTTGTGCTGCGAGCCGTTGGAGAGGCTAGTGTCTCGTGTTTCGAGTTAGTCGAGCAGCTGAGTCGTCGAGAGTGCTCCGACTGTTGTGCGAGGTATTTGGGGATCTTGAGCCCTACCGTTCTGAGAGTGAGCGTGGATTTTGACTAGCCTGCATATGCCAATGTTTGATACTCTATGCCGCGCCGTTCTACTCAGTTGGAGTCGCGTCCTGAGATGCCGCTGTGGATACGATGGTTGGCCTGTTGAGGCAGTTTTCCGCAGTTGAGGCAACGATGGGCCTGTTGAGGCAGTTTTGCGCGAGGGATGAGTTAGTTGGACAGGACGCCCCACGTAAATCCCGTCCTCATGTGGATGTGTGGTAGTGGGCAGGAGCGTTCCTAGTCGACGGGCGCAGGCTTGACTGGACCTTTGAGGTAGTCAGTTCGTTTGGATCGATTGAGCACCTTGGGTGCGAGTGGTCTCTTTTACTTTCATCTGTTCCACTTTTGAGTGTCTAGATAGAGGCATGGTAGCTGTAGAGTAGTTTCCAGCTTTTCTTTCAGATTTCTTTGCCTGTTATCTTTTGCCTCTAGTAGACTTAGTGGGCAGACCGTTGGGCTTGTTGACGGTACCCACTGAGAACTACTGTGGGAAGTAGTTCTCACACCCGTCGTGGTGTCTTTTTCCCCAGGAACTTCTCCTCCTGTTCCTGTTGCTCCAGTTGCTGATCCTTCTGACCGAGGCGAGGGAGTCGCGAGCTAGTTCCCTACCCGTCATTGGAGTGTAGCGGTACACCTTCAGAGGAGAGCTTCAGTAGATTAGTTTTCTTCTTCCTCTGTTGAGAGACCTTTGTTGTGAGGTATAGAGTTGTACTTTATTTTACAGTTTGAGAGACTGTTGTAGTGAGGATATTCTTGTATCGAGAGTCTGTACACTGATGTATTCATTGGAGATACCTCCCTTTTGAGTTTTGTATCAGAGGACTTTGTATATGATAGTATTTGGGGAGATGGATATTGTATTATTTTCAGTTGTACAGTGTTTGGACTTCAGTTTTAGTAGTCTACTTTCAGCTCTCTGATATCTGTATACTGTAGTTGATTCTTTCTGCAGGTTAGACGCTTCGTCTGTACGGCAGTTTCCGTACAGATGGCGGATCTGTTGGCGAGCCCGGGTGGCAGTTTCCACCCCGGGGCGTGACAGATTAGAGTGGTATCAGAGCCTAGGTTGTAGGTCGTGATGGACTTAGAAACCCTAGGCTTGCGGTTGGACATTAGGATGACTACGTGAGAGTCGTGACTTTTAGCGAGAGTCCTGATTGAGTTTTTACCTCTCCCAAGAGACGGGATGAGAGTTTGGCATGTTTATTCTCCTAATCGATTATGTGGTTGCAGACAACATAATGCTATGGAATGGATGACATGTCTTAGACTTTCGCTGGATTGGGTCGTATGGTTGTTGTGTCCTGACGTTTGTAGTTGTGCAGTGGGTTGCGATACCCGTGAGACGTCGTGTTGTGAAAAGGACACACCCCGCCCCGGCTGAGTTACCAGGAGGGCGTTTTCCCTGGCTGAGTTACCAGGAGGGCGTTTTCCCTGGCTGAATTACCAGGAGGGCATTTTCCCTGGCTGAGTTACCAGGAGGGCGTTTTCCCTGGCCGAGTTACCAGATGGATAATTATCACTGGCCGAGTTACCAGGTGGATAATTATCACTGGCCGAGTTACCAGGTGGATAATTATCACTGGCCGAGTTACCAGGTGGATAATTATCACTGGCCGAGTTACCAGGTGGATAATTATCACTGGCCGAGTTACCAGGTGGATAATTATCACTGGCCGAGTTACCAGGTGGATAATTATCACTGGCCGAGTTACCAGATGGATAATTATCACTGGCCGAGTTACCAGATGGATAATTATCACTGGCCGAGTTACCAGATGGATAATTATCACTGGCCGAGTTACCAGATGGATAATTATCACTGGCCGAGTTACCAGATGGATAATTATCACTGGCCGAGTTACCAGGTGGATAATTATCACTGGCCGAGTTACCAGATGGATAATTATCACTGGCCGAGTTACCAGATGGATAATTATCACTGGCCGAGTTACCAGGAGGATACTTTCCACTGGCCGAGCAACCAGATGGATGCGTTGCCCCTGGCCGAGTTACCAGGTGGGCGCATGCCCTGGCCGAGTTACCAGGAGGACATTTTTTCCTGGCCGAATTACCAGGAGGATACTTTCCACTGGCCGAGCTACCAGGGGCGATGCCGCCCAGTGAGTGGCGATGCCGCCCAGTGAGGGGCGATGCCGCCCAGTGAGTGGCGATGCCGCCCAGTGAGGGGCGATGCCGCCCAGTGAGAGGCGATGCCGCCCAGTAAGGGGTGATGCCGCCCAGTGAGTGGCGATGCCGCCCAATGAGTGGCGATGCCGCCTAGTGAGTGGCGAAGGTTTGGCCTGTTGAGGCGATTTTCACCTCCGGCCGAGTTACCAGGTGGTTATTTTAGTGAGATTGAGATGATCCGACAGGACGCCGAGATTTGATGGCGTCGAGTTCGTCCCGATGGACTACCGGGAGCGTCTCCAGCCGAGAGTTGCTTGTTGACATAGTTTCCCGCTTTAAACGAGAGGGACCGAATCCCTGAACGGTAAAGGATCGAAAACTTCGATAGACTGAGCCTAGAGTCTGTTCTTGTTTGGTTGGGGTTCTAGGCACCGGTCTATCAGAATTTTTGGATCTTTGCCGCGTCAGTCGGTTCTTCTCGCCTATGAGTGGGGTATTGCTGTGAGTTGAGTCGTTGAGGGTTCTCCGACATAGCTGTGAGAGTGCTAGGGCATTTGCATTGATGTATGGGCTAGAGATAGGACCTTTAGCTTGTGCTCGTGAGGTTCAGATACCTGATCACGTGTTGCACATAGATGGAGTTATTGGTCCTGCCCAGTGCTGTTGGGGGCCCTGGTTTCTGCCTGTTGATCTTTTGGCCCTTCCTCAGCTCCGGGTTTTCGGGGTAGTGTTGGGTATAGGGCTGTGAAGATCTGAGGCCTTGATGCTTGAGTATACCACACCGTTGATATACGGTAGTGATGCCACACCGTTGATACACGGTGGTGATGCCACACCGTTGATACACGGTGGTGATGCCACACCGTTGATACACGGTGGTGATGCCACGCCGTTGATACACGGTGGTGATGCCACGCCGTTGATACACGGCAGTGATGCCACACCGTTGATACACGGTGGTGATGCCACACCGTTGATACACGGTGGTGATGCCACGCCGTTGATACACGGTGGTGATGCCACGCCGTTGATACACGGCAGTGATGCCACACCGTTGATACACGGTGGTGATGCCACACCGTTGATACACGGTGGTGATGCCACGCCGTTGGCGCACGGCAGTGAGGCCACGCCGTTGGTACACGGCAGTAATGCCACGCCGTGGGTGCACGGCAGTGATGCCACGTTGTAGGTACACAATGGTGAGAGTCTTTTGGATGTTTCGGACTTTTGACCGCGGGTTGGGCATCAGCTTTATGATCGCCTTGTGAGCCAGTTTTCAGTCCCGTTCACCGACGGTTTGGTCCCCGTCAGGGTGTTCTTTATGAGTTGAGGGATCGACTTCGACCCGTGGGTCCGTTGGGGTTATGATAGCATGTTGAGCGACCAACTGTGGCATGAGATTGTGTCTCTTGAGGATCCCTTTTGAGGGTAGCCTGCAGTTGAGTAGTCCACTCGGGTGGTTTTGGATCGGGAAGTGACCGAGTGAAGACCCCAACTTATTGGATTTCCCTTCCTTATTGGACGAGTCTGCGGGTATGCTTCGGGTCGTCTTGTTGAGGGTGGCACCATGTTGTGGTTTGGTGCGTATTACACTTGTGGTTATTTCAGTTTTCCCCCAGCCTTTTAGTGGAGCCCTTGGTTTTTCACGTCTCAGCTCAGTAGTGATGCGATTTTTCCTCGCCCGTGATTTACTTGCCCCTTTGAGATCTGTGATTATTGGAGTACGAGGGACGCCCGTTGCAATTTCTGGCTCGAGAGATGAGAGAATTGCACATCGGGTAATACCGTACTTGTTGTTGTTGTTGCGGAGTAATCACGAGGAGCGAGTGGGGGAGCTGGAGGCGTATTGTTAGATACCTAGCCGTGGTATTCTTGACTCCTGATGGGCTTGATCTAGTTTCGAGGACGAAACTTTCTTTTAGTGGGGGAGGATGTGAGGTCCCGGAATCCCCCGCGTAGGGTTGCTGGTTGTTGGGCAGCTTTCGGTCGCCGTTGGGGGTGTTGGTGCGCGCGTTGGGGGCCCAGAAATGGTTTTGTGATGCAAATTGGGATTTGCTTGCATCACTGGAGGCCTGCGTGGGTTGCGCGCAATTTGGACACAAGTGGTGGACTTCGGGCTTAAATTGAGACCCCGTGGGAAGTTGGAGGACCCGTCGGGTGTTTAGAAGTGATTTCGCGCGTTTCAGATGTCAAAATTAGACTCCGGGTGAAGTCCGGATAAAAGTTTACCTCTCCGGTCGCCTTCGGGAATTTTTAGAGTTGGAATTGGGCAAATCGGACTTTAAAAATGGACCCGGCGCGAAAATCGGATCGAGTGGGCATTCGGCAATTTTCGGGTGAGAATTTGGAGAAATGGACATCGTTTTTGGATTCAGCGCGCGAAATCGCTAAGAATGGACTATTTATTTGTTGGATTTGGAGCCCGGATGAAGTGCGCGTTTTTCGAGGCAAAACGGCACGTTTATCGAGGTGTGCACGGCACGGATCCCGAGGCGGACTCGAAGCGCAGGTCAAGGTGCGCGGATCGAGGCGGCGTGGGGATGGGACAGGCGCAGGCGCCTTCTGCGCGGGACGCGCGGGGGCCGCCACGTGGCGGGCCCCCGTTGGCGCCCGCGCGGGCGCGGGGGCACGCGCGCCCGTGTAACGGGCGCGTGTCCCGCGCCTGACGCGGGCGCGGTGTAACGCGCCCGTGTGGCGGGCGCGTTACCGCGTGCCGCGTGGCACCCGGGGCGCGTCCGTGGACCCAGTGCACGCGCCCCGGCCTTGTGAGCCGGCTGGGGTGGCTCCCGATTGGCCAGTGCACCGTGGACCGGTGCACCGTGGACCATCCCTTTCTCCTCCTTCTTTTCTTCTTCTTCTTTCTCCCCCGAGCACCATTTTTTCTCCCTTTCTTTCTTTCTTCTGCACCCGAGAGCGAGAGGGAGTGAGGGAGGAGGTTGTGGGAGATGGCATTTCGCGTCGTGGGCCTCGTGGAGCGCGCGAGGCTTCCGATGGGGGTGTTGCGGCGACGGCGGCGCAGTCGGGTAGGTCCCGTGTGTTGGTTTTACTGTATTTTTGTACAGTTTTGGGGCGATCTTTTAGAATGTAACTGACCCTCTTGCTCCTTTCTGTGTCCGGCACCGTGCACCGTTTTGCGTGCGGACTCCGTTTTGCGTGTGGATCCTGGCACCGTGCACCGTTTTGCGTGCGGACTCCGGCACCGTGCACCGTTTTGCGTGCGGACTCCTTTTTGCGTGCGGATCCTGGCACCGTGCACCGTTTTGCGTGCGGACTCCGGCACCGTGCACCGTTTTGCGTGCGGACTCTGTTTTGCGTGCGGATCCTGGCACCGTGCACCGTTTTGCGTGCGGACTCCGGCACCGTGCACCGTTTTGCGTGCGGACTCCGTTTTGCGTGCGGATCCTGGCACCGCGCACCGTTTTGCGTGCGGACTCCGGCGCCGTGCACCGTTTTGCGTGCGGACTCCGTTTTGCGTGCGGATCCTGGCACCGTGCACCGTTTTGCGTGCGGACTCCGGCAGCGGACATCGTTTTGCGTGCGGACTCCGTTTGGCGTGCGGATTCCGGCACCGTGCTCTGTTTTGCGTGCGGACTCCGGCAGCGGACATCGTTTTGCGTGCGGATCGCGTGGAGGCCAATTGCAAGTGTCTACGAGCAATTGGTGGCAAATCGAGGTGGGTGGCCTTATCTCCAAGTTTTATGGACTGTACAGTATTTCTACTGATGTAGGACTATGCATGATAGTTTATTTCATTGTGTAGTATGCTAGATTGTAGGAATTGTTATTCCTTTTATTATCTGTTAATATAGTTATTTTGGAACTTGACCTAGCACCCCCGTCATATGTTGTATGTGTAACCAGACTAGTAGAAAACCCTCACTTGGGCTAGAGTTATTTGTGCTTAGACATCCACACTGTACCTTCATCCCTGGACATAGTGTTTTCTCGCCCGGGTAGTGGGCCGAGAGGTCGGGACTTGCTTTTAGTGTGGGATGCTTTTACACTCTTGCCTGGGAGCTGAGTGGAGTCTGGTAGTTGTACTGGGTTGCTTATCTGTGCCGGGAGCCGTTTGGGTAAACGGTAGTCCCGGGAGGTCTTGTTTCCCTGTTGTGCCGTCGTGGAGGGAGCCGTTGCGCAGACGGCAGTCCCGGGCCGTCGAGTATCTTCCGGTCCGTCTTGTTGGGAACCGTTGGGGTTGACGGTGGTCCCAGGTCGTTGAGTGTTGTCCGACCTGTTTTGTTACCCTGAGTTGTGGGTCGTTCCTGGCTGTGGAGTATCTCCAGCCAGTGAGCCTTGTGCTGCGAGCCGTTGGAGAGGCTAGTGTCTCGTGTTTCGAGTTAGTCGAGCAGCTGAGTCGTCGAGAGTGCTCCGACTGTTGTGCGAGGTATTTGGGGATCTTGAGCCCTACCGTTCTGAGAGTGAGCGTGGATTTTGACTAGCCTGCATATGCCAATGTTTGATACTCTATGCCGCGCCGTTCTACTCAGTTGGAGTCGCGTCCTGAGATGCCGCTGTGGATACGATGGTTGGCCTGTTGAGGCAGTTTTCCGCAGTTGAGGCAACGATGGGCCTGTTGAGGCAGTTTTGCGCGAGGGATGAGTTAGTTGGACAGGACGCCCCACGTAAATCCCGTCCTCATGTGGATGTGTGGTAGTGGGCAGGAGCGTTCCTAGTCGACGGGCGCAGGCTTGACTGGACCTTTGAGGTAGTCAGTTCGTTTGGATCGATTGAGCACCTTGGGTGCGAGTGGTCTCTTTTACTTTCATCTGTTCCACTTTTGAGTGTCTAGATAGAGGCATGGTAGCTGTAGAGTAGTTTCCAGCTTTTCTTTCAGATTTCTTTGCCTGTTATCTTTTGCCTCTAGTAGACTTAGTGGGCAGACCGTTGGGCTTGTTGACGGTACCCACTGAGAACTACTGTGGGAAGTAGTTCTCACACCCGTCGTGGTGTCTTTTTCCCCAGGAACTTCTCCTCCTGTTCCTGTTGCTCCAGTTGCTGATCCTTCTGACCGAGGCGAGGGAGTCGCGAGCTAGTTCCCTACCCGTCATTGGAGTGTAGCGGTACACCTTCAGAGGAGAGCTTCAGTAGATTAGTTTTCTTCTTCCTCTGTTGAGAGACCTTTGTTGTGAGGTATAGAGTTGTACTTTATTTTACAGTTTGAGAGACTGTTGTAGTGAGGATATTCTTGTATCGAGAGTCTGTACACTGATGTATTCATTGGAGATACCTCCCTTTTGAGTTTTGTATCAGAGGACTTTGTATATGATAGTATTTGGGGAGATGGATATTGT
Organism: Tillandsia leiboldiana; assembly: GCA_029204045.2. Classification (NCBI taxonomy): domain Eukaryota; kingdom Viridiplantae; phylum Streptophyta; class Magnoliopsida; order Poales; family Bromeliaceae; genus Tillandsia; species Tillandsia leiboldiana. Next base: position 24,004,707 of record CM055062.1, on the reverse strand, counting down.
ATTATTTTCAGTTGTACAGTGTTTGGACTTCAGTTTTAGTAGTCTACTTTCAGCTCTCTGATATCTGTATACTGTAGTTGATTCTTTCTGCAGGTTAGACGCTTCGTCTGTACGGCAGTTTCCGTACAGATGGCGGATCTGTTGGCGAGCCCGGGTGGCAGTTTCCACCCCGGGGCGTGACATGCTGAGCCTAGCATTCTATGCCAGTTATGAGATACTCGAGATACTTGAGTTCGGTGGGGTCGCTCCCCTCGAGCTACGCCCCGGGTGCGATGATGATACCGAGCCTGACGAGGCTGCGATGATGCGACTAGTTGATACACTAGAGTTCGCTTGAGATTGAGTTAGTCCATGTGGGACACCCTACGTAAGACCAAGTCCTGTTTGGCGTAGTGGCAGTAGGTTTGGCGCAGGCTTGACTGGACCCTATGTGGCAGTCACTGAGATTTGGGTTACTGTGAGAGAGTATGCATATCATGTGTCTTAGTGAGTTTTCCTTTGAGCATTGTACTTGACATATTGTCAGTAGTGAGTGGTTGCATACCATCATCTGTGTTTTTCCCCTTGAGCATAGTAGATAGAGGCATGATAGCTGTTGATACTTATCCAGCTTTGTTTTCCTATCCCAGTCTTTTTCTGTTATCTTATGCCTCTAGTAGACTTAGTGGGCAGACCGTGGGTCTTGGAGACGGTACCCACTGAGAACTACTGTAGGATGTAGTTCTCACACCCTCTGTCGGTGACAGGTTGCTGAGGCTTTTCTTCCGTTCCTGCCAGAGCTGGCTTGACGGACCGAGGACAGGGAGTCGCGTGATAGTTCCCTACCAGCATAGTTCCTTTAGAGTGTGGTAGATGTACCCTTTTTATATTGAGAGTTTCTTGTTGAGAGACCTTTGTTGTGAGGTATAGAGTTGTATTTTATTTTACAGTTTGAGAGACTGATGTAGTGAGGCTATGGTTGAACTGAGAGCTTGTACACTGATGTATTTATTGGCGATATCTCCCTTTTGGGTTTTTGTATCAGAGGACTTTTTATACGATCGTATTTGGGGAGATGGATATATGTATTATTTTCAGTTGTACAGCGTTTGGTTTTCAGTTTTTAGTAGTTTACTTTTTTCTCTGATATCTGTATAGCTGTAGTTCTATCTTTTGCAGGTTAGACGCTTCGTCGGTGCGAGGCTTCCCGTATCGACGACGGATCTGTTGGCGAGCCTGGGTCGCAGTTCGACCCCGGGGCGTGACAGATTAGAGTGGTATCAGAGCCTAGGTTGTAGGTCGTGGTGGACTTAGAAACCCTAGGCTTGTGGTTGGACATTAGGATGACTACGTGAGAGTCGTGACTTTTAGCGAGAGTCCTGATTGAGTTATACCTCTCCCAAGAGACGGGATGAGTGATTGGCATGTTTATTCTCCTAAGCGATTATGTTGGCTGCAGACAACATAATGCTATGGAATTGATGGCATGCCTTAGACTTTCGCTAGATTGGGTCGTATGGTTGTTGTGTCCTGATGTTTGTTATTGTGCAGTGGACTACGATACCCCTGAGACGTCGTGTTGTGAAGATGGCACACCCCGCATCTGATGAGTACCCGAGCAGCGGGAGGCAGGGCTATCAGAGCAGAGCGAGACCCAGGAGTTATGGACCCAGATGGCACCGATGTCGGAGGCTGTCCGATGCCAGGAGGAGGCCATGGAACGTTTGATGCGCTTGTTGGAGCAGAGAGCACAGCCAGTTGCAGTACCGCTTGAGAGTCCTCCAGCACTTTCTTCCTACGCAGTGACATATTCAGTTGTATCAGTGGCACCGATGGAGCGAGCAGCCCCTCCGTGTCGACGAGTTGTGCCGAGGCACCGAGGTAGGGTGGATGGCGGATAGTAGATGAGCTTTGGGACATCATCGGGCGATCGAGCCAGTCCCGGTAGTCTGATCCACCCTGATTTGCAGGATTGAGCTTGGAGCAGTGGGAGGCTGAAAACTGGATAGCAGCAATGGAGAAGCATCAGGTACACTTGGCTACGCACTTTTTGGGAAAGGACGCTGAGATTTGGTGGCGTCGAGTTCGTCCTGTTGGACCACCGGGAGCGCAGTTGTTGACTTGGAGCGAGTTTCGTGCTTTGCTGCTTAGGGCCTTCTTTCCTGACAGTGTAAGCAGAAACTGGAAGGGGATCTTAGACGTCTGCAGCAGGGGAGTCGATCTCTTCAGGGGTATGTTCGCGAGTTTTGCGATTGTTGAGCCGTGTACCCCATGTCACCGGGATGAGGCCCAGAAGTTTGAGCTAGTTGAGAGAGGGCTGCATCAGGATATCTATCGCTTGGTGCATTCTCGGCGAGCGCCGACGTTAGATGCAGCGATTGAGCATGCCCTGTGGGTTGAACCGAGGATCAGTGATCATGTCAGAGAGAGACGGAGCGCCAGGGACCAGCTCCGGGGAGAGGCATCCAGTGCCGCCTGAGGTTGGACAGTCAAGTAGATCGAGACCCCCGGGGCCGCCACGATCCCAGTCTGAGGGTCGTGAGTCTCAGAGCGACAGAGACCAGGAGGTTCTCCACAGCCGATGTATCAGCAGCAGTATCTGGATGAGTGTGTCATTTGCGGCGGGCCACATGCAGTGCAGCAGTGTGACCATAGGCAGGGGCGATGTTTTTCGTGTGGACAGTCGGGACATTTCCAGATAGCATGCCCTCGAGCAGTGCTTACGGCAATACCGCTTGCGACGGCACCCCCGCTACCTCTTCGGGATGAAGGAGCTCCTCCGTTTTACCTCCAGGCAGATAGGGCCACGACGTCGGGGTAGACCGAGCGGCGACCATCTACATCGAGCGGATGAGTCTGTACCGCCCGGTTGGAGGGCGCTACGGCAGTAGACCAGGTTGTCGCGGGCATGATTTCTTTACAGCAGTTTGAGTTGAGTGTTTTTGTCTTTCCTGTCTGGACTGGAGGTAGTGTTGTTACCACGTGCACTAGAGGTACAGGTTCCTGTTGGTGTTGTGCATGTGGGGGAGCCTTGTGGATCGTGTCCAGTACAGTTGAGATTTGGAATTATACCGGCAGGTGCTACGGTTCTGTGACAGCTCCCCGACTCAGATTGAGAGCACAGGATGGACCAGTTGGTGCGGTACCGCACAACTGCTGATAGTGGAATGAGATCAGTTACCCTTCCGCGAGTTGGACTAGAGGAGTTCATTTTCACAGATCACCGGGGTATCCTTCCTGCAGCTGTGGCTTCAGCGGTTTGGGGCTTGGTGCTACTTTTGGATCGTTGGTGACGATTAGGACTAGAGGTTGTGTCCTTAGGGGTCACGGTTAGATCGTAGCTTCCGTTTTGTGGCCGCGGCAGGAACGACTTCAACACTTCTCTCCCTTTTTCTCGCCTGTGTGCTGAAATTTTCGAACAGGACGAAAACTTCGAAAGACTGCTCCAGAAATGGAGACGGTGCCCGAACCTGTTCTTGTTAGATTGGGGCAAAGGCACTGGTCCTTTCGGAATTTTCGGACTTTTCGTTAATTTCAGCCGTTTTCTAAATTGAGAGTTGGGGTTGACGACTTTCCTGCTGGTGGGGCCTTTACCCTTCTTGTTGGTTGTGTTGGCGTAATACGCGTAGTTTTGGGACAAGTAGAGTTGGTCGTTCTTCCGTGTCCTCTGTTCTTTGGAATTCGTGAGGTTTTTCCAGCTTTTGGATTCCTAGCCGTGTGGACTCGCTTCGCGGAGTGTGTGTAGCGACTGGGGAGCTGGAGATGGTGTTGATGGATACTTACTTTGGCTTTGGAACTCCCCTTTTGAGCCGTGTTAGTTTCGTGGACGAAACTTTCTTTTAGTGGGGGAGAATGTGAGGACCCGAATCCCCACTTAAGAGATTACTGTCGGATTAGTGGCCTTTGGGAGTGTTTGTGCGCGTGTCGGGCCCAAGAAATGGATTTGTGGTGCAATTTGGGTTTTAGTTTGCATCACTGTAGGCCTGTGTGGTGTGTCAGTGGTGTTTGTGCGCAATTTGGACGCAAGTGATGGACTTCGGGCTTAAAAAGGGATCACGGAGGTAATTGGAGGACCCGTCGAGTGTTTAGAAGTGGTTTCGCGCGACACGGATGTCAAATTTGGACTCAGGGCGAAGTTTGGATGAAAGATCACCTCTCCGGATGCCTTCGGAAATTTTTTAGAGTTGGAATTTGGCAAAGCGAATTTTAGAAATGGACCCGGCGCGAAAATCGGATCAAGTGGGCTTTCCGGGGGCTTTCGGCAAAATTTCGGGTGAGAATTTGGCCAATTGGACATCATTTTTGGATTCAGCGCGCGAAATCGTTGAGAATGGACTATTTACTTGCTTTTTTCGGAGCTCGGTTGATGCGCGTGTTTTTCGAGGTGTGTGCGCGGATCTCGAGGTGCGGCACGGATCCCAAGGCGGCTCGAGGCGCGCGGCGCGCTGCGCAATGCGCGCAGCTGGCGCGTTGGGAACGCGCGCCTTCCGCGCGGGTCGCGCAGGGGCCGCCACGTGGCGGGCCCCCGTTGGCGCCCGCGCGGGCGCGGGGGACGCGCGCCCGTGTGGTGCCCGGGGGTGTCCCGCGCCTGCACGGGCGCGGTGTCACGCGCCCGTGTGGCGCGCAGGCTGCGCGCCCGCGTGGCGCGCTTGGGTGCGCGCCACGTGGCGCACGGGGCGCGCGCGTGGACCCGGTGCACGCGCCCCGGCTTGGTGGACCGCTGGTTGGGGCTCCCCATTGGGTGGCCGCCGTGGACCGGGTCCGTGGACCACCCTCCCTCCTCCTCTTTTTCTTCTTCTTCTTCCTTCTCCCCCGCGCCATTTCTCTTCTTCTTTTCCTTTTCTTCTCCAACCGAGCGCAAGAGGGAGAGTGAGAGAGGGGAGTTCGTAGGGTGCGACGGCGCGTCGGCGACCTCGTGGAGCGCGCTTGGCGTCCCATTTAGCCAGATGGGCGGGCGGCGTAGTCGAGGTAGGTCCCGTGCGTTGTTTTTGCGGTATTTTTGGCACAGTTTTGGGGCGTTCTTCTGGACATTGGATTGACCCCTTGTTCTTATCTGTGTTAGGGACCGTATTTTTCCTGCTCCGTTTTGCGTGCGGACCCCGACGGCGTGCTCCGTTTTGCGTGGGGACTCTATTTTGCGCGCGGATTTCGGCACGGTGCACCGTTTTGCGTGCGAACTCCGTTTTGCACGCGGGTTTCGGCACCGCGCTCCGTTTTGCATGCGAACTTCGGCGGCATGCACCGTTTTGCGTGCGGACTCCGTTTTGCGCGCGGGTTTCGGAACCGTGCTCCGTTTTGCGTGCGGACTCCGACGGCGCGCACCGTTTTGCGTGCGGACTCCGTTTTGCGTGCGGGTTTTGCCGCCGTGCTCCGTTTTGCGTGCGGACTCCGGCGGTGTGCACCGTTTTGCATGCGGACTCCGTTTTGCAAGCGGGTTTCGGCACAGTGCTCCGTTTTGCGTGTGGACTCCGGCGGCGTGCACCGTTTTGCGTGCGGACTCCGGTGGAGGCAAGGTATCGCGTGGAGGCCAATTGCAAGTGTCTACGAGCAATTAGTGGCTTACCGAGGTGGGTTGGTTTTTATCTCCAAGTCTGCGGACTTCTCTCTAATTCTATTATGATAGGATTTTGCATGCTAGTTTAAGTGTTTCATTGGAACTTTGACTAGCACCCCCGTCATATGTTGCATGTGTAACCAGACCAATTGAGAACCTTAATCTGGGCTAGGTTCTTTTATGCTTTAGACATCCCACACAGTGCATTTCTTTCTGGATTTAGAGTTCCTCGCCCGGGTAGTGGGCCGAGTGGTCAGGACATTGTGGGACGTATGTTGCACTCGGGCGGGCCTGGGGGCCGAGTGGAGTCTGGTAGTTAGAGCCAGTCGTTTAGTTCTGGCGGAAGCCGTTCGGGTAGACGGTGGTCCCGAGACGTTGTGTTCTTGAGTTGGTTGTCACTACAGTGGTAGTGGCAGTGGCGTACTAGTGACAGCAGGACCTTGAACCCAGAACCTTTTTGGGCGCACACATGATTTTAGTCAGCCAATGTTTTCTTCCAAGCCTCGCAGGGTCGCCTGAGTCTGTTCTTGTTTTATAGGACGAGGGCATTAGCTCTTCGAGGTTTGGACATAAAACTTGTTTTTAAATTGTTTTCCTAAAAAGACTAAAAATCATTAAAAAATGGATTTCTCTTAGATCTAATGGTTTTCAGTAATAAATGTCACTATTGCTTATAAACTTACCCACTCGAGATGATTCGAGTGGTTTGGGTTCTAAGGGCTGATTTCTTTATGGGGTCGAAAGCGAGTCGGAAGCAACGGGAGGCTACGCCTATAGCCTGTTCTTGTTTGATTGGGGTCGTAGGTATTAGTCTCCCGGGGTTTTCGGACTCTTCGTGGATCTGGCTGTAGAGCATCTCCAGCCCGTGAGATTTGTAGGTTGAGATGGGTTCCCACTTTAACCGAGAGGGGCCGAATCCCTGAACGGTAAAGGATCGATAACTTCGATAGGCTGAGCCTAGAGTCTGTTCTTGTTTGATTGGGGTTCTAGGCACCGGCCTAACGGGATTCTCAGACCTTTGCTGCGTCAGTCGGTTCTTCTCGCTTATGAGTGGGGAGTCGTTTTGGGAGCAGTTTGGAGTGACGGCGGTCCCAGCTGTGTTGTACCTTCTTTTAGTGGGTTAGTGTTGTGAGATCGAGTCGTGGAGTCTTTCTCCGACTGAGTTATGCTAGTTGAGCATTGAGTACCGATCTGTTTGATCGAGGATTATAGCCTGCTGAGCCTGGCATTCTATGCCAGTTATGAGATACTCGAGATACTTGAGTTCGGTGGGGTCGCTCCCCTCGAGCTACGCCCCGGGTGCGATGATGATACCGAGCCTGACGAGGCTGCGATGATGCGACTAGTTGATACACTAGAGTTCGCTTGAGATTGAGTTAGTCCATGTGGGACACCCTACGTAAGACCAAGTCCTGTTTGGGCGTAGTGGCAGTAGGTTTGGCGCAGGCTTGACTGGACCCTATGTGGCAGTCACTGAGATTTGGGTTACTGTGAGAGAGTATGCATATCATGTGTCTTAGTGAGTTTTCCTTTGAGCATTGTACTTGACATATTGTCAGTAGTGAGTGGTTGCATACCATCATCTGTGTTTTTCCCCTTGAGCATAGTAGATAGAGGCATGATAGCTGTTGATACTTATCCAGCTTTGTTTTTCTATCCCAGTCTTTTTCTGTTATCTTATGCCTCTAGTAGACTTAGTGGGCAGACCGTGGGTCTTGGAGACGGTACCCACTGAGAACTACTGTAGGATGTAGTTCTCAAACCCTCTGTCGGTGACAGGTTGCTGAGGCTTTTCTTCCGTTCCTGCCCGAGCTGGCTTGACGGACCGAGGACAGGGAGTCGCGTGATAGTTCCCTACCAGCATAGTTCCTTTAGAGTGTGGTAGATGTACCCATTTTATATTGAGAGTTTCTTGTTGAGAGACATTTGTTGTGAGGTATAGAGTTGTATTTTATTTTACAGTTTGAGAGACTGATGTAGTGAGGATATGGTTGTACTGAGAGCTTGTACACTGATGTATTTATTGGCGATATCTCCCTTTTGGGTTTTTGTATCAGAGGACTTTTTATACGATCGTATTTGGGGAGATGGATATATGTATTATTTTCAGTTGTACAGCGTTTGGTTTTTAGTTTTTAGTAGTTTACTTTTCGCTCTGATATCTGTATAGCTGTAGTTCTATCTTTTGCAGGTTAGACGCTTCGTCGGTGCGGGGCTTCCCGTATCGACGGCGGATCTGTTGGCGAGCCCGGGTCGCAGTTCGACCCCGGGGCGTGACAGCCTGACCCGGAAGAGGGAGAAGTTTATCTGGACGGAACAGTGCCAGAGGAGTTTTGATGAACTCAAGGACAGATTGACGCGGGCCCCGGTTCTCGCCTTACCGGAACCTGGGGAGGACTATGAGGTTTACAGTCATGCGTCGCGAAACGGTCTCGGAGGTGTGCTTATGCAACGGGGTAAGGTCATTGTAATATCATAGATTTTGTGACACTTAATACCTCCTACTAATAAAGTTTCCGTTTAATGTAATTAACGTAACGGGTTTACTTAAGTCATTAATTCGGAGGTGCGGGTATTTTTCTGCGATAGAGCTCGGAAAACGGAGAATGGCAGTGCGACCGGATCCGGATTCCGACTTACGGAACTCCCGAAAAGGGGTAGAAAGTGATCGCAATGGCCAGGGGTGCATCGAAATCCGCGTAAGTGATTTGGCACGCTTTCCGAGGAAAAAGGATAGAATTATCTTTAAGGAATTATCCTGAACAATCTAAAATGCGGAATTAATTAATTAGAGAATTAATTAATTGGGGAATTAATTAATTAAGGAATTAATTAATTGGGAACTTTAAATACCCAAAGTGGTTATGTCGTACGAAAAGATATTTCGTTATCTTCTCCGGAAAGAAAGAGAGAGAAAATGAAAAAGAAAGACGAAACCCTAACCGGAGGAAACAAGAAGAAAGGCGAAACCCTAATCGAAAGAGAACGGTGGAGAAGAAGGTGAAAGCTAAAGGATCCAAACCCTCCCGACGAACGCGCCAAAACCGGGAGCGAGAACGGATAGCCGTCTTCTACGATTAGAGGTAAACTAATTATATTTTGGTATAGTTTCGCTCGGTTTTTGGTTGTCCGACTTTCATGAGGTCTAGGAGTAGCCGTTTGCTACCCAACGTGTCGCGCCGGGAAGCCCTAGGGCGTCGCCGCGCGACCGTAATGGGCGCTGCGCGGGGACGGTGCCCGCGCGGCCGCGACTAGAGCCGCGTGGGATCGAGCTCCCTGAGTGGCCGCGACTAGGGTAAACGCCGCGCGGGGCGGGTGCTCGCGTGGCGGCGGCGTCGCATGCCGCGCGGGGCCATGCCCGCGGGGCGGCCGCGGCGCGTGCCGCGCGGGGCGGGTGCCCGCGCGGCAGCGGCATCGCACGCCGCGCGGGGCCATGCCCGCGCGGCGGCCGCGGCGCGTGCCGCGCGGGGCCATGCCCGCGCGGCGGCCGCGGCGCGTGCCGCGCGGGGCCATGCCCGCGCGGCGGCCGCGGCGCGTGCCGCGCGGGGCGGGTGCCCGCGCGGCGTCGGCATCGCACGCCACGCGGGGCCATGCCCGCGCAGCGGCCGCGGCGCGTGCTGCGCGGGGCGGGTGCCCGCGCGGCGGCGGCATCGCATGCCGAGCGGGGCCGTGCCCGCGCGGCGGCCGCGGCGCGTGCCGCGCGGGGCGGGTGCCCGCGCGGCGGCGGCGTCGCATGCCGCGCGGGGCCATGCCCGCGCGGCGGCCGTGGCGCGTGCCGCGCGGGGCGGCGGCGGCATTGCAAGCCGCGCGGGGCCTTGCCCGCGCGGCTGCAGCTTGTGCCGCGCGGGGCGGGTGCCCGCGCGGGGCCTTGCCCGCGCGGCTGCGGCTTGTGCCGCGCGGGCGGGTGCCTGGGCGGCGGCGGCGGTTGCGGCACGCGGGGTTGGTGCCCGCGCGGCGGCGGCGGTTGCGGCACGCGGGGTTGGTGCCCGCGCGGCCACGGCGGTTACCGCGCGGGGCCGGTGCCCGCGCGGCCGCGTTTTGCGCCATGCGAGGCCGAGGTCCGCACGACCGCGGAAGGTGCCACGCGGGGTTGGTGCCCGTGCGGCCGCGGCTTGCACCGCGCGGAGATAGGGCCCGCGTGGTCACGGCAAACGCCGCGCGGGGCTGGTGCTCGCGCGGCCGTGCGACCCGTAACACCGCGGGGGCGCCCGCGTCGCTCGACGCGCACGGGCGCCACCGCCGGGTCAAGTTGTCCTTAGTGTTTTGAGTCGTTTGGGCTTGGTTTATCCACTACTATATTTTTGATCTGACCATGGCTTTTTTGGGGACTACTTCTAGGTCCGGGCGTCAACAGAGAGCAAGGTTCAGTCTCCGGAATATGTGTTTCGCATAATCAAGGTGGGTAGGTGTTGGTTATTACCGGTGAGGTGTCGTTTCCGAATACTCGTAGTGATAAAGTAGATATGGTTACAATTTGACTAACCCCTAGCATGTGAATCCCTTTACTATTTCAATCAAGCGGCTGCGGTCGCAGGTGCGTTATACTGTTCTGGTTGTAGCGGCTGAGGTCGCAAGGCATTAAAATTACTCATATTGCTTACACGCACACGGGCAGTTTGGCCACTGCAGAGGGTGTATTTTTTCGGAAAGATGGTAAGTCATTTGCCCGTGTACCCCACAAGGGGAGGTTAGTGGGGACCCCTCAAGGGGAGGCGGCTGCTACTTGGGCAGTCGAGGGGTTGGAGGCACCAAGAGGATGAGTACGGTATTTGGGTTGGTGCCCAAAATATTCTGAAAGCTGGGGTAGGTGCCCAGCGGGACTTTCAACAGGGATTTGGCGATACATGAGGGGGAGGGGAAAAGTAAATGCTCCGGTGATTCGGTGTGTTCATTCTATTATTGCGTTTACTTGCATGCTTTCTATTTTATCAGTCACTGACAACCCACACTGTGACAGGTTCGAGTAGGGGTGGAATTCGGAACGACGGTGAGGCATCAGTTAGAGGACACTAGCCAAGAGGGCTAGTAAAACGATACTTTAATTTAGTTATCTTTGGTTATGGCATAACTATGTTTAGTTCAACTGTGTTTCATATACTGTGGCTTCTGATGGATGTTGGGTGGAGGACTTTTTGATAATTAACCGGTGAATGATAGGATGTGTAATTGTGGCTTGTTTTCAAATACAAACCGGTTTCAAAGATGTTTTCAAAGAAAGTGCCGTGTGGGCACCGATTTTAAAACCCGTGGATTTATCCTTTCAAGTTAATGGCCGCACAAAGAGTTTGCGAAAACGATTTAGAAAACTGGGTGTCGTGTGGGCACCGATTTTCAAAACCCATGGGTTTATGCTATAGACTGTATAAGATAGCGGTGATGGTTTGATATATCCTCTCCTCGTTGCATGTCATGATTGGAATGGTTAAAGTATTGGACTTGTTGATGACGCCGTGCATATATAAAGGAGACTCCGCCCGTTTGGGGAGTGAATTTGTATATGCGGCGGGTCTGATACGCACCGGAGGCAAGGTTCATGCAATTATTTAAGAAAAAAAAAGGGTACGTTTTCCGCTCCTTTAGAACCTCCGGGGCGTGACAGATTTTATTGTATCAGAGAAACGGCTTTAACCAAGGAGATCATGACTAACATCCATAGAATGTAATGACACAAGTGACTAACAAAGTTGATAACCAAGGTATAGGTGTGTCACGTACGAGCTTGAGCGCGGGGAATTAAGGGATAGAGTCCCAGGGTTATTAGGTCAAGGTGCTAGACCGGTTGAACCATGATTAATGGTTTTCTTTGCTCACAGTGGAGAATGGCTCGTACAAGATCGTCGATGGAAAATGCAGGAGCCGATGACGCGGCTCCAGCAACTGCGGAGAATGAAGTAATCCGACAGCAGATACGTGAGATGGCCGGACAACTGTCAGCCCTCGCAGAGCACGTGCGTCAGCTGACGCAGCAGCAACAGGCCGTGCCTGGGGAGAGCGCCCGGGGCCTGCCACCGGAAGCAAGCGCGCCCGCGGCGGGACCATCTGGAACGCATGACGAGACGACGGCCGCTCCTCCCCAGACGGCGACCACCGGGGTGTCGACGGATCAACCGGCCGCGCCATCGGCCGTACCCAGCCCATCGGCCTCAGGACCCGTGACGGGCGAAGCCTCCACCCAACGGACGGAACGGGACAGGGTGAGAGCGAACCTGTCTGAGTTCAAGAAACACGACCCACCCGTATTCGAGGGCGAGACGACCGATCCCTGGGTCGTGGAGAAGTAGGTGGATACAATGGAAAAGCTATTTGAGGATTTAATGATGGAGGAACATGAGAGAGTTCCCCTGGCGGTTCATTGTCTTGAGGGAAATGCACGGATATGGTGGAAAACAGTACGCCCGGATTCCACAAAGGGCGACACCATGCCGACATGGACCGAGTTCAGGGAAAGGCTGTTCGGAGCGTTCTTCTCCAACAGTCTGAAACAGCAAATGGAGGACGATCTGAAGCATATTCGGCAGGGGAGCAGATCCGTCATGAAATATCAACGAGAGTTTGTGAGGCTGGCAAACTGCGTCCCCTTCGTCATAAGGGACGAAGCTCATAAAGCCCGCCTCTTCGTCGACGGACTACGAAGCAACATCTTCGAGGTGGTGCAAGCAGCGGACCTTCACACCTTTCAGAAGGTGGTGGATAGAGCTACCATTGTGGAGCGCGGCTTCGCAGTGACGCGCGCGCGGCGAGAGGACACGGATTTCAACAGAGATAAGAAGCGCGCGTCCGCAATCTTCCACAGGAGGGGGACGACCCAGCGGGAGTCGGCCCCCTAAACACCCAAAGTCGCACCACGGGGCCAGGAGCGCACCGGCAGGCAGTTAAAGACCAGGGGACAGACCCTGTGTTATCTGCAATGGAGCCCACAAAGTTACTGAGTGCGCGAAGAGGCACGACCACTGCTTCCGTTGTGGCAAGCAGGGCCACTTCCGTCATAACTGCCCCACAAACCCGGGACCCGCCTCGTCCGCGGCCTCCGCCCCACCGCCGCAACAGTCAGGGAGGGGAAGGATTCCCTCAGGACCCGCGGCGCGTCCTCCGCCCACCCGACAGGAGGGGGAGACGCGTCCGCAATCAGGAGGGAGGATCTACTCGATGACCTACCAAGGGGCAGACCCACCGGAGGATGTCGTGGCAGGTACTACTCTAATCTCAGACTCTCGAGCTAGAACACTATTCGACACTGGGGCATCGCACTCCTTTGTATCTAGTACTTTTGCCTATACTCATGACTTGGGAATGAAACCCCTATGTCATTCCCTCACCGTCCGGACTCCCGGGGGGCCTATTGAGGACGTCAACTATGTGCCTTCCTGCCCAATAAGGTTGGGAAGGTTAGACTGCCCCGGAGACCTGGTGGTCATTCCTCTGAAGGAATTCGACGTAGTTCTAGGAATGGACTGGCTTACCAACTACCAGGCGGAGATTGACTGCGACAAACGTCAAGTGCGTCTGCGGGAACTGAGATTTCCGGAAAACGTATACCTCGCGTGTAAGAGTACCTTCTTTTCGACCGTCATCACCGCAACCCGGGCAAGGAGAATGATGGAGAGTGGATGCGTGGCGTACTTAGCCTCGGTGGATCTGGCGACCCGACCCACCTCCTCACTTTCGGACATTGCGGTGGTAAGGGACTTCCCGGATGTTTTTCCGTCCGAACTTCCGGGGATGCCACCTGGACGCGAGGTCGACTTCACTATCGAGCTAATTCTGGGGACGAAACCCATCACGAAGGCGCCATACAGAATGGCTTTCGCTGAACTAAAGTTATTGAAGGCGCAGCTTGAGGACCTTCTGGACAAGGGGTTCATCCGACCGAGTGTGTCGCCGTGGAGAGCGCCTGTGCTCTTTGTAAGGAAGAAGGACGGGAGTTTACGTTTATGCATAGATTACCGGGAAATAAACAAGGTCACGGTGAAGAACAAATACCCCTTGCCACGTATTGATGACCTATTTGACCAACTCCAAGGGGCAACCGTGTTTTCAAAGATCGACCTTTAGTCGGGCTATCACCAACTCGGAATTAGAGGTGAGGATATCCCGAAGACGGCGTTCAGAACTCGATATGGCCATTACGAGTTCACGGTGATGCCGTTTGGGCTAACCAATGCCCCAGCGGTATTTATGGACATGATGAACCGGATTTTTAAACCATTCCTGGACCAATTTGTAGTGGTTTTTATTGATGATATCCTCATCTATTCCCGCACAGATAGGGAGCATGAGGAGCACCTCCGGGTGGTCCTCCAGACCCTAAGGGATCAAAAGCTGTATGCCAAACTCAAAAAGTGTGAGTTTTGGCTCCGTGAGGTCGATTTTCTGGGACATATTGTCTCGGCCACGGGAATTGCGTTGGATCCAAGGAAGATAGAATCGGTGACCGACTGGGCTCGCCCGACCACGGTGACAGAAATCCGAAGCTTCCTCGGGCTAGCAGGATACTACCGACGCTTTGTGGAAGGCTTTTCAAAGATAGCCACTCCCCTTACTCGACTAACCCGGAAAGGGGAGAAGTTCGTCTGGGCGGATCAGTGCCAGAAGAGCTTCGAGGAGCTTAAGGACAGACTCACGCGGGCACCGGTACTCACGTTGCCACAGCCCGGTGAGGATTACGAGATCTACTGCGACGCGTCCCGAAGTGGACTGGGAAGTGTGTTGATGCAACAAGGGAAAGTCATCGCATATGCGTCAAGACAGCTCAAGGATTATGAGCGGAACTATCCTACACACGACTTGGAGCTCGCGGCAGTCGTGTTTGCGTTGAAGCTCTGGAGGCACTACCTCTACGGGGCACACTGTAAGGTGTACTCCGACCACCAGACCCTCAAATATTTGTTTACGCAAAAGGAGTTGAACTTGCGGCAACGGAGGTGGCTGGAACTACTGAAGGACTACGATTTGTCCATCCATTACCACCCCGGAAAAGCAAACGTGGTAGCCGACGCCTTGAGCCGGAAGGGGCAGGCGGGGGAGACGACACTGTGCACCCTTACCCAACAGGATCGGCTAATTGCACAATTCTCACAACTGAGACTGGAGGTGGAGCCAGCAGGAGCAGTTGCTAAACTTACGTCCTTGGAAATCAAGCCTACGCTGATAGGGAGGATCGCAGAAGGCCAAGCGACGGACCAACAATTACAGCAAGTGCGGGACAGGTTATCCTCGGAACCAGGTGGGGATTTTGTGATCGGTGTCGACGACGTGTTGAGGTTCCGGGGACGAGTCTGCGTACCTGACGTGCCGGAACTAAGGAGAGAAATTCTGGCAGAAGCGCATAACGCCCCCTACACTGCGCATCCTAGAGGTACAAAAATGTACAGAGACCTAAGACAGACCTTCTGGTGGCCTAAACTAAAGAACGATGTGGCGCACTTCGTGGCACGATGTTTGGTGTGCCAACAGGTGAAGGCGGAACACCAACGACCGGCGGGAAAACTACAACCATTGCGCATACCGGAGTGGAAATGGGTGTTACGGCTTTTTGTGTTGGCATATTTCGTGAGTTGAGTAGTTGAGTTGTTGAGTTGAGTCGGAGTCTTGAAGTGATCAAATTGTCAATCAGCAATCGAAGACTTAGAGAAGATTCAACAAGAGCTCAAGTTGACACCAACAACAGGATCGCCGTAAATCTGATCCGGATCGTCGTGCGGGAAAATTTCTGTTAAGCCAGTTTTTGATGCTTATCTCTTTCCAAAGGTTTCTAAACTATAAATAGACATTTAGGGTTTCTCAAAAACTACCGATTAATTAATTAAACACTTGAGAGCAACCCTAGAGGCTAGGTTTTTATCGTTCTTCTTTATAGCCTCTTTTAGGTCAATTCGACGGTTCTTTCAAGAACATATCTTTTGTCGAATTGATCTAATCTTTGCTTAGAGATTTCTTCTACGGTTCCTCAATGAGAATCTAAGCAAAGGATCACCATCGAAGCCAATATTCTTACCGGCTGAGTTTGCGTCGTGGATTCGACGTGGCATCGTGGATTCGGTGTGCTAAAGGCGTTTCGTGGATTCGAAACGTGTGCTCGTGGATTCGAGTGGCGTTCGTGGATTCGAACGTGTGCAGTGGACGTGCAATCGGTGAGCGCAAGGTCCGAAGAAGTTGAAGGAGGGGTTTGAGTCCGTGGAGTCGGTAATCACCTTGTTATTCTTCTATTCTTAGTGGATTGTTATTGCGTGTTGGTCCCGTGGTTTTTCTCCTGGATTGGAGTTTCCACGTATATCTCGGTGTGCTATTTTTATTTTCCGCATTGGTTTTTATTTTGCACTGAGATTGGTTTTATAAGTATTACACCTATTCACCCCCCCTCTAGTTGTTTGATAGTACCTATTTAGATCCGTGTGGATCCTTAATATATAAAAACCTAACAATTGGTATCAGAGCGGGTTTTAGGTTTATCTATCATGTCGGGTGAAAGTGGTAATATTTATAGACCTCATCTTTTTGATGGGACCAATTATGCTTATTGGAAAGTGCGGATGAGAGCTTTTCTCATCTCAATTGATGAGCGGGTATGGCAAACCGTGGAATACGGTTGGGTGCATCCTGTTGAGGAAGTAGGAAATTCTACTACCCCAAAACCTCACTCTAGATGGTCCAAAGAGGAAATCGAAAGGTCTTCTTACAATGGGAAAGGTATGAACGCTTTATATAATTCTCTTTCCTCGACTGAATTTACACGAATTTCTGCGTGTGAAACCGCAAAGGAAATTTGGGATATTCTCAAAATTACACATGAGGGTACTAATCTTGTAAAAATTCAAAAGCTCCAGATGCTTACAAGTCAATTTGGCTCTATTCATATGGAAGAGCATGAATTATTTACAGATTATTACACTAGACTTCAAGATGTAATCAATACTTGTGCTAATTTAGGAGAAAAGATCCCGGAGTCGAAAATTGTAAGAAAGATACTTCGGACTCTTCCGGAACGGTTTAGGGCAAAGGTTACCGCCATTGAAACCGTTAGTCATCCGGATGAGATGAGAGTACAGGAATTAGTAGGTGCTTTGCAAACTTATGAAATGACTTTTCCTACTAATCAAGTTTCTTCCAAGTCTTCTTCTAAGCTTACAGGTATTGCATTCAAATCAACAAAGGAAGAAGATGGCGAATCGAGTTCCGACGATGAAATCTCTTTTGCCGATTTTGAAGAACAATTGGCGCGGATCGTAAAGAAATTTCGTCGGAAGTTTTGGAAGAATCGAACCGATGGATCTTCATCCTCGAAACCATCTAAAGGATCATCGGGTTCTAAATCCTCTAATGTCAAAAGCTTTGCAAAACCCTCTAAAGAAAAGGAAAAAGATGATTTCGAAGGGAAAATCCAATGCTATCGATGCAAAGGCTACGGCCATATTTCAATGGATTGCCCTTCTCCGAAATCATATAAAAAGAAGGCTTTGCAAGCGAAAACTTGGGACGATTCTACTTCTAATGAATCGACCTCAAGTAAAGAGGAAAAAGTCGTTGCCTTACATGCTTCTCAAATTCCCTCTCCTAATGTTTGCTTATCATCTTTAATCACTGACTCTATTCCTTTGATTTTGCATGAAACATCAACATCTGGCGGAGAGTCATCAAGTGAGGGGGAGTCGGACGAAGAAGAACTCGTTGAGGCATATCAACAACTTCTTACGGAATCAAAGAAGATGGCCAAGCATATTAAGAAGTTGAGGAAACAACGACTTGAGATTCAAGACGAGAATCATGCTTTAAAGATCAAACTTCATGATCTCGAGGAGGAACGAGAGCTTTTATTGGATAATAATAAAATCCTCCAAGAAAAGATAAATCAATCGGAAACGATCGTTAATTCCTATATTGACAAGATTGGTTTTCTAGAAAAACAGTTTGAGGAGATTCATGTCACCAACCAAGCATTGACCAAGCAAGTTCATGAACTCAAATCCGACATACAAAGGCTTTCAACCGTTTCCAATAAACTAGATTGTATGTGCGGATTAGGTTAAACAAGCAAGGTTGGTTTGGGATTTAAAAAGGACCAAACTGTGAAGGCTTCAAGTTCCACAACTAAATTGAGAAGAACTTGTCACCAATGTGGACTTGAAGGACACTTGATGAAGACGTGCCCGAAAAAGAGAAAGAAGAATTCTTCGGCAACTTCATCTACGGAGCGAACTCAACGGAATCAAAAGACTCATCAAGTCAATGGAGTTCACTCAACCCACCAAAGGTCCGAGCCACAACATCAATCATACATGTGGATCATTGCGAGGCAAAGATCTAAGGTTGACCAACAGTCAAAGCTATCATCTCCCAACCACAATGAATCAAGACAACCCAAAATCCGACGATTTTGGATTCGGAAAGGTGATATCTTTCCTTGTCTTAAGTTCTAAATAGCTTATGACTGTATGTAATGCTTTGATTGGTTTTCCTTTCATATTTTTCTAAATCTCTGCATTACATGTTTTCAATGCTCTTTGTTTTTATGTTTTGTTTTTGAACAAAAGGGTTTTAACGAACAAGTGCATTGAATAAAAAGGGTTTCACGGTCAATCACTCCAATTTAATTTTATATGAATTATCAACTTTACTCTATAATCATAATTCTTGAAGATACTTCATTATAGGAGTTTTTGATAGTTATAAGCATCAAATTTTAGAAATCACGTGTGATCTTTAGATGCTTAATCTATCTCGGTTGTGTGAATTCATTGTGACAAACGTGAGACAACCGATAGACTAAAATTTGAGATTTAATTCTTTCACGTAAGAGATTGCATTCTTACAAGGGTAAATAAATGAATTGTAAAAGATGTGGAAAGAGTTACATCCGAAAGGAGTGTGAAAACTACCACCACATGTTGGAAAGAGCTGCCACCCCGGTCGTCCGGTTTGTGTGTGAAGCTACCACATGTTATGGATGCTTGAAAAATATTTATGAAATTTTGTTTAGTTGAAGCTTTCGGAGATTTAAATTCAAAGTTCTTATTTTGAACAATCTCCTGGTTGGTATAAGGTGGGATAGTTGAAAGATGCTCAAAGAGCCACCCTTAGGTATTTTAGTGCTTATCTCAAATTTGAAAGGGTAAAATTCAAAATTGATGTCATTTGGAAATCTCCGTAAGTCATCTTTGTAAATCCGTTACATCTTGATAGAGTTTGGATCTCAAGATTATTTTTGATGACTTGTGTTTGATGAATATAACATGAAAAACGGTTTATAATGTTTTATCTTTGTTTTTCATGATTTCGGAGTAAATCTTTTTAATTTTTGTAAAATTAATTGGATTGAATGACATCTATGTGATCTCATATTATTTTCAAGCACTTAAATTGTTTTCTTGATGAAATACAAATCGGTAATTCAAATATTTCAAAATCTGGATTTGTTTCAAGAAATTATTTAATTTTTGCTTTCGAGTACCGGTACGCAATCTATGTTTTTGTTATATACCGGAACTGAGCTTTTATCTCTCTTTCTCTATGAACTAATGCTATTAGTGATTTCCTTTTGTCTAGTATGTTCACTGTTCGACAATTTGTGACAAAAAGGGGGAGAAGAGAAATGGGGGAGAAGAGATCATCGAGATAGGGGGAGACGGTGATGAGATCATCGAGATAGGGGGAGATGATGAAAAAGGAGCCGAAAAACAAAAAGAACCAAAAGGACGAATCAAATGTAGAATTTACATTTAATTTCTAACGACTAACGTTTGATTTTGTTTGGAGTTTTGTTTTGCAGGATATACATCACTTTAAGACTCCAAGTCCTAAGTCATAGAGTTTGTTCTAAGACTGGTTCAAATGTAATTTTTGTTTATTGGATCTTTCACACAAAGAAAGTCAATGTTTTGGTGATGACATTGAGTTTCGATTTTTTGGTTTAAGATGAGTGTCTTGAGCGTTTTATGTATTTTTGGGTTTTGTCACGAAATTGCCAAAGGGGGAGATTGTTACGGCTTTTTGTGTTGGCATATTTCGTGAGTTGAGTAGTTGAGTTGTTGAGTTGAGTCGGAGTCTTGAAGTGATCAAATTGTCAATCAGCAATCGAAGACTTAGAGAAGATTCAACAAGAGCTCAAGTTGACACTCAGTATTTTGAGTCTTGAAGATTGAAGTAGAAGAATTGTAGATCAATTACATCAATCTTAAGGAAAATGGATTCGGATTGATCAGGTACGTTTAACTAAATAATTTTGGTGATCCGAATACATTTGAGTGGTTTAGAAACACTTGGATAAGTTTTCATTGCTTAAAAATAAAAAACTGGACAAATTGGATGTTTCAGAATTTCTGATCCTGAACCGATCCGGATCAGAATTCCGATCCGGATCAGAATTCCGATCCGGATCCCGAACCTTGTTTTTTTCAGGAATTGTTGAAAAAAGACGACGATCAGGATCGCCGTAAATCTGATCCGGCTCGTCGTGCGGGAAAATTTCTGTTAAGCCAGTTTTTGATGCTTATCTCTTTCCAAAGGTTTCTAAACTATAAATAGACATTTAGGGTTTCTCAAAAACTACCGATTAATTAATTAAACACTTGAGAGCAACCCTAGAGGCTAGGTTTTTATCGTTCTTCTTTATAGCCTCTTTTAGGTCAATTCGACGGTTCTTTCAAGAACATATCTTTTGTCGAATTGATCTAATCTTTGCTTAGAGATTTCTTCTACGGTTCCTCAATGAGAATCTAAGCAAAGGATCACCATCGAAGCCAATATTCTTACCGGCTGAGTTTGCGTCGTGGATTCGACGTGGCATCGTGGATTCGGTGTGCTAAAGGCGTTTCGTGGATTCGAAACGTGTGCTCGTGGATTCGAGTGGCGTTCGTGGATTCGAACGTGTGCAGTGGACGTGCAATCGGTGAGCGCAAGGTGCGAAGAAGTTGAAGGAGGGGTTTGAGTCCGTGGAGTCGGTAATCACCTTGTTATTCTTCTATTCTTAGTGGATTGTTATTGCGTGTTGGTCCCGTGGTTTTTCTCCTGGATTGGAGTTTCCACGTATATCTCGGTGTGCTATTTTTATTTTCCGCATTGGTTTTTATTTTGCACTGAGATTGGTTTTATAAGTATTACACCTATTCACCCCCCCTCTAGTTGTTTGATAGTACCTATTTAGATCTGTGTGGATCCTTAATATATAAAAACCTAACAATGGGAACGGATCACCATGGATTTTGTGACCGGTTTTCCGCGATCGTAACAAGGACACGACGCGATATGGGTCATCGTGGACCGTCCGACGAAATCGGCCCACTTCATACCGATTCACACGACGTGGACTAGGGATCGGCTGGCGCAGACCTATATCGACGAGGTGGTGAGGTTGCATGGAGTACCATCATCCATAACCTCAGACAGGGACACGCGCTTCGTGTCAAACTTTTGGCAGAGTCTGCAGCAGGTGTTGGGGACCAAGTTGCAGTTTAGCACAGCTTTTCACCCGCAGACGGACGGGCAATCGGAGTGAGTGATCCAGATTCTTGAGGATATGCTTCGAGCTTGTGTGCTAAGCCTGGTGGAGGGGTGGTCGTGTTACCTACCCCTCGTGGAATTTGCTTACAATAATAGCTATCAGGCTAGTATACGGATGGCCCCGTACGAAGCCTTGTACGGACGCCGGTGTCGATCGCCCATTTGCTGGGACGATTTGGGAGAATGGAAACTCTTGGGGCCAGACCTCGTAGAGGAAACGGAAACAAAGGTGCGCCTTATCAGGCAGCGGTTGCTGACCGCCCAGAGCCGGCAGAAAAGTTACGCGGACCGGAGGCGACGGGAACTGGAATTCTCGGTAGGGGATCATGTGTTGCTACGCGTGTCACCGTCTAAGGGGACGAGACGGTTTGGCATAAGAGGGAAGTTAAGCCCACGGTATGTGGGACCGTTCGAAATCTTGGAGCGCGTGGGGCCAGTGGCGTACCGGTTGGCCTTACCGCCAAATCTTGAACGGGTGCATAACGTGTTCCACGTTTCGATGCTCCGGAAATACTTATCTGATCCGTCGCACGTCCTCGACGCCTCGGCCGTTGAGCTGCGGGAAGACTTGAGCTTCGAAGAAACGCCGATGCGGATCTTGGCAAGAGAAGAAAAGCTAGAACCTTCGGAACCGGACGATCCACTACGTAAAGGTGTAATGGAGTAACCACGAGGAGCGCGAGGCGACGTGGGAACTTGAAACAAAAATGAGAGAGTGTTACCCGGAGTTATTTAGTGAGGAGTGAGTTTAAGTTTCGAGGACGAAACTTCTTTTAAGAGGTAAGTGGTGTAATATCATAGATTTTGTGACACTTAATACCTCCTGCTAATAAAGTTTCCGTTTAATGTAATTAACGTAACGGGTTTACTTAAGTCATTAATTCGGAGGTGCGGGTATTTTTCTGCGATAGAGCTCGGAAAACGGAGAATGGCAGTGCGACCGGATCCGGATTCCGACTTACGGAACTCCCGGAAAGGGGTAGAAAGTGATCGCAATGGCCAGGGGTGCATCGAAATCCGCGTAAGTGATTTGGCTCGCTTTCCGAGGAAAAAGGATAGAATTATCTTTAAGGAATTATCCTGAAGAATCTAAAATGCAGAATTAATTAATTGGAGAATTAATTAATTGGGGAATTAATTAAATAAGGAATTAATTAATTGGGAACTTTAAATACCCAAAGTGGTTATGTCGTACGAAAAGATATTTCGTTATCTTCTCCCGAAAGAAAGAGAGAGAAAAAGAAAAAGAAAGACGAAACCCTAACCGGAGGAAACAAGAAGAAAGGCGAAACCCTAATCGAAAGAGAACGGTGGAGAAGAAGGTGAAAGCTAAAGGATCCAAACCCTCCCGACGAACGCGCCAAAACCGGGAGCGAGAACGGATAGCCGTCTCCTACGATTAGAGGTAAACTAATTATATTTTGGTACAGTTTTGCTCGGTTTTTGGGTGTCGGTCATTCATGAGGTCTAGGAGTAGCCGTTTGCTACCCAACGTGTCGCGCCGCGAAGCCCTAGGGCGTCGCCGCGCGACCGTAATGCGCGCCGCGCGGGGACGGTGCCCGCGCGGCCGCGGCTAGAGCCGCGCGGGATCGAGCTCCCCGCATGGCCGCGGCTAGGGTAAACGCCTCGCGGGGCGGGTGCCCGCGCGGCGGCGGCGTCGCACGCCGCGCGGGGCCATGCCCGCGCAGCGGCCTCGGCGCGTGCCGCGCGGGGCGGGTGCCCGCGCGGCGGCGGCATCGCACGCCGCGCGGAGCCAAGCCCGCGCGGCGGCTGCTGTCACGCCCCGGGTGTAAACCAGAACCCGGGCTCGTCCACAGACCCACCGTGCACACGGTATTTCCTGTGTACACGAAGCGCTGGTAACCTGCTCAGATATAAAGAAATAATGCTAGAGCATAAAACAGAGCTAAACTGAAACTAGTACATCTCAGACAAATGCTGGAAATAAAAGTATAATAAACTCTCAAGAATATACATATGTCTCTCCCAGCTCACAAAGTGAAATACAACCAGCTGGCCGCAGCCAGACCCAAAATAAAAGAAAATACAACCGTCTGAGTGTACAGGGGATACAACAAAACTACAAAAACTCGAGCTCGGGGTAGCAGCTATCTAGTCGGCGATCCTCTTACCTCGATCCTGGGAGGAAGGCCCCGCAACTCCGGCAGATGACTCTGCAAAACAAAGGGGACAAGAAAAGGGAAAAACAGTGGGGGTCAGTACTACTATAAAGACAGTAGCCTCCCCTAGTGGGTAAACCTCAACACAAAACTCCTACCTGCCCACTAGGTCTACCAGAGGCTAAAAGAATAAATGTGGTAACTAAGAGTATGACTCCTGATAAAAGCTACCACTAATATGCCTCTACCTGCCCAGCTAAAGATAGCTAAATGTATGCATCAGAAAATCGAAGCCTGCCACATCGGGTATGCCAGCCTACGCATAACACCGGTGTGGGATAGGAGTCTCAATGTCTGCCGAATCGGGTATGCCAGCCTACGCATAACACCGATATGGGACAGGAGTCTCAAGGTCTGCTAAATCGGGTATGCCAGCCTACGCATAGCACCGATAAGGGGTAGGGTTCTCAATGTCTGCCAAATCGGGTATGCCAGCCTACGCATAACACCGATATGGGACAGGAGTCCCAGCGTCTCAAGTCTGCAAATCGCGCACTCCGCTCTATAAGGAAAAGTACCGTCTCCCAAAGGAAGCCCAAAACCCTCTCCCCGAAACCCAAGTATCTGACTACACTAACCCAGCCCCTGCTCTAACCCGAGCATAATATCCCCTATGTCTAAGTGACTGAAGAAAGAATGCAACATGGTTTCTCCTAAGTCAATTCCAGCATGATAGTGTAGCAGAAAAAGGTGGCCTATCTAGGTGACCATTCAAGCATGCAAAAGTCATTAACTTGTTGAACCATTTTAAGTACCCTAACCACATACCTCAGCCTTTCGTTTAATCAATCAACAAGATAGGGATTTAGCATAAATTCCAAGTAATTCTACTACATGTTTAAAGCATGGACTCACCATTAATTAACTTGTAGTTTTCTAACAATGCGATTATCAACGAAGAAATCAGGATTTCATACAAGCATGCTAGGTCCATCTCACAGATTTACTAACAGCATAATCAAGAGCATTCTAATAGGCCTAGTGATAAATCCCAAATAAGAGGTTTACAACATCACCCACCTCGAGCGCTAATCCCAATTCCCAAAAGCGGAACCCAAGCTCAGTCCAAAACTCCCCACCAATCTGTACAAAAATACCCCAAAGGAAAACACATAAGCTATACATTCACAATTCCCAGAATCTTTCCCTTAATACCACAGTCCAGAATTCACCAATTTTTACCTGCGAAAAATGCCCAGAAAAATCCAAGGAAAATACTGTCGCGATCCTCGCGACGAGCCCGTCGAAACGAGTACCTGCACGCCCAATTCGGAGTTTCCTACGCTGAGATAAAAATCCGACAAGGGCAACATCCCAATCCAAACTGTACCAAATTTCTATAACAAGGAACCACAGAAAAAGGAGATTCTCACCCTCGGCCAAAAACCAGAAAAATCTGAGAAAAATCCAGGAGACTCCTTGCGAAGTGTAGATGAAAATTGCCTCTTGAATCGCCTCGATCCGACGTCCGAGCGAAAAGATATGGCAAGAACACTGCGGTGCTGTCCAAAAGTCCGCGACGAAAAATGGGTCAAATGGGTGCTCAGAAAACTCCAAGATCAGCACGGAAATCGAGGAACCTCAAAACACAGGAGTTGAATTCCTACCTGTCATGAGTCCAACGGCGCAAGAATCGGCGAAATCCAATGTCGGGGTGAGTCGGAAGAGTCCAAACACTGAGAAGGGGCGAAGAAGATCGCCGGGAAACAAGCGTTGCGCCGCGCCGTAAAATGGTGAACCTCGGGAAGAGTGCCTCCAAAAATCCTCAAAGTTCTCCAAAGGGTAGTGCACTGAGGGAGGAGAAATTTCTCTGAAGAAAGCTCAGCGAAAATAGGGTCCAAAAAGCCTACAAGACGAATGGGGGGAGCTATTTATAGGCCCAGCCCACTAAGCTGTCGGGCCGGGTTTTCGGGAGCAACTTTCGGTCGCACTGCGCCCGGAAACCCGGTCGCACGCTCCCTGTCCGACGCGCCCGAAACTCCCAGGAGCGGCCACGTCACCCCCAAACAGGGGACAGCAAATCCCCGCGGTCGCCGAGTGCCGCGTGTCCCCTCGCGGTCAGCGGGGGTAGGTACGGCCGCCCAACCGCGAGGTGACACGTGTCGCACTCGAGTGCGGCCGACCGCCCCGCCTGGCGCCACTGTGCACGCACAGTACCGAGGCGCCCCCCCCCGCGCACCGTGGACCGCGCCCACGTGGGCCGACGAATCCGAAGCCGCCACGTGTCCTGCGCCCGGTCCACCGCAACCCCGCAAACCCGGTGAGCCATGCCGCGTGCGCCGGCCTATCAGGGCACGCCACGTGTCACCCGCCCGCGGCCCATGCACCGCCGCGCTACCTCGTGGACCGAGCTGCGTGAGCCGGCCAATAATAGGCCGCCACGTGGCTCAGGCCGGTCCACGAGGCTCCCCCATGCACCGAAAAACCCCGAAAACTTCCGGAAGCCCGCATTTGGTCATCCGGACTCCAAATTTAACAAGCAAATAGCCGTTTTCAAGCGTTTTTCCGTGCTGAATCCAAATCCAACCTCAGATTGGCCCAAAACCTTTTCTAAAATTCAGCAAATGCAGCCGAAGGCTAAATCAGCTATCCAAGTCTCACAAAGTCCATCTGTGGCACCCCTTTGATGCACCATGGGCCAGACACACCAACACTAGGTGTTCTACACAATGGATTCATCAGAAAGTTGCATGGGAAAATCCAGAACACTACATCCTCCCCCACAAGAAAAAGTTTTGTCCTCGAAACAAAAGTCATACCTCAAGCAGGTGCCTCGAACAGGTGGGGGTAAGCAGCCATCATCGCTGACTCCAACTCCCAGGTAGCCTCGCGCTCCTCATGACTGCTCCAGAGGATCTTCACATAAGGGATGGCCCGACTGCGCAACTCCCTAACCTCCCGGTCCAAGATCCTCAACGGCCGCTCAACATAGCTCAGGTCCTCGGTGACCTCCAGTGGGGCGAAATCGATGATATGAGACGGGTCATGAACATACTTCCTCAGAGTCGATACATGAAAAACGTCGTGAACACCTGAAAGCCTGGGAGGAAGTGCAAGCCTGTAGGCAACTGGCCCTATGCGCTCTAACACCTCGAAAGGTCCAATGTAGCGAGGGCTCAGTTTCCCCCGAATCCCAAACCTTCGGATCCCCTTTGAAGGCGAGACCTTCAGAAAGACATGATCCCCAACCGCGAACTCCAGGTCTCGCCTCCGCACATCTGCATAGCTCCTCTGTCTGCTCTGTGCTGTCTGAAGGTGCTGCCTGACTACCTTGACCTTAGCCTCCGCTTCTCTAAGCAACTCTGGCCCCAAGGTCCGCCTCTCACCCACATCGCTCCAATAAAGAGGGGAACGACACTTGCGTCCATACAATGCTTCAAACGGAGCCATTCGGATGCTCGCTTGAAAGCTATTGTTGTACGCGAACTCAGCCAATGATAAGTGTCGTACCCAACCCCCTCCAAAGTCCAGCGTGCAAGCCCGGAGCATGTCCTCAAGAATCTGTATAGTACGCTCTGACTGTCCGTCTGTCTGCGGGTGAAATGCTGTGCTGAAACTCAGCTGTGTCCCCAAAGTGGCCTGTAGGCTCCTCCAGAAGCGCGAAACAAACCTCGGATCTCGGTCAGATACAATGGAGACGGGCACCCCATGCAGCCTCACCACCTCGTCTAAGTACAGCTGTGCCAGCCGGTCGAGGGACCAAGTCACTTGCACCGGTAAAAAGTGTGCGGATTTGGTGAGTCTATCCACGACTACCCAGATAGCATCCGCTCCCGTCTGTGCTCTCGGCAAACCAGTGACAAAATCCATGGTAACATGCTCCCATTTCCATTCAGGGATTGGGAGACTCTGCAACTTGCCAGCAGGTACACGATGTTCAGCCTTTACTTGCTGACAAGTTAGACAGTGCGCTACGAATCTCCCAATGTCTCTTTTCATCCCGTTCCACCAAAACTGTGCCTTAAGGTCCCTATACATCTTAGTCCCACCAGGATGGATGGTATAAGGTGTATAGTGGGCCTCCCTCAAGATCTGCTCTCGGATCTCCGCATCCAAAGGCACACATGCTCGGTCCCTATACCGCAGTACTCCCGAAGCATCAACCGAAAAGTCCCCTGCCAAACCAGTTTGCATCTGCTCTCGAATCCTCATCAGGTGGGGGTCCTCACTCTGTCTCTCCCGAATCCTGTCCAACAGAGTGGGCTGCACGACTAAAGACATAAGTCTAGCAGAGACCCCAGGGGACACCACCTCGAGCTCTAACCGCCTCATCTGCTCCAGTAATGGCGCCTGATCGGTGATCAACGAAGATAGACTCTGCACTGCTCTCCTGCTCAGGGCATCAGCAACCACGTTGGCCTTGCCAGGATGGTATAATATGTACATCATAGTCTTTCAACAATTCCAACCATCTGCGCTGCCTCAAGTTGAGCTCCTTCTGTACGAACAGGTATTTCAAGCTCTTGTGGTCGGTGTAAATCTCGCAGTGCTCCCCATACAGGTAGTGGCGCCACAACTTTAGTGCAAAAATCACTGCAGCAAGCTCCAAATCATGGGTAGGGTAATTCTTTTCATAATCCTTCAGTTGCCGAGAGGCATAAGCAATTACCTTTCCCTCCTGCATCAGCACGCAACCAAGTCCACTGTGCGATGCATCACTGTAAATCACATATCCCTTCCCCATAACAGGTAGGGAAAGGATAGGAGCCGACATCAATCTGATCTTTAATTCCTCGAAGCTCCTCTGGCAGTCCTCACTCCAGATAAACTTAATCCCTTTTTGCGTCAAACGAGTGAGGGGTGTGGAAAGTTTTGCAAAACCTTCCACAAACCGACGGTAATATCCTGCTAAGCCCATGAAACTGCGGACCTCAGATACCGTCGTCGGTCGGGGCCAATCCCGGACTGCCTCGATCTTTGCCGGGTCTACTGTCACTCCGGCGGTTGAAATCACATGGCCCAAAAAGGCAACCTCCCGAAGCCAGAAATCACACTTAGATAACTTGGCGTACAACTTTCTCTCTCTCAGAAGTTGTAGCACAATCCTCAGGTGCTCCTCGTGCTCCAAATCGCTTCGGGAATAAACTAGGATGTCATCAATAAAAACAACGACGAACCGATCCAGGTATGGTCGAAAAATCCTGTTCATTAAATCCATAAAAGCAGCAGGGGCATTTGTCAATCCAAAAGGCATGACGGTGAACTCATAATGCCCGTACCGCGACCTAAATGCCGTCTTTGGGATATCCTCGGCCTTCACCTTCAATTGGTGGTAACCAGACTGTAAATCAATCTTAGAAAAGACACAAGACCCTTGCAGCTGGTCAAATAAGTCATCAATGCGCGGCAAAGGGTACTTGTTCTTGATGGTCACTTTATTCAACTCCCGATAATCAACACATAGTCGAAGTGATCCATCCTTCTTCTTCACAAATAGCACCGGCGCTCCCCAAGGCGATACGCTTGGTCTGACAAAACCTTTGTCCATTAAATCCTGGAGTTGCGCCTTTAGCTCTCGCAGCTCAGCCGGTGCCATTCGGTAAGGAGCCTTAGAGATTGGCGCAGTTCCTGGAACTACGTCAATCAAAAACTCAACCTCCCTATCCGGCGGCATATGAATCAGATCTGGAGGGAACACATCCGGGAACTCGTGGACAATAGGGATATCCGGGAGTCCCGGTGCCGCCACAGGCTCCTTAACCACCGACGCCAAAAAGGCCACGCATCCACTGCGCATCATCTGCCTCGCCCGAGAAGTCGAAACCACAGAGGCAAAGAAAGCACTCTGGCACCCCCTGAAAACAAACACCTCCTGGCCTGGCTCGCTAAAAGTAACAGTCCTCGCGGCGCAATCAATCGTCGCGAAATAGCGAGCCAGCCAATCCATCCCCAGCACAATGTCATAATCTCGCAGCTGACTAAGGACCATCAGGTCCGCTGGCAAAATCCAAGACTCAAGCTGTACCGGGCAAGACCAACAACACTCCTCTACAATCAAAATATGATCGGGAATCCGTACCTCTAATGCATGCGGTAACCAACGTGACTCTAATCCATGCGATGATGCAAATGCTCTACTAATAAAAGAATGTGATGCACCGGTATCAAATAAAGTGCGAGCTCTAATGCTGAAAAGTAAAATGATACCTGCCACCACGAGGTCGGCCGCCGTAGAGTCCCCTACCTGGGCGGCGTAGACTCGCCTGCTCTGAGCTGGTGGTCGGTAGTCTGTAGGGTGGGAGGAGGGAGCCCTGCTCGCTGGAGCATAAGGCCGCTGCTGGGGCACTGAAGGAGCTGATGCTGAGAAAGGAGCCTGCGGTGTAGAGAGAGGGCAAGTAGCTCGAATATGGCCGGACTGTCCACACCGATAACAGCGGCCATACCCCTGGTCACAAGTATCCGCCGCGTGCTGTCCCCTACAAAAGACGCACCTGACCGCAGACTGGGACTGCCTCGACTGCTGCTGCTGCTGCCCTTGCCGCTGTGACCCCTGCTGTCGCGACTGCGACCTCTGCTGCTGCGAGTGCTGCTGCTGTCGCTGGGGCTGCTGCTGTGGGGGCCTCTGGGATCCCCCAGGCCCTCGCCGATCCGAACGCCCACGGCCCGTAGACTGTGGCGGTGGCGGTCGGGGCGGCCTCCATGAACTGGCCTGTCCCCCCTCGTCTGGCGCTGGCCGCTTCCTCTCAGAACTCTGAGCGACCGTGCCTCCGCGCCTAGCGACCACATGATCTCCCCTCTCGACCCACTGTGCATGATCCACTGCCTCTGATAAAGTCTGAAGCCTCTGGGCGTGTACCAAGGTATAGATCTCGGGGCGTAAACCTGTCTCAAACAGCTCCACCTGGTGCAGCCCGTCCCTGGCAACATAGGGTACGCAGTTAAGCAACTGCGTAAACTCCTGGAAGTAATCCCATACTGAACGATCACCCTGCTGCAGGTTCTTCAAGTCATCTTCTATCTTCTTCTTCATGCTCGTGGAGAAGTAAGTGTCAAGGATCATCCTCCTGAACTCCGACCAGGGTAGCTGTCGGGTGATCTGAAACTCTAAGGGCTCAACCCGACGCCACCAAGCATCAGCATCCCCCTCCAAACAATGTACGTCCATGTGTACTCTGAATCTCGAATCAATGAAGAAATCTCTGAACAACTTCTCCGTTGATGCCAACCACGATCCTATCTCTGCTGGATGAGTACTCCGCCCCGAGAACCTAGGTGGTCCTCGCTTACAGAACTGTGCGAGTTTGTCAGCAAACTCCTGCTCCTCCGCTGGGGTCAATGGTCTGATCACCCCCTGAGCCCCACTGCTAGATGACGGTGCCGTAGGAACAAGTGGAATAGCCGGCGGTACAACCGGTGGTACAGGGGCCTCAACAGTAGTAGGGGGTGGTGCCGCAACCTGAGCCAGCAACTGCTCAAATCTCTGCTCCTGTCGGCGGTGACTCTCCGCCAACTGGGCCACCATGGCCCTCAGCTCACTGATCTCAGAAGGCCCGGACTGCTCCGGCTCCTCCGGGGGCGTAGGAGTACCCCGAGTAGGGATCTGCCGCCTAGGAGGCATCCTGCCACACAAGAAACCACGGGTCAGAACCAACCCACACACGACCCAATCCAGCGAAAGTCATGGACATCCCCCTATTCCTGTAACCTTATGTTGTCTGCAGCCAACATAACAGTCCACCAGAAATAGGCTATGCCAATCCCTCTCCACTCACAGGAAGAGTTTAATAACAAATTGCCGACTTTCGCAAAATATCGCGTCACTCACGCCCTGCCTTCCTAGGGTCTGCCAAAAAGCCTAGGGTTTCCTAAGTCCCAACTGACCTATCCCTAAGCTCTGATACCAAAATAATCTGTCACGCCCCGGGTGTAAACTAGAACCCGGGCTCGTCCACAGACCCGCCGTGCACACGGTATTTCCCGTGTACACGAAGCGCTGGTAACCTGCTCAGATATAAAGAAATAATGCTAGAGCATAAAACAGAGCTAAACTGAAACTAGTACATCTCAGACTGTCACGCCCCGGGGGTTTGTTTTAGCGGAAACGATTCATAAAAGTCGAATATTTGATGTGTAATTTTTTTTTTTGTTTAAAAGAGAACCTCTCTTCCCCGGCACGTGCCCAGACCCGCCACACATGCAGGATCACTCTGCAAACGGACGGAGTCTCCCCTGTATGTGCACGGCGTAGCGTTCAGTACATGTTCCAACATACACAGCCAATCAATCACAACAATTAACCAGCATTCTAAACTAATAACAGAAGAACCTATGGCCGGTCAATTTGGAAAGGATAAATCCACAGTTTTGAAAGAGCGCCTACCCGGCGCTTACGTTTTGAAAGCTAGTTTCGAAATTAGCATAAATCCACAAGGTTCGAAAGCGGTGCCCACCCAACACCAAGTTTTGAAATCCCTTTCGCAATCCATAAATCCACAGGGTTTTGAAACCAGTGCCCACACGACACTTAGATTTTAAAAACGGTTTTCGCAATCTTTTCTTTGGCTTCTGCCTTTTTGATTTTAAATGGCCGATAGGAATAAAAGGGAAAAATATTCCACCAGGGGCACTAAATGTAACCCGTACCGACATCCATGCCGACCCCACGAGGGTATCGCGAACCACTCACATAACTACGAAGTAATGAAAAGCGAGAATAAAAGAATAACACAGTCCAGGGTCCCCAGCGACCCAGCTGCTCCTGTCCCGTCCTCACCACCGCCTACCTCTCTCCCCGTCTGGACCCTGTCACGAAGTGGGATGTCAGTGACGCGGAAATAGTAAAGCATGAGAATATAGTAAAACAAACCGTGAAGACAACTGGAGCAACCACCCTCTCAAAGAGGAAAGGCAACCTGTACACCTGTATCCTGTAATACCCGGGACACGTCGGACAACTAAACCGACGGCCCGTACCGTACCTGCAGAAAACCCGACCACGTCGGACAACTAAACCGACGGGTCGCATCGCACGCACCTCGGCGCCTCAAACCCCACAACTAATAAGGGGCCCCACTACGTCACCTCGTGGGTATGCTCGCACCTCGGCGCCTCAAACCCCACAACTAATAAGGGGCCCCACTACGTCACCTCGTGGGTATGCTCGCACCTCGGCGCCTCAAACCCCACAACTAATAAGGGGCCCCACTACGTCACCTCGTGGGTATACACGGGTCATAGACCACTTTTCTGGAAAAGCGCACCCTTTGCGGTGGCCAAACCGCGGGTGCGCGTGCTGCAGCCTCGAGCAAAGTAACCATAACCGTTATCATGTCAGCATCATAATGTATAAACAAGAGTAACTGTAACCGCTATCATGTATAAACAAGAGTAAACTATAACCGCTATCATGTATAAACAAGAGTAAACTGTAACCGCTATCATGTATAAACAAGAGTAAACTGTAACCGCTATCATGTATAAACAAGAGTAAACTATAACCGCTATCATGTATAATCCAAAGAAGAACGGTAACACATGTGCTCAAAAGTACCCCGCTAACATGTAATAACGAAAGTAAAATGACTGCCAAAGACCGACGCTAGACACCAAGGCAAAAGGACCCACTAACATGCATAAGCTATCACCCATCAATATTAAACCCCAGTACACTTAGAGTTGACCCCGTCCAACATGATAGAGTTAGATGCTAGGACAAAGAAAATAACAACCCACCTGAAACGTGAAGAAAGTGTGTGGGAACTTCAGTTAGATGCTCCCACCTTGAGCCCGAAAAGAACTACAGTAAGAAGTATCGTTAATAACATCGTCGGGGTCAAAACACTCAAAACCGGGGCGGAACGGGCCAAAAACGGAGCTTCTGGGCTCTTTGGCAGAAGGCTGGTGCACGGTCCAGGCGTGGACGGTCTGCGGCCAAGGGTGGCGGCCCTCACAGACCGGGCGCACACTGTGCGGTGAACCGCCCCCATCCTGGGACCGGGCCGCGCACGGGCAAAAAGGCGTGCGCCGGGTTTCATCACTTCCCGGTCGCGGCGCAGCACCGGGCGCACACTGTGCGGTGAACCGCGCTTGCGGGCTGGGCCGGCGCACGCAACCGTGCACCGGGTCTGCGCCCCCAAGGCCGCGGGGCGTGCGCCGGGTGCACGCCCAGCGTGTGGACTGCGCACTTGCGGCCCGGTCTGGCGCACGCAGCTGTGCGCCGGGTTCACGCCCGCAGGTGGCCGATCCGTGCGCCGGGTGCACGATCGGCCGGTGGACCGCGGCTGAGGGAGCCGTACGGGATGAACAGTAAGTTTCCCGTTTTCGCGTTTTCCTCTCTCCGTTTTCGCTCCCGTGCGATACCGGCGACGACCCGCGAACATTGTAAACGGCGGCGGCGGCCTCCCGTCTAACAACGGCGGCGGCGGCCTCCCGTCTAACAACGGCGGCGGCGGCCTCCCGTTCGACACCACGCCTCGCACGCAACACAACAAGAAGGAAAACCCTAAATATCGAAAAAGATAAACCGGGAAGCCCGAACCGTTTACCTTGTTTTCGCCGGTGAGGGAGGAAGTGAAGAGGATCGTCCCGCTCTCGTTCGCCGGGTTCCGCAGGGCGTGCGATCGTCCTTCCGTTCTCCTCGCTCCTGTCTCGGTTCCTCACTCCCTCGGTTGAAAAGAAGGGAAATATGGATTGGGGTTTTATTTCCCCTTCCCTTTCTTAACAGGGCCGCCTTAAAACCCTAGCCGTCAAGGGAAAAACCCTAAATTAACCGAAATCAAAACCGACGGCTAAGATTGTCCCGAAGAGCGTGTCCATCGCTCGCACGGATCCCGGAGCACCCTGAAAGGGGCCTAAATTTCAAAAATTTATTCTGGGAGATCCGGGAGTCGGAATTCGAATCCGATCGCGTCTCCGTTCACCGTTTTGCGAGCTCTAACACCAAAAATTATCCGCAAGTTCGACAACCAACCCAGAATTTCTTCTCGAATTTCAACCCCTCCTTAATCAACTGAAAACATTCGGTTAGGACCCAAGATGGAAAAACCGGAAGGTTGA
This sequence comes from Tillandsia leiboldiana, assembly GCA_029204045.2. Taxonomy (NCBI): domain Eukaryota; kingdom Viridiplantae; phylum Streptophyta; class Magnoliopsida; order Poales; family Bromeliaceae; genus Tillandsia; species Tillandsia leiboldiana. Next base: position 23,970,507 of record CM055062.1, on the reverse strand, counting down.
AGTATCCCACATAAATAAATAACCCAGTGCCATAAACCGATGAGAATTCCGATCACAGCAGGTTCCCCGTCCGATCGCCTCGAAGAACGTGCCGGCCACTTAACACGGATTCCGATGCGCCACTCAAAGGCAAACGCTTTGGACCCCCATTTCGGGAGATCCGTAAATCGGAATCCGAATCCGTTCGCTTTGCCGCCCTCCGTTCTTCGAGCTCAATCGCAGAAAATACTGGCGGCCCCGGTCAGTCCATTATAGAAACGGTGGAAAGTTTACCTATCAGTCCGTCAACAAAAAAGGGAGGTACACAAGGGCAAGGGAACGCCAGGACTCTACATCACTCACCACTAAAAAAAAAGTTTCGTCCTCGAAACTTAATCCTGGTCCGCGACGCATAAAACTGAGTAGCACTCCTCCATCTTTGACTCCCGTTCCTAAGTCGCTTCGCGTTCTTCTTGGTTGTTCCACAGCGCCTTCCCATAGGGGATCGCCCGGTTGCGCAATCCTTTTGTCCTCTCGTGCTAAGGTTCGCACCGGTGTTCCGTCGGAGCTCGGGTCCTCTCTAGGCTCAAAGGCAGTGACCATCCGTCACCCAAAATCAAGTAAGCAGGTTCAGAGCACCTCTTCGAGAATCCGTCTTATTCGCTCGGGCTGTCCGCCGGTCTGGGGGGTGACACGCCGTGCTGAAGTGTGGTTTAGTCTCTAGAGCTCGTTGCAGACTTGCCAAAGGTTCGACACCAGCCGAGTGTCTCTAGTCCACCAAAATTTCTGCTTGAGGTCCTCGTACATCTTCATGTCACCTGGATGCGCTGCAGAGGGAGCGCCGTGCGCCTCTGACGGTAACTCCTTCTTCAATACTAGCAGTTCGGGCACGCAAGTCCGCCCTCGAAAACGTATTGCGTTGTTCGCACTCGCCGAAAAGTCGCTTGCGTGGTCCGGGGGTCTTGTTCGAATAAGCTGTATCCGTACGCCTGTTATTCTGACCCTCCAAGATTTCTCTAACAGGGTTGCTTGATGATTAAGGACATAGGTCGCGCGACGGTACCGGTCCTGCTGAGTACTCGCGCTCATCGATTTTCCCCCCCCGATTTGACCCTTCTTGCTCAAAACATCCGCTCATAATCCCCGTGATTCCCGTCGCTGACACGATGTGCCCCGAGAGTCCATTTCGCCAAGTCAGAACTCGCATCTCTTAAACTTAGCGACCAGCTCCTGGTCCCCGAAATTCTTGCAGTTGGTTAAAGAGGTCGTCGGTCCTGGGTCGTTCTTCACTGTAACCTTGCTTATCTTCCAGGGAGATCTTGTCTCATACGCGCTGCAGGTGTGAGTCGGTCTGTTGTCCTTCCCGGAGTGGTATTGGATCGTCAAGTCGTAATCCTTCAGTAAACTCTAGCTACCACCTCCGCCGCAGGTTTAATTCCCTTTGGGTAAAAAAAAAAATGTACTTAAGACTTGGTGATCCGAGAAGACGTTACAGTGGACTCCAAAGAGGTAGCGCCTCCACAATTTTAAAACGAAGTCCATTAAGGCCAGTTCTAAGTCGCGTATCGGGTAGTTCTTTTCGTAATCCTTCAATCGCCTGGAAGCATGGGCTATTACTTTTCCCCCTTTTCTGGTCAACCGATTAAAGGGGCAGCAATCTTCGTGAAACCTTCGACGAAGCGTCTGTACATCCGGCCAGGCCTAGGGACTACGGACCTCTGTACCGTCGTCGGCGGTTGCCAGTCGACCACTGATTCCACTTCCTTGGGGTCCACGGCGATTCCCTTCGCCGAGGTCACTTGCCCTAGGGAACCACTTCGCGTAGCTAGAATTCACACTTCTTGAGTTTAGCGAACAACTTCTGCTCTCTAAGAGTCTGGAGAATCATTCGCAAACGGTCCTCGTGCTCCTCGTCGGTGGGTGAATAGATCAGGATGTCGTCGGAGGGTCGGGTAACTAAGTCCACCGATGCTAAGTAGGCCACACACCCACCCTCTACCAACCTTCTGGCCCGTGCCGCTGAGATGACCGCCGGGAAGGAGATGCTCCAACCTGCCCTAGCTCTTCGGTCCCAAACCGTTGCCCCACCCAGCACCGGGCATCTAATCGAGCGGTAAACTTCTAGACCAACAGCGACACTCCCAACTAGAAGAAAAACTAAGCTCTAGGTCCGTTCAGCAAAGACCTCCAGGTACTGAAGACTATCCATCTGAAATCTAAGGGTCGGAAGAAGACAAGCAACGAAAACACCGAGAAGAACCGTGTCCAAAAGTTGCCTAGGTATACTACACACACTCGATGATTCACACGCCACCCCCCGAGGACACCGAACCGACATGCACTTGTGCAGAAAAACGGGAACCAACCCAATCTTTTACCACCACAACCCCACCAAAAAGGACCAACCCGTGCACCCCATCACGACGAGCTCTCAATCGTCGCAGTGTCTTACGGTGAAAGGCGAACCATGGGTAACAATTATAGGGGAA
>CM055062.1:23796154-23967939 GCA_029204045.2 Tillandsia leiboldiana | reverse complement strand
GACTCTTTTCATGAGATTTGCCATCGTATTATGATTGAAAAGAATGAAAAGATCATTCGTGTTAGAAGTGATAGGGGTGAGAATTCATAAATTCAAATTCATTGACTTTTGTACTTCAAATGGCATTAAACATGAATTCTCGGCACCCTATACACCTCAGCAGAATGGTGTTGTTAAGCGCAAAAACAGGGTTGTTCAAGAGATGGCGCGTGTGATGCTTCATAGCCGGAAATTACCGCTACATTTTTGGGCTAAGCTGTGAACACCGCTGTCTATGGCATTAACAGAGTGTATTTGCGCCCAGGAACCTTGAATACACCATATGAGCTGTGGTTTAGTAGAAAACCGGATATCAAGTACTTTCGTATTCTCGGGAGTCGATGTTACATCTTACGTGACCGTGAAAATCTTGGAAAGTTCGACTCTCGAAGTAATGAAGGGATCTTTTTGGGTATTCCTACGAATAGCAGAGCACTATCGCGTATTTAACATTGAATCTAGACGATCGTATAATCTATAAATGTTAAAGTAGATGAAGCTTCTCATTTTGATCTGAAAAATCTACCCTCGATATCTCTCTAGATGATGATTCTCCTGCTAGGCATCTTCTCATAATAATACTTCCAATATTAATGATGCATCTAATGGTTCTTCTAGTTTTATCTAATGTGCAGGAATCATCTCGTGTACCTCCGAGTACTCCGTTTCAACAAACGCTACGAATCTCCAAGGATCATCCGGAATCGAACATCATTGGAGATCCACAAGAAGGAGTTAGAACTCGAAGGCAGTTGGTTTGCGGATTTGCTTGCTACGTATCTTTAATCGAACCAAAGACAATAGATGAAGCTCTTCAGGATGACTACTGGATTAAAGCAATGCAGGAAGAGCTCCATCAATTTGAGCGAAACAAAGTCTGGGAATTAACGAAGCCTCCAAAGCAACATAATGTGATAGGTACCAAATGGATCTTCAAGAACAAGAAAGATGAAGATGGTACTATCATCAGGAACAAGGCACGACCAGTTGCTCAAGGCTACTCTCAAGTAGAAGGTATAGACTTTGACGAAACTTTCGCCCCTGTAGCTAGACTCGAGTCCATTCGTATATTGTTTGCTATTGCTTGTCATTTTAAAATCAAATTATTTCAAATGGACGTCAAGAGCGCATTTCTAAATGGGTTTTTAAATGAGGAAGTTTATGTAGCTCAACCGAAAGGTTTTGTAGATCATAAACAACCTAACCATGTTTTTCGTTTGAAAAAGGCTCTTTACGGTCTGAAACAAGCACCGCGAGCATGGTACGAAAGGTTAACAAAGCACCTTTTGGAGAAGGGCTATACTCGAGGGGGAGCTGACAGGGACTCTCTTTGTGAAGCATTATCAAAATAATTTCATTGTAGCACAATCTATGTCGATGACATTGTATTTGGTGCAACAAAAGATAATGATGCTTCTAAATTCGCGGAGACCATGGAAAGCGAATTTGAGATGTCCATGATGGGCGAATTGTCTTATTTTCTTGGATTGCAAATTAAACAAAATGATGAAGGTATTCACTTGAGTCAATCCAAGTATGCACTGGAGTTGGTCAAAAAGTTTGATCTAGAAAATTGTAAAGATTTTCCAACTCCAATGGGAACTAGCCACAAGGGACTTGGAAGTGAATCACATAGTGAGAATGTAGACGAGAAACTGTATAGAAGTATGATTGGAAGTCTACTTTACCTCACGGCTAGTCGCCCGGATATATCCTTTAGTGTTGGGATTTGCGCGAGATATCAATCAGCACCAAAGGAGGTTCACCTGAAAGCGGTGAAACGGATCATCCGGTATATCAAAGGATCAATTAATTTCGGAATTTGGTATCCTATGGGAACAAGTCTGGACATTGTTGGATACTCAGATGCCGATTGGGCAGGATCAGTGGATGATCGGAAAAGCACGAGTGGTGCATGCTTCTATCTTGGCCATTGCCTTGTTGCATGGCACAGTAAAAAGCAGAATTGCATAGCACTCTCGACTGCCGAAGCGGAATACATTTCAGCTGGAAGTTGCTCAACTCAACTCATTTGGATGAAAAGCGTATTGAGTGACTTCCGCATTTCAGCATCTTCGGTAACAATACTTTGTGACAACACTAGTGCTATTAACATTTCTAAAAACCCTGTGTTGCACTCCAGAACAAAACATATTGAACTTAGATATCATTTTCTTAGAGAGCTAGTTGAATCAAATACTCTTCAACTTTCATATATTTCAACTGAAGATCAATTAGCTGACTTTCTAACAAACCTTTGGATCAAAAACGTTTTATTCATTTACGAAAAGCAATTGGGATGCTTTCCTTGAAATAATCTTCTTTTTGAAATCTTTGCTTAGGATAGGTTTTGTATTTGTTTTTGTTTTGTTCATTATCTATGTTTATACATAGGATATTAATTGAGCATAGATCATAATTGACTTTAATTGCATCTGTTCACACATTTAGAAATTTATTATGCTTTTGCCATCATAATATTTCTTTGTTGCAATGATCGTTTATGTTAATTAAATCATCTTCTAAAGTGATCAAAGTCAATTTCTCTCTCAATGATCTCTTGGTATAGTCATTATCTTATTTGACTGTTTAGTCGAGTATGAAATCGAGATCAATTTTTGGTTGAATACTTTATATCTTAAATAATTGATAGCCAATTGAGGGGGAGTCAAAGATAATGTAAAATGCTCAAAAGATGTGGAAAGAGTTACATCCCAATGAGGAGTGTGAAAACTACCACCACATGGAGGAAAGAGCTACCACCCTCGGTCGTCCGAGTTTTGTGTGCAGCTACCACATGTATACCAAGCATGGTTGTTCAAATTTTTGATTAAGTAAAATGCATGTTGAAATACTTGACTATGTCAAATTTCAAGGTTGGTATAAGGTGGGATTTTAAAGAAAGATGCTCAAAGAGCCACTCTCTTCAACAGATTGTCTAGAAATATTATCTACCATATTTGGGATTTCAAACATCTATTGATCTTTGTATTTCATTTTCTTTACTGAATTGATGATTTGATAAAGGCATTACTCATAAGATCAAGTTAGATGTGATTGAAGGTGTTCAACTTTAAGGGATTTAATTTTGTAAATTTTCGTTTCATTTTTGGATATTATTGATAGATTTGGCATAATCTAATTCTTGTTGTATGAAACGATGATTTTTGTTTAAAGTTGATACACATTTGTGCTTACAATCTTTTTCTGGATTTTCCTGAATTTCTCTGAAATTTTCTTAAGAAAAAGTTGGGGCCGATCCGGATCGGGCAAAGTGATCCGGATCCCGAACGCAGGTTTTCTCCTGCGGGCTGACGATCCGGATTGGACCTGCCGATCCGGATCCCGAACGCAGTTTTCTTTTACTGCGGGTAGCCGATCCGGATCGCAAGCTCGGGAGGATCCGGATCGCGGCTAGGTTTTTATAAAGAACAAAAGGGTTTTGATTTCTTTTACTCCAATCTTTTGTTCAAAAGTTTCCAGAGCGCTTCTCTCTAGATTTCATCCTCCTTGGAAGCTTTCAAACTCAAAGTTCTTCAATTCCAAGTAAGTTTTATTGATCAAAATCTCGGTTTTTCACCGTTTTTCTCTTTTCCTCCTCAAACGCACGAATTTCTTGGATCAACTTTGTTTGTGGATGGTTTTTGATCAAATTTCTTTTGAAATAAGAACTCTGGGTAGATTAGTTTTGATTATATGCAAGGTTTTCTCCTGATTAACGGATTTTTAGGCTTCGATTTCTAAAATTTCGGTTTTAGGGCATATAATAAGGATTTTCGAAAATTATGCAATTGATCTATTTTTAAAAGTCCTTTTGCAAAACTAATTTGATTCTTGGCTTCTCTACATGATTATGATTGTTTGGGTACAATTTTTCAAATTTTTGAAAATTAACAATTTTTCATGTGTTCTTGAGTTCGTCTTCACAGGATACATTTTTCACTAGCACTCAAAATGGTGATCACTTGGATTATTTTCCTACTTGCTGCCATGGTACATGTCAAGGATACTGCCAAGCCTAAGAAGGCTAAGAAAGCAAAGAAGACTAAGGTTGATTCCGACACTGAATCAGAGACAGAGTCGATCGACTGGGATAACATCGAAATTGAGCAAGCTGCTCCCATTGTCTCCAAAGGGAAAGCAACTGCTGAAGCTTCAAAACCTACTGCAGCTGAAAAAGGGAAAGCACCAATGGAACCAAGTCCAGTTGGAACAAAAAGAAAAACTGGTGCAAGAAAAAGAGGCAGTGCTCAGGGCATTACCATTGAGGAACCAGTTGCTAGGCAGCCTCCTCCACAAGACTTCATCAGCTCCGACAGAATCAAGGATTTTGAGAAGAGGGAATGCATTGGCGAGAGACATGTCAATGTCAACCAATGAAGGAACGATCTGCAGCTTTTGGGACTTTGTTTGACCAAGTTGGTCTTGCTCAAATTTGCAACTTCCCTGAGACTACGGGGTACTGTCCACACTCAGTTCGAATTTTTTATCAGAACGCTGCAAGTCTGATTGATCACGAGGATGGACGTCGAGAATTTTACACTTTGGTTAAAAATATCAAAATCAAAGTCACACCCCAGCTGATTGGAGTTGTGCTAGGTATGGCAGCCAGAGCTGATGGACTCCATTACCTAAAAACTCAAAGCTTCAACGACAACTCCTGGAGAGTTGTAGTTAATGGAATTTGTCTTCCAAATACTCGGTCGACCGGAAATTCTGTTTTCTCTAAAGAGCTACGACCAGAGTATCGGTATATAAACTTCATTGTCTGCTACAACATTCTTCCCAACATGAATACGAAAGTTTTTCGATGGGACAGAATGTTATACCTTTATCTTCTTGGAAACCCGGCCGCATTGATGGGAGCAAACTTGAATATTCCTTATCTCATTTGGTCAAGGATGGCGCGATATGTGGAACACTCTCACCCCTCAGAGAGACTACCCTATCCAATGATTATCATGCGCATCCTTAGAAAGTTTAAAGTTGATACAAGCGCGAGCTCATACCTATACAGTTTGGGCACCATTAATGAGACGACAATTGTGAAGTCTCTCTCGACGAAGCCAGATGAACCCATAATACCTCCTCACCGGCAACGAGCACAACAACAACGAGCGACAACCTCTGCACCGGCAGAAACTCCTCCTGTTCCACCATCACAGCAAGCACCTCCATCTACTTCTGATGATGATGCGTCAGTGAGTTCAATCTATAAGGAACAACAGCGACTCTCAAACGAGCAAGAGCGCATGGCTACTGATGTCGCTGAAATGAAAGAGGTTATCAAAGAAGTTAAGAAGGAACAAGCTTCTATAAACAAACGGATCAAGAAAATGTTTCAGAAGCTTGGGTGTATCAGCTCCGACGACTCTGCATAAAGTTTTTCTTCTTTTCTCTAATCCTTCTTTTGCAGGTTTTTAAGTTTTTGTTCTTATTTAGTTCTCAGGAATTTCTTTATTTTGTTCTATTTAACTCTCCTTAATTTTTGTGATTTTGGCTTTGTTTTGTGACAAAAAGGGGGAGAGAGTTGTTGAGAACTTTGAACAATGAATGATGTACATCAAGGTAAGTATGATCTCAACTTCAACTTGAGGTTTTTCAGCTGTATGAATGCATGCCTCGACTAACTATTTGCTAACTATTTGGGCATGTAATATAACTAACAAGTTGATGTTCACTAACAAGTTTGTGACACTTGGTTTTTGATTGCATAGAAGATATGTTGGTTCTTAACTCTGATCAATTACATATCTATATATATATATTAGTTTGTCACAAACATGTTCATGACATTTGGTTTTTACGTGCAAAGAAGATATGTTGGTGTTTATTTAACTATGATCAGTTTACATATCTGAATATAAATGTCATGGTAAGTATAAATGAGTTTAAACTTCATCTCTGTTTGTGGTTTTTGAATGATACAAAATTCTTGAGGTATCTAACGATTTCTTTTGTCAAGAATGATTTCTTTTTGCAGAGAGTACAGATGTCTAAGTCTAGAGTCTGTTTTAGGAGTTTAACTCATGTATTGTATTTTGGATCTCCATTGTAAATTTTTGTTGTATGGTGATAGCAACAAAAATATCTTTTTGAATTTTCTTAGTGGATCTATGTTTTGTCACGAAACCGCCAAAGGGGGAGATTGTTACGGAATTTGAGTTGGCGTAGTTTCGTGAAAGTTTCAAGTCCTGAAGATTGAAGGTGAAGAAAAGTTGAATCATTTAACTCAATCTCAAGAAAGAAGAATTCAGAAGGATCAGGTATGTTTAACTAAAGAATTTGTGTGATCCGAATACTTCTTGTAGTGTAGAAACACTTGGAAGAATCTTTCATTGCATAAAAATCAAAAACTGGACTTGGGACATGTTCAGGATCCGGATCAGGTTGTTCGATCCGGATCCCGAAGGTGGTTCGTTCATACATCGTCGCAATCCGGATCGTAGTCTCTTGATCCGGATCCCGAACGTTGAGTTTACCATCTACCTTGAACGATCCGGATCTTGCTTCGCAATCCGGATCCCGAACGTTGATGTTTGGTGAACTGTATGAACGATCCGGATCGTAGTCACATGATCCGGATCCCGAACCTTCGTTTTTCTGGAATTGGCTGTTTCGTTGTGACGATCCGGATTCCAGTTATCACGATCCGGATCGCCGTCCGTAAAATTCCAGAAATGGTTGGTTTTTGATTCTTATCTCCTTCCTAGGGTTTCTAACCTATAAATACACCCTATGACTCTTTTTCTAGGGTGAATCCACATAGCCGTCATTTTCTTGTATCATCATATACGGCTATAGATCCACATATAGAGAAGAAAGGAAATCATTAGAGAATACTCTATGTTTCTTCATCTATATTGATTAGTTTGATTCTAGGTTTTCATACTCACATCTTGAGTTGAATCAAACTAATGAATACTTAGATGGTATTTCCGATCTATCTTTGATCTAAGTATTCGGCGGATCATCACCACCCAAAAACAACGATTTACCCCAAAAATCGGCGCGTGGATTCGCGTGTCCTTGTGGATTCAAGGTTCAATCGCTCTCGTGGATTCGGAGCGAGGCACGTTCGTGGATTCGAACGGTGCTATTGGGTGAAGACCGTGGATTCGGTCGGACGTCGTGGATTCGACGTTGGACGCCGTGGATTCGGCGTTGGGCGCAGATCGTGGATTCGAGAAGCGTCTGGAGCGAGCGGAGAAGATCCTCTAGGAGCGTATGGAAAAGGTTGAGTCGTAAGTGTGTACGGTAAATCACCTTGTACGTGTTTTAATTCTAGTGGATTTCTGCCGTGTTATCGGTCCCGTGGTTTTTTACTCCGGTGATGGAGTTTTCCACGTAAAAATCTTGCGTGTTATTTTATTTTCCGCATTGGGTTTTATCGCAACGATTTTTGGAGTGTTTATACGTTTACACCTATTCACCCCCCTCTAGGTGTTTCTTCCCCTATTTAGATCCGTATTATATACGACCCAACAGTTCCTGATGATAGTACCATCTTCATCTTTCTTGTTCTTGAAGATCCATTTGGTACCTATCACATTATGTTGCTTTGGAGGCTTCGTTAATTCCCAGACTTTGTTTCGCTCAAATTGATGAAGCTCTTCCTGCATTGCTTTAATCCAGTAGTCATCCTGAAGAGCTTCATCTATTGTCTTTGGTTCGATTAAAGATACGTAGCAAGCAAATCCGCAAACCAACTGCCTTCGAGTTCTAACTCCTTCTTGTGGATCTCCAATGATGTTCAATTCCGAATGATCCTTGGAGATTCGTAGCGTTTGTTGAAACGGAGTACTCGGAGGTACACGAGATGATTCCTGCACATCAGATAAACTAGAAGAACCATTAGATGCATCATTAATATTGGAAGTATTATTATGAGAAAATGCACTAGCAGGAGAATCATCATCTAGAGAGATATCGATGGTAGATTTTTCTGATTCAAAATGAGAAGCTTCATCTACTTTAACATTTATAGATTCTACGATCGTCTTAGATTCAATGTTAAATACTCGATATGCTCTGCTATTCGTAGAATAACCCAAAAAGATCCCTTCATCACTTCGAGAGTCGAACTTTCCAAGATTTTCACGGTCACGTAAGATGTAACATCGACTCCCGAAGATACGAAAGTACTTGATATCCGGTTTTCTACTAAACCACAGCTCATATGGTGTATTCAAGGTTCCTGGGCGCAAATACACTCTGTTAATGACATAGACAGCGGTGTTCACAGCTTCAGCCCAAAAATGTAGCGGTAATTTCCGGCTATGAAGCATCACACGCGCCATCTCTTGAACAACCCTGTTTTTGCGCTCAACAACACCATTCTGCTGAGGTGTATAGGGTGCCGAGAATTCATGTTTAATGCCATTTGAAGTACAAAAGTCAATGAATTTTGAATTTATGAATTCTCCACCCCTATCACTTCTAAGACGAATGATCTTTTCATTTTTTTCAATCATAATACGATGGCAAATCTCATGAAAAGAATCAAACGTATCAGCTTTCTCTCTCAAGAATGCTACCCAAGAAAACCGAGAGAAAACATCAACCAATAAGAAAAAAATATACAATTTACCTTGCAAGGATGGTTGACGAGTTGGCCAAAAGAAAAAGAAGAAAAGAAAATAGTCTACATAAACTATACAAGATTTAATCGTAGAACGATTAAAGACAAGGAGGGGTTTCACCTTTGCATACCCAAACCTTTTGAGTTTTGGAGTATGTTGGTAAAGGTTGAGAGATTCTCCTTGAAGACGACGTCTTGTATGATTGATCTTTTTCTTTTGTCATCGTCTTGTTTGAGGTGCTACCAATGTTCTTTTCTTTTGAAAAATCCTTCCTTGAATTCCGGGAAGTGAGCTTATTGGTAGCAATTGCAAGATGTGGTTGATTTGTTCTTTGAGCTCCAATCTCGCAATTTCTTTCGATGTGCCCTGCAAAATTACAACGAAAACATACCTTTGAGCTTGACGATTCCGAAGAGGATGAGGTAGGTTTGTTGTCGTTGTTTGTCTTGAATTCCGGTGTCGGAGGAGGAGATACCGACTGAGGCACAAAGACTGTCCCACTCGAACTTGGACTGTTTCCAGTTTGAGTGTACCCGAGGCCGAACCGATTTGTTTGACCAAGACCAAGGAGTTTATCCAACTTACTCCTTCCTAAAGAGAATTGCTGTAAGTCATCCTTGAGTTGGAGAATGGTCTCTGTCATTTCCCGTCTTTCCTGTCGGCCCTCGCCATAGAGCTTCAAGAAGTAGTTTGCTTTGTTCACCATATCTATATAGTTCTTCTCGAGCTGCTCATTGGACTCTTGAAGGGAAACATTTGCTTTTATCAAACTATCCCTTTCCACTTCAAGATCGGTCGAGAGAGAAGTTACCCTTTTTACTTCTTCTTCGAGATCCTGCAATCTCCCTCTCAACCCCTTGTTTTGCTTAGCCGGTTTCTTTAAATCCTGTAAAGATCTGTGATAGGCTAGAGCAAACTCTTCACCTTCCGAATCATCCGATTCATTGTCCATTGCATTCTTTTCAACAGTGGAGTTGGACAATGATTCAGACGTACTTGCCATAAAGCACATGAATGGTGAAGATGTGGACGCGTGGAATGCCGTGGAGCTCTTTTCTTCATCACTTGAAGACGACTCATTTGACGTTGAGTTGTCATCCCAAATGACGACTTGCATCGCCTTCTTCTTTGCCGGATACTTGTTAGGACACTCCGTTGCAATGTGGCCGTAGCCTCGACATTTGAAGCATTGCAGTTGTCCTTCTGAACTTTTCTTATCCTTTGAGAAGTTCTCCTGCTTTCTTGACTTGTGACTTGGGGTACCCTTGCCTTTGTTCCACTTTCCGAAGGATGGAGATTTGCTTGAATTACCCCTTCGAAAGTTGCGGCGAAAATTCCTTGTCAAGAGAGCGAGCTGCTTCTCAAATTCCTCCATAGAAAGGTTCTCGTCATCGTCCGAGGAGGATGTATCCGCGTCTTCTTCCTTAGTTGTTTTCAACGCATAACCTGAAGACTTAGAAGTGGATGCTTTTCCAGAAGAATTGTTAGTATTAAAAGTCATTTCATAAGTTTGTAATGAACCAACTAATTCCTCTACACGTATTTCGTCCGGGTGTTTAATAGTTTCAATGGCAGTAACCTTTGGGCGAAATCGTTCAGGAAGAGTTCTTAAGATTTTTCTTACAATCTTAAATTCTGGAATCTTCTCTCCCAGATTAGCACATGAGTTTACGATGTCTTGCAATCGTGTATAGTAGTCCGTGAAAGATTCATTTTCTGCCATCAAGATAGAGTCAAACTTGCTCGTAAGCATCTGCAGTTTCTAAATCTTCACGAGGTTAGTTCCCTCATGTGTAACCTGAAGAACATCCCAGATTTCTTTCGCAGTCTCATATGCCGAGACGCGAGAGAATTCAGTTTGAGATAAGGCATTAAAAATAGCATTAATTCCCTTGCCATTGTAAGAAGATAACTCAAACTCTTCCTTGGTCCATTTCGACCTAGGTTTTAAGGTGTGAACATCAGAGATAAGTTCAGTTGGATTAGTCCATCCTGATTCAATTGAATGCCACACCCTTTCGTCGATGGAAGATAAAAAGGCTTTCATCCGTACTTTCCAGTACGCATAATTTGTTCCATCAAAGAAAGGGGGTCGATTGATGTTTCCACCTTCAACCATTGTTCACAACCCTATTCCCGCTCTGATACCACTTGTTGGGTCGTAAATAATACGGATCTAAATAGGGGAAGAAACACCTAGAGGGGGGTGAATAGGTGTAAACGTATAAACACTCAAAAATCGTTGCGATAAAAAAACCCAATGCGGAAATGAAAATAACTCGCAAGATTTTTACGTGGAAAACTCCATCACCGGAGTAAAAAACCACGGGACCGATAACACGGCAGAAATCCACTAGAATTAAAACACGTACAAGGTGATTTACCGTACACACTTACGACTCAACCTTTTCCATACGCTCCTAGAGGATCTTCTCCGCTCGCTCCAGACGCTTCTCGAATCCACGATCTGCGCCCAACGCCGAATCCACGGCGTCCAACGTCGAATCCACGACGTCCGACCGAATCCACGGTCTTCACCCAATAGCACCCTTCGAATCCACGAACGTGCCTCGCTCCGAATCCACGAGAGCGATTGAACCTTGAATCCACAAGGACACGCGAATCCACGCGCCGATTTTGGGGTAATCGTTGTTTTTGGGTGGTGATGATCCGCCGAATACTTAGATCAAAGATAGATCGGAAATACCATCTAAGTATTCATTAGTTTGATTCAACTCAAGATGTGAGTATGAAAACCTAGAATCAAACTAATCAATATAGATGAAGAAACATAGAGTATTCTCTAATGATTTCCTTTCTTCTTTATATGTGGATCTATAGCCGTATAAGATGATATATGAAAATGACGGCTATGTGGATTAACCCTAGAAAGAAAGACATAGGGTCTATTTATAGGTTAGAAACCCTAGGAAGGAGATAAGAATCAAAAACCTGCCATTTCTGGAATTTTACGGACGGCGATCCGGATCGTGATAACTGAGATCCGGATCGTCATAACGAAACAGCCAATTCCAGAAAAACGAAGGTTCGGGATCCGGATCATGTGACTACGATCCGGATCGTTCATACAGTTCACCAAACATCAACGTTCGGGATCCGGATTGCGAAGCAAGATCCGGATCGTTCAAGGTAGATGGTAAACTCAACGTTCGGGATCCGGATCAAGAGACTGTGATCCGGATTGCGACGATGTATGAACGAACCACCTTCGGGATCCGGATCGAACAGCCTGATCCGGATCCTGAACATGTCCCAAGTCCAGTTTTTGATTTTTATGCAATGAAAGATTCTTCCAAGTGTTTCTACACTACAAGAAGTATTCGGATCACACAAATTCTTTAGTTAAACATACCTGATCCTTTTGAATTCTTCTTTCTTGAGATTGAGTTAAATGATCCAACTTTCTTCACCTTCAATCTTCAGGACTTGAAACTTTCACGAAACTACGCCAACTCAAATTCCGTAACATATATTTAGCTATTCTTTTAGCTTGGCACATTAGAGGCATCGTAGTGGTAGTTTCCTTTCTTCAGCGGTCATGTTTACAGCTTTACCACTTACCCCTTTCCTTGCCTCTGGTAGACTTAGTGGGTACGCCGGAGTCTGAGGCTTTACCCACAGGGGGAGGCTACTGGTTTACTAGTGGTTCTCACCCCCATTGTTGTTTCCCTCTTTTCTTCCTCCTGTTTTGCAGAGTCTTCTGTGGGGGTTGCTGATCGTTTGGTCGTTGTTCGAGGCGAGGGAGTCACGAGCTAGATCCTTACCGCCCGAGGTGTGTAGCTGTATCCCCTGGTGGAGGTTCCTTATAGGTCAGCTGGATTTTACTATTTACTTTGGGAGAGATCTTTTGTATTTGGAGAGACTGATCTAGAGACTGATGTACTATAGTTTTGTTTATCTCCCTTTCCTAGTTGAGAGATGCTGTATTGAGGGCATTGTATGGTGATTATCTGTATTTGAGGAGATGGATATTGTACTGTATTTCAGGTTATGCAGTGATTGGATTTTTTTTATTTTACAGCATCTTATTTTCCGCTCTGATATTTGTATAGCTATAGCACTATCTTTTGCAGGTTAGACGCTTCGCCTATGTGGGATTTTACATAGGTGGCGGATCTGTTGGCGAGCCCGGGTCGCGGTATCGACCCCGGGGCGTGACAGATTAGGTTGGTATCAGAGCTTAGGGATAGGTCAGTTGGGACCGTAGAAACCCTAGGCTTGTGGTTGGACCCTAGGATGACTTCGTGAGAGTCGTGACTTTTAGCGAGAGTCCTGATTGAGTTTTATACCTCTCCCAAGTGATGGGATGGGTGATTGGCATGTTTATTCTCCTAAGCAATTATGTTGGCTGCAGACAACATAATGCGGTGGAACGGTTGACATGCTTTAGACTCTCGCCGGATTGGGTCGAGCTTTGTTTTGTGTTGTGGTGCAGTTGGTCGGGGTGAGCGGTGTCTCCCCGACGCCTTGTGCGGATTGTTGGGCACTCGTCGCAGCAGTGGAGCTTGAGCGGATTGTTTTGGGGCCGGATACCCAGATTGAGGTTAAAGAGCTCCAGGCCCCGATGGCAGGATTGTTTGAGGTATTCAGCGGCAGAGTGAGCCGCTGGTCTGGCTGGCACAGTTGTTGGAGCAGCGCAGTGACACAGTTGTCGGAGCAGTGACACAGTTGTCGGAGCAGCGCAGTGACACAGTTGTCGGAGCAGCGCAGTGACACAGTTGTCGGAGCAGCGCAGTGGCACAGTTGTCGGAGCAGCGCAGTGACACAGTTGTCGGAGCAGTGACACAGTTGTCGGAGCAGCGCAGTGACACAGTTGTCGGAGCAGTGACACAGTTGTCGGAGCAGCGCAGTGACACAGTTGTCGGAGCAGTGACACAGTTGTCGGAGCAGCGCAGTGGCACAGTTGTCGGAGCAGCGCAGTGACACAGTTGTCGGAGCAGTGACACAGTTGTCGGAGCAGCGCGGTGACACAGTTGTCGGAGCAGCGCGGTGACACAGTTGTCGGAGCAGCGCGGTGACACAGTTGTCGGAGCAGCGCGGTAACACAGTTGTCGAATCAGTGCGGTGGCACAGTTGTCGGACTAGTGAGTGGCACCTCCGTGCCAATGGTCAGTGCTGAAGCACCGAGGCGGGGTGGATAGCTGACAGTTGATAAGCTATGGGATTGCATTGAGAGAGTGAGCCGATTTTGGCTGATGAGTCACCCCGATTTGTGAGATTGAGTATGGGGCCTTTGGAGGCAGGGTCTTGTTCGGTGAGGGGTTAAGAGTTAGTGCAGTTGTTGGACTACGCGCTCTAGGTTTCGAGGGACGGGGCGCATAGGATATGTGTGGCTGGGAGTGGATTGTGCTCGGGTATCTTTCAGTTTATTTGATTCCTCCATTTTGGATTTTGGATGCCTTGATGGAGTAGGCATTTCGTGTGGAGTGTGGCTGTCACGCCCCGGGGGTTCGAATCGCGCGGAAGAGGAGCCACCGATGCCCCTGATTCAGCCATATATTTTTTTTTGTAAAACATTACTCCCCGGCGCGTGCACAGACCCGCCGCATACACAAATTCGCTCTGCAAATGAGCAGAGGCCCCTTTGTATATGCACGGCGTCTCAACTACAAAGTGTCTCACAAGGCGTAGTACATACAATCTCTAACCACATCAGTTGGGGTCTCGTACACATACAACCAAACAATTCACGTGACATTCTAGCATTCACTTAGAGCATAGAGGCCGGTGTTTTGAAAGGATAAATAATCACAAGGTTTTGAAAGCGGCATCCACACGATGCCCTCGTTTGTGAAAACAGTTCGTAAACACATAAATCCCACAAGGTTTATAAAGCTTGGTGCCCACACGACACCCACGTTTTAAAAATAGTTTTCGCAAACGGTTTTCTTTGTTTTTCATCGTTCAAAACGGCCAAGTAAGAGAGAACGTAGTATTCATTCAATTATTCAAAAAGAAAGGAAAGAAAAGGGCAACATCCACTTCGACCCCACGGGGGTGTCGCAATCCACAACTAGCTACCATGAATAATAAAAGAAAAGGGAAAGAAGAGTCACTGTATCTGAAGTCACCCATAAATCAGATCAGCACCCTAACGTCCTCACCGGCGCCCTAGCACTCGCCCCTGGACGAACCTGTCACGAAGTGGGAAGTCAGTGACTAGAAATAGCATGATAAGCGTAGTAAACAAAGATAAGGCAAACCACAAACACCGGAGCTACTATCCCTCCCATGCACCTTCCACCTTAACCACAACCTGTATCATTACGACATCGGGCACCTTCCCCGATGCCCACCGCCGAGCACCTGCCTCACAAAGCAACATCGGGCACCTTCCCCGATGCCCACCGCCGAGCACCTGCCTCGGCCGCCGAGCACCTGCCTCGACGTCACCGCTCACACCCCCCACCCATGGGGGCCCCCATTCCTAACGCCACCTCCGCGTGGGGTACACGGGTCAACGTACCACTTTTCCGGAAAAGCACACCCTTGCGGTGGCCAAACCGCGGGTGTGCGTGTAGCAAATTTGAGCCTCAGATTGACATTGAGTATCATAACATAACATAACAGGGTTAGTGCATAAACAGAAGGAGACTGACAATTCCACCTTGCCCCAACATACTATTTCTAACAGTTAAACCCCATTCCCGAAACCCCCGGGAACGTACCCACCTTGTGTGCGTCGTCCTGCGTTCGTCCAGTCCGCGTCTGTGCTCCAGTCGCCCACAGCGTCCCGCACTCCTGAAGGAACATAGGCAAATCGAGACTTAGAAGTCCGAAACTTACAACGACTCCCTACAGCGTGCGGCGGAGTTCTTCGCACGGCACCGGCCCGTGCGACGAACACCCTGCCAGGGCGCAGCCCCGCGCGGCACCAGCCCGCGCGGCGCCCCTCCTGCGGGCGGCCCCGCGCGGCCGAGCGCCGCGCGGGCGCGCGGCCCGCGGTGCGGGGCGACCCCGCGCGGCACCAGCCCGCGCGGGCGCCCCTCCTGCGGGCGGCCCCGCGCGGCCGAGCGCCGCGCGGGCGCGCTGCCCGCGGTGCGGGGCGACCCCGCGCGGCACCAGCCCGCGCGGCGCCCCTCCTGCGGGCGGCCCCGCGCGGCCGAGCGCCGCGTGGGCGCGCTGCCCGCGGTGCGGGGCGACCCCGCGCGGCACCAGCCCGCGCGGGCGCCCCTCCTGCGGGCGGCCCCGCGCGGCCGAGTGCCGCGCGGGCGCGCTGCCCGCGGTGCGGGGCGGCCCCGCGCGGCACCAGCCCGCGCGGGCGCCCCTCCTGCGGGCGGCCCCGCGCGGCCGAGCGCCGCGCGGGCGCGCGGCCCGCGGTGCGGGGCGGCCCCGCGCGGCACCAGCCCGCGCGGGCGCCCCCCTCCTGCGGCGGCCCCGCGCGGCCGAGCGCCGCGCGGGCGCGCGGCCCGCGGTGCGGGGCGGCCCCGCGCGGCACCAGCCCGCGCGGGCGCCCCCTCCTGCGGGCGGCCCCCGCGCGGCCGAGCGCCGCGCGGGCGCGCGGCCCGCGGTGCGGGGCGGCCCCGCGCGGCACCAGCCCGCGCGGGCGCCCCCTCCTGCGGGCGGCCCCCGCGCGGCCGAGCGCCGCGCGGGCGCGCGGCCCGCGGTGCGGGGCGGCCCCGCGCGGCCGTGCGCCGCGCGGGCGCGTGGCCCGCGGTGCGGGGCGGCCCCGCGCGGCACCAGCCCGCGCGGGCGCCCCTCCTGCGGGCGGCCCCGCGCGGCCGAGCGCCGCGCGGGCGCGCGGCCCGCGGTGCGCGACGGCGCCGGGCCTCCTCCCTCCTCGTGACCAACAAAAGAAAGAAAGAGGGAGATTCCCCCGAACGAAACGCGTCCGACTCACCTTGATGTGCGAAAGAGGAGGAAGAGAGGGATCGTCCGCTTGCCTCCACCGGTCCACCCTTGCGGTGTGCTTGGTTTCTCTTTGCCGGCGGCTACGAGGGAGGAAGAAAAAGAAAAGAGGCGGCCACCAAAAGAAAAATAAGAGGAACCCTAATCCTCTTTCCCTCACGGCTACATATATATACTAAGAGAATTAGGGTTTACCTTAAAAGGTGTGCGGCTGCCAACACGGATCCCGAGGCGTCTAAGGGGGACCCCAACTTCGAGAATTAATTCTGGTCAGACCGGGAGTCGGAAAAATAAACCGATCGCGCCCACGCGCTCCGTTCCGCGAGCTCTACCGCCTAAAATTATTTGCGGGCCCCGACGGTCTGTCCGGAAAAATGCCAAAAATGAGGCCCCCGGTCAGGCATTACAAGAAGAGGGTGACCAGAAGGGTTAAGGAAAAGCCGGGTCTTACACCACTTACCGCTAAAAACAAGTTTCGTCCCCGAAACTTAATCTTCCCCAGCGGCGAACAGGTCCGGGTAGCACTCCCTCATCTTTGACTCGGGTTCCCAAGTTGCCTCACGCTCTTCTTGATTGCTCCAAAGCACCTTTACGTAGGGAATCGTCCGACTACGCAGCTTTTTGTCCTCCCGGGCTAGGATCCGCACTGGTACTTCCGCGAAACTTAGATCCTCCTTGAGTTCAATCGCGGAGGCGTCAAGCACTCGCGATGGGTCGGGGAGGTATTTCCGAAGCATGGATACGTGGAACACATCATGAACGCGGTCAAGGTTCGGCGGTAGGGCGAGGCGGTAGGCTACCGGGCCGATGCGCTCCAGAATCTCAAACGGCCCTATGTACCGCGGGCTCAGCTTGCCCCTCAACCCAAACCGCTTCACCCCCTTCGACGGCGACACCCGCAGTAACACGTGCTCTCCCACATGGAATTCCAAGTCGCGACGTCTCTGGTCCGCGTAACTCTTTTGCCGGCTCTGGGCGGTCGCCAAACGTCGCCTGATGAGGCGCAATGTGCTTCAGTCAGGATTTCTTTCTTTAGATCCGGCAGATCGGGCACGCAGATCCGCCCTCGGAACCGAAGGGTGCCGTCCGTTCCCACTGCAAAGTCTCCTTCTTGCTCCGGTGAAATCCTATCTCGTTCCAGCTGTAGCTGCGGATCCGCACCTTGGCCTTCCCGAATCCTCTCCAATAGGGTCGGCGCGACTGTTAGGGTCAACAGTCGCTCAACCGTCCCTGCTGGTACCACTTCCAACCTCAATCGTGAAAATTCCGCGATCAAGTCGTTCTGCTGCGTGATCGCGCCCGCCGAAGTTCCTTCTGCTTGTCCCTTTCGGCTTAGAGCGTCGGCTACCACATTTGCTTTCCCCGGGTGGTACTGGATGGTTAAGTCGTAGTCCTTCAGTAGCTCCAACCACCTCCTCTGCCGTAGGTTAAGCTCCTTCTGGGTGAAAAGGTACTTAAGGCTTTGGTGGTCCGAGAACACGTTGCAATGCACACCGTAGAGGTAGTGCCTCCACAGTTTCAGAACGAAGACCACTGCGGCAAGCTCCAAGTCATGGATCGGGTAGTTCTGTTCGTAATCCTTGAGTTGTCTTGAAGCATAGGCAATGACTCTTCCTTGCTGCATTAGTACTCCTCCCAGTCCTATTCGCGATGCATCGCAGTAGACTTCGTAGTCTTCTCCAGGGGTTGGTAAGGCAAGCACAGGCGCTCTTGTTAACCGTTTCTTAAGTTCTTCAAAGCTCTCTTGGCATTGGACCGTCCATATGAACTTTACTCCTTTCCGGGTTAGGCGGTTCAGAGGGGTCGCAATCTTCGAGAAACCCTCCACGAAACGTCTGTAGTATCCCGCAAGGCCCAAGAAGCTGCGCACCTCTGTCACTGTGGTCGGCTGGGGCCAGTCGGTCACCGACTCCACCTTCTTGGGATCCACTGCGACTCCTGCTGCTGAAATGATATGCCCTAGAAACCCCACTTCGCGAAGCCAGAATTCGCATTTCTTAAGTTTTGCGAACAGCTCCTGCTCCCTAAGGGTCTGTAGAACAATTCGAAGGTGCTCCTCGTGCTTCTCATCGGTGGTGGAGTAAATCAGGATGTCGTCGATGAAGACCACAACGAACTGATCCAGGAAGGGTCTGAAAACTCGGTTCATCATGTCCATGAACACCGCTGGGGCATTGGTAAGCCCGAACGGCATTACTGTGAACTCGTAATGGCCATACCGAGTCCGGAATGCCGTCTTCGGAATATCCTCGTCTCGAACTCTGAGCTGGTGGTAGCCCGACTGCAGGTCAATTTTTGAAAAGACAGTTGCACCCCGCAGCTGGTCAAAGAGGTCATCAATCCTAGGTAAGGGGTACTTGTTTTTCACTGTGACTTTGTTGATTTCCCGGTAGTCGATGCACAACCGCAAGCTCCCGTCTTTCTTTCGTACAAAGAGTACAGGTGCGCCCCAAGGGGACACACTCGGTCGGATAAACCCCTTGTCCAGAAGGTCCTCTAGCTGCGCCTTAAGTTCCTTCAGCTCCGCGAAGGCCATCCTGTAGGGGGCCTTCGTGATTGGTCGAGTGCCGGGTGGAAGCTCAATGGGAAAGACAACTTCTCGCTCGGGGGGTAATCCAGGTAGTTCGGCCGGAAAAACATCTGGGAAGTCCCTCACCACAGGGATGTCGGGGAGTGCCGTGGAGGATCCGGCGGCCAGGGCCACCGACACCAAGTAGGCCATACACCCGCCCTCTACCAGCTTCCTGGCTCGGGATGCAGGAATCATGGAAGAAAAGGAAACGCTCTTGCAAGCCAAGTACACGTTCTCCGGAAAATCGGGGTACATCAGTCGTACCTCGCGCTTCTCGCAGTCTATGACCGCAAGGTACCACGTGAGCCAATCCATTCCGAGCACTACATCATACTCTTTCAATGGAATGACTACCAGATCCCAGGGGCACGGAAGCCTTCCCATCCATATAGGGCAGGAAGGCACCATGTTGCGTGCCTCCAAGGATCCCCCCGCGGTGTGTACGGTCATCAAACTGGGTAAGGGTCTCAACTCAAAATCATGGGTCAGTGCGAAGTCTCGGGACATAAACGAGAGGGTCGCTCCGGTGTCAAAAAGGGTTCTAGCGCGATAAACAGAAGCAAGAGTGATACCTGCGACGACGTGCTCAGACGGGTGCGTCTCCTGCTGACCCATCGAATAGACGCGGCCTCCCGAAGGCGGTGGCTTTTCCCCTACAGATCGGGGTGCTGGCGGTCTGGGGGCTGACGTCATTGGCGCTTTCCCCCGCCCTGCGTGCTGGGGTGAAGGCACGGAGGCTGCTGAAGATGTGGTGCCTTGGTTCAGGGGACAGTTGAAACGGAAGTGTCCCTGCTTGCCACATCGGAAACAATGGTCCTGTCTCTTGGAGCAATCCATCACTCGGTGCGCCCCGCCGCAGATCACGCATGAGCGGTCCTCCGGGCGTTGTCCCTCTCCCGGCGCTCCCCTGGTCCTTTGCTGGGGCCTCCACCGCTTAGGGGGCCGATTCCCGCTGGAGGAGCCCCCTCCCCCTGAAGCCGTCTGGGTCCGCTTCCTGTCGTCTTGCTGGTGGGAGCCTTCCCTTCGGGCGCGCGTGACGGCAAAGCCTCGCTCCACGATGGTGGCTCGGTCGACCACCTTCTGAAAGGTATGCAGATCCGCCGCGTCCACCACTTGGAAAATGTCAGTCCTCAATCCATCCACAAACAGTTGTGCCTTATGGGATTCGTCCCGAATGACGAACGGGACACAGTTCGCCAGTCTCACGAACTCCCTCTGGTACTCCATTACTGTTTTGGTTCCCTGCCTGATGTGGTTTAGGTCGTCCTCCAGTTGTTTCTTCACGCTGTTGGTAAAGAACGCCCCGAATAGCTGCTGTTTAAAGGTAGTCCATGACGGAAGGGTAGCGCCCGACGCAGAGTCGGGGCGTACGGTCTTCCACCAAATGCGGGCGTTCCCCTCGAGCAAGTGGGCGGCCAGGGGGACCCGCTCATGGTCTTCCATCAATAGGTCCTCGAATAATTTCTCCATCGTATCCACCCATTTCTCCACAACCCAGGGGTCCGTCGTGTCCCCCTCGAACGTTGGCGGATCGTATTTCTTGAAGTCGGCCAGGTTGGCGCGCACACGGTCTCGCTCGTTTGGTAGGTTCGCCCCCTCCTTCGCGACGTTGGCGGTCGCGGCGGGAGTGGGTAACACTACCGTCACACTCGGAGCAATTCCGACGATTGGTGTCGCCGCCGGCCCTGCCGTTGCCGTCGAAGGGGCCACCTCTGGGGCCGAGGCCCGGGTGGGGGCAGCCCCTCCTTCGGTCTCCATCACCGGTGCAGCTGGCCCCGGGAGAGGGCCCGGGGCAACCTCTGCCGTCGCAGCGGCCTGCTGTTGCTGCGTCAGTTGGCGCACGCGGTCGTTCAGGGCTGCCAACTGTTCCGCCATCTCTTGTAGCTGCTGCCTTAGGAGCTGATTCTCCGCAGTCATCGCTTCCGCTGCGTCCGCCCCCGTGTCCTCGGCTGTGGATCTAGTCCTGGCCATGATCTGAACATTTGCACGAACCAGTTACTCCTAGTTTAAATAAGACGGCACGCCACTAGTGCTGGCACTAGAGGGAGAAAAGAAAAGAACACTAATTCCCTCCCCCCTTTTTCCCCCAACGAGCACTCGCGTTTTATTTATCCCGTGTTCACTTTATTACTCAGTAGCCAGAGTATTGCGCCCGTGGATGTTAGGCCCCGACTGTTGTGGTTAAAGTTTACCTCTCTGATACCATCTTAATCTGTCACGCCCCGGGGGTTCGAATCGCGCGGAAGAGGAGCCACCGATGCCCCTGATTCAGCCATATATTTTTTTTTGTAAAACATTACTCCCCGGCGCGTGCACAGACCCGCCGCATACACAAATTCGCTCTGCAAATGAGCAGAGGCCCCTTTGTATATGCACGGCGTCTCAACTACAAAGTGTCTCACAAGGCGTAGTACATACAATCTCTAACCACATCAGTTGGGGTCTCGTACACATACAACCAAACAATTCACGTGACATTCTAGCATTCACTTAGAGCATAGAGGCCGGTGTTTTGAAAGGATAAATAATCACAAGGTTTTGAAAGCGGCATCCACACGATGCCCTCGTTTGTGAAAACAGTTCGTAAACACATAAATCCCACAAGGTTTATAAAGCTTGGTGCCCACACGACACCCACGTTTTAAAAATAGTTTTCGCAAACGGTTTTCTTTGTTTTTCATCGTTCAAAACGGCCAAGTAAGAGAGAACGTAGTATTCATTCAATTATTCAAAAAGAAAGGAAAGAAAAGGGCAACATCCACTTCGACCCCACGGGGGTGTCGCAATCCACAACTAGCTACCATGAATAATAAAAGAAAAGGGAAAGAAGAGTCACTGTATCTGAAGTCACCCATAAATCAGATCAGCACCCTAACGTCCTCACCGGCGCCCTAGCACTCGCCCCTGGACGAACCTGTCACGAAGTGGGAAGTCAGTGACTAGAAATAGCATGATAAGCATAGTAAACAAAGATAAGGCAAACCACAAACACCGGAGCTACTATCCCTCCCATGCACCTTCCACCTTAACCACAACCTGTATCATTACGACATCGGGCACCTTCCCCGATGCCCACCGCCGAGCACCTGCCTCACAAAGCAACATCGGGCACCTTCCCCGATGCCCACCGCCGAGCACCTGCCTCGGCCGCCGAGCACCTGCCTCGACGTCACCGCTCACACCCCCCACCCATGGGGGCCCCCATTCCTAACGCCACCTCCGCGTGGGGTACACGGGTCAACGTACCACTTTTCCGGAAAAGCACACCCTTGCGGTGGCCAAACCGCGGGTGTGCGTGTAGCAAATTTGAGCCTCAGATTGACATTGAGTATCATAACATAACATAACAGGGTTAGTGCATAAACAGAAGGAGACTGACAATTCCACCTTGCCCCAACATGCTATTTCTAACAGTTAAACCCCATTCCCGAAACCCCCGGGAACGTACCCACCTTGTGTGCGTCGTCCTGCGTTCGTCCAGTCCGCGTCTGTGCTCCAGTCGCCCACAGCGTCCCGCACTCCTGAAGGAACATAGGCAAATCGAGACTTAGAAGTCCGAAACTTACAACGACTCCCTACAGCGTGCGGCGGAGTTCTTCGCACGGCACCGGCCCGTGCGACGAACACCCTGCCAGGGCGCAGCCCCGCGCGGCACCAGCCCGCGCGGCGCCCCTCCTGCGGGCGGCCCCGCGCGGCCGAGCGCCGCGCGGGCGCGCGGCCCGCGGTGCGGGGCGACCCCGCGCGGCACCAGCCCGCGCGGGCGCCCCTCCTGCGGGCGGCCCCGCGCGGCCGAGCGCCGCGCGGGCGCGCTGCCCGCGGTGCGGGGCGACCCCGCGCGGCACCAGCCCGCGCGGCGCCCCTCCTGCGGGCGGCCCCGCGCGGCCGAGCGCCGCGTGGGCGCGCTGCCCGCGGTGCGGGGCGACCCCGCGCGGCACCAGCCCGCGCGGGCGCCCCTCCTGCGGGCGGCCCCGCGCGGCCGAGTGCCGCGCGGGCGCGCTGCCCGCGGTGCGGGGCGGCCCCGCGCGGCACCAGCCCGCGCGGGCGCCCCTCCTTCGGGCGGCCCCGCGCGGCCGAGCGCCGCGCGGGCGCGCGGCCCGCGGTGCGGGGCGGCCCCGCGCGGCACCAGCCCGCGCGGGCGCCCCCCTCCTGCGGCGGCCCGCGCGGCCGAGCGCCGCGCGGGGCGCGCGGCCCGCGGTGCGGGGCGGCCCCGCGCGGCACCAGCCCGCGCGGGCGCCCCCTCCTGCGGGCGGCCCCCGCGCGGCCGAGCGCCGCGCGGGGTGCGCGGCCCGCGGTGCGGGGCGGCCCCGCGCGGTACCAGCCCGCGCGGGCGCCCCCTCCTGCGGGCGGCCCCCGCGCGGCCGAGCGCCGCGCGGGCGCGCGGCCCGCGGTGCGGGGCGGCCCCGCGCGGCCGTGCGCCGCGCGGGCGCGTGGCCCGCGGTGCGGGGCGGCCCCGCGCGGCACCAGCCCGCGCGGGCGCCCCTCCTGCGGGCGGCCCCGCGCGGCCGAGCGCCGCGCGGGCGCGCGGCCCGCGGTGCGCGACGGCGCCGGGCCTCCTCCCTCCTCGTGACCAACAAAAGAAAGAAAGAGGGAGATTCCCCCGAACGAAACGCGTCCGACTCACCTTGATGTGCGAAAGAGGAGGAAGAGAGGGATCGTCCGCTTGCCTCCACCGGTCCACCCTTGCGGTGTGCTTGGTTTCTCTTTGCCGGCGGCTACGAGGGAGGAAGAAAAAGAAAAGAGGCGGCCACCAAAAAAAAAATAAGAGGAACCCTAATCCTCTTTCCCTCACGGCTACATATATATACTAAGAGAATTAGGGTTTACCTTAAAAGGTGTGCGGCTGCCAACACGGATCCCGAGGCGTCTAAGGGGGACCCCAACTTCGAGAATTAATTCTGGTCAGACCGGGAGTCGGAAAAATAAACCGATCGCGCCCACGCGCTCCGTTCCGCGAGCTCTACCGCCTAAAATTATTTGCGGGCCCCGACGGTCTGTCCGGAAAAATACCAAAAATGAGGCCCCCGGTCAAGCATTACAAGAAGAGGGTGACCAGAAGGGTTAAGGAAAAGCCGGGTCTTACAGTGGCGTTGCAGTTCCTTTGGATAGGGATCTGCCGCCAGAGGCGAGTTCTGGATAGAAGTGCTTGGCGCTAGATGTTGGAGGACTGATCGGCCGGTAGAGGCATTTTCGTTCTCCTTTCCCGGATGGTGGATACCCTTGCGGACGGATTATGTAAAGCTTACCCATGGGAATGTTACCCTTTGTGATTGATAACCTGCATGTTTGGGGTACGATATACGCGGTTGAGGGGTGAGCTTAGTAAGGATAATTGTATAAGGAATTGCATGGATTAATTGTGCTTTGTCCTATGATGGTTGCAATAATGGATTTCCTGAGATGTCAGGGGTCGGGTTGACCCCGATGGCACCATCGGCATCTTTATCAGAGTAGCGCAGCGGTAGCATGACTTTGTTATCTGCGGAGGACCTTTTCGTCGCCCAGTGTGAGCAAAGGCAGAGATCGTGCTCTCCTTATGGATAGTCTTGAGTTCCAGGCAAACTATGCGGCGACCACTTGCGTCAAGCGGATTAGTCGGTGTCGCCCGGTTGGAGGGCACCATGATAGTGGATCGAGTGTCGCAGGTGTGATTTCATCACGGCAGTCAGAGTTAGAGCATGTTGCGGTTTGGTATGGACTGGAGGCAGATTTGTTACCATGTGCTCTAGAGGTACAGGTTCCTGTTAGTGTGGTGCATGTGGAAGAGGCTTGTGGATCATGTCCAGTGCAGTTGAGACCTCGAGTCATATCGGCATACTTATTGGTACTTGTGTCAGCTCGGTGTTTTGACCCAGTGCTTGGGATTGGTTGGCACAGCGCCACACGATGTTTGACTGCGGAGAGAGAAGGCTATGGCCTTCGTGAGGCATGCAAGGGAGGCTTGTTTGTTGAGACCGTTAGAGCACACAGGTCACAGCGACAGTGCAGTGCATGGGGGGGTGCCTACGGCGGCGCCGGGACTCAAGGATATTCCTGTTGCCCGTGAGATCCCGGGCGTGATTCCACCTGAGATGTTGATGATGCCGTCGATTAGGGAGATAGAGATGGTGTTTGGCGTGGTTCGAGGAATCGCGCCCCCTCGACAGCACTTCATTGGATACCGCCTGTAGAGCTGAGAGAGCTGATGGCATAGTCGCAGGATCGGATGGGTCGAGGGTCCTGTTGGACCCAGTGCCACGCTGTCGATATGTGGTGGTGATGCCACGTCTTGGATAGACGAAGATGAGGGTTCGTCGTGACTTGAGCCCAGGCAGGTTCAGACATTATTTAGGACCTTTTGGTGGAGTTACACTCCGGCAGTTCGTGTATGATGCGAGTACCTACTTGGAATCAGACAGCCAGGGACTTTGCCTAGATGGCATTCAGGATCCGGTAAGGGCATTATGAGCTCATAGTGAGGCCAAATGGAATAAATAATGTCCTGTTTTCCTCAAGATTTGAGGAATTGAGTGTCCCTATTATACTTGGACGGATTGGGAGTGGTGATCCCCGAGGATATTTTGATTTACTTCCAAAGCGACTTGTAGCACGAGGAGCATTTGTGGACATGCTACCATACCTGTGTGGATGAAGCTATATGCCAGGTTATTGAAACACGAGTTTTAGCTTCAGAAGCTTAACTCTTGGGTCACATGGTGTTAGCCGCGGAGGCGGTGGTGGAAAATCCGGCCAAATTGGATATTATTTAGGAATTGGCCGAGATCAGTATTTATGGTCAAGGTAAGGAGCCTCTTGGACTGGGCAGTGTCAGGAGAGCTTGGCAATCGGATGATGAGAATTGATACCAGCGCCAATACTAGTATTTCCAGTGCTGGGAGAGATCTGCGAGTTTTTAGTGATGCCTTCCTTAGCGACTGTGGATCTACCGTTGGGTTATTGTTGAGCATTCTGGATTACCCCGACAGTGCCACAGTGATGGCGGATACCTGGAGCAGGAAAGCTTTCTGGGGTTGAGTTTGATGATGCCACGGCTGGCGCTGTGTGGACTGTTGAGGCAAACATGGCTTACAGTGATGTCACTGAGGATTCTTTGGATGATAGACCACGGCTGAGTGGTTCACTCGGATGGCCAAGATTCGGGAGTGACCGGGTGAGGACCTCTCCTTGTTAGGGCTCTTTTCCTTTTGGAGTTGTCTGGCATGTCACTAGTTTGGGAGTTGAGCACACAACTCCCGGATGCGATGTTTTGGGAATTTTTTGGCAGGCCAAGTGTGTCACCTCTGGGGGTGCTGGTGCTATTCGAGATGTGGAAGGTTGGTTCACTTCGGCTTTGTGTGGATCCCCGAAAATTTGGCGAAGTGATCATCTGGAGCAAGTACCCTTTGGTCGAGTCTGGAGGATTGGATTTACCAGCTGCCAGGGTACTGGATCTTCTCGAAGATTGATTTGCAATCTAGTTCTCTCGACTGCTTATGGCTGTGTGCTGATGCCGGAGAGTTGGGGGAATGGTTTCTACGCCCCGATGGTTTTAGGATTAGAGATCAGAGTCTACGTGATCTGCTGGGGGACTTATATCGGATGCCTCGGGAGTACAGAGGTACTTGGATCGAGCTTTTGTGCCGATGGACTTGTGGTTGGATTATCTGAGGCCCTGGGAGGGGCAGATGCTTGTACCGATGCAGACTACTTGATAGCTCGAGCAGTTAGCCCAGCTGTACTTGGTTGAGGTGGCGTGGTTTTCTGGAGTGCCCGCCTTTGTTTTGTCCTAGTTAGAGACCCGAGGATTGCATCGCGTCTCTGGAGGAGATATTAGACGGTCTTGGGAGCTTGAGTGGCGGATGATCGGATATTTACCCCCTCATTTTGGTTGTGATTCCGTGTTGAGGAATGACTTTAGTTTCGAGGACGAAACTTTCTTTTAGTGGGGGAGGATGTGATGACCTGGATCTCCGCAGAGCTGTTGCGGTGCGTTGGGGTGGCTACCGGAGGCCTACGTGGTGTGTTGGAGGTGTTTGGGGCATAGTTGGACACAAGTGTTGGACTTCGAGCTTAAATGGATCACATGGGTGATCGGTCGACCCCCATCGGATGTTTAGAGGTGTTTTCGCGCAAAATGGATATTAAAATTGGAGTCGGCGTGGAATTTGGGCTAAGAATACCTTTCCGGGAGCCTCCGGCGTTTTATCGGATGGGAATTTGGCGAAATGGACGTCAAATTCGGATTCAGCGCGCGAAAACGGTCAAACGGACTACCCACTTGTATTTTTGGTGCTCGGGTACTGTTCATCGCCGGAACAGTAATTCCGGCGATCGCCGGCGGCGGCGGGCAGCGCCGGCAGGCAGCGGCGCGGCCTCGGGCAGGCGGTACAGCGGCGGCGGGCAGGCGGCGCGGGCGCGGGCAGGGCGCGGGCAGCCGCGCGGCGCGCGGGCAGGTGCGCGGTCCACGCGGCAGGCGTGCACCAGGAAGAGGGACACGTGGCAGGGTTCTATTGGATCGGTGTTGTGGTCTGGGAGCACGGAGCAGACTGGAGGTGTACGGTGGACCGAGGTGGACACGTGGCGTTCTTCTATTGGACGGTCCACTGCTCGCGGTCTACGGCGTAGCGCAGGTGTATGGTGCACTGGCTTGACACGTGGCCTTCTTTTATTGGATCGGTTCACATATTTTCGTGCACTGGGTGCACTAGGCAGGTGGCGGTGACACGTGGCACCTCCTTATTGGTCGGTCAACTGTGCGGGCAGGGGGCAGCTGGCGCGTCTGGGCGCGCGGTCAGGCCGGTCGGTGCCACGTGGAGCGTTTTCATTGGGTGCAATCGGTGTTTTCTGTTCGGCGGGACACAGAGGGAATTATTGGAATTGTTTTTCTGGTTTCTCCTATTAATTCCATCCGAGAAGACTTGGGAGGCCATTTTCACCATTTTCGAGGCCTCATCTTCCTGAGGGATGAGAAGATGAAATCTTCTCCAAGAAGAGAAGAATGCTCCTGTGAAGTTTCGGATTTTTTTCGGCGGCACGGATTACGAGATCTCCATTTCTCCGGCACGGCGCGACGTTCCTTCATCGGTGTACCCCTTTCGTCGCATTTCGATGCAAGAGCTCTCACGGCCTACCCCAATCACTTTTTCCGGCGATTCTTGCTCTATTGGAACGGCGACTGACAGAGCTTTAATCTTGGTATTTTCTACTTCCCCTGGTTTCACGCGTTTCGAGGAGTTTTTCTGAGTTTACTATGACACCATTTGCTGTGATTGAGTTTTGGACAGCGGTTCGATCTTTCGGCGATATCTTCGCGCACAGGCATCGGACTGGGGTGATTCAAAAGGCGATTTGCATCTACACATCTCGAGGAATCTGCCCAAATTTTCTTGGAATTTCCTGAATTTTCCCCGAAGGTGAAAAGTCCCTGTTTACAGAACTTTATGATTCAGTTTTTGTGATTGGTTGATTCCGGGGTGGTTCCCTTGCAGAATTTATATCTCAGCGTAGGAAACTCGGATTTGAACGTGCAGGTACTCGTTTCGACCGGTTCGTCGCGAGGATCGTGACAGTATTTTTCCTGGAATTTTTCGAGCAGATCTCGAAGGTGGAAAAGGCAAAACTGTGGACTGATGTGTTTGGGGACAGATTTTGTGTAACTGTATGTTTAATTGTATCTTTTGGGGTATTTGTGCACAGTGATCGCGGCGGTTTATCTGTTTGGGCTTTTGGCGTGAAAAGGTACTGGACAGCGAGAAGGTGTTACAGCTGAGGATTTTGCGTGTTCAGGTGGGTGGTTGTTGCTTGCCTCTACTTCTGACTTACTCACTAAGTTTATTAGAAAACCCCTCTTTTGGACATATTGATTGATTGCCATGCATGTTTGATTAATATAAATGTGAGCCTATCATTTGAGAATAATCTGTGGACATAGCATGTTGGGAATCTGATTGGGATAATATTATTGTGGAAACGTGATTGCGAGGACATGCTTCATTGTGATAGTTAACATGCCATGTTAGCACATAGATCTCATAAAAGTTGGTTAAATGGACGAATTAGTGGGACATGATGACACATCTATGTGCGGGTATCACTTTGGGATTTATTATGGATCAGGGGTTATATACATGTGTAGTTGACTGATGACTTTAGCATGATGGTTATGTTTATGTGGATTTGTTATTCATTACACATGTGGAACTGTTATTTGATATTCTCTCTTTTATTCTTGCATGAGGACCTTTGCATGCTTGTATGGACATCTAGATAGGCCACTATTTTATTGCTACACTATCATATTGGGATCTGACTTAGGAGAAACCATGATTGCTTTCTTTCTCCTTCTTATTTAGACTTTTGAGTCATGTTGCTCGGGTTCGAGCGGGGGTTTGGGATAGTGTAGCCGGGCCCTTGGGGTCGGAGACAGAGTGTACTTGATGTCGGACTTGTGGGTTATTGCAGCAACCGTGGACAGTAGGCGGTTGACCGGATATTGATTGTTCTACCCGATTGTGGATCTTGGGTTTTGGGACAGGCAGGCTTGATGGCAGGGTATTGCGGCAATCGCGGACCTTGGGCGGTTGACCGGATGTTGCTTATGTATCAGATTGGGTATCAGGTCTCTAGTGGATGGAGTTTTCCACTATTTGTTTATCTTGCATCAGGTTGGGATCGGGTCTCCCTTTAGTGGATGGGTTTTCCCCACTTTGATCAGAGTCATGATTCAGTCCTGCTGATCTATGATACTCGTTACTGAGGCACTATACTCGTGTGGGTCGCTCCCCTCGAGTGCCACTCCGGAGTGTGTATATTTGTGACCGTGCCGGTCAGGAGCCGGTCTGTTGCCCTGGGGTAGGACCGTGCCGGTCAGGAGCCGGTCTGTTGCCCTTGGGATGGGACCGTGTCGGTCAGGAGCCGATCTGCATCCCGTAGCTGAGTTGTTGGTTAGTAGGCATAGTGGGCAGTACGGGTGTTCACCGGTGTCTAGTTTGGGTCTAGGCAGGCAGGCATTTACATCCTGATGCATATATTTAGCTATTCTTTTAGCTTGGCACATTAGAGGCATCGTAGTGGTAGTTTCCTTTCTTCAGCGGTCATGTTTACAGCTTTACCACTTACCCCTTTCCTTGCCTCTGGTAGACTTAGTGGGTACGCCGGAGTCTGAGGCTTTACCCACAGGGGGAGGCTACTGGTTTACTAGTGGTTCTCACCCCCATTGTTGTTTCCCTCTTTTCTTCCTCCTGTTTTGCAGAGTCTTCTGTGGGGGTTGCTGACCGTTCGGTCGTTGTTCGAGGCGAGGGAGTCACGAGCTAGATCCTTACCGCCCGAGGTGTGTAGCTGTATCCCCTGGTGGAGGTTCCTTATAGCTGTCAGCTGGATTTTACTATTTACTTTGGGAGAGATCTTTTGTATTTGGAGAGACTGATCTAGAGACTGATGTACTATAGTTTTGTTTATCTCCCTTTCCTAGTTGAGAGATGCTGTATTGAGGGCATTGTATGGTGATTATCTGTATTTGAGGAGATGGATATTGTACTGTATTTCAGGTTATGCAGTGATTGAATTTTTTTTATTTTACAGCATCTTATTTTCCGCTCTGATATTTGTATAGCTATAGCACTATCTTTTGCAGGTTAGACGCTTCGCCTATGTGGGATTTTACATAGGTGGCGGATCTGTTGGCGAGCCCGGGTCGCGGTATCGACCCCGGGGCGTGACAAGATGCCAATCTAATGTCAACTAATAATGCAGTCTAGTGTCATGTCATCCCTAGATCATGCTAAAAATATCTGGGGCCCATAATTATCTTTCTACAGTTTTCTAGGCAACTATCAGATTTACCAGCTACATAAATAGTAAGCTAAACATGGTCAACATGCATACAATAGCTTTAGAAGGCATTCCAAATATTTCGGAGAAATTCCAACCCACCTCAAATGCATTCCGCAGGCAAACGCTGAAGTCGGTGAAGCTCCGCACCGCTCACTGTCAAAATCCTGCCGGAACGCCCAAAACCGCATCGCATGTGCGCGCACTGTCGCGATCCTCGGAAAGTATCCCCGGAAGCTCGGACGAATCCCTCGAGTCCTCTAATGAAATCGGCGCGCACTCCGGCCCTCGCTGCCCTCTCACAGCACACACACACTCACGCACGCTCGCACGCACGCCTCGACTCCGCGCCGAGAAAATCCAAAACTCACAGCATCAATGCCAAGGATGGAAAGAGTAATCCAGTAAGCTCAAACCTCATCAAAAATCCATCCAAGAAATCCAAAACTCAGCTTGGAAGAAATCTGCCACTTACCTCGTGAGTGGCTCGGTGCGCGCGCGGCTCTCCCGACTCCAAGCAGCGGGGTCAGACCAAGAAGCCAAGCTCCATCTTGCTACTTCACTTCTCCTTCCTTCCCTTTCTTTTCCTTCTTTCTCTTCTCCTTTCTTTCTTTCTTTCTCTCTGTCGTGGAGAAGAAAACAGGGATGGAGGCTTCTTTATAGAGGGTGTAAACAATGGGAGAGGAAATTACCAAAAAGCCCTCACTCAAAATATCCAGAATCTTCTAATTGGGCATTCTGGGAGTCTGTGTACCGGTACCTCTAATTGAGTACCGGTACCAAGTAGCTCGGGTTCTGGAACACGGGGTCAGGTTCCGGAACCAACCCTCCAGTTCCGGAACCAAAGTCCCAGTTCCGGAACTCCAACCCTCCAAATCCGAAAATCCAGTCTGAAGCTCCAATTTCCTCGCCGTCAACTCGCTTTATGCCGCAGAAGCTTCCGCATCAATCAAAAATCTCCCGAACCCCACTGTAAACATAAAGTACACAAGTCCAAAGCTTTTCCCACTCAAAAGCTCGACGGTGGAGTCGGTGCTTAAACCCATAATCCGGTGCTCTCACAAGAAAATCCTTACTTGCCAAGTCCAACTTACTTTTTGTCTTCGGGGCCTCCGCATCAGTACAAATCCACCCGAACTCCGCTGTAAACAGGAAATACACATGTCTCAACACTTTCCAAATTCCTACGCACAACCGCGGAGTCGGATCTCTATCCATACCAATACTCCACAAATACTCAATGCCCCGAAAACACCGATTCAACCGGGCTTCCAAATTTCGCCGCTGCTGACTCACTTTCCATCCAAATGGATTTTGCGTCGATCCGAAATAATCAGAACTCATCTGTAAACCCAAATGGAACACGCCCGAGGCGATCACTCCGCACCACGCCATCTCGCGAGGTCGGTACACTCAACAAAATTCCAGTACTCTACAGATTGGTACCAACGTGGTTCAAGTTCTTGTGTGCAGCCCTTGATTGTTTTCCCTTTAGACAACCTCCACACACAATGTTTTCTTTAAATGAAAGTTTAGGAACCCCCTTAACCACGTCTTTGTTTGAAATCCTTGCTAGTTCTTTAAAATTTATGTGACCTAGTCTTTCATGCCAAAGAGTTTCGTTATCCAAAGAAACTAGGTTATAATTTTCAGAAATTTTGTTTGAAACAACATAGCAATTATTTTCAGATCTAACCCCTTTCAAAAAGAATACATGGTCCTTATCAGTTACAATACATTCTGCAGAAGAAAAATTAACTGAAAAACCATTGTCACAAAGTTGACTGATACTAATGAGGTTAGTCTTAAGGCCTTCAACAAATAGGACATTATTTAAAATCGGGACTTCTGGAATAGCGATTGTTCCTTTTCCAACAATTTTGGAAGAACGACCGTCTCCGAAAACAACATGTCCTCCGGAGATTTTCTCTAAAGTTTGAAAACTGTTTTTGTCACCGGTCATGTGATGGGAACATCCACTATCCAGATACCAAGACGAGTTGTCATAAGCATGTAAAGAAGTATGAACAACAAGACAAGGGAAGATTTCACCTTTGCGCACCCAAACCTTTTTGGACTGCGTCGACAATGAATGTGAAGTTATTCTCCTAGGTGAAAGCGTCTTGATTGATTCATCGCTTTTTCTTGACATCGTCGTCTTGTTTGATGTACTACCAATGTTCTTTTCTTTTGAAAAATCCTTCTTTGATTTTCGGGGAGTGAACTCATTGGTAGTTGTTGCAAGAGGCGCTTGATTTGTTCGTTTCGCTCCAATCTTGCAATTTCTTCGTATGTGCCCTGCAAAACCACAACGAAAACATACCTTTGTACTTGACGATCCCGAAGTAGGTGAGGTAAGGTTGTTGTTGTTGATTGCAGTGAATTCCGTCGTCGGAGGAGGAGATACCGACTGGGGCACAAAAACTGTCCCAACCGAACTAGGATTGTAGGAATCACTATTCCTTATTTTACCTGATGATTTTGTCATCTCCTTGCTTTCTACCATATGTAAAATTGTTGTTATCTTGGAACTTAACCTAGCACCCCCGTCATATGCTGCATGTGTAGCCAGACCAGTAGAAAACTCCAACTTGGGCTAGGTTTATTCTGTTTTAGACATCCACACTTCTTTTCTTTCCTGGACATAGTGTTACTCGCCCGGGTAGTGGGCCGAGTGGTCGGGATTCCTTTAGTGTGGGATGCATTTTACACTCGTGCTTGGGAGCAGAGTGGAGTCTGGTGGATGTAGTTGATCGATCATCTGTGGCGGAAGCCGTTTGGGTAGACGGTGGTCCCGAGATGTTCCATTTTTCTTGTTTTATCTGTCGCCGCTGTGTTAGTGGCAGCGGTTTACTAGTGATAGCAGGACCTTGAACCCAGAACCTTTTTTGGACATACATATGATTTTAGTCAACCAAATGTTTTCTTCCAAGCCTCGTAGGGTAGCCTGAGTCTCTTCTTGTAATACTCGAGAAATTCAAGTTTGTAAAAAAAATGAAATTCCAGGGTGAATGTGTGCGAGGAAACAAAGGTTAACCTTAGTGGTCTGTGTACCGGTGTGCAAAGGGCACGGTTCCCAAAGCATAAAGTCTGCCTCTCCGATCCGAGTTTGATCTCGAAAATCTGAGGTCTCCAGTGTGACCATCTCGTCGAACTGATCGAAAATGGTATTGATCAAATCTGAGGTCTCCAGTGTGACCGTTTTTCGATTCGACGACTAAAATGCCTCGAAAAGCGTGAAATACAGTGGAAAACGTGGCTTTTTGCGTAATACACCATATATTTTATGCTCCGTTTTGCGTGCTGCTCCTTGGAGAGGGACCTAAGTGCGAGACAAGATTACTGTCAGGGACTGGGCTCGAAATAGTAGGTTTTGAGGGGCGAAAATGCATCTTGTACATGCATTATTTAAATCGCATATAGGTTGGGTTCTCTTAAACCCTAAACCCGAAGCCTCATTCCCAGCAGCCGCCAGCTCCAACGTCTCCACTCCCTCTGCCGCACTCCACGTTCGTAGCGCACCGGCTGCCGCCGCCTCGTCGCCAGAGAAGAAGGAGAACCAAGTGTTCTCCTTCATCTCGGTTGGGAAGGAGAAGAAATTCTCCCAGAGGGCTTGGGTGGTTCCAAACAACATCTGGGAGTGCCTCTACGTGGTTGACGCTGAGCTGAGGTGGACCCGACGCCTAGCTCCGCCGTGCGCCGCCGCGGGCCACCTCCTTCCTCCTTTATCTTCCGGCGAGGTATGTTTATGGGAACTTTAGTTTTCAAATGATGCATGGGTGTACTCTTTATGTTCCTGACATAGAGTGGACCATTTCTGTGAAGTTGGAGCTGTCGCCGTCGTCCCTGTCGCCGGCGAGAGCTTCTGTTGCCGGAATTATTGCTTTTGGCCGACGTTGGGCGCCGTCTTCATCCGACCGTTGAACTCGAGATCAGAGCCGTTAGATCTCATCCTCTTGGTGTCTGCAAGAAGCCTATCAAGTTTGGTCACCAATGGTTGAAGATCCGCGCCGCACGGGAAAGCCCTAGAATCGGGTTTTCTTCCCGTTGGCCGACCTTCACCGCCCGGCGCCGCCGCTTACCCCCGTCGCCGGCCATCACCTCAGCAAGCTTCGTAGGGCCAAGTGGACGCTTTTGGTCCAAGTTGCAGTGACTCAAAAGTCGCCGGCCGGAATTCGCCATTAGATGACCTTGCTTTGCCGAGCTTGAGCTCCGGCGATCGCCGAGGCTCTGCACTGTGGGTAAGTGACCCAGGTGAGTTCCTTGGACACTAATGAAGCTTCTCGTGAATTTGCATGGAGCTTCTAACATGGCGTTCTCAATTTCCATAGTTGCACCTTGAAGCTTGACCGAGCTCGAGCTCAGGCCGCCGCCGCTGCATCGGGACGCCGGCCACCGACCCAGGCAAGTCGTAGGCACTGTCTTTAGACTTGTTAGGTTATATGTAATAAGGATCTAAATAGGGGAAAAAACACCTAGAGGGGGGTGAATAGGTGTAAACGTATAAACACTTAAAAATCGTTGCGATAAAAACCCAATGCGGAAATAAAAATAACTCGCAAGATTTTTACGTGGAAAACTCCATCACCGGAGTAAAAAACCACGGGACCGATAACACGGCAGAAATCCACTAGAATTAAAACACGTACAAGGTGATTTACCGTACACACTTACGACTCAACCTTTTCCATACGCTCCTAGAGGATCTTCTCCGCTCGCTCCGCGACGCTTCTCGAATCCACGATCTGCGCCCAACGCCGAATCCACGGCGTCCAACGTCGAATCCACGACGTCCGACCGAGTCCACGGTCTTCACCCAATAGCACCCTTCGAATCCACGAACGTGCCTCGCTCCGAATCCACGAGAGCGGTTGAACCTTGAATCCACAAGGACACGCGAATCCACGCGCCGATTTTTGGGGTAAATCGTTGTTTTTGGTGGTGATGATCCGCCGAATACTTAGATCAAAGATAGATCGGAAATACCATCTAAGTATTCATTAGTTTGATTCAACTCAAGATGTGAGTATGAAAACCTAGAATCAAACTAATCAATATAGATGAAGAAACATAGAGTATTCTCTAATGATTTCCTTTCTTCTCTATATGTGGATCTAGAGCCGTATAAGATGATATATGAAAATGATAGCTATTTTCCTTCTTTTTTTTGGATTAACCCTAGAAAAAGAGTCATAGGGTCTATTTATAGGTTAGAAACCCTAGGAAGGAGATAAGAATCAAAAACCTAACATTTCTGGAAATTTTACGGACGGCGATCCGGATCGGATTAGCTGTGATCCGGATCGTCGTAACGAGTCAGGCAATTCCAGAAAAACGAAGGTTCATCCGGATCGAAGTGCTTGATCCGGATCGTTCATACAGTTCACCAAACATCAACGTTCGGGATCCGGATTGCGAAGCCTGATCCGGATCGTTCAAGGAAGATGGTAAACTCAGTGTTCGGGATCCGGATCAAGAGAGGCTACGATCCGGATTGAACTGGTGTATGAACGAACCACCTTCGGGATCCGGATCGAACAACCTGATCCGGATCCTGAACATGTCCCAAGTCCAGTTTTTGATTTTTATGCAATGAAAGATTCTTCCAAGTGTTTCTACACTACAAGAAGTATTCGGATCACACAAAATCTTTAGTTAAACATACCTGATCCTTTTGAATTCTTCTTTCTTGAGATTGAGTTAAATGATCCAACTTTCTTCACCTTCAATCTTCAAGACTTGAGACTTTCACGAAACTACGCCAACTCAAATTCCGTAACAATCTCCCCCTTTGGCGGTTTCGTGACAAAACACAGATCCACTAAAGAAAATTCAAAAAGATATTTTTGTTGCTATCACCATACAACAAAAATTTACAATGGAGATCCAAAAATTTAAAAACATGAGATAAACTCCTAAAACAGACTCTAGACTTAGACATCTGTACTCTCTGCACAAAGAAATCATTCTTGACAAAAAGAGATTGTTAGATACCTCAAGAATATTTAACATTCAAAACCTAGTACAGAGATAGAGTTTATCTGATCATCATGACATTTGAGAATTCAGATATGTAAGAGAATCATAGTCAAAAACCAACATATCTTCTATGCAATCAAAAACCAAATGTCACAAAGTGTTAGTCCAACATCAACTTGTTAGTCATATTACATGCCCAAATAGTTAGTCGAATAGTTAGTAGAGACATGCACACAAATCACAAGATAAAAACCAAAGTTGAGGTTGAAGTGATACTTACCTTGATGTATACAAAATTTTCACATCATCATCATTGTTCATTGTTCTCTCTAAACTCTCTCCCCCTTTTTGTCACAAACAAAGCCAAAATTACCAAAAATTGAAGGAGAGTTAAAAATTTTAAAGAAAATGTTCCGAAATTTAAGAACTAGAACTAAGAGTAAGTCCTAAAAACTGAACTCCTGCACAAAAAGATTAGAAAGAAGGTTAAGTCAGTCTGAATCAGAACTAGTGGGATTGGTACAATCCAACTTCAAAATCGCTTGAAGCATTTTTGACATTCTGGAGACCTTTCTTTTCATCTTATGTTGCTCAGAGATAATCTGTTTGAGATTTGTAGACACGCTGTCTTGTTCAGCAGACGATCTTCGCTGTTCTTGTCGAAGTGAGGACCCTACATTCGCTTTTGCTGTGTGTCTCCAGGACGTTGAAGGATGTAGCATAGAACCAGACGGTGCATCTTGACCTTCAATCCGTGGAGATTCTCTAGTGAGAGAGCGAGCTCTGGTGAGGGGTCTATCAATCTGAATTCCAGTTCCCCTCGAATTCTTTTTCCTAGTGTACTGCTTTGTTGTTGAGGACGATCTCATCAGCTTCTTGTTCTTCAAGTACAACCTATCTTCTTTGTCAATAGCTTTTTGTGCTTGTTCACAAATCTCTTCCCAGTCTTCTTCATCTGATTCTGAATCAATTTGATAGACTTTCTTTGTCTCTTCTTGATTTGAGTCATCTTGTTCTCTTTTTATAGAAGACCCACTAGGTCCTACCATTGCTACCAAAAGGAAGATTATCCAGGCGAATGCCATTGGTGCAAGTGCTTAAAAGTTTTAAAATCCTGTGAACAATAACTCAAAAACACATGAAAAATTGTTAATTTTCAAAAATTTGAAAAATTATACCCAAACAATCATTATCGTGTAGAGAGACTAAGAATCAAATTAGTTTTGCAAAAGGACTTTTAAAAATAGATCAATTGCATGATTTTCGAAAATCCTTATTATATGCCCTAAAACCGAAATTTTAGAAATCGAAGTCTAAAAATCCGTTAATCAGGAGAATACCCAGCATATAATCAAAACTAATCTACTCAGAGTTCTTATTTCAAAAGAAATTTGATCAAAAACCATCCACAAACAAAGTTGATCCAAGAATTTCATCACGTTTGAGGAGGAATAGAGAAAAACGGTGAAAAACCGAGATTTTGATCAATAAAACTTACTTGGAGTTGAAGAACTTGAGTTTGAAAGCTTCCAAGAAGGGTGAAATCTAGAGAGAGAAGCTCTGGAAACTTTGGAACAAAAGATTGGAGTAAAAGAAATCAAAACCCTTTTGTTCTTTATAAAACCCTAGCCGCGATCCGGATCAGACCATGCTTGCGATCCGGATCGGCTACCCGCAGTGAGAAACTGCGTTCGGGATCCGGATCGGCAGGTCCAATCCGGATCGTCAGCCCGCAAAAGAATACCTGCGTTCGGGATCCGGATCATCTTGCCCGATCCGGATCGGCTCCAACTTTTTCTTTAGAAAATTTCAGAGAAATTCAAGAAAAACCAGAAAAAGATTGTAAGCACAAATGCGTATCAACTTTAAACAAAAATCATCGTTTCATACAACAAGAATTAGATTATGCCAAATCTATCAATAATATCCAAAAATGAAACGAAAATTTACAAAAATTAAATCCCTTAAAGTTGAACACCTTCAATTACATCTAACTTGATCTTAAGAGTAATGCCTTTATCAAATCATCAATTCAGTAAAGAAAATGAAATACAAAGATCAATAGATGTTTGAAATCCCAAATATAGTAGATAATGTATCTAGACAATCTGTTGAAGAGAGTGGCTCTTTGAGCATCTTTCTTTAAAAACCCACCTTATACCAACCTTGAAATTTGACGGAGTCAAGTATTTCAACATGCATTTTACATAATCAAAAATTTGAACAACCATGCTTGGTATACATGTGGTAGCTACACACAATACTCGGACGACCGAGGTGGTAGCTCTTTCCTCCATGTGGTGGTAGTTTTCACACTCCTCATTGGGATGTAACTCTTTCCACATCTTTTGAGCATTTTCCTTTTCTTTGACTCCCCCTCAATTGGCTATCAATTATTTAAGATATAAAGTATTCAACCAAAAATTGATCTCGATTTCATACTCGACTAAGTAGTCAAATAAGATAATGACTATACCAAGAGATCATTGAGAGAGAAATTGACTTTGATCACTCAGAAGATGATTTAATTAACATAAATGATCATTGCAACAGTGAAATATTATGATGACAAAAACATAATAAATTTCTAAATGTGCGAAAAGATGCAATTAAAGTCAATTATGATCTATGCTCAATTAATGTCCTATGTACAAACATAGATAATGAACAAAACAAAAACAAAAACAAAAACAAAACCTATCCTAAGCAAAGGTTTCAAAAGGAAGTTTATTTCAAGGAAAGCATTCCAATTGCTTTTCGCAAATGAATAAAACGTTTTTGATCCAAAGGTTTTGTTAGAATGTCAGCTAATTGATCCTCAGTTGAAATATATGAAAGTTGAAGAGTATTTGATTCAACTAGCTCTCTAAGAAAATGATATCTAAGTTCAATATGTTTTGTTCTAGAGTGCAACACAGGGTTTTTAGAAATGTTAATTGCACTTGTGTTGTCACAAAGTATTGTTATCGAAGATGCTGAAATTCGGAAGTCGCTCAGTACGCTTTTCATCCAAATGAGTTGAGTTGAACAACTTCCAGCTGAAATGTATTCCGCTTCGGCAGTCGAGAGTGCTATGCAATTCTGCTTTTTACTGTGCCATGCAACAAGGCAATGGCCAAGATAGAAGCATGCACCACTCGTGCTTTTCCGATCA
Organism: Tillandsia leiboldiana; assembly: GCA_029204045.2. Classification (NCBI taxonomy): domain Eukaryota; kingdom Viridiplantae; phylum Streptophyta; class Magnoliopsida; order Poales; family Bromeliaceae; genus Tillandsia; species Tillandsia leiboldiana. Next base: position 23,927,939 of record CM055062.1, on the reverse strand, counting down.
TCCACTGATCCTGCCCAATCGGCATCTGAGTATCCAACAATATCCAAACTTGTTCCCATAGGATACCAAATTCCGAAATTAATTGATCCTTTGATATACCGGATGATCCTTTTCACCGCTTTCAGGTGAACCTCCTTTGGTGCAGATTGATATCTCGCGCAGATCCCAACACCAAAAGATATATCCGGGCGACTAGCCGTGAGGTAAAGTAGACTTCCAATCATACTTCGATACAGTTTCTCGTCTATATTCTCACTTTGTGATTCGCTTCCAAGTCCCTTGTGGCTAGTTCCCATTGGAGTCGGAAAATCCTTCAAATTTTCAAGATCAAACTTTTTAACCAACTCCATTGCATACTTGGATTGACTCAAGTGAATACCTTCATCATTTTGTTTAATTTGCAATCCAAGGAAATAAGTCAATTCGCCCATCATGGACATCTCAAATTCGCTTTCCATGGTCTCCGCGAATTTAGAAGCATCATTATCTCTTGTTGCGCCAAATACAATGTCATCGACATAGATTTGTGCTACAATGAAATTGCTTTGATAATGCTTCACAAAGAGAGTCCTATCAGCTCCCCCTCGAGTGTAGCCCTTCTCCAAAAGGTGCTTTGTCAACCTTTCGTACCATGCTCGCGGTGCTTGTTTCAGACCGTAAAGAGCCCTTTTCAAACGAAAAACATGGTTAGGTTGTTTATGGTCTACAAAACCTTTCGGTTGAGCCACATAAACTTCCTCATTTAAAAACCCATTTAGAAATGCGCTCTTAACGTCCATTTGAAATAATTTGATTTTAAAATGACAAGCAATAGCAAACAGTATACGAATGGACTCGAGTCTAGCTACAGGGGCGAATGTTTCGTCAAAGTCTATACCTTCTACTTGAGAGTAGCCTTGAGCAACTAATCGTGCCTTGTTCCTGATGATAGTACCATCCTCATTTTTCTTGTTCTTGAAGATCCATTTGGTACCTATCACATTATGTTGCTTTGGAGGCTTCGTTAATTCCCAGACTTTGTTTCGCTCAAATTGATGGAGCTCTTCCTGCATTGCTTTAATCCAGTAGTCATCCTGAAGAGCTTCATCTATGTTCTTTGGTTCGATTAGAGATACGTAGCAAGCGAATCCACAAACCAACTGCCTCCGAGTTCTAACTCCTTCTTGTGGATCTCCAATAATATTCGATTCCGGATGATCCTTGGAGATTCGTAGCGTTTGTTGAAACGGAGTACTCGGAGATATATGAGATGATTCCTGCACATTAGATAAACTTGAAGAACCATTAGATGCATCATTAATATTGGAAGTATTATTATGAGAAGATGCAACGGCAGGAGAATCATCATCTAGAGAGATATCGAGGGTAGATTTTTCAGATGCAAAGTGAAAAGCTTCATCTACTTTAACATTTATAGATTCTACGATCGTCTTAGATTCCAAGTTAAATACTCGATATGCTCTACTATTAGTAGAATACCCCAAGAAAATCCCTTCGACACTTCGTGAGTCAAACTTTCCAAGATTTTCACGGTCACGTAAAATGTAACACCGACTCCCGAAGATGCGAAAATATTTGATGTTGGGTTTTCTACCACACCATAGTTCATATGGTGTATTTAACGTTCCCGGGCGCAAAAACACTCGATTAATGACATAGACAGCGGTGTTCACAGCTTCAGCCCAAAAATGTAGCGGTAAATTCCGGCTGTGAAGCATCACACGTGCCATCTCTTGAACAACCCTGTTTTTGCGCTCGACAACACCATTCTGTTGAGGTGTATAGGGTGCAGAGAATTCATGCTTAATACCGTTTGAAGTACAAAAGTCAATGAATTTAGAATTAATAAATTCTCCACCTCTATCACTTCTAACACGAATGATCTTTTCATTCTTTTCAATCATAATACGAAGGCAAATCTCGTGAAAAGAATCAAAAGTATCAGCTTTCTCTTTTAAAAATGCTACCCAAGAATACCGAGAGAAATCATCAACCAATAAGAAAATATACCATTTACCTCCCAAAGATGGTTGACGGGTCGGCCCCATTAAATCCATGTGTAAAAGTTCCAAAGGCCGTTTTGTACCAACGTGGTTCAAGTTCTTGTGTGCAGTTCTGGACTGTTTTCCCTTTTGGCAACCACCACACACAATGTTTTGTTTAAATAAAAGTTTTGGAACCCCCTTGACCACGTCCTTGTTTGAAATTTTAACAAGTTCCTTAAAATTTATGTGACCTAGCCTTTCATGCCAAAGTGTTTCATTATTTAAAGAAACTAGGTTACAATTTTCTGAAATTTTATTTGGAACAACATAGCAATTGTTTTCAGATCTAACCCCTTTTAAAAAGAAGACATGGTCCTTATCAGTTACAACACATTCAACAGATGAAAAGTTAACTGAAAAACCATTGTCGCAAAGTTGACTTATGCTTATGAGGTTAGTCTTAAGGCCATCAACAAATAAGACGTTTTTCAAAATCGGGCCATCTGGAATAGCTACCGTCCCTTTTCCAACTATTTTGGAAGATCGACCGTCTCCGAAAACAACAAGTCCACCGGAGATTTTCTCAAGATTTTGAAAACTATTTTTGTCACCGGTCATGTGACGGGAACAACCGCTATCCAGATACCAAGACGAACTATCATATGCATGCAAGGAAACATTGGTAACAAGACAAGGAAAGATTTCACCTTTGCGCACCCAAGCCTTTTTGGAGTGCGTCGGTAATGGTCGTGAAGTTATATGCCTAGGTGAAAGCGTCTTGTTAAAACGATTGCTGCTCCTTGATGAAGTCGTCTTGCGCGGTAAACTACCAGGGTTCTTTTCTTTCAATTGATTTGGAAATGATTTCCGAGGAATCACCTTTGTGGTAGTCATTGCAAGAGATGTTTGAGGTGAGCATTTGACTCCCGTCTTGCAATATCTTCTTATGTGCCCTGAAACACCACAACGAAAACATACCTTAGATCTTGACGATCCCAAAGAGGATGAAGTAGGTTTGTTGTCGTTGTTTGTCTTGAATTCCGGTGTCGGAGGAGGAGATACCGGCTGAGGCACAAAAACTGTCCCACTCGAACTTGGACTGTTTCCAGTTTGAGTGTATCCGAGGCCGAACCGATTTGATTGACCAAGACCAAGAAGTCTATCCAACTTACTCCTTCCTGAAGAGAATCGCTGTAAGTCATCCTTGAGTTGGAAAATGGTCTTTGTCATTTCCAGGTTATCCTGTCGAGCCTCGTTGTAGAGCTTTGAGAAGTGATTCGCTTTATCCACCAGATTTGTATGTTCCTTCTCAAAACGCTCATTGGACTCTTGAAGGGAAACATTTACTTTTATCAGATTTTCCCTTTCCACTTCAAGATCGGTCGAGAGAGAAGTTACTCTTTTTACTTCTTCTTCGAGATCCTGCAATCTCCCTCTCAACCCCTTGTTTTGCTTAGCCGGTTTCTTTGAATCCCGTAAAGGTCTGTGATAGGCTAAAGCAAAATCTTCACCTTCCGAATCATCTGATTCATTGTCCGTTGCATTCTTTTCAACAGTGGAGTTGGACAATGACTCGGACGTACTTGCCATAAAGCACATGAAGGGTGAAGATATGGACGCGTGGAATGCCGTGGAGCTCTTTTCTTCATCACTTGAAGACGACTCATTTGACGTTGAGTTGTCATCCCAAGTGACGACTTGCATCGCCTTCTTCTTCGCCGGATACTTGTTGGGACACTCCGTTGCAATGTGGCCGTAGCCTCGACATTTGAAGCATTGTAGTTGTCCCTCTGAACTTTTCTTATCCTTTGAGAAGTTCTCTTGCTTTCTTGACTTGTAACTTGAAGTACCCTTGCCTTTGTTCGACTTTCCGAAGGATGGAGATTTGCTTGAATTACCCCTTCGAAAGTTGTGGCGAAACTTCCTTGTCAAGAGAGCGAGTTGCTTCTCAAATTCCTCCATAGAAAGGTTCTCGTCATCGTCTGAGGAGGATGTATCCGCGTCTTCTTCCTTAGTTGTTTTCAACGCATAACCTGAAGACTTAGAAGTGGATGCCTTTCCAGAAGAATTGTTAGTAGTAAACGTCATTTCATATGTTTGTAATGAACCAACAAATTCTTCTACACGTATTTCGTCCGGGTGTTTAATAGTTTCAATGGCAGTAACCTTTGGGCGAAATCGTTCAGGAAGAGTTCTTAAGATCTTTCTTACAATCTTAAATTCTGGAATCTTCTCTCCCAGGTTAGCACATGAGTTTACGATGTCTTGCAATCGTGTATAGTAGTCCGTGAAAGATTCATTTTCTGCCATCAAGATAGAGTCAAACTTGCTCGTAAGCATTTGCAGTTTCTGAATCTTCACGAGGTTAGTTCCCTCATGTGTAACCTGAAGAACATCCCAGATTTCTTTCGCAGTCTCACATGCTGAGATGCGAGAGAACTCAGTTTGAGATAAGGCATTAAAAATAGCATTAATTCCCTTGCCATTGTAAGAAGATGAATCTGACTCTTCCTTGGTCCATTTCGACCTAGGTTTTAAGGTGTGAACATCACCAATAAATTCAGTTGGATTAGACCATCCTAATTCAATTGATTGCCACACGCGTTCGTCGATGGAAATTAAAAAGGCTTTCATCTGCACTTTCCAGTACGCATAATTTGTTCCATCGAAGAACGGGGGTCGGTTGATGTTTCCACCTTCAACCATTGTTTACAACCCTATTCCCTCTCTGATACCACTTGTTAGGTTATATGTAATAAGGATCTAAATAGGGGAAAAAACACCTAGAGGGGGGTGAATAGGTGTAAACGTATAAACACTCAAAAATCGTTGCGATAAAAACCCAATGCGGAAATAAAAATAACTCGCAAGATTTTTACGTGGAAAACTCCATCACCGGAGTAAAAAACCACGGGACCGATAACACGGCAGAAATCCACTAGAATTAAAACACGTACAAGGTGATTTACCGTACACACTTACGACTCAACCTTTTCCATACGCTCCTAGAGGATCTTCTCCGCTCGCTCCGCGACGCTTCTCGAATCCACGATCTGCGCCCAACGCCGAATCCACGGCGTCCAACGTCGAATCCACGACGTCCGACCGAGTCTACGGTCTTCACCCAATAGCACCCTTCGAATCCACGAACGTGCCTCGCTCCGAATCCACGAGAGCGGTTGAACCTTGAATCCACAAGGACACGCGAATCCACGCGCCGATTTTTGGGGTAAATCGTTGTTTTTGGTGGTGATGATCCGTCGAATACTTAGATCAAAGATAGATCGGAAATACCATCTAAGTATTCATTAGTTTGATTCAACTCAAGATGTGAGTATGAAAACCTAGAATCAAACTAATCAATATAGATGAAGAAACATAGAGTATTCTCTAATGATTTCCTTTCTTCTCTATATGTGGATCTAGAGCCGTATAAGATGATATATGAAAATGACGGCTATTTTCCTTCTTTTTTTTGGATTAACCCTAGAAAAAGAGTCATAGGGTCTATTTATAGGTTAGAAACCCTAGGAAGGAGATAAGAATCAAAAACCTAACATTTCTGGAAATTTTACGAACGGCGATCCGGATCGGATTAGCTGTGATCCGGATCGTCGTAACGAGTCAGGCAATTCCAGAAAAACGAAGGTTCGGGATCCGGATCGAAGTGCTTGATCCGGATCGTTCATACAGTTCACCAAACATCAACGTTCGGGATCCGGATTGCGAAGCCTGATCCGGATCGTTCAAGGAAGATGGTAAACTCAGTGTTCGGGATCTGGATCAAGAGAGGCTACGATCCGGATTGAACTGGTGTATGAACGAACCACCTTCGGGATCCGGATCGAACAACCTGATCCGGATCCTGAACATGTCCCAAGTCCAGTTTTTGATTTTTATGCAATGAAAGATTCTTCCAAATGTTTCTACACTACAAGAAGTATTCGGATCACACAAAATCTTTAGTTAAACATACCTGATCATTTTGAATTCTTCTTTCTTGAGATTGAGTTAAATGATCCAACTTTCTTCACCTTCAATCTTCAAGACTTGAGACTTTCACGAAACTACGCCAACTCAAATTCCGTAACAAGACTTTCCATAAATTTTGTTTGAGTCAAAAACCTTTGGAAGTAAAGTTCTTCCAACTTGTGTTTCGAAGGGTTTTTGTGGGTTGATTCCCGGCCGCCGCCGCCTCCGGCCGCCGGCGGTGGGCAAGGCTGTGTCCAGACTCTTTTTGGGAAGTTGTTTCAACTCGAGCTCACCTCTGTTCCGGGTTTAAACCTGGTTTGCTCCAAGTTGCACACAACCCGAGCCTTGAGCTTTTATGGTGTTGCTCCGGCGACTTTTCGGCCACCCTCCGGCGCGCCTCAGGTGAGCACCTCACTTCTCTAGCCTCAGTGTACACCATGCTCACAGTATACCTCAGTTTGATCAAGTGTATTGTTAGTTGTAGAATAGTTGCTTTTTGGCCTTAAGTATTTATGGGCCAACTTTGTAAATGGGCCTTGTGCTGGCCTAAGTCTGTGAGCACGAGCTTCGTCTCGTCGAAACGGACGCGCTGAAACTTACAGCGTTGTCTTTGGTTTCCCGAATTTCGAGAACGGATCGAAACAATTATTCGAACTAGTGTTTTTATGGAATTTTAAAGTGGATTAAGGACCTAGATACAGTTAGGACACGCTGGCTATCTTTAGACAACATTTTCACACCTACTGGGCATTTTGTTAGAGTTCCGTGGGCTCTCGTTGAGCGGGAATTGGATCTTGTTCCGTAAATCGGCTAAGTTACCCCGTGTTAGCATTGTATTGCTGTAGTGTTGTCGGGATGGGTATGTGTGAGTCTATTACTGACTACAGCTTCTGTTCAGGGCGCAGCAGTCCAGCACCAGTCTAGTCTAGCGGGAGTTCGGGATCGGCCTACATTCAGGGGGTTCGTTCGACTGACTTCGAGGTGGGTTTTCGTTCTGAGGCTTAGTGTGGGGATTTTCGAAAACTGTGAAAATTTTTAATTACTCGTCTAACTGTGCTAATATCTGGTAATCTCTATGGTTGTTACTATCGGGTTTTATCTCGTGTACTTGGTTACTATGCTCGAGGCTGCAGCACGCGCACCCGCGGTTTGGCCACCGCAAAGGGTGCGCTTTTTCGGAAAAGTGGTCTATGACCTGTGTAAACCCACGAGGTGACGTAGTGGGGGCCCCCGTAGGTGTGGGATTTTGAGGCGCCAAGGTGTGAGCGGTCCGACCCGTCGGGGTAGGTGCTCGACGTGGTCAGGTTTTGCAGGTGTTCGTGTTTTATTTCCCTCTTGGGAGGGTGGTCGCTCCGGATAGTCTTACGGTTGGATTTACTACTTTTCCTGCTTTCCTTATTATTATCGTGTCGCTGACTTCCCACTCCGTGACAGGTTCCTTCAGGGGTGAGGGCTAGGCGACGGTGAGGCCGAGACAGGAGCTTTTGGGTCCATGGAGGCCCTAGACTGTATTTACTCGTTTACTTTGCATTTCATCTGCTATTAGTAGGCTATTGTGTGGTTCTCGATACCCTCGTGGGGTCGGTGTGGACGTCGGCATATTACTCTCTAGTTATGAGGATGTTGGATTTTATTTCCTTTCGTTGTTTGGCCGTTTTCAAAAAGAAAAAGAAAGAGAAAAAGAATTGCGAAAATCGTTTTTCTAATCTCTGGGTGTCGTGTGGGCACCGTTTTCAAAACCTTGTGGATTTATGGATTTTGAAAATGGATTTAAAAACCTGGTTGTCGTGTGGGCACTGTTCCAAAAAACTCTGTGGATTTATGGTTTTCGAAACTATTTTAGAAATCCGGGTGCCGGGTGGGCACCGCTTTCAAAACTGTGGATTTATCCTTTCAAATTGATCGGCCTCGAGAACTATTTAGTCCTGTATGCGTTGTGCTTGGAAACTGTTGTGATTGAATATAAACTGTTGTGTTTGGATGTTGTATTAGCCGCGACGCCGTGCATATACAGAGGAGACTCTGTCCGTTTGCAGGGTGAATCTGTGTATGCGGCGGGTTTGGGCACGCACCGGGGAAGAAGGACTTTCAAAAAAAAATATACACGCAATTTCATACCTTCCGTTGATTGTTTCCGCTTAATGAAACCCCCGAGGCGTGACAGATTAAGATGGTATCAGAGACTTGCTTTAATCACAACAGTTTGTGCCCGACATCCTCAAAGATACCTCACTTAGCTACTAATGAATGAAATGAATAAGGCATAGAAGCGTAGAACGCGAGTGATCGGGGGAGCGGGGGGAAAGTATAGGTCCCTTTTCTCGATAGTTGGTTGAGTGCTATGCTAGCGGAGTCTAGAACTGACTTGTGTTGTGTGTGTGTACGGGTTAAGTTTCGTTTCCGGGTTTAGCTCGGTTGTCGTGCTTGTGTAGTCGTGTTGTTTTGGCTCGTGTAGTTGTGTTGTTTTGGAGGCTGGGGTCGAGGCCGGCTGCCACCGGGGTATTGATGGTTGCTAGGAATCAATGGATTAAGCAACCAGCACGGGACACGGTGGGCCTGCTGACGGTGTTCATGCACTTGGTGCGGCTGTTATCACAGCAGATCGTTGCGCCGGCTTTTGTTTTTCGAACCCCTTCCTCTGCCGACGTTCTGGTCGTCGTTAGTAACGGCGACTGGTGGTAGGGTAATCCGCCGGTGTTTGTTAGTGAGTCAGCCATTTTGTCGGTCGTGAGTAACTGGGTAGCCTCTTGTCTAATTTTGTACCTTCTAGGTCTACTGGTTTTAGGTTACATCAGATAGACGGCCGATTCTTTTGCATCTTGGACAAAGTATGGGTGGGAATGAGGATTCTTCCCCTACGGTTGTTACCCCTAGTTCAGCTTTTTACTGTAGACACTGCGATGGTGGTAGAAATCGTCGAGATGGGGTCTTGGGGTTCTCCTTTGGGTTGAGAAAGGAGACCCCCGGAGCTAGCAAATCTTGTTCGTATGAGCTCGGTTTTGGTTGAGCGGACCTAGAGCCTAGAATACTCCTAGTTGGGAATGTGATCGTTTGGTCTGGGGACATGCAGCTCGGTTCAGTGCACGGTGCTTGGAGGGGCAATAGATTAGGACCGAGCGGTAGGGGTTAACCAGAGTGTCGCACCCCTTCGGTGCCAAGACGGAAGTAGGACCGTATTTCTTGGTTTTTGTCGCCAGCTTCCCATGACCAAGGCATAATCGGGAGGATTTTGGGTTGCGAGACTATTGATTGCGAAGCAGTATAGGTCAGCGGGGGGTTGTTGACTACATGGCGCTCTGGCATTGGTTACTTTCGGCTAGGATGCCCTGCTTTCAGCTTTCTCTGTGGGGTAGACCTTGTGGTAGGTCTTAGAGCTGAAACCTAGCTTTAGTTTTGACCGTCGCCTCGGTAGAACGGACAGTCAGAGCGGACAATCCGGGATGGTGGTTATGCTCCGAGCTAGTGGCCCGTGTTGGTGACGGGTGGAAGTAGTCCGTGTTGGTGACGGGTGGGTTCGTTGTTTTCAATTGAGGATTACTTGTAGGCGGTGACCCGGCTAGTTGGATTGGCACATCCTGGAGTTTTGTGAGGGTACTAATGTGGCTTGCCCCTTTGTTGTCGGGTTATTTTGAACATTTAAGAGCCGTCGGTCCGGGTTTGGTGGTAGGATTGGGGTACCTCGACGCATCGCGAGACTTTGGTTGCTGACTGCTCAGCACCGTCAGAGGTGGTCTGCGAACCGGTGGCGTCATAACAGGGAACTCCAAGTCGAGGAGCGGGCTTACTCAGGTTAGTTTCGATCAAGAGAGACGGGACGGTAGGGTTGCCAGGCGGGTCGAGCCGTCGTTTGTCCGAAATCTTAAGGCCGTTCAGTCCGGTAGTTTTCCATTCAGGGTTACCACCGAGTTTTGCCAAGAGTTTTAGGGCGTTTAGCGTGTCATTGCCTCGGGGGTGGGTATTTGAACGCCCCAGCGGCGTCCTTGGGTTTGATGAACAGAATTTTCAGACCCTTCTTGGATCAACTCACGTACAGACGAGGAGCGTTTACGAGTGACCTTGCAGACTCTCAGGGACTAGAGAGTGTAGGCCAAACTCCAAAGGTGTGAGTTTGGGCCTCGCGAGGTAGGCTTTTTGGGACGGCTAAATGTCAGGAGAGTTAAGGCCTATACGACCAAGCAGCTCAAGGAAACGATTCGTCCAATCAAGATCACCCCGGAAAGACAAGTGGAGTAGTCGATGCCTAGAGTGGTAAGAGTCAGACGGGAGACATATCGGTAACCGCGATTACGTAGCAGGACGGATCAACAGCAGACTGTTGGTGGCTTAAATTGACAAGGGATGTAGCACAACGCGTGGCTCGCTATTGGGTCGGTCATCGAATAAAGGCCGAACGTCAGCGCCCGGCGGGGAAACTGCAATCTCTCCTAGTGCCAGAGAGAAACAAGCGGATCATGAGGGGCGCGAAGCCATTTGGGAGTGCAAGTCGGACATGTTTGGGCACTTTCCCCATTTATGGGATTCCTGGTGTATTTAAGTTTCGAGGACGAAACTTCTTATAAGGTGTGAGTGATGTAATACTCGAGAAATTCGAGCTTGTAAAAAAAGTGAAATTCCAGAGTGAATGTGTGCGAGGAAACAAAAGTTAACCTTAGTGGTCTGTGTACCGGTGTGCAAAGGGCACGGTTCCCAAAGCATAAAGTCCGCCTCTCCGATCCGAGTTTGATCTCGAAAATCTGAGGTCTCCAGTGCGACCGTCTCATCGAACTAATCGAAAATGGTATTGATCAAATTTTGATCCAACGGTCGGATCTTTCAGAAATCAGCGAAGAAGCGGGCGGGACCCACGACTTAAGTGAATAGTGGTGTGAACAGTGGGTGAATAGTAACCCCTATTTCTAAATCCCCGTAGTGCCAACGTTAGCCAATTCGCTGTCTGGACTCCGATCATAGCAACCCAGGTAGTCGATTTGATCGGTTCCGTCGATCTGAACGCAATGGCGCTGATGGAATTTCCGTTTGGCGACCCTAGAGTCTCGAAAAGCATAATAAACTGTATTTCGGTACAGTAATTATGGACCGAGAAATTATCCGGGCATTTCGTCGAAAAACAAAAATCGCTACCTGATAGATTTCGTCAAGCCGGACGTCGTGGCGAAGTCCGTTTTTCGATTCGACGACTAAAATGCCTCGAAAAGCGTGAAATACAGTGGAAAACGCGGCCTTTTGTGCAATACACCCTATATTTTATGCACCGTTTTGCGTGCTGCTCCTTGGAGAGGGACCTAAGTGCGAGACAAGATTACTGTCAGGGACTGGGCTCGAAAGAGTAGGTTTTGAGGGGTGAAAATGCATCTTGTACATGCATTATTTAAATCGCATATGGGTTAGGTTCTCTTAAACCCTAAACCCCGAAGCCTCGTTCCCAGCAGCCGCCAGCTCCAACGTCTCCACTCCCTCTGCCGCACTCCACGGAGTAGCGCACCGACCGCCGCCGCCTCGTCGCCAGAGAAGAAGGAGAACCAAGTATTCTCCTTCATCTCGGTTGGGAAGGAGAAGAAATTCTCCCAGAGGCCTTGGGTGGTTCCAAACAACATCTGGGAGTGCCTCTACGTGGTTGACGCCGAGCTGAGGTGGACCCGACGCCTAGCTCCGCTGTGCGCCGTCGCGTGCCACATCCTTCCTCATTTATCTTCCGGCGAGGTAAGTTTATGGGAACTTTAGTTTTCAAATGATGCATGGGTGTACTCTTTATGTTCCTGACATAGAGTGGACCATTTCTGTGAAGTTGGAGCCGTCGCCGTCGTCCCTGTCGCCGGCGAGAGCTTCTGTTGCCGGAATTATTGCTTTTGGCCGACGTTGGGCGCCGTCTTCATCCGACCGTTGAACTCGAGATCAGAGCCGTTGGATCTCATCCTCTTGGTGTCTGCAAGAAGCCTATCAAGTTTGGTCGCCATCGGTTGAAGATCCGTGCCGCACGGGAAAGCCCTAGAATCGGGTTTTCTTCCCGTTGGCCGACCTTCACCGCCCGGCGCTGCCGCTTACCCCCGTCGCCGGCCATCACCTCAGCAAGCTTCGTAGGGCCAAGTGGAGGCTTTTGGTCCAAGTTGCAGTGACTCAAAAGTTGCCGGCCGGAATTTGCCATTAGAGGACCTTGCTTTGCCGAGCTTGAGCTCCGGCGATCGCCGAGGCTCCACGCTGTGGGTAAGTTACCCAGGTGAGTTCCTTGGACACTAATGAAGCTTCTCGTGAATTTGCATGGAGCTTCTAACGTGGCGTTCTCAATTTCCGTAGTTCCACCTTGAAGCTTGACCGAGCTCGAGCTCCGGCCGCCGCCGCTGCATCGGGATGCCGGCCACCGACCCAGGCAAGTCGTAGGAACTGTCTTTAGACTTTCCATAAATTTTGCTTGAGTCAAAAACCTTTGGAAGTAAAGTTCTTCCAACTTGTGTTTCGAAGGGTTTTTGTGGGTTGATTCCCGGCCGCCGCCGCCACCGGCCGCCGGCGGTGGGCAAGGCTGTGTCCAGACTCTTTTTGGGAAGTTGTTTTAACTCGAGCTCACCTCTGTTCCAGGTTTAAACCTGGTTTGCTCCAAGTTGCACACAACCCGAGCCCTGAGCTTTTGTGGTGTTGCTCCGGCGACTTTCCGGCCACCCTCCGGCGCGCCTCAGGTGAGCACCTCACTTCTCTAGCCTCAGTGTACACCATGCTCACAGTATACCTCAGTTTGATCAAGTGTATTGTTAGTTGTAGAATAGTTGCTTTTTTGCCTTAAGTATTTATGGGCCAACTTTGTAAATGGGCCTTGTGATGGCCTAAGCCTGTGAGCACGAGCTTCGTCTTGTCGAAACGGACGCGCTGAAACTTACAGCGTTGTCTTTGGTTTCCCGAATTTCGAGAACGGATCAAAACAATTATTCGAACTAGTGTTTTTGTGAAATTTTAAAGTGGATTAAGGACCTAGATATAATTGGGACACGCTGGCTGTCTTTAGACAGCATTTTCACACCTACTGGGCATTTTGTTAGAGTTCCGTGGGCTCTCGTTGAGCGGGAATTGGATCTTGTTCCGTAAATCGGCTAAGTTACCCCGTGTTAGCATTGTATTGCTGTAGTGTTGTCGGGATGGGTATGTGTGAGTCTATTACTGACTACAGCTTCTGTTCAGGGCCCAGTAGTCCAGCACCAGTCTAGCCTAGCGGGAGTTTGGGATCGGCCTACATTCAGGGGGTTCGTTCGACTGACTTCGAGGTGGGTTTTCGTTCTGAGGCTTAGTGTGGGGCTTTTCAAAAGCTGTGAACATTTTTAATTACTCGTCTAACTATGCTAATATCTGGTAATCTCTATGGTTGTTACTATCGGGTTTTATCTCGTGTACTTGGTTACTATGCTCGAGGCTGCAGCACGCGCACCCGCGGTTTGGCCACCGCAAAGGGTGCGCTTTTCCGGAAAAGTGGTCTTTGACCCGTGTAAACCCACGAGGTGACGTAGTGGGGGCCCCCGTAGGTGTGGGGTTTTGAGGTGCCAAGGTGTGAGCGGTGCGACCCGTCGGGGTAGGTGCTCGACGTGGTCAGGTTTTGCAGGTGTTCGTGTTTTATTTCCCTCTTGGGAGGATGGTCGCTCCGGATAGTCTTACGGTTGGATTTACTACTTTTCCTGCTTTCCTTATTATTATCGTGTCGCTGACTTCCCACTCCGTGACAGGTTCCTTCAGGGGTGAGGGCTAGGCGACGGTGAGGCCGAGACAGGAGCTTTTGGGTCCATGGAGGCCCTAGACTGTATTTACTCCTTTACTTCGCATTTCATTTGCTATTAGTAGGCTATTGTGTGGTTCTCGATACCCTCGTGGGGTCGGTGTGGTCGTCGGCATATTACTCTCTAGTTATGAGGATGTTGGATTTTATTTACTTTCGTTGTTTGGCCGTTTTCAAAAAGAAAAAGAAAGAGAAAAAGAATTGCGAAAATCGTTTTTCAAATCTCTGGGTGTCGTGTGGGCACCGTTTTCAAAACCTTGTGGATTTATGGATTTCGAAAACGGATTTAAAAACTTGGGTGTCGTGTGGGCACTGTTCCAAAAAACTCTGTGGATTTATGGTTTCCGAAACTGTTTTAGAAATCCGGGTGCCGGGTGGGCACCGCTTTCAAAACTGTGGATTTATCCTTTCAAATTGATCGGCCTCGAGAACTATTTAGTCCTGTATGCGTTGTGCTTGGAAACTGTTGTGATTGAATATAAACTGTTGTGTTTGGATGTTGTATTAGCCGCGACGCCGTGCATATACAGAGGAGACTCTGTCCGTTTGCAGGGTGAATCTGTGTATGCGGCGGGTCTGGGCACGCACCGGGGAAGAAGGACTTTAAAAAAAAAATATGCACACAATTTCATACCTTCCGTTGATTGTTTCCGCTTAATGAAACCCCCGGGGCGTGACAGTTCTTGTTTGATTGGACGAAGGCATTAGCTCTCGAGGTTTGGATATAAAACTTGTTTCCAACTGTTTTCCTAAAAAGAACTAAAAAATCATTAAAAATGGATTTCTTCCAGATTAGATGGCTTTCAGTAAGAAATGTCACCTTTTTCCTATAAATCTAACCACTTGAGATGATTCGAGTGGTCTGGGTTCCAAGGGCTGCCTTTTTCTTTGGGACGAGAACAACGAGAGGCTATGCCTTGAGCCTGTTCTTGTTTGATTAGGGTTGTAGGTTCTAGTCTTTCGGGGTTCCCGGACCCTTTATTGTGTCTGTTGTGGAGTTTATCCTGTCAGTGAGTCTGCAGGTTGGGTTGATGTTCTGTTGTTGGGAACCGTTGGAATTGACGGTGGTCCCGGGTCGTTGAGTGTTGTCTGACCAGTTTGTTAGCCCTGAGTGGTGGGTTGATCCCGGCTGTGGAGTATCTCCAGCCAGTGTGTCTTGTGCTGTGAGTTGTTGGTGAGGCTAGTGCCTCGTGATTCGAGAGAGCTGATCAGTTGAGTCGTCGTGAGTGCTCCGACCGTTGTGCGAGATGTTTGAGGATTCTGAGTCTTTCCGTTCAGAGCGTGAGCGTGGATTTTGGACTATAGCCTGCAGTTCCACCTGAGCGATAGAGTGCGCGGATACCTTTTCCTCGGTGGGGTCGCGCCCCTCGAGAGCCACGCCCGGGGTGGATCTGTTACTTTTGTATCGCGACTTGTCGACACAGTCCCTCTGGTTGGCCAGCTTGGCAGCTACGGACGCCCTACGTCAGTCCGGTCCTCCGGGATGTAACGGCAGTAGGTAGGCGCAGGTTTGGCTGGACCCGAGGAGGCAGTCAGGTAGATTGGGTGATCTGAGTTGAGGGATAGTAGATGCACCATGTTATCATCTGTTCCACTTTTTGAACATCTAGATAGGGGCATAGTAGCTGTAGGGTTATTCATTTCCAGCTCTTTTCTTCAATATTTCATTTGTTACAGCATGCCTCTAGTAGACTTAGTGGGCAGACCGTTGGGCTTGTTGGCGGCACCCACTGAGAATTACTGTGGGATGTAGTTCTCACACCCGTCGTGGTGTCTTTTTCCCCAGGGACGTCTGCTCCTGTTCCTGCTGCACCAGTTGCTGCTTCTTCAGATCGAGGTGAGGGAGTCGCGAGCTAGATCCCTACCAGTCGTCGTCCTGAGAGTAGATGTACCTTTATTATTTTGAGAGTTTCTTGTTGAGAGACTTTGTAGTGAGGGATAGAGTTGTACTTTCCTTTATTGCTAAGAGAGACTTTTGTATTTTTGGTGAGGACTTGGATTTTATCAATTGGACTTGCATTTATTTTTATTTCTAGCAGTTTACTTTCAGCTCTGATATATATTTAGTATAATATCTTCATTTTACAGGTTTGACGCTTCGTCTATACGGGGTTCACCGTATGGGCGGCGGATCTGTTGGCGAACCCGGGTCGTAGTTTCGACCACGGGGCGTGACAGGCATGATAGCTGTAGACTCTTTCCAGCTTATCCTTACATTATTACAGTTTTTCTGTTATCTTATGCCTCTAGTAGACTTAGTGGGCAGACCGTCGGGCTCGGTGGCAGTACCCACTGAGAACTACGTGTTGGTGTAGTTCTCACACCCGCTGGGGGGTTTTCCCCCTCCCCTTCCTCTTTCCTCTCCTTTGTTTTGCAGAGTCTTCTGCGGGTGTTGCTGATTCTTCTGTTGCTGACCGAGGTGAGGGAGTCGCGAGCTAATTCCCAACCCATCCTTGGAGTATAGCTGTACCCCTTTTTGGAGCTTGTAGTACAGTCTGCTGGATTTTAGTAGTTTGTTACTTTTGAGAGTTTTATTTTTTTTGAGAGACTTTTGCAGTGAGGTTTAGACTTGTAATATTTGACAGTTGTATTAGCTTATTTCAGTAGTTTATTTTTTAACTCTGATATCTGTATAGCTGTAGTATCCTTCTTTTTGCAGGTTAGACGCTTCGTCTATACGGGGCTTCCCGTATGGGCGGCGGATTTGTTGGCGGGCCCGGATCGCAGTTTCGACCCCGGGGCGTGACATCACCCGCCCATTGGTAGGCGCAGCGACCCGGCTGGCCCGGCGTGGACCGCGGAGTGTGCTCCCCGCCGTGGACCGCGTTGCCACGCGGCGCGCTGTGATTGGCGGGCGCGCGTGTGCGGGGCGTGGAGCGGGCCACGTGGCACACCCGGGGGAATCCGGGCTTGCACAGTAACGGGCCGGGCCGGATTCGGGCGCCCGAATCTTGCGCTCGAATACGGATTGTGATGACCTGGATCTCCGCAGAGCTGTGGTAGAGTCATTGGTGACTTCTGGGGGGCTTGTACTGTGTGTTGGAGGTGTTTGTGCGCCAATTGGGCACAAGTGGCGGATTTCGGGCTTAAATGGATCACGTGGGTGATCGGTTGACTCCGTCGGATCTTTAGAAGTGGTTTCGCGCGAAACAGATATTAAAATTGGGCTCAGCGCGAAGTTTGGACAAAAGAACACCTTTCCGGATGCCTTTGACAATTTTTAGAGTTGGAATTTGGCAAAACGGACAGCAAATTTGGATTCAGCGCGCGAAAACGATGAAAACGGACTATTCATTTGTATTTTCCGGAGCCCGAATGACACGCACGGATTTCGAGGCACATGTGCACTGTTCCAACAGCGGCGGTGGCGGCGGAGCACGGCGGGCAGCGGCGGAGCAAGGCGGCGCAGCGTCGCGGGCAGCAGCGCGGGCAACGCGCAGGCGCGGGCAGCGCGGAGGCGCGCGGGCAGGCGCGCGGTCCACGGGCCGGCGTGCACCGGAGGGCAGGACACGTGGCATTATTGGATTGGACGGTGCTGTGGACTCGGTTCACGGAACAACTGCAGGGTGCCTCGGGCTGCGTGCCTGGCAGGGTGGCAGGCGGCGCGCGCAGGCGCGCACGTGGGCGCGGCTGGTGCGCGCTGACCGGGTGCGCGCCACGCGTCGGCAGCCGCGCGGGCCACGTGGCGGATAGCGATAGGCCGTCCTGGCTGTTTGCTGTTGTGTGGCTATGTGGCGCTGTGTGGTCGTTTCGGGCGTTCCGTGTTTGGAGCCGAGCAGCGGATTCGGGCACCCGAATCCCGTGTGGCGCTCGAATCCAGGGATTCATTTGGTATTTTGGGATTTGTTTTCCCAGCCTATAAATAGGCCGAGAATAACTTCAGAGAGCTCTTTCCCTGTTCATCTTCTCACAGTGCAGCCTTCACAAGATTTCCTCCTCTCCCAGTGCTGGTTCCATCTGGAGATTCCCGAATTTTTCCGCGGCACGCATCCTGAGGTTTTCATTTTTACGGCGTGGCGCGACGCTCGTTCATTTGTGGTCTCCTTCGTCGCGGTTTGGGTGCGAGGACTCCCCCGGCTTACTCCGACCACCGTTTTCATCGATTCTTGCGCCGTTGGCTTCATGACAGGTAGGGCTACGATCTTCGTGATTTGAGTTTCCCCTCGTTTTGAGTTTATCTTGGAGTTTACCGAGCTTCCTTTTGACCCTTTTTCTTTCGTGGAGTTTTGGACAGCACTGTGGTATTTCGGCGATATCTTTGCGCACAGGCGTCGGATCGAGGCGTGCCAGTAGCCGTTTTTCATCTACACCGCACAAGGAACATCCTCAAATTTTCTGGGGTTTTTATGAACATTTCCCGAAGGTGAAAAATCCCTGTTTACAGAGCTTAGTGCTACAGATTTTGTTCTTGGGAATTTCGGTATGGTTATCTTGTTGATTTTGTAACTCGGCCTACAGGTATCGGATTTGGGCGTGCGAGTACTCGTTTCGATCGGCTCGACGCGAGGATCGCAGAAGTGATTTTTCGAGAATTTTTGGTCTCCATCTCGCGGGTAAAAACTGGGCATCTTTGGGACTGAATTCTGGACAACATGTATTTGGATACTTGTGTGCTTATTTGTGTGTATGTTGGGGATATTTTGTACAGTGATCGTGGCGGTTTATCTGTTTGGGCGAGAGCACTTTTTGGACCTGAATTTAGCGATCGAGGTGGGTGGTTGTTGTTTACCTCTATTTTGACATGCTCACTAGGATTATTAGAGTGATCTCCCAATGTTAGGATTATTGATTAACAAGTGGGGATGGAACTTATGCATGCTTGTGTGGAATCATGGATTGCTATGTTAGCACTTAACCTTGCATGTGGAATTGAATATTTAATCGGGACTATATGATTTATATCCTGTTAGTGGGTACTACTTGAGGATATTATGGACATGCATAGGTGGATGGTGGTTATGACCGATGACTTATTCTTTGAGAGATTATTGCATGATAATCCTTCTTTTATCTTTCTTGAGAACACTTGCATGCTTGTATGGACATCTAGCTAGGCCATCTTTTATCGCTACACTTTCATGTTGGAACTTGACTTAGGAGAAACCATGTTTTCTTCTTTTCTCCTTTTGTTAGTCAGGTGGTTCATGTTGCTCGGGTTTGAGCAGGTGTTTGGGATAGTGTAGCCGGGGCCTGGATTGTGGATTATGGGTTTTGGCGGCGACCGCGGATATTGGGCGGTTGACCGGATGTCGGTTATAGGACATCGGTGATAGGGCATGATTATGGACTAGAGGGCTTTGTGGCAACTGCGGATTTTGGGCGGTTGACCGGAAGTCAGGGGTTGGACTTGATGTAGTCTGTAGAGTTGCGGCTACCGCGAATAGTAGGCGGTTGACCGGATACGTATTATTTTACCCGATTTTGGATTGGGGGTTATAGCGGCTACCGCGGATAGTACGTGGTTGACCGGATGTCGGATGTGGGACATGATTGTGATTGTGGGTTATTCCGGCGACCGCGGATATTGGGCGGTTGACCGGAGGTCGGTTGTGAGACCTGGTCGTGGATTTTGGGGGTATTGCAGCAATCGCGGATATTGGGCGATTGACCGGATGGTTACTTATGCATCAGATTGGGAATCAGTTTTCTTTTAGTGGAGGGGTGTGTTCCACTGGGGCTTTATAGTTGTGATCCAGTCCTGCTTTTGATACTTATCACTCCGGCGCGGTTATTGCCCGGTGATGCTTTCCTCGTGTGGGTCGCTCCCCTCGAGTTCCCCTCCGGAGGCTGGGGCCAGACAGTTATTAACAGTTTTGCTATCACATCGGCGCGGCTTATTTGCCCGATGATGAGGGCGGCAGCAGGAGTTTTGCTTTCACATCGGCGCGGCTTACTTGCCCGATGATGAGGGCGGTACAGATTGGGTTCATCTGGGACGGGGTGTTACTGTTGCATACGGTTATTCCAGTCTAGGACTGCATTTTAGAGGCATAGTAGTGGTAGTTTCTTTTTTTCAGCAGTCATTATTGCTTACCACACTTCTTTCTTTTTTGCCTCTGGTAGACCTAGTGGGTGTGTCAGAGTTTGAGGTTTTACCCACTAGGTGAGGCTACTGGTTTACTAGTAGTTCTCACCCCCATTCTTCTTTCCTCTTTTTCTTCTCCCTTGTTTTGCAGTGTCTTCTGCGGGTGCTGCTGGGCTTTCAGCGGCGGGTCGAGGAGAGAGGACGGCTGAGTAGATAGATCTCGAGGCAGGATGAGCGAGTTAGCTGGACTGTTGGTGTACCCATGTTTCCTCAGACGGTTGTACTTTTACTTTTGGGACTGGCTTTTGCCAGCAGGTTGTATTTATTTTTGGTGAGCTGGGAGAGACAGATGTATATACAGATGTATTGTATTTTATTCCCAACTTCAGTCTGAGATGTATTAGTTTTAGTTCAGCTCTGTTTTTATTGCTCTTTTATTATTATTATCTCTTATATCTAAGCAGGTTATTGGCACTTCGTGTACGCGGGAAATACCGTGTGCACGGCGGATCTGTAGACGGGCCCGGGTTCTGGTTTACACCCGGAGCGTGACACGGATCCCCCAATAGTGTGGTTTGGGCTATAAATAGCCCATTTGGGCCTCCTTTTTCGATCTTTTCCGAGCCTCTCTTGAGCTCATCTTTGACAGAGGGATTCTCCTTCGAGTCTTCTTCAACTTTTGGCTTCCCGAGGATTTTTTTGGAAGGCGTTTCATCTGCGTTCTTCTCAACATCGCGAGCTTCGACGCGCCTTGGATACCGAGCTTTTTCGTTGACGCTTCTTCCGCGAGCTCCCTAGGGTTGACGGGAGTGAGTTTTTAGCTGATTTTTGCGGCATCGGTTCCATGAGAGGTAGATCTTCGTTTTTTGTGTTTTCTGCTCCTCTCAGGTTTGGGTTTTTATTGGGGTATTTGGAGCATCTTTGAACCTCTTTCTTGTTGTTGGTTTTCCTCGACAACGGAGTTTGTTTGATTTTTACCTCTGCGCTCGGTTATCGAATTTTGGCTTGTGAGGACTCGATCGACATCTACGCTTTGCGAGGATCGCATCCATATTTTTATTGGAATTTTTGGAGATCATCTCGCAGGTGATATTTTGGCTTCTTTCGGATTGATCTTTTCGCAGATTTGTGATCGTGGGGATTTTTGCTTACCGCGATGTTTGGACTGTATCTTTGTGCCTAGGAGGAGTTTTCAGGTATTTTTGGGCTCGTTGGAATCATGGGAACCTGAGGATTATCCCCATTCAGTTTCGATTTATTTGGACTTGGGATCGACGCGCGCATTCAGGTGTGTTGCTTTCGTCTCCAAAACCGGTGGACGGTTCTCTAATTCTATATGTGTTAGTGAGCATGCATAATGTGAGCTATGATAGGAAGCATGTTTGTGTGAGATAATGTTTTCTGGTGTTGTTATTATGATCATGTTGATTAATGCTTCCTATTTGTGTTAAATTAAATACTATTATTGGAACTTGACCTAGCACCCTGTCATATGCTGCATGTTCAACCAGACTAGTAGAAAACTCCAACTTGGGCTAGTTTATTTATGCTTTAGATACTCCCATACATTTATTCTTTTCATCTGGACTTAGAGTGTTCCTCGGCCGGGTAGTGGGCCGAGTGGTCGGGTTGTTGTGGGATGCATGTTACACTCGTGCCTGGGTGCCGAGTGGAGTCTGGTAGTTGTGTTTAGATCAGTACTAGTCTTGGGAGCCGTCTGAGTCGACGGTGGGTCCCGGCTGTCGAGGATTTCCAGCCAATGAGTGAGAGATGTGTTGTTGGTTACTGTCGATCTTGTTGATCGTGGATTTGGATTATAGCCTGCATGAGCCATATTGAGCTCGATAGAGATGCGCAGATACTTTCCTCGGTGGGGTCGCGCCCCTCGAGTGCCTCTCCGGAGCTAGGCCTGTTACTTTGCTATCGCGACTTGTCGATGCAGTCCTTCTAGCTGGGCCATTTTTGGGCATTCACGGACGCCCTACGTAAGTCCAGTCCTCCGTGGATGTAATGGCAGTAGGTGGGCACAGGTTTGACTGGACCCTATGTGGCAGTCAGTGTAGATTGGGTGATTATTTTATTGAGAGATAGTAGATGCATCATGTTCCATCTGTATCACCCCTTGAGCATTTAGATAGAGGCATAGTAGCTGTAGAGTTATTTCTAGCCTTTCCTTTTCAGCATTGCATTTGTTATTTTTATGCCTCTAGTAGACTTAGTGGGCAGACTATCGGGGTTGGTGGCGGTACCCACTGAGAACTACGTGACGGTGTAGTTCTCACACCCATGGTGGTGACTTTTTCCCGGGACCTCTCCTCCAATTCTTGCTGCTCTTGTTGCTGATCCATCTGACCAAGGTAAGGGAGTCGCAAGCTAGATCCCTACCCGTCTCCAGGGAGAGAGTAGACGTACCCCTTTTTGGTGATGTACTAGTATTGTCAGTGGTTTGGAGATTTCTTGTACTTTTATTTTGAGAGTTTATTTTGGAGAGACTTTGTATTGTGAGGACCTGGCATGTACTATTTGGAGTTGTATGTATTTATTTCAGTAGTTTACTTTTCCGCTCTGATATCTGTATAGTGGTTAGTATGATCTTTTGCAGATTAGTCGCTTCGTCTATACGGGGCTTCCCGTATGGGCGGCGGATCTGTTGGCGGGCCCGGGTCGTAGTTTCGACGCCGGGGCGTGACACCTAGCATCCACATCATCCCCTGAGCTTGATGCTCACCTCTGTCCAAAGATGGACTGATGGGATTGAGTGATTTTGAATACCAGGCTCTACAATGGCCATTATGGACCCCTAAGCCGTTCCAGCAGGTTGGCTGCACCCTCAGGGTGAGCCTCTGAGTTTCTTCGACCTACTGAGCATGATGCTCACCCTAAATTTGGGTTTGGCCAAGTGTAAGTATGAAAATTGGCAACCTGAGCCTAATTGCATAGTATAGGTTGACCCGAAGTTGTTCTCGGGTTCCGCGCTGCTCCTAAATGGTGAGCATGGCGTTCAGTACGTCGAGGCCCACCTACTGGTGGCCTTGGTTCAGTTTAAAAGCATTTAAAAATGAAATGCCAGCTAAAAGGTGTTAAAAAGCATGTAATGATGCAATTTTGTAAAACCCGAGGGGTCTAAATGCAATTGTGACTTACTTGGCTATTTTGGGCTGTGTGCCCATGATATCTAAACCCTTCGTTGGAGATCCGACGGCTTTCGTTGAGCGGGACTTCAGCGAAGTTCCCTGTATAGCTTGTCTGCACTCAGTGAGTCTGTGGGTTGGTTGAGAGAGTCTTTTATTGACCTGTGATTATTATTCAGGTCCCAGCAGTCCGCCGCCAGCCTGTGAGCCATCCGGTGGTTATCGTGATTGACTACCTTGAGGTGGGTTTTATCTTCGGTCCGGGCTTTATGATTTCGGCCTTATGGGGTACCGTTGTAGTGAACAAGATCTCCGTGTAACTTTCCTCTGATTCGGGGTGTGGAACACCTATTATTGGTGTGTTGGGGCCGCAACACGTCAAATGGATGTGTTGGATGGACACAGTGAGGGTTTTGGATCAAGCCTATCTTTCGGCTGCTTTTGCCGAAATTTAGAAGTGGTTTCAGCCTGATTGGAGGCCGTATTTGGATTCAGCGCGGAAAAACGCTTGAAAACCACTATTTACTTATATTTTTCTGAGTCCGGACGCCCAAAAAGGACACCCGGAAGTTTTCTCTGTAAAATGGTGCACGGGGGGAGTCGTGGACTGGCCAGATGACACGTGGCGGCTTGTCATTGGCCGGCGCACGCTGTCTGGTCCACGGGGACTAGACGCTGGTGCACGGTGGACCGGCGGGGAACGCGTGGTAGTCGGGGATTGGCCGGCTCACGCGGCGCGGCACACGGAGTCGCGCGGGGGAGCGCGTGGACCGGGGCGCGCCACGTGGCGGCCCCGGATTCGCTGGCGCAGGCACGCGCGGTGTCACGCCCCGGGGTCGAAACTGCGACCCGGGCTCGCCAACAGATTCCGCCGCCGATACGGGAAGCCCCGTATAGACGTAGCGACTACCTGCAAATACCCCTTCATTTTCCGTATTGATTGCTTTGGTTGATTCTGAGTTCGTGGCACGGTTTTCGAGACATTTCTAAACCACTATTTGCTGGTGGAGTTTTTAGACAGCAGCCCCTTGCCGGAATTTTATCTCCGCACTCGAGCGTCGGATCGAGACAAGTCTATACACTTTTTGCATCTACTCGTCGCGAGGATTATCATCGTATTTTTCCAGGATTTTTCTGAGGCTTTCCCGAAGGTATACTGTTTCCCTTTTTACTGTGCAGAGTTTTACAGTTATGTGGTTGTGAGATTTTGCGCGCCTGTACTGTGGAATTTGTAACTTGGCCTACGGGGCTCGGAATTGGACCTGCAGGTACCCGTTTTGAAGGTCTCGACGCGACGATCGCAGTGATATTTTTATTCGAATTTTCAGGGCACTTTCTGCAGGTGAAAAATTAGCATCTTTGAGGCTGAATTTTAGGGTGTGATTATTTGATTAATTTGTGGAATTAAGTGTAATTGTGAACCTTGTGTTGTACCCAGGAGAGTTTGCGGGTATTGCTGGACCCGTTGGAGTTGGAAATATGGGTTTCTGGGTATTTTCAGCAGTGGAACCTTGAACAGTTCAGCTCTTCAGGTGGGTGGCCCTGTCACCAAGATTAATGGACTGTACATTAAATCTGCTATAGTAGGACCATGCATGATAATGAATTCTTGTACAACATGCTAGAATGTAGGAATTGCTATTCCTTGTAGTATATGATGATCTTGTCATCTCCATGCTTGTTATAGTCTGTTAATTATTGTTATCATAGAACTTGACCTAGCACCCCAGTCATATGCTGCATGTGTAGCCAGACCAGTAGAAAACTCCAACTTGGGCTAGGTTTATTCTGCTTTAGACATCCACACTTTTTATTCCTTCCTGGACATAGTGTTTTACTCGCCCGGGTAGTGGGCCGAGTGGTCGGGATTCCTTTAGTGTGGGATGCATTTTACACTCGTGCTTGGGAGCAGAGTGGAGTCTGGTAGATGTAGTTGATCGATCATCTGTGGCGGGAGCCGTTTGGGTAGACGGCGGTAGCGAGATGTTTTATTTTCTTGTTTTATCTGTCGCCGGTGTGTTAGTGGCAGCAGTATATCAGTGTTAGCAGGACCTTAAACCCAGAACCTTTTTGGTCACACATATGATTTTAGTCAACCAAATGTTTTCTTCCAAGCATCGTAGGGTCGCCTGAGTCTGTTCTTGTTTGATTGGACGAAGGCATTAGCCCTTCGAGGTTTGGATATAAAAAACTTGGTTTCAACTGTTTTCCTAAAAAGAACTAAAAATCATTAAATATGGATTTCTTCCAGATCAAATGCCTTTCAGTAAGAAATATCACCTTTTTCCTATAAATTAACCACCCGAGATGATTCGAGTGGTCTGGGTTCTAAGGTTTGCCTTTTTCTTGGGACGAGAACAACGAGAGGCTATGCCTAGAGCCTGTTCTTGTTTGATTTGGGTTGTAGGTTCTAGTCTTTCGGGGTTCCCGGACCCTTTATTGTGTCAGTTGTGGACTTTACCCTGTCAGTGAGTCTGCATGTTGGTATATTGAGGCCTGTTGAGGCAGTTGTTCGCAGTGGATGCGATGTTTGGCCTGTTGAGGCAGTTGTTCGCAGTGGATGCGATGTTCGGCCTGTTTGGCCTGTTGAGACAGTTTCTCGCAGTAGATGCGATGTTTGGCCTGTTGAGGCAGTTGTTCGCAGTGGATGCGATGTCCGGCCTGTTTGGCGTGTTGAGACAGTTTCTCGCAGTGGATGCGATGTTTGGCCTGATGAGGCAGTTGTTCGCTGTGGATGCGACTTGGTGTTATGAGTTGGTGGAGTTGCTTGTGTCTTGAGATTCGAGAGAGTTGATCAGCTGAGTCGTCGAGAGTGCTCCGACCGTGTGCGAGATGTTTAAGGATTCTAAGTCTTTCCGTTCAGTGCGTGAGCGTGGATTTTGGACTATAGCCTGCAGTGCCATTTGAGCTCGACAGAGTGCGCGGATACCCTTGTCCTCGTTGGGGTCGCTCCCCTCGAGTGCCACGTCCGGGGTGGGTCTGCACTTTGGTATCGTGACTTGTTGATGTTACGGCATTTTGGTGTTGGCATATTTCGTGAGTCAAGTCAGTGAGTTGAGTCGGAGTCTTAAAGGGATCAAATTGTCAATCAGTAATCAAAGACTTAGAGAAGATTCAACAAGAGCTCAAGTTGACACTCAGTGTCTTGAGTCTTGAAGATTGAAGTTGAAGAATTGTGGATCAGTTACATCAATCTCAAGAAGAAAGTATTCAAAAGGATCAGGTATGGTTAACTAAATAATTTTGGTGATCCGAATACTTTCTTATAGTGTAGAAACACTTGGAAGAATTTTTTAATTGCATAAAAATCAAAAACTGGACATAGGACATGTTCAGGATCCGGATCAGACCTTGCAATCCGGATCCCGAAGGGTACTTGTTCTTTGGCAATTTCAATCCGGATCCTAGGCCATTCCGATCCGGATCCCGAACATTGGATGTTGCTGAAATTCATGAACGATCCGGATCGGAAAGTTGCAATCCGGATCCCGAACCCTTGTTTTTCTGGAATCGTCAATCTCGTTACGACGATCCGGATCGCAGTAAATCCGATCCGGATCGCCGTCCTGAAAATTTCCAGATAAGGTATGTTTTTGATTCTTATCTCTTTCCAAAGGTTTCTAAACTATAAATAGACATTTAGGGTTTCTCAAAAACGTGGGAGCTACGGCCGATTAATTTATAAAACACTTGAGAGCAACCCTAGAGGCTAGGTTTTCACTGTTCTTCTTAATAGCCTCTTTTAGGTCAATTCGACGGTTCTTCCAAGATCTGTTTTTGTCGAATTGATCTAATCTTTGCTTAGAGATTTTTCCCATGGATCTTCATTGATAATCTAAGCGAAGGATCACCATCGAAGTCAATATTCTTATCGACTGAGTTTGCGTCGTGGATTCGATGTGGCATCGTGGATTCGGTGTGCTAAAGGCGTTTCGTGGATTCGAAACGTGTGCTCGTGGATTCGAGTGGCGTTCGTGGATTCGAACGTGTGCAGTGGACGTGCAAAATCGGTGGAGCGCGAGGTCCAAGAAATTGAAGGAGGGGTTAAATCCGTGGAGACGGTAATCACCTTGTTATTCTTCTTTTCTTAGGAATTGTTATTGCGTGGATATCCAACCGGTCAGCGCAAGGTCCGAAGAAGCTGAAGGAGGGGTTGAGTCCGTGGAGTCGGTAATCACCTTATTATTCTTCTATTCTTAGTGGATTGTTATTGCGTGTTGGTCCCGTGGTTTTTCTCCTGGATTGGAGTTTCCACGTATATCTCGGTGTGCTGTTTTTATTTTCCGCATTGGTTTTTATTTTGCACTGAGTTTTGGTTTTATAAGTATTACACCTATTCACCCCCCGTCTAGTTGTTTGATAGTACCTATTTAGATCCTTTGGGATTAATAACCAACAATTGGTATCAGAGCGGGTTTTAGGTTTATCTATCATGATGGGTGAAAGTGGTAATATTTATAGACCTCCTCTTTTTGATGGGACTAATTATGCTTATTGGAAAGTGCGGATGAGGGCTTTTCTCATCGCAATTGATGAGCGGGTATGGCAATCCGTGGAATACGGTTGGGTGCATCCTGTTGAGGAAGTAGGAAATTCTACTACCCCAAAACCTCGCTCTAGATGGTCCAAAGAGGAATTTGAAAGATCTTCTTACAATGGGAAAGGTATGAACGCTCTTTTTAACTCTCTTTCCTCGACTGAGTTCACAAGAATTTCCGCGTGTGAAACCGCGAAGGAAATTTGGGATATTCTCAAAATTACACATGAGGGTACTAATCTTGTAAAAATTCAAAAGCTCCAGATGCTTACAAGTCAATTTGACTCTATTCATATGGAAGAGCATGAATTGTTTACAGATTATTACACTAGACTTCAAGATGTAATTAATACATGTGCTAATTTAGGAGAAAAGATCCCGGAGTCGAAAATTGTAAGAAAGATACTTCGGACTCTTCCGGAACGGTTTAGGGCAAAGGTTACCGCCATTGAAACCGTTAGTCATCCGGATGAGATGAGTGTAGAGGAATTAGTAGGTGCTTTGCAAACTTATGAAATGGCTTTTCCTACTAATCAAGTTTCTTCCAAGTCTCCTTCTAAGCTTACAGGTATTGCATTCAAATCCACAAAGGAAGAAGATAGCGAATCAAGTTCCGACGATGAAATCTCTTTTGCCGATTTTGAAGAACAATTGGCGCGGATCACAAAGAAATTTCGTCGGAAATTTTGGAAGAATCGAACCGATGGATCTTCATCCACGAAACCATCTAAAGGATCATCGGGTTCTAAATCCTCTTACCTCAAAGGCGTTGCAAAACCTTCTAAAGAAAAAGAAAAATATGATTTCGAAGGGGAAATCCAATGCTATCGATGCAAAGGCTACGGCCATTTTTCAACGGATTGTCCTTCTCCGAAATCATATAAAAAGAAGGCTTTGCAAGCGAAAACTTGGGACGATTCTACTTCTAATGAATCGACCTCAAGTAAAGAGGAAAAAATCATTGCTTCTCATGCCTCTCATTTTCCCTCTTTTAATAATTGTTTATCATCTTTAGTCACTGACTCTACTCCTTTGATTTTGTATGAAACATCAACAACCGGCGGAGAGTCATCAAGTGAGGGGGAGTCGGACGAGGAAGAACTCGTTGAGGCATATCAACAACTTCTTGCGGAATCTAAGAAGATGGCCAAACATATCAAGAAGTTGAGAAAGCAACGACTTGAAGATCAAGACGAGAATCATGCTTTAAAGATAAAACTTCATGATCTCGAGGAGGAACGAGAACGTTTATTGGAAAACAATAAAATCCTCCAAGAAGAGCGAAACCAATCGGAGACAAACGCTAAATCATATATGGACAAGATTGGTTTTCTAGAAAAACAGTTTGAGGATATTCATGTCACCAATCAAGCTTTGACCAAGCAAGTTCATCAACTTAAATCCGACATACAAAGGTTTTCAACCGGTTCCAAGAAATTTGATTGTATGTCCGGATTAGGTCAAACAAGCAAGGTTGGTTTGGGATTTAAGAAGGATCAAACTGTGCATGCTTCAAGTTCCACATTCAAATTGAGAGGAAGAACGTGTCACCTTTGTGGACTTGAAGGACATTTGGTGAAGAATTGCCCGAAAAAGAGAAAGAAAAATCCTTCGGCAACTTCATCTACGGGGCGGACTCAACGGACTCAAAAGATACATCAAGTCAAAGGAGTTCACTCAACCCACCAAAGGTCCGAGCCACAACATCAATCATACAAGTGGATCATTGCGAGGCAAAGACCTAAGGTGGATCAACAGTCAAAGCGGACAACCCCCGGCCACAACGAATCAAGACAACCCAAAATCCAGCGATTTTGGATTCGGAAAGGTGATATCTTTCCTTGTCTTAAGTTCTAATTAGCTTATGACTGTATGTAATGCTTTGATTGGTTTTCCTTTCATATTTTTCTGAATCTCTGCATTACATGTTTTCAATGCTCTTTGTTTTTATGTTTTGTTTTTTTTAACAAAAGGTTTTTAATGAACAAGTGCATTGAATAAAAAAGGGCTTCACGGTTATTCACTCCAAATTAATTTTATATGGATTATCAACTTTACTCCATAATCATAATCTTGAAGATACTTCATTATAGGAGTTTTTGATATTATAAGCATCAAATTTTAGAAATCATGTATGATCTTTAGATGCTTAATCTATCTCGGTTGTGTGAATTCATTGTGATAAACGTGAGACAACCGATAGACTAAAATTTGGGATTTAATTCTTTCACGTAAGAGATTACATTCTTACAAGGGTATTGAAATGATTTGCAAAAGATGTGGAAAGAGTTACATCCGAAAGGAGTGTGAGAACTACCACCACATGTTGGAAAGATCTGCCACCCCGGTCGTCCGGTCTGTGTGTGAAGCTACCACATGTTTTGATGCTTGAAAAATATTTCTTGAAATTTTTAGTTGAAGCATTTGGAGATTTATATGCAAAGTTCTTATATTTTGAACAATCTCCTGGTTGGTATAAGGTGGGATAGTTGAAAGATGCTCAAAGAGCCACCCTTAGGTATTTTAGTGCTTATCTCAAATTTGAAAGGGTAAGAAATCAAATTGATGTCGTTTGGAAATCTCTGTAAGTCATCTTTGTACATCTGTTACATCTTGATAGACTTTGGATCTCAAGATTATTTTTGATGACTTGTGTTTAATGAATATAACATGAAAAACGGTTTATAATGTTTTACCTTTATTTTTCATGATTTTGGAGTAAATCTTTTTAATTTTGTGAAATTAATTGGATTGAATGGCATCTGTGTGAATTCATTGTTTAAAGCACTTAAATTGTTTTCTTGATGGAATACAAATCGGTAATTCAAATATTTCAAAATCTGGATTTGGTTCAAGAAATTATTTGATTTTTGCTTTCTGGTACAGGTACGCAATCTGCATTTTTGTTATATACCAGAACTGAGCTTTTATCTCTCTTTCACTATGGACTAATGCTGTTAGTGATTTCCTTTTGTCTAGTATGTTCACTGTTTGACAATTTGTGACAAAAAGGGGGAGAAGAGAAATAGGGGAGAAGAGAGAAATAGGGGAGAAGAGATCATCGAGATAGGGGGAGACAGAGATGAGATGAGACAGAGATGAGATCATCGAGACACAAAGGGGGAGAACATGGAGAACATGTTAGAGATGCTCAAGATAGGGGGAGACAAAGAAAAAACAAAAGAACCAAAAGGAAGACGGATCAAATGTAGGTTTCTAATTTCTAACGACTAACGTTTGATTTTGTTTGGAGTTTTGTTTTGCAGGAATTACATTACTTTAAGACTCCAAGTCCTATGTCGTAGAGTATGTTCTAGGACTGTTTGGTTCAAATGTAATTTTGTATTTATTGGATCTTTCACGCAAAGAAAATCAATGTTTTGGTGATAACATTGAATTTCGACTTTTTGGTTTAAGATGAGTGACTTGAGCGCTTTTATGTATTTTTGGGTTTTGTCACGAAATTGCCAAAGGGGGAGATTGTTACGGCATTTTGGTGTTGGCATATTTCGTGAGTCAAGTCAGTGAGTTGAGTCGGAGTCTTAAAGGGATCAAATTGTCAATCAGTAATCAAAGACTTAGAGAAGATTCAACAAGAGCTCAAGTTGACACTCAGTGTCTTGAGTCTTGAAGATTGAAGTTGAAGAATTGTGGATCAGTTACATCAATCTCAAGAAGAAAGTATTCAAAAGGATCAGGTATGGTTAACTAAATAATTTTGGTGATCCGAATACTTTCTTATAGTGTAGAAACACTTGGAAGAATTTTTTAATTGCATAAAAATCAAAAACTGGACATAGGACATGTTCAGGATCCGGATCAGACCTTGCAATCCGGATCCCGAAGGGTACTTGTTCTTTGGCAATTTCAATCCGGATCCTAGGCCATTCCGATCCGGATCCCGAACATTGGATGTTGCTGAAAATTCATGAACGATCCGGATCGGAAAGTTGCAATCCGAATCCCGAACCCTTGTTTTTCTGGAATCGTCAATCTCGTTACGACGATCCGGATCGCAGTCAATCCGATCCGGATCGCCGTCCTGAAAATTTCCAGATAAGGTATGTTTTTGATTCTTATCTCTTTCCAAAGGTTTCTAAACTATAAATAGACATTTAGGGTTTCTCAAAAACGTGGGAGCTACGGCCGATTAATTTATAAAACACTTGAGAGCAACCCTAGAGGCTAGGTTTTCACTGTTCTTCTTAATAGCCTCTTTTAGGTCAATTCGACAGTTCTTCCAAGATCTGTTTTTGTCGAATTGATCTAATCTTTGCTTAGAGATTTTTCCCATGGATCTTCATTGATAATCTAAGCGAAGGATCACCATCGAAGTCAATATTCTTATCGACTGAGTTTGCGTCGTGGATTCGACGTGGCATCGTGGATTCGGTGTGCTAAAGGCGTTTCGTGGATTCGAAACGTATGCTCGTGGATTCGAGTGGCGTTCGTGGATTCGAACGTGTGCAGTGGACGTGCAAAATCGGTGGAGCGCGAGGTCCAAGAAATTGAAGGAGGGGTTAAATCCGTGGAGACGGTAATCACCTTGTTATTCTTCTTTTCTTAGGGATTGTTATTGCGTGGATATCCAACCGGTCAGCGCAAGGTCCGAAGAAGCTGAAGGAGGGGTTGAGTCTGTGGAGTCGGTAATCACCTTGTTATTCTTCTATTCTTAGTGGATTGTTATTGCGTGTTGGTCCCGTGGTTTTTCTCATGGATTGGAGTTTCCACGTATATCTCGGTGTGCTGTTTTTATTTTCCGCATTGGTTTTTATTTTGCATTGAGTTTTGGTTTTATAAGTATTACACCTATTCACCCCCCCTCTAGTTGTTTGATAGTACCTATTTAGATCCTTGTGGATCCTATAAAAACCAACAGTCGACGCCGTCCCTCTGACTGGGCCAGTTTTGGCAGTTACGGACACAGTCCCTCTGGCTGGGCCAGTTTTGGTAGCTACGGACGCCCTACGTCAGTCCGGTCCTCCGGGATGTAACGGCAGTAGGTAGGCAGGTTTGACTGGACCCGAGGAGGCAGTCAGGTAGATTGGGTGATCTGAGTTGAGGGATAGTAGTTGCACCATGTTATCATCTGTTCCACTTTTTGAGCATCTAGATAGGGCCATAGTGGCTGTAGGGTTTTTCATTTCCAGCTCTTTCCTTCAGTATTTCATTTGTTACAGCATGCCTCTAGTAGACTTAGTGGGCAGACCGTTGGGCTTGTTGGCGGCACCCACTGAGAACTACTGTGGGATGTAGTTCTCACACCCGTCGTGGTGTTTTCTTCCCCAGGGACTTCTGCACCTGTTCCAGCTGCTCCAGTTGCTGATTCTTCTGACCGAGGTAAGGGAGTCGCGAGATAGATCCCTTCCAGTTATCTCCAGAGAGAGAGTAGAGGTACCCTTTCCAGTTTTAGTGAGTTGTATGTTGAGCGACCATGTAGTGAGGTATTGAGTTGTACTTTTCTTCTACTTTTGAGAGACTTTTGTATTTTTGGTGAGGACTTTGTTGTATATTGTGGGACTTGTATTTATCTTTATTTCAGTCTTTACTTTTCAGTCTCTGATATCTGTTAGTGTAGATGATCTTTTGCAGGTAGTCGCTACGTCTATACGGGGCTTCCCGTATGGGCGGCGGATCTGTTGGCGAGCCCGGGTCGCAGTTTCGACCCCGGGGCGTGACAGATTAGAGTGGTATCAGAGCCTAGGTTGTTGGTCATTGAGGACTTAGAAACCCTAGGCTTGTGGTTGGACATTAGGATGACTACGTGAGAGTCGTGACTATTACCGAGAGTCCTGATTGAGTTTTATACCTCTCCGAAGGGATGGGATGAGTGATTGGCATGTTTATTCTCCTAAGCGATTATGTTGGCTGCAGACAACATAATGCTATGGAATGGATGACATGTCTTAGACTTTCACTGGATTGGGTCGAGTGTTGTTTGGTGCTGTCCTGATGTTTGCATGTGGATTGCAGGTGGGCACGATGCCTCCCCGATGCAGGATGCGGACGCGTTCTCAACCTTCCTCCTACCGTGAGTCTGAGCAGGAGGAGTCAGCACAGGGTCAGCAAAGTGAGGTGCAGGAGCTTCTGGCTCAGATGGCTCAGTTGTCAGAGGCTGTCCGGCGCCAGGGGGAGACCATGGATCGGATGATGCGCATGATGGTGCAGAGGGCACAGTCAGCTGTAGCACCCCCAGAGAGTTCCCCTGTACTTTCTTCGTCAGTTGTGACACCCCTAGTTGTACCAGCAGCACAGGCAGCCCCTACTGCACTGGTTACCAGTGGTCAGCCGTTCGGGACAGCAGGACCATCGACCCCCGCAGAGCAGCGAGAGATGGCTGAATTGTTCATGAAATTCTGTCTGTCTGATCCACATCGTTTATCGGGGCAGAGTTCGGAGCACAGAGAGGCGGTGATGGCTGAGGTGGCTCCAGCTCCCGCAGGGATTTTGGGGGCGAAGCGCCCAGCACAGGATGTTGAGGGACAGACGAGTCGGCAGGGACCTCCGAGACCTCCACGATCTCATCCTCAGGGTCGTGGGTTTCGGAGGCGCCAGAGGTCAGGTGGGCCCCGGCAGCAGCCACGGTATCAGCAGCACCAGCAGCGCCAGCAATCTCAGCAGCAGTACCCCTGACAGCAGCAGTTTCAGTAGCAGCATTATCGGCAGCCACGACAGGAGCGGTGTGTCATCTGTGGCGGCCCTCATCCACCGTCGCAGTGTGACCAGAGACAGGGACGGTGTTTCCTTTGTGGAGAGTTGGGACATTTTCGAGCAGCTTGTCCCCGAGCCATTCTGTCAGTGCGACCCCTTGCTACAGCACCTCCCTTGCCAGTTCTGGAAGCGGAAGCCCCTCCGGTACACCGTCAGACAGAGTGGGGTACGACGTCGGGATAGACGGGACGACGATCTTCAGCACCCAGCGAACGGGTTGATCCAGCCCTGGTGGAGGGCACCCCGGCAGCAGATCCTATCGCCGCAGGTATGACTTTATTTTTTCTGTCAGCTGAGTTGAGCTTTTTGGATACCGCTGCATCCTTCTGCACATGTTAGTAGGGCATTTGTATCTCTGCATGGATAGGGGATAGGAAGTTTGCTACAGGTAATTGTAATTGGATCCTTCACAGTATCCTGCGAGCAAACGAGGATTATGGGGCATGATCAGGACAGCTGAGACTTTGAGAGATACACCGGCAGGTGTGACGGTTCAGTTACAGCTCCACGACTCAGATTAAGCACACGGGATGGACCAGTTGGTGCCGTATCGTGCAACGATTGATTGTGGATTAAGAACAGTGACCTTCCCGCGAGTTGGACAACAGGAGATCATTTCCACAGATCACCGAGGCATCCTTCCTGCAGTAGTGGCTTCAGCGGTTTTGGGTTAGGTGCTACCTGTTGAGCGTAGGTGACGCCTAGGACTTGAGGTTATGTCTCTAGGGGTCTCGGATAGGGTTGTGTTTTTCTTTTTAGGGGCACGGATAGATCGTAGTTTCCATTTTGTAGCCACAGCAGGAACGGCATCAACACTTCTCTCCCTTTTTCTCGCCCTTGCGCTGAATTTACGAACAGGACGAAAGCTTCGAAAGGCTACTCCAGAAATGGAGACGGTGCCCGAACCTGTTCTTGTTTGATTGGGGCGAGGGCACTGGTCTTTCGGAATTTTTGAACTTTTCGTTAATTTCAGCTGTTTTTCTAATTGAGAGTTGGGGGTTGATGACTTTCCTGCTGGTGGGGCCCTTACCATTTCTTGTTAATTGTGTGGCGTAATTCGTGTAGTTTGGACGAGTAGAGTTGGCTGATCTTCTTTGTCCCCAGTTTTTGGAATTTCTGAGGATTTTCCAGCTTTGAATTCGCTTTGTGGGGAGTGAGTAGCGACTAGGGAGTTAGAGACTGTGTTGATGGATGCTTACCTTTGGCTTGGAGACTCCCTTTTGAGCCGTGTTAGTTTCGAGGACGAAACTTTCTTTTAGTGGGGGAGGATGTGAGGACCCGAACCCCCACGTATGGGTTTATTGATGGATTAGTGGCTTCTGGGAGTGTTTGTGCGCGTGTCGGGCCCAAGAAATGGATTCCTGGTGTAAAGGGAGCAAGATTGCTTAACCGAAGGCCCATATTGGGTGATGGAGGTTTTTGCGCGCGTATTGGAACCAAGAAATTGACCCGGCAAGAAAAATGGATCAATTTACTTTTCCGGGAATTTTCGAGAAATTTTAGAAGTAGAATTGGGCCAAACGGACATCGAATTTGGAATCAGTGCGCGAAAACGATCGAAACAGGCTATTTACTTGGATTTTTCGGAGCCCGAATGCCCCGGCACGAATTTCGAGGCAGCTTGTACTGTTCCGGCGCTGGCGCCGGCGGCGGAGCGGGCTCGGGTAGGCGGCGGAGCGGGCTCGGGCAGGCGGCGGAGCGGCGGCGGGCAGGCGCGGGCAGCCGCGCCGGCAGGCGCGCGGGCGCGCGGGCAGGCGCGCGGTCCACGCAGCCGTCGTGCACCGTGGGGCTGAGACACGTGGCATCTCGTGAGTGGCCGGTTTTGTAGGCGCGGTCCACGGACTTGACGCGGGTGCACGGTGAACCGGGGGTGGCCACGTGGCGGCTCGTGGTTGACGAGTCTTTGTGCGCGCGGTCCACGCAGTGGCGGGGGCAGGTGTCCGGACGGTCAGGGCGTCGTGGGGGGCGACGTGGGGGCGCCACGTGGCGCCCCGTGGTTGGCCAGGCGCAGCCGCGCACGCCCGCGTGTCGGGACACGCGGTGCTGCGCGGCTGGCTGGCGCACGTGCGCCGGGCGTGGGCGGTGTTGGGCGGACACGTGGCGGCTCCGGAGCAATTCGGGCGTGCACAGTGTTGGGCCGGGACCAACACTGTAGCAGCCCGGATGCCCCGGGCGCCCGGTTTTGGGCCCAAAAGTCCAAATTCTTGTTTTTTCGGGCTGGGCCTATAAATAGCCCCTTTGCTTGGGCTTTTTGACCCTTTTCCCGAACCCCTCTGCCCTTGGACCCTTCAGTAAAGTTGGAGATCTTCGTGTTGCGCATCTTCTGTCAGAGGCCCGGAATTTTTGGAAGCCACGGCGTCGACGACTTCGGTATCGGAGCACAGAGTGACGATTTTTCATCGGAGGCCCGTTATCGTCGCAATTCGATCTGAGAGGTCCACAGAGCTACTCCTTCAGTATTTTTGGACGATTTCTGCGGCATTGCATTCACGAGAGGTACGCTTTTGTTTTCCTTATTGATCGCCTTGGTTGATTCTGAGTTCTTGGCACGGTTTTCGGGACATTTCTAAGCCACTGTTTGCTTGTGGAGTTTTTGGACAGCAGATCCTTGCCGAAATTTTATCTCCGCACTCGAGCGTCGGATCGAGATGAGCCTAACACTTTTTGCATCTACTCGTCGTGAGGATTATTATTGTATTTTTCCGGGATTTTTCTAAGGCTTGCCCGAAGGTATACTGTTTCCCCTTTTACTGTGCAGAGTTTTACAGTTATGTGGTTGTGAGATTTTGCGCGCCTGTACTGTGGAATTTGTAACTTGGCCTACGGGGCTCGGAATTGCACGTGCAGGTACCCGTTTTGAAGGTCTCGACGCGACGATCGCAGTGATATTTTTATTGGAATTTTCAGGGCACTTTCCGCAGGTGAAAAATTAGCATCTTTGAGGCTGAATTTCAGGGTGTGATTATTTGATTAATTTGTGGAATTAAGTGTAATTGTGAACCTTGTGTTGTACCCAGGAGAGTTTGCGGGTATTGCTAGACCCGTTGGAGTTGGAAATTTGGGTTTCTGGGTATTTTCAGCTGTGGAACCTTGGACAGTTCAGCTCTTCAGGTGGGTGGCCCTGTCTCCAAGATTAATGGACTGTACATTAAATCTGCTATAGTAGGACCATGCATGATAATGAATTCTTGTACAGCATGCTAGAATGTAGGAATTGCTATTCCTTGTAGTATCTGATGATCTTGTCATCTCCATGCTTGTTATCGTCTGTTAATTATTGTTATCATGGAACTTGACCTAGCACCCCAGTCATATGCTGCATGTGTAGCCAGACCAGTAGAAAACTCCAACTTGGGCTAGGTTTATTCTGCTTTAGACATCCACACTTTTTATTCCTTCCTGGACATAGTGTTTTACTCGCCCGGGTAGTGGGCCGAGTGGTCGGGATTCCTTTAGTGTGGGATGCATTTTACACTCATGCGTGGGAGCAGAGTGGAGTCTGGTAGATGTAGTTGATCTATCATCTGTGGCGGGAGCCGTTTGGGTAGACGGCGGTCGCGAGATGTTTTATTTTCTTGTTTTATCTGTCACTGCTGTGTTAGTGGCAGCAGTATATCAGTGTTAGCAGGACCTTAAACCCAGAACCTTTTTGGACACACATATGATTTTAGTCAACCAAATGTTTTCTTCCAAGCATCGTAGGGTCGCCTGAGTCTGTTCTTGTTTGATTGGACGAAGGCATTAGCCCTTCGAGGTTTGGATATAAAAAACTTGGTTTCAACTGTTTTCCTAAAAAAAACTAAAAATCATTAAATATGGATTTCTTCCAGATCAAATGCCTTTTAGTAAGAAATATCACCTTTTTCCTATAAATTAACCACCCGAGATGATTCGAGTAGTCTGGGTTCTAAGGTCTGCCTTCTTCTTGGGACAAGAACAACGAGAGGCTATACCTAGAGCCTGTTCTTGTTTGATTTGGGTTGTAGGTTCTAGTCTTTCGGGGTTCCCGGACCCTTCATTGTGTCAGTTGTGGAGTTTACCCTGTCAGTGAGTCTGCATGTTGGTATATTGAGGCCTGTTGAGGCAGTTGTTCGCAGTGGATGCAATGTTTGGCCTGTTGAGGCAGTTGTTCGCAGTGGATGCGATGTTCGGCCTGTTTGGCTTGTTGAGACAGTTTCTCGCAGTAGATGCGATGTTTGGCCTGTTGAGGCAGTTGTTCGTAGTGGATGCGATGTCCGGCCTGTTTGGCCTGTTGAGACAGTTTCTCGCAGTGGATGCGATGTTTGGCCTGATGAGGCATTTGTTCGCTGTGGATGCGACTTGGTACTATGAGTTGGTGGAGTTGCTTGTGTCTTGAGATTTGAGAGAGCTGATCAGCTGAGTCGTCGAGAGTGCTCCGACCGTGTGCGAGATGTTTGAGGATTCTGAGTCTTTCCGTTCAGTGCGTGAGCGTGGATTTTGGACTATAGCCTGCAGTGCCACTTGAGCTCGACAGAGTGCGCGGATACCCTTGTCCTCATTGGGGTCGCTCCCCTCTAGTGCCACGTCCGGGGTGGGTCTGCACTTTGGTATCGCGACTTGTCGACGTCGTCCCTCTGGCTGGGCCAGTTTTGGCAGTTACGGACACAGTCTTGTTACGGAATTTGTGTTGGCGTATTTCGTGAAATTGATTAACTCTTGAAGATTGAAGATGAAGAAGTTTGGATCATATACCTCAATCTCAAGAAAGAAGAATTCAAAAGGATCAGGTACATTTAACTAAATATTTTTGGTGATCCGAATACTTCTTATAGTATAGAAACACTTGGATGAATTTTTAATTGCATAAAAATCAAAAACTGGACATACTACATGTTCAGAGTCCAGACCTGACATTACAGTCCGGACCCCGAACATAGGATAGTTCATGCGCAATTCCAGTCCGGACCCTGGTCACTTCAGTCCGGACCCCGAACGTGGAATTTGCAGGAATTGCATGAACTGTCTGGACCGTGGAAATTACAGTCCGGACCCCGAAGGTATGTTTTTCTGGAAAAAGTCTGTTTCGCTACGACAGTCCGGACCGCCATAATTCCAGTCCGGACCGTCGTCCTGTAAAACTCCAGAAAAGGTTAGTTTTTTATTCTTATCCTCTTCCAACGGTTTCTAACCTATAAATAGACCCTATGATTCATTTTTTAGGGTAGATCCGTATACGACCGAAATAGAAAAATCCACATATAGAGAAGAAAGGAAATAACGAGAATAAATCTATGTTTCTTCATCTATATTGATTAATTTGATTCTAGGTTTTCAAACTCAGATTTTGAGTAGAATCAAATTAATGAATACTTAGATGGTATTTCCGATCTATTTCTAATCTAAGTATTCGGCGGATCATCACCACCCAAAAATAACGATTTTCCCAAAAATCGGCGCATGGACTCGCGTGGCCTTGTGGATTCAAGGTGCAACCGCTCTCGTGGATTCGGAGCGAGGTACGTTCGTGGATTCGAGACGTGCTACTGGGTGAAGACCGTGGATTCAGTCGGATGTCGTGGATTCGGCGTTGGACGCCGTGGATTCGGCGTTGGACTCAAATCGTGGATTCGAGGAGCGTTGCGGAGCGAGCGGAGAAGATCTACTAGGAGCGTATGGAAAAGGTTGAGTCGTAAGTGAGTACGGTATATCACCTTGTACGTGTTTTAATTCTAGTGGATTTCGCCGTATTATCGGTCCCGTGGTTTTTTACTCCGGTTTGGAGTTTTCCACGTAAAAATCGTGCGTGTTATTTTTCATTTCCGCATTGGGTTTTATTGCGCAACGATTTTTGAGTGTTTACGGTTTACACCTATTCACCCCCCCTCTAGGTGTTTTTTTCCCTATTTAGATCCAATTAATCATAACCCAACAAGTGGTATCAGAGAGGGAATAGGGTTGTAAACAATGGTTGAAGGTGAAAACATCAACAGACCCCCGTTCTTCGATGGAACAAATTATGCCTACTGGAAAGTACGGATGAAAGCTTTTTTAATTTCCATCGACGAACGGGTGTGGCAATCAATCGAGTTAGGATGG
Organism: Tillandsia leiboldiana; assembly: GCA_029204045.2. Lineage (NCBI taxonomy): Eukaryota > Viridiplantae > Streptophyta > Magnoliopsida > Poales > Bromeliaceae > Tillandsia > Tillandsia leiboldiana. Next base: position 23,887,771 of record CM055062.1, on the reverse strand, counting down.
TCTAATCCAACTGAAATTTTTGCTGATGTTCGCACCATCAAACCTAGGTCGAAATGGACCAAAGAAGAGGTTGATGTATCTTCTTACAATGGCAAAGGAATAAGAGGTTGATGTATCTTCTTACAATGGCAAAGGAATTAACGCTTTATTTAATGCCTTGTCACAAACGAAATTCTCTCGCGTCTCGGCATGTGAGACTGCGAAAGAAATCTGGGATGTTCTTCAAGTTACACATGAGGGAACTAACCTTGTGAAGATTCAAAAACTGCAAATGCTTACGAGCAGATTTGACTCTATTTTCATGGCAGGAAATGAATCATTCACAGATTACTATACACGATTGCAAGACATCTTGAATTCATGTGCTAACTTGGGAGAGAAAATTCCAGAATTTAAAATTGTAAGAAAGATTCTAAGAACTCTTCCTGAAAGATTTCGTTCCAAGGTTACGGCCATTGAAACTATTAAACACCCGGACGAAATCCGTGTAGAAGAATTAGTTGGTTCTTTACAAACTTATGAAATGACATTTCCTACTAACTATTCTTCGGGAAAGGCATCCTCTTCTAAGTCTTCGGGTTTTGCGTTGAAAACAACAAAAGAAGAAGACGCGGATTCATCCTCCTCAGACGACGACGAGAACCTATCTATGGAGGACTTTGAGAAGCAGCTTGCTCTCTTGACAAGAAAGTTTCGCCGAAACTTTCGAAGGGGTAATTCAAGTAAAACTCCATCCTTCGGAAAGTGGAAGAAAGGCAAAGGTTTTTCAAGCCAAAAGTCAAGAAAGCAAGAGAGTTTTTCAAAGGATAAGAAAAGCTCAGAGGGACAAGTCCAATGCTTCAAGTGCCGAGGGTACGGCCATATCTCAACGGAGTGTCCAAATAAGAATCCGTCAAAGAAGAAAGCGATGCAAGCCGTCACTTGGGATGACACCTCAACGTCAAATGAGTCATCTTCAAGTGATGAAGAGAATAACGCAACGGCGTTCCACGCGTCCACATCTTCACCCTTCATGTGCTTAATGGCAAGTACATCCGATTCATTGTCCAACTCCTCCTAGGTTGAAAAGACTGCAACGGACGTCGAATCGAGTAACTCTGAAGGTGAAGATTTTGCTCTAGCCTACTATAAACTTTTGAGGGATTCAAAGAAACTGGCTAAGCAAAACAAGGGGTTGAGAGAGAGATTGCAGGATCTCGAAGAAGAAGTAAAAAGGGCAACTTCTCTCTCGACCGGTCTTGAAGTGGAAAGGGATAACCTGATAAAAGCAAATGCTTCACTTCAAGAGAAAAATGAGCATTTTGAGAAGGAACATGTAAAAATGATTAATAAAGCTGGTTACTTCTTGAAGCTCTATACCGAGGCCCGACAGGAGAAAATGGAAATGACGAAGACCATTTTCCAACTCAAAGATGATTTAAAACGTTTTTCTTCTGGAAGGAGCAAGTTGGATAAGATGCTTGGTCTTGGTCAAACAAACCGATTCGGCCTCGGATACACTCAAACTGGCGACAGTCCTAGTTCGAGTGGAACAGTTTTTGTGCCCCAGTCGGTAACTCCTCCTCCGACGACGGAAATCACTGTATACAACGACAACAACCCTACCTCACCCTTTTCGGGATCGTCAAGAACAAAGGTATGTTTTCGTTGTGGTTATGCAGGGCACATTAGAAGAAATTGCAAGATGGGAGCAAAACGCTCAACTCAAGCGCCTCTTGCAATAACTACCAAAAAGGTGATTCCCCGGAAATCAAAAGAAAATTTTTCAAAGGAAAGGAGCTTTGGTAGTTCACCTCGCAAGACGATGTCAAGCAATGAATCAAACAAGACGCTTTCACCAAGGAGAATAACTTCACGAACATTACCAACGCAATCCAAAAAGGTTTGGGTGCGCAAAGGTGAAATCTTCCATTGTCTTGTTGTTCATACTTCTTTACATGCTTGTGACAACTCGTCTTGGTATCTGGATAGTGGGTGTTCCCGTCACATGACCGGTGACAAAAACTGTTTTCAAACTTTAGAGAAAATCTCCGGAGGATATGTTGTTTTCGGAGACGGTCGTTCTTCTAAAATTGTTGAAAAGGAATAATCGCTATTCCAGAAGGCCCGGTTTTGAACAATGTTTTATTTGTTGAAGGCCTAAAGACTAATCTCATTAGTATAAGTCAACTTTGTGATAATGATTTTTCAGTTAACTTTTCTTCTGTTGAATGTATTGTAACTGATAAGGACCATGTATTCTTTTTGAAAGGGGTTAGATCTCAAAATAATTGCTATGTTGTTTCAAATAAAATTTCTGAAAAATGTAACCTAGTTTCTTTGGATAATGAAACTCTTTGGCATGAAAGGCTAGGTCACATAAATTTTAAAGAACTAGCAAGGATTTCAAATAAAGACGTGGTTAAGGGGGTTCCTAAACTTTCATTTAAGGAAAACATTGTGTGTGGTGGTTGTCAAAAGGGAAAACAATCAAGGGCTGCACACAAGAACTTGAACCACGTTGGTACCAATCGGCCCTTGGAATTACTGCACATGGATTTAATAGGGCCGACTCGTCAACCATCTTTGGGAGGTAAATGGTATATTTTTCTTTTGGTTGATGATTTCTCTAGGTATTCATGGGTAACATTTTTAAAAGAGAAAGCGGATACTTTCGACTCTTTTCATGAGATTTGTCATCGTATTATGATTGAAAGAAATGAAAAGATCGTTCGTGTTCGAAGTGATAGAGGTGGAGAATTCATTAATTCTAAATTCATTGATTTTTGCACTTCCACTGGCATAAAACATGAATTCTCAGCACCCTATACACCTCAGCAGAATGGTGTAGTCGAGCGCAAAAATAGGGTTGTTCAAGAGATGGCGCGTGTGATGCTTCATAGCCGGAATTTACTGTTATATTTTTGGGCTGAAGCTGTGAACACCGCCGTCTATGTAATTAATCGAGTGTATTTGCGCCCGGTAACTTTAAATACACCATATGAGCTATGGTTTTGTAGAAAACCAAATATCAAATATTTTCGTATCTTTGGGAGTCGTTGTTACATTTTACGTGACCGCCACTACAAAAAATTTAAGCTTTAGCAGCGGTCGAAACCGCTAGAAAAAATATTTAAAACCGTTGGAAAAATATTTCCCAACACTTGTAAAATCGTCGGCAAAAATTTTGCAACCGCTGTTAGATCTCCGTCGCAAAAGATCTTTACCGACAGTTTACACAACTGTTGGAGAAGATGATAATTTTAGTAGCACTTCTCAGACCGCTGCTAAATATAGTAAAAAGTGCTAGTATAAATAATAAATTTATACCAACGGTTTCATAATTGTTATGAATTCAATTCAAAATATAAAACATACAATTAAAAATAACCTAGACAAAATTTTAAATTGATATGTAAGAACAAATTAATCATTCAAACAATTTTAATTTTTATTACATTCAACAATTGTCACACAAGAGAAGCTAAATTATTTAGCCAAATAAGAATTTGCACAGTAAAAATATAATTGTCAATTAAAAATTACATTCAAAGTTTTCAATCTAAAAAAAAAATAAAACCTAATACTGCTCTTGCCCAGTCCTTATCTCCACCAAGACTGACTCCATCTCCTGTGGCGATCTCATTCCTATGGTCATCAACTTCATGTTCGAGAGGCCTGAACAAAAGTTCATGCAAAAAACCACTAGCAGCCTTTAGATTCAGTAATGAGGGCAGTCCAACTTAATTATTTTCAGCTATTATACAAATAATCATATGATTGCAGGTCAATAATCCATAATAAATGAAAGAAATAATACCGCACTAAGTGTTGAATAATGAAATTGATTTGTGGACTTATTTGATAATTTACAGTACAACATACAAATTTCATGAGTTATACGTAATTATGGAGCTTTATGTATATGATAAAAAATTAAGACTGGATTGACCAGAAAAGTGTAAACATGTATATGTTTTAAAGATCAAAGTTGTCAAACAGTACCAGATTGGTAGGTGGCCCCTGTTCAACATAAAACTACCTCTTCACTGCCTCGATTTTCATCAAACACTTTGTTTTTGTGTTCAGTGTGCAAAACTGGTCAAACAGTCCAGTTTTTAGTGGACCAACTGGCTTGTTAGATACAAAAAACCTTTCTCTTGATATTGAGAATAAATTTTTTACCTAAATACAAAGTTTGACACTAAATTAAACTTAGGATGCAAGGATAATTGCAAGTTTCTGGTATTTCTTTTACAACTACAATATTTTCCACCACTCTCCTAGCATTCATTACGCCACTCTAAGTTTCTGTTTATATCAGCAAAATGTTATTCATATTAAGTAAACCAGGTTCAGTTGACACAACAACTGACTTGAACCTAAAAGAATGGACAAGATATTTCTAGAATCCAGTGACCATTTCGGTCTTTACATAGCTGTTAAGGCGCTAACTATAAATCAGGTTCCAGTATTTTACTGGTTCCTCACAATAATGAAAAGTAGTATTGTATGGCTAAAAATTATTAAACATGGATGAATTGAAGAACATTAAAAAGTTAATGAAAATTCAACAGCAGCTTCGCAGCTAGAATGTTTACTGACAGATAGAATTAGTTAAACTGAGATTTAAATTGAGATGCATTAATTGAAAGTTCAAGTGATGCAAACCTCTCGTAAAATATTCTCAAACTGTCTCAATTTTCCATCCACGCTGCCATTAAAATTTCCCATAACTACCTTCAGTTCATCAACAGAACTTTCAAGGCGGTGTGTTCTACTCTCAAGCTGGGAAAGCCTTGAGTTCACACCATCCAGAGCATGTAGCAGAGTATCAACATACTTTTTCAGTGTGATCGATGTCAGCCACAGTAGCTGCATTATGTGTGCCCTTCTCTTCAACATGACTAACTTTTGTTAATTCGTGAGGGTCCAATATGCCAGCATTCTGCACCGTGTAGCAAAAATAATGAGTACACGTGATAATAGAACAACACGACAAAATTCGTAACTTACAAATATCCTTGCACTGCCAAACAAAGAGTGATGATTATAGGCTGAAAACCCATGCAACCAAATTGTACACTTAAGATTGACCCTAGATTTTCACACAAATAATTAAGCGAACAAAATCATGAGCAAGTATAACATTAAGCACAAGTTTGTTTCTTATCCTAATATCTGCTTCTTCTCAAAATAGATACAGGATTGACGTGTTCATCTCCTGCTTCCTAACAGAAAGAACCATTGCTAATAAAGAAACCTTCAGCAATGAAGATAAAATTAAGATTAGCAGGCAAAGAAAATGTCAATTTCCTCACTTGAATGTTTGATGTAGCCAAATTAAACCCCTCTGGAGTGAATCCATATCTTTTCCAGACACTAAAGAAGGCGGCATGGGTTTGAATAGCAGGATCAATATCTCCAGCTAAAACCTTCCAATTAACAACATAAGTAATCTCCCAAAAAAACTGATAAAGAAGTTTTTTTTATAGTTAATGAAAATTCTAAACCTGAAGCCCTGGCCTGGTCAGGATTAGCTTAGGCCTTCTCTGAATTACTAAAGCTGAATCCTCCTGAGTAGAGAATCAATCAAAAGTAAAAGGATTATTATTTGTTAAGCTACTATTCTAATAAATTAGCCTCTGGAATTCACTGTGTCATTAAAAAACTAATATATTATGGTTAGCATTAAAAGGAAGATCCTTATGCTTCAATATTACTGAGCTAATTTTTCAGAATGTGGCAATTGATAAGAAGATTAAGAAAACTGAGCCAAAAGGAGCCAAAAAAGGTTTGAAAATTTTGAAAGTGGCAATTGATAAGATTTTTAGCACTAACTATAGAAAATACAATTGTCAATCAAAAATTTTATTCAAAGGAGTTTTCAATCTAAAAGAAATAAAATCTATATGAAACCAAAGTTTTCTATAAGTTCTTCAACTTATTCAATGAATTCACTCCGAATTAAAAGTTTTCACAAATTCTTCATCCTTTTTAAAAATTCCTACAAAATAAAAAAATCAAATTAGTGAAATAATAAAATCAAAAGGCTCCTAAACCTTGTCAGTTAAAAAAGAAAGTATTAAGTACGTTTTCTTACAGGTAATGCTTCATTGGAATATCACAATCCATTTGCTCCAGGTAAGATCTTGATTTTCTTATGAATCCAAGGAAATAGAATAACATGCCATATCTTTTTAAAACATGACTTCTAGTAGAACAAAGATTATTATAAAATCTTACCTTTTCCACAAAATAATTCAAATAGACAATCCATACTTCCGAAAGCTGTTCTATCAGATCATAGTCATAACCACAATAGTCATCATCATCTACACTGAATGAACTGAAATCAATATGCAAAGTGCAGGCTATATCACTTATCTTTCCATATTTGTTTGCATAATAATCTAATTGACTAACCAACATAACAACTTTATCAAAAAAGCATGCACACAATCTGAAGTACACATAATTGTAGGTCATATACTGAATGAAGATGGGAACACCTTAAACAGGACAAGATAGATGAATAACCACGAATGAATTAAGAAAAAAGTGAATGTGATATAATAAAAGACGATAACAAACCTTTATATCAGTCTGTAGGTTATTTTGTGATAGAGTAAGCAAGTGAATCCCCATTCCCTATCATTAACAAAATTTGAGCCTTAGTCATATTCAGTGTGAGATGAAATATTTAAAATGTCCTATAGTTAAATGAGTCATATAATCTAAAAAGAAACAGAAGTTAGGTGATCAATTTCATAATGCCAAGTTAATCAACTTCCAAGCTAATAGCACATGCAGCTAAATTTGATGAATTACTAATGCAAAGAGCACATTGGGCCATGAGAGCAAAAAATCAAGCATGAAACCCAATACCAAAATAGCAATGAATCTTTCTACAATACACAACATATATAGAGAATGAGAAAGCAATTCAGCTTTCAAACACTACGTCCTACAACATGTCATTTTAAGATTGATATTTAACAAGCTTTTGTTGCACAATGCACATAAGGTAAGAAGTCACATAGGATTATCCTGCTTTTAATATATAAAAGACTCATCAAGCTACTTATTATATTAACCAAATAACATTGGTGAGTTTTTTTTAATTAATTTATATTGGAATCCAATAAATAAAAATTAGCAACAAAATAAAATAAAAAACTAAGCCTATTAGCAGATCCAATTAGCTCAATTTAGGAAACGACCCATCAACTTCATGAAACTATCTCATTTCTCTTGTAACAAAACACTTCAAAAGGAGATCTATGTGAAACACTTCAACAAAGAGAGCTCACCTCCACAACAGGCAATCGAAACCCCCAATTTAAGCGATCTCTCTCTATATGTTGGGGTCGAGGCGAGTAGTACCAAATCCGAGCCAATAGAAGCCTAATAAACATAAAAAAAGAGAGAAAATCAAACAAGAATTGCATCAAATACACTAATACGAATCCAAACTAATAAATTTAGCAAATAACACAGAATCATACTAATCAAGAGTATGCAATATGGTTAAACCCGATTAAAACTGAATTGGGCAAACCCATATCTAAGATCTAGAACGATTCAACAACAAGGAGGGAACAAGGGAACGATGTAGAACGATTTAGCAATTAACGATCTAGAATGATTTAGCAACAACAATACATTTAGCAAATAATGATCTAGAACAATTCAACAACAAAACCGAATTGGGCAAATCCATATCTAAGATCCAAAAAGGAGAGAACAAGGGAACAAATCCGCGGAATACCTTGAACAAGCAGTGATTGATCCCGAGCTGCACCTCCTTGAAGGCCTCGCGCACGCGGCGCCGATCGGGGGCGTGGTCGAGGTTCTCGTCCACGCGGTCTCCTCCGCACGCTCGGGTGCGGTGGGGTTTTAGGGGAGAGGTTTAATTAAGGGTTAATTGCATACATGTCCCTGCAAATATGTCGAATTGCAAATATATTCCTGCAAAATTCAACTTTTCATATTTATTCTTTCAAAAATCCACCGTTATTCAAATATGCCCCTACCGTCTATCTCTGTTAAAAAAGTTAATTTAATCCTAGGTTAAATGCTTAACCTTGGTTAGATTAAAAATTGAATTTACATATTTACCCTTTCCATATTATATCTCAAAAAAAAAAAAAAAAAAAAAGGGAAAAAGGAAATTATTTTGATGATAGAATTTTATAATTTTTGGAGAGGGGCATTTTTGTAACAAGTATAATGGTATTGCTTTTGGAGGGATATATTTGTAAGGGAGCAAAAAAGTCATTTCACATCGAATCTGTTAAAAAATAAACAGATTCCAAATGGGGATTAACCAGAGGGACATATTTGAAGAACTTTAGATTTTTGAAGGGATAAATATTAAAAGTTAAATTTTGCAGGGATATATTTGTAATTCGACATATTTGTAGGGACATGTATGCAATTAACCATTTAATTAATTAGGAAGATGAAGTTTCTGGAGTATCCCCAGGGATTTTAGGGGAGTGGTTTTAAAGATGCTAATTAATTAGGGGAGGCTTTTGAGGGATGTTGTATGAGTTCCTGACTTAGGAGTGAATTTGAATTTAAATAAAAAAATTTTATAGTTAAGTTTAAAAAAATACTAATTAATATTTAATTAAAATAATTTAAAAAATAATTTAATTAATGATAATATTTTTGAAGTATCATTATAATTTAAATAATGAAGACTCTTTTGAATCATCGTTATAATTTAATTAATAACAACGCTTTTGAAGCATTATCATAATTTAATTAATTATTTATTGGCGATATTTTTAAAGTGTCGTTAATTAATTATTTATTGACGACTATGTATAACAAATATTAAAAAGGCTAGAGTAAAGCTTCGTCTAAAAAATATCGGTATTAATATATTTTGTTGTAGTGTTATATGAAAAATTTATTTAAAAGAAGTTGGGGATAGGGATTACAAGAATTGCACATATTTAGAGAAAAAAAAAATTTTGGGCTGAATTCTGGGTATGCTTAATTCTCAATGTGACATAAAATTTTAATAAAAGAATTATTGAATTTATTCATCATTTGTTTTGGTAATATTATCTTTTTTCTATTTTAAATTTTTTTTCCGAGTTAAAATAAATTTTTTTATTTAGAAAGTATGATGAATATAGAATCGTACTTCAATTTTTGAAAGATTGGATGAAAAAAATAATAATTTAGTTTGAACTAAATTAAAACCGAACAGTTATTTACAAATTAATTTTTAAAAATTAATTTATAGCGACAGTTATTTTAGTAACATTTTATATAAGCATCGGTAGAAATATATTTTAGCAGCGGATTGAAACTGTTATAATAATTAGTTAAAACCGCTGCTAAAATATATTTTTACCGACACTTATATAAAATGTTACTAAAATAGCTGTCGCTACAAATCAACTTTTTTGTAGTGCACGAAAATCTTGGAAAATTTGACTCTCGAAGTGACGAAGGGATTTTTATGGGTTATTCTACAAACAGTAGAGCATATCGGGTATTTAACTTGGAATCTAAAACGATGGTAGAATCTATAAATGTTAAAGTAGATGAAGCTTTTCACTTTGCATCTGATAAATCTACCCCTGATATGTCCCTAGATGATGATTCTCCTGCAAATGCATCTTCTCATAATAATTCTTCCGATAATATTGATGCATCTAATGGCTCTTCAAGTTTATCTGATGTGCAGGAATTATTTGGTATTAGAGCCTAGGTTGTAGGTCATTGTGGACTTAGAAACCCTAGGCTTGTGGTTGGACCCTAGGATGACTTCGTGAGAGTCGTGATTTTTAGCGAGAGTCCTGATTGAGTTTTATACCTCTCCCAAGGGACGGGATGAGTGATTGGCATGTTCATTCTCCTAAGTGATTATGTTGGCTGCAGACAACAAAATGCGGTGGAATGGGTGACATGCTTTAGACTTTCGCTGGATTGGGTCGAGTGTTTGTGTCGTGCTGATTTACAGTTTTGTCGTGGTGAGCTGTGTCTCCCCGACGCTGGGTTTTGACCCGTGTGCATCCTGTCACAGCAGTTGACCTTGAGCGGTTGGATTTGGGCCGGATACCCGGATTGAGGTCAGAGAGCTCCGGACCCATATGACAGGATTGTCAGAGGCTTATCAACGGCAGAGTGAGCAGCTGGTCTGGGTGACACAGTTGTCGGAGCAGTGGGCAGCCCGATAGTCCTTTTCTCCTGAGACCACCTGGTTGCAGTATCCTCAGCGGCAGTGATTTCTGTGGCGCCGATGGAGCGAGTAGCCCCCTCCATACCAATATTTAGTGCCAAGGCACCGAGGTGGGGTGGATAGCTGACAGCTTATGAGCTGTGGGACATCATCGATCGATGGAGCCAATTTTGGCAGATGAACCACCCCGATTCGTGGAACTGAGTTGGAGCCTTTGGAGGCAGAATCGTGGTTGGTGGTGATGGAGAGACTATTCGAGAGCCTCCCTGGGCCAGAGGTTTTATGCAGTTGTTGAACTGCGCGCTCCAGGTTTCGAGGGACGAGGCGCATAGGATATGTGTGACTGGGAGTGCGCCAGGATACCTTTCAGTTTATTCGGTTATTCCTGTACAAATTTTGGATGCCGCGACGTAGTAGGCGTTGTTTATGGAGCGTGGCGTTGCGGTTCCTTTGGATAGGGATCTGCCACCAGAGGCAAGTTCTGGATGAAGACGCTTGGCACTAGGTGATGGAGGACAGATCGGCTGGCAGAGGCATTCTCGATTTCCTTCTCCAGGATCGTGGATTTCTGAGACATCAGAGGTCGGGTGGACCCCGATGGCAGCATCAGCATCTATATCAGAGTAGCGCAGCGGTAGCATGGATTTGTTTTCTGCGGAGGACCATATTCGTCGCCTCAGTGTGAGCAGAGGCAGAGCTCCTGCTCTCTATGTGGGTAGTTTCGATATTTTTAGGCAGACTGAGCGACGACCACCTGCATCGAGCGGATGAGACTGTGCTGCCTGGTCGGAGGGCGCCAAGGTAGTGGATCGGGTCGTCACAGGTGTGATTCCATCACAGCAGTCGGAGTTAGATTGCTCTGCATTCCTGCATGGACTAGGGGCAGAGTGGTTACCATGTGCACTAGAGGTACAGGTTCCGGTTGGTGTGGTGCATGTGGAGGAGGCTTGTGGATCATGTCCAGTGCAGTTGAGACCTCGAGTTATATCGGCAGACTTATTGGTATTTGTGTCAGTTCGGTGTTTTGACCCAGTGCTTGGGATTGGTTGGCACAGTGCCACATGATGTTTGACTACGGAGAGAGAATGTTGTGACCTTCTGCGAGGCGGACAAGGGAGGCTTGTTTGTTGAGACAGTTAGAGCACACAGGTTGCAGCGACAGTGCGAGAGGTGCCTACGGCGGCACCGGGACTCAAGGATATTCTTATTGCCCGTGAGATCCCGGGTGTGATTCCACCTGAGCTGATGATGATGCCGCCGGTTAGGGAGATTGAGATTGCGATTGACGTGGTTCTGGGAACCGTGCCAACCTCGACAGCACCTCATTGGATATCACCTGTAGAGCTGAGAGAGCTGATGGCGCAGTCGCAGGATCTGATCCTGTTTGACCTAGTGCCGCGCCGTTGATATACGGTGGTGATGCCACACCGTTGATACACGGTGGTGATGCCACGTTGTTGATACACGGCGGTGAGGGTTCTTGTGTGGTGTGACCGCAGGCAGGTCCGGGTATTATTTAGGACCTTTTGATGGAGTTATACTCTGGCAGTTGTTTGCTTATGATGCATGTATCTATTTGGAATCATACAGCTGAGTATTTCGCCAAGATGGTGTTCAGGACACGGTACGGGCATTATGAGTACAGTGAGGCCAGATGGAATGACTAATGCCCTGTCGCCTTTAAGATTTGAGGAATTGTGTGTTCCAGCTGCACTTGGAAGGGTTTTGGCGATATTCTCCCGGGATATTTTGATTTTACCCCCCTCCCTGTGTGATTTAGAGCTTGTGGAGCACTTGTAGATGGTGTGACAAGGTCTGTGAGGAAGAAGCTATATGCCAAGTTGTTGTGGTACAAGTTTTAGCTTCGAGAGCATATCTTCTTGGATTACATATTCTAGCCATAGGGGCGGCGGTGGAAATCTGTCCAAAATGGATGCTATTCGAGACTGGCCGAGACAGACAGTTATTGTTGAGGTGAGGAGCTTTTGGACCGGATAGTGCCAGCAGAGCTTGACGAATGGGTGATGAGACTGATACCACAGCCGATTTTAGCATCGCCAGTGATGGGAGATGGATTTGCGAGATACAGTGATGCCTCCCATAGTGGCTATGGAGTTACAGTTGGATTATTGATGAACATCCAGTATCACCCCGACAGGGCCACTATGGTGGTGGATACCTAGAGCAGGATAGCTATTTGGGGTTGAGTTTGATGATTCCGTAGCTGGCGCTGTGTAGGATCGTTGAGGTGAACAGGGCTCGAGGTTGTGTCCCTGGGGGTTCCTTTTGATGGTAGACTGCGGTGGAGCAGTCCACTCGGATGGTCAGGATTTGAAAGTGACCGAGTGAGGACCCCGGCTTGTTAAGGCTTCTTCCCTTCTTGGATGATCGCGTGGGGGTGTTTTGGGTTGCACTGGTCGAGTTGGCACCAGGGTGTGGTGTTGTTGAGTGTTGTACTGTTCTTCTTCCCTTTTCCCCCAGCCTTTTGTTGGAGTCCCTGAGGTTTTTCCACGTCTCAGCACGGGAGTGATGTGCTTTTGGATCCCTCGCCCGTGATTGACTCGCTCCATTTGAGATATGTGAATGTTTGGAGTACGAGGGACGCCCGTTGCGAATTCTGGCTCGTGAGATGAGAGAATTGCACAATCGGGCCATGCCGTACTAGTTGTTGTTATTGTTGTTGAGGAGTAATCACGGGGAGTGAGTAGTGACTTGGGAGCTGGAGACGGTGTTGATGGATACCTACCCAAGTTTTGAGACTCCTTTTTGAGTTGTTTTAGTTTCGAGAACGAAACTTTCTTTTAGTGGGGGAGGATGTGATGACCCGGATCTTCCTTGGGGGTTTATGGCTTGATCAGTGGCTTATGGAGGATTATCTTGGGAGATGGGAGTCTATGGGTGTGTATCGGACTCAAGAAATGGACTCAGTGCGTTGAATGGATCCCGAGTGTATTCGGATACCCCCGTCGAATTTTGGAAGGAGTTTTTGTAATATCATAACTTTTCGTGTAACGTTTACCCTCCTACTAATAAAGTATAAGCTATAGAAAACTGAGTTAATGGGTTTCCTTAAGTTGATAATCTTGAGGTGCGGGTGTTTTTCTGTGATAGAGCTCGAAAAATGGTGAACGGCGGTGCGACCGGATCCGAATTCCCACTTGCGGATCCCCCAGAAAGGGGTTGTTAGGATCGCGGTAACCGTGGTGTGCATCAGAATCCGTGCAAGAGTTCGTGCACGCTTTTCGAGGAGATAAGAAATTATCTCTAAGGAATAAATAAATAATTAAATAATTAAATATTAAATACCCGATGTGGATTTCTACGGTACGTACCAAGAAAGAGAAATTACTTCTCCCAAAAAGAAACCCTAGCCGGAGAGAAAAGAAAGAAAGAGGGAAAAAGCGAAACCCTAACCGGAAGAGAAAATGAAGAAAAAAGGAGAAAGCGGAGGTACCCGATCATCCCCAACGAACGTGGCGAAGCCGGGAGCGTGAACGGATCGCCTTCTCCGACGAATCGCGGTAAGAGATGCTCCTTTCGGTTTTCATTTCGAGGTTTTTGTAATCGTTTTAGGGTTTTCTTCCGTTGATTTGGGTTGGCTGCCGCTGCCGCCGCCGCCGCGCGGGGCTGCTGCCCGCGCGGCCGCCGCTTGCGCCGCGCGGGGTTGGAGCCCGCGCGGGTGCGTTCCCTTCGCTTACACCGCGCGGGGCTGGCACCCACGCGGCTGCACCGCACGCGGTGCGCGTGCCGCGCGAGGGGCCGTTTCGTCGCCACTGTCGTCGCCGCCGCCATCGCGGGTCATTAGTCTTTTGTTTGCGCTTTCGGAGTCGTGTTTTGCTTATGAGAGTCTTATCTTACATGTTATGCCCTATTGGGGGACTTTCTTTTAGGTCCGGGTGTCGTCCGAAGGTACGGGACGATCTTCGGAGTTCCAGTCAGCACATTCGAGGTGGGTACCTTTGGTTATTTTCGGTGTAATGTCATTCCCGTGTATTTCATATGATTAAAGTAGATGTTTTGATAAACTGTCTAACCCCATTGCATGTAAATCCCGTTTTGTATTCTAACTGAGGCGGCTGAGGTCGCAGCACTGTTTTATGTTCTAACTGAGGCGGGTGAGGTCGCAGTTTCGTTTTATATGCTCGTATTGCTTTCACGCACACCGGCGGTCTGGCCACCGCACATGGTGTATGTTTCCGGAAAGATGGTAAGATTACCCGTGTACCCCACAATGTGTGATGATGGGGACCCCTCAAGGGGAGGCGACTGCTACTTGGGCAGTAGAGGGGTTGGAGGCACCAAGAAAGTGAGCACGGTATCTGGAGTTGGGGCCCAACTTGTTTTAAATCTGGGGTTGGGGCCCAACTTGTTTTAAATCTGGGGTAGGGAGCCAGTATGTTTTAAATCTAGGGTAGGGGCCCAGTATGTTTTCTATCTGGGGTAGGGGCCCAGCGTGTTTGTGACAGGGATTTAGCGATTCATGAGGAGGAAGTGAATGCTCTGGAGTATTGGTTTGTCTTTTCAGTTATAGCATTTACTTGTTATCATCTACTTTAACAGTCACTGACTACCCACACTGTGACAGGTCCGAGCAGGGGTGGGAACCGGGACGACGGTGAGGCATCGGTTAGAGGACCTTAGCCATTGAGGCTAATTAACTTTACAGTTTTATGGTTATCTCTTTTAGCGTTCGGTTAGTATATCTGTTATTACTTGTGGATGGTTTGATGTGGATGTTGGATTGAGATCTAGTGTAGGAATATCTACTTATATCTGTGGATGTTGAGGTGTATGAATGCGGCTCGTTTTCAAATACAAACCTGGTTTCTAAAGCGTTTTCAAACTAAGTGTCGTGTGGGCACTGATTTCTAAACCCGTGGATTTATCCTTTCAAGTAATGTTGCCGCCTAAAAGAGATTGCGAAAACGTTTTGTAAAATTGGGTGTCGGGTGGACACCGTCTTTCAAACCTATGGATTTATCCCTTAGAAAAGTATGGTGATCATGATTGTATGGTTAGGTGTGATCTCTCCTTATTATTGCTCAATGATTGCTTGGTTAAAGTACTTGTCGTGCTCGGAACGCCGTACATATACAAAGGAGGCTCCGCCCGTTTGGGGAGTGAATTTGTGTATGTGGCGGGTCTGGCGCGCACCGGAGGCAAGGTTCTTTTAAAGAAAAAAAATATATATGCGTTTTCCGCTCTTTTAGAACCTCCGGGGCGTGACAGATTATATGGTATCAGAGAAAAACGACTTTAACCATGGCGGTCAGTGACCAACATCCACAGAGTGTAATACCACAAGTAACTAATCAATTTGATAACCAGGGTGTAGGTGTGTAATGTACGAACGTGAGTGCGGGGAAAAAGGGATAGAGTCCCAGTGTTCGTAGGTCTAGGTGCTAGACCAATTAAGTTTAGGACTAATTTGGTTTCTTTGTATGCACGGGTAATGGCCCGAACCTGGTCTTCAATCGATGGTGTAGAAGTGGATATGACGGCTCCGACAACTGTGGAGAAACGGCTACTTCAACAACAGTTCCATTACAGGGTTGAGCGCACCCCTTTTTATAGGAAAGACGAACCCCACATGGCCGCCGTCTCGGGGATGGTCTACGGAGCGACTGTCACGCCCCAGAGGTTCTAAAAGAGCGAAAAAACGTGTCCATTTTTTTTTTTTCTATTCAAGTGAACATTGCCTCCGGTGCGCCGCAGACCCGCCGCATATACAAATTCACTCCCCCAAACGGGCGGAGTCTCCTTTGTATATGCACGGTGTTCCCAATACGACAATCACTTTAACCATTCCAACCATGACAGAGAAAGAGAAGAGAATACAGATAGTCATACATTCACTGTTATCACATACAGGCTATAGCATAAACCCAGAGGTTTTAAAATCGGTGCCCACTCGACACCCAGTTTTTCCAAAACGTTTTTGCAAACTCTTTTGAGCGGCTAATACTTGAAAGGATAAATCCACTGGTTTTAAAATCGGTGCCCACACGGCATCCGCTTTGAAAACACCTTTTGAAACCAGGTTTGGATTGGAAAACATGCCGCAAATTATAAATCCTAACATTCACCAATTTTAGACAAGAAGTCCTCATTCCAACATCCACCAGAAGACCATAAAAAGAATCACAGTTTGACTAACCATAGTAAAGGAAAATAACCAAAGAAAAGAACGTATCGTTTTCTAACCCTCATGGCTAGGGTCCTCTCACAGATGCCTCACCGTCGTCCCGATTCCCACCCTTGTACGGACCTGTCACAGTGTGGGTTGTTAGTGACTGATAAAGTAGTAAACAACTAAGTAAATGCAGTAGCTGAAAAGAACACACCGAAACCGGAGCATTTACTTCCCCCTCATGTACCGCTAAATCCCTGTCGAAAGTCACACTGGGCACCTACCCCAGCTTCCAGAATAGTTTGGGCCCCAACCCCAATTACCGTACTCATCTTCTTGGTGCTTCCAACCCCTCTACTGCCCAAGTAGCAGCCGCCTCTCCTTGAGGGGTCCCCATCATCACGAGTCGTGGGGTACACGGGTAAACTTACCATTCTTCCGGAAAAATACACCCTGTGCGGTGGCCAAGCCGCCGGTGTGCGTGTAAGCAATATGAGTGTAAAATAACATCGCGACCTCAGCCGCTTTGGTCAGATCAGTAAAACGATATTGCGACCGCAGCCGCCTCAAATAGAACAGAAAGGGGATTTACATGTAATGGGGTTAGTCAATTTACGAAACACATCTACTTTATCGAACAAGTACTTGGGAACGACCATACACCGAAATAATCAACAGTACCTACCTCAATTATGCGAATTCTGGGCTTCGGAAACCGAATTCTGCTCTCTGTCGACACCCGGACCAAAAAGTAGTACCCAAAAGAGCCGCGGTCAGATCAGAAATATAATAGCACATAAACCGGACCCAAACACTCAACAACACAAGTGACAACTTGACACGGTGGTGGCGTCCGTGCGCGACGGGCGACACGGCCACCCTCGCGGCGTTGCAGGTCATAAGGCCACGCGGGCACCCGCCCCGCGCGGCGCTTGCCGTGACCGCGCGGGCCCTAGCCCCGCGCGGTGCAAGCCGCGGCCGCGCGGGCACCGGCCCCGCGCGGCACCCACTGTGACCGCGCGGGTCATAGCCTCGCACGGTGCGAGCCGCGGCCGCGCGGCCACCGGCCCCGCGCGGCGCTTGTCGCGGCCGCGCGGGCTCCGGTCCCGCGCGGCGCACACCGTAGCCGCGCGGCGCATGCCGTAGCCGCGCGGCACCTGCCCGCGCGGCACCATCCGCGGCCGCGCGGGCATAGGCCCCGCGCGGCGCGCGTGCGCAGCCGCGCGGCACCAGCCGCGGCCGCGCGGGAATGGGCCCAGCGCGGCCAACGCAGCAGCCACGTGGGCGCCTGCCCGGGCGGCACGAGCTGCTTCGGCCGCGCGGGCAGGTGGCCCGCGCGGCCCGCGCCGCAGCCGCTCGGGCACCGCCCCGCGCGGCGCGCGCCACCCCCCCGCGCGGGTGCCCGCCCGCGCGGCACCGACTGTGCCCGCGCGGGCATGGCCCCGCGCGGCGCGCACCCCTAGCCGCGGCCGCACGGGAACTTTGGTCCCGCGCGGCGCTAGCCGCGGCCGCGCGGTACCGTCCCCGCGCGGCGTGTATCGCGGCCGCGGCGGCGATGCCCTAGGGCTTCGCGGCGGCGACGCATAGGGTCGATTCGACTACTCAACTTCACAAAAGACCGGAACGAAAACCGAGCGAAATGACACGAACATAAAACTCGCTTACCTCTAATCGTCGGAGACGGAGATCGTTTGCGCTTCAGGCCTTGGCACGTTCGTCAGGAGGGTTGGGTCCTTCCGTCTACACCTTCTTTCTTCCCGTTTCCTTCCGATTAGGGTTCCGCCTTTTTCTTTTCGCTTGTTCTTTTCTCTCGTTTCTTCCGGTTAGGGTTTCTCCTTTTTCTTTCGGGAGAAGTCAAGATTTAATCTTTTTTTTTTGTACGATACGAAACACCCGGATATATTAGAATTCTAATTAATTAATTTCCCAATTAATTAATTCCTCAATTCATTAATTCCTCAGAGATAATGCTATGGGATAATTCTTTAAAGATAATTCATTATTTCCTCGGAAAGCGTACAAAATCACTTACACGGATTTCGGTGCACCCCCTGGCTATTGCGATCCTTTCCTCCCCTTTCCGGGAGTTCCGTAAGTCAGAATCCGGATCCGATCGCACCGTCGTTCTCTGTTTTCCGAGCTCTATCGCAAAAAAATACCCGTACCTCGAGATTGCCCACCTGAGTAACCCCGTTAGTTCAAAAATCTCCAATCGGTACTTTATTAGAAGGGGGTAAAAAGTTACAAAAATCTATGATATTACAGCGACGCTATTCAGGTAATACCGACAGTGGGTTTACCCGCTTTCCGAGAAGTGAGCAACAGGACCACTTGGGTGGGGCGAGAATTGGCCGTTGCACGCACCCGGCAGAAGGATCATGAGCCTAGCCAGGGGCCGAAAACGACCCCAGCCTTATCCCTGGAATGACTTTCCCAATGGGACCCGACCACCCAAGTATCTGAAGAAGCAGCAAGGAACCAGAAGCACGCCGGCGAGAGGACCAGAGCCGGGGGGACCGGCCATGGACCATCTGCGAAGGAGCACACCGGGTAATCATTCGTTTCCGGAAGCACGACCATTACTTCTGTTGTGACAAACTGGGGCAGTCCCGCTTTAACTGCCCCTGAACCCGGAAACAAATCATTCAGTGGCACGACTCGAACGAGAGGTCTTACACGACGGCACGACAAAGGACGCACTACCCGAGGGAAGTAGTAGTAGGAAAGACCCCTTACGAAGAGTAATGTCGGTCTTGACCCCAGAAGGACCCTTAGAAGCAATATTTTGTACCTTCCTACCCAATAAGGTTGGGAAGACTCAGTTGTCTTTGGTGTTGGCTCTTTATTTATGGGTTAAATAGGTCCAACTTCCTGCCTCGAGACAATAGGCCCAGGAGACTAATAAGTTGAGTTGGGTGAGCCCAATAAGTTGAGTGGGGCTGCGGTCCACAATAGACCTAACGGCAAGAGGCCCAACATTAGACCCAACGTCCAGGTGGGTTGAGTCCATCGAGATCCGTGGGCGCGGTGTTTGTACGCTTAAAGTGAATTGGTTGCGTATTCCTAACAGCTCGAGCTTTTGGGATCAATGGTTAGCGCCAACGATCCGACAGTTGGGACTTAGTGGTGTCACCGCTAAGTGAATTCGAGGGGATACTCGGAAGGGCTTGGCTTACTGAGTATCAGGTGCTAGTCGATTGCGAGGAACCGAGTTTACCATCGAGCCTATTCCGGACACACAACCTAACACTAGGGCACCGCATTGTATGGCGTTTGCGGAGCTAAAGGGGCTTAAGGCACAATTAGAAGACCTCTTGGACAAGGGGTTTATCAAACCGAGCGTGCCGTCTTGGGGCGCACTCGTACTTTTCGTACGGAGAAGGGACGAGAGTCTACGATTGTGTATCGACAATTGGGGAATAGATAAGGTCACGGTGAAGAACAAATACCCCCTGCCACATATAGATGATATTTTCGATCAACTGCAAGGGGCGACGGTGTTCTCGAAGATCGACCTCCAGTCTGGCTACCACCAGCTCAGAATTAGAGGCGAGGCTATACCGAAAATCACTTTTCGAACTCGTTACGGTCATTACGAGTTTACGGTTATACCGTTTGGACTCATTGTCGTTCCAGCGGTGTTCATGAATTTGATGAACAAGATCTTTAAACCTTTCCTGGACCAATTTGTGGTGGTCTTTATTGACGATATCCTCATCTACTCTCGCACGGATAGAGAGCACGAGGAACACCCGCGGGTGATCCTCCAGACCCTTCGGGATCAAAAATTGTACGCCAAACTCGAAAGGTGTAAGTTTTGTCTTCGCGAGGTAGACTTTCTGGGACATATAGTCCCAGCATCGGGGATAACGGTGGACCTAAGGAAGATAGAATCCGTGACCGACTGGGCTCGGCCAACAACGGTGACGGAAATCCGAAGCTTCCTAGGACTGGCGGGGTACTACAGACGTTCGTGGAAGGCTTCTCAAAGATAGCCACTCCCTTGAATCGACTAACCCGAAAAGGGGAGAAATTCGTCTGGACGGCCCAGTGCTAGAAGAGCTTCGAGGAACTTAAAGACAGACTCACACGGGCGCCAGTACTCACATTGCCGAAGCCTGGAGAGGACTATGAGATCTATTGCGACGCATCTCGTAGCGGTCTTGGAAGCGTATTGATGCAACAAGGGAAGGTCATAGCATACTCATCAAGACAGCTCAAGGAGTACGAGCAGAACTACCCTACACACGACTTGGAACTCGCGGCAGTCATGTTTTCCCTGAAGCTCTGGAGACATTGTCTCTACGGGGCGCACTGCAACGTGTTTTCCGATCACCAGAGCCTCAAATACCTGTTCACACAGGAGGAACTGAACTTACGGCAAAGGCGATGGCTGGAATTACTTAAAGATTACGATTTGTCCATCCACTACCACCCGGGAAAGGTGAATGTGGTGGCCGACGCCTTAAGCCGGAAGGGACAGACGGGAGGAACGACATTGAGCCTCCTTACCCAACAGGATCGTCTAATTGCAGAGTTCTCGCAATTGAGACTGGAGGTAGTGCCGGCGGGTGCGGTTGCGCAACTCCTGTCCTTGGTGGTGAAGCCTACGGTGATCGAGAGGATCTTGGAAGGCCAAACAACGGACACGCAACTACAACTGGTGCGGGACAGAATATCCTCAGAGCAAGGTGGGGATTTCAAGATTGGCTCTGATAATGTGATAAGGTTCCAGGGACGAATTTGCGTGCCTGATGTACCAGAATTGAGGAAAGAAATTCTAACGGAAGCGCATAATGCCCCCTACACTGCGCATCCCGGAGGTACAAAGATGTACAAAGACCTGAGGCAGACCTTTTGGTGGCCCAAATTGAAAAGTGATGTGACGCAATTCGTGGCGCATTGTTTGGTGTGCCAACAGGTGAAAGCGGAACGTCAGCGACCGGCGGGGAAACTACAACCATTGCCCATACCAGAGTGGAAATGGGAATGGATTACCATGGACTTTGTAACCGGTTTTTCCGCGATCGCAACATGGACATGACGCGATATGGGTCATAGTGGATCATCTGACGAAATCGACCCATTTTCTGCCTATCCACACGACGTGGACCTGAGACCGGCTAGCGCAAACCTACATCGACGAAGTGGTAAGATTGCACGGAGTACCATCGTCGATAACTTCTGATAGGGACACACGCTTTGTGTCAAATTTCTGGCGGAGCCTGCAGCAGGCGTTGGGGACCAAACTGCAGTTCAGCACGGCCTCCCACCCGCAGACGGACGGGCAATCGGAACGAGTGATCCAGATTCTCGAAGATATGCTTCGAGCTTGTGTGCTAGATCTGGGTGAGGGATGGTCGCGTTACCTACCTCTCGTGGAATTTGCCTACAATAATAGCTACCAAGCTAGTATTCAGATGGCGTCGTACGAAGCCTTGTACGGGCGCCGATGTCGATAGCCTATTTGCTAGGACGACCTAGGGGAGCGGAGGCATTTGGGGCCGGACCTAGTAGAGGAAACGGAGGCAAAGGTGCGCCTTATCAGGCAGCGACTGTTGACCGCCCAGAGCCGACAGAAGAGCTATGCGGATCAGAGGTGACGTGATTTGGAATTCATGGTGGGGGAACACGTGTTGCTTCGTGTATCACCGTCTAAAGGAACCAGATGTTTCGGCTTAGGAGGGAAACTAAGCCCGCGGTATGTGAGACCCTTCGAGATCTTGGGGTGCGTGGGCCCGGTGGCATATCGGTTGGCCTTACCGCCAAGCCTCGAGTGGGTACACATCATGTTGCATGTCTCAATGCTCCGAAAATACCTCCCTGACCCGTCGCATGTCCTCGATGTTTCTGCTGTCCAGTTGCGTGAGGACTTGAGCTTCGAGGAAAACACCGCTACGAATTTTGGTGCATGAAGATAAGAAGCTACGCGACCAGATGATCCCCTACGTGAAGGTGCAAAGGAGTAACCTTGAGGAGTTCGAGGTGACGTGGGAACGGGAGACAAAAATGAGAGAGTGGCTTCTTGAGTTATTTAGCGAGGGCTGAGGTTAAGTTTCGAGGACGAAACTTCTTTTAAGGGGTGTGTGGTGTAATATCACAACTTTTCGTGTAACGTTTACCCTCCTGCTAATAAAGTATAAGCTATAGGAAACTGAATTGATGGGTTTCCTTAAGTTGATAATCTTGAGGTGCGGGTATTTTTCTGTGATAGAGCTCGAAAAACGGTGAACGACGGTGCGACCGGATCCGAATTCCTCCTTGCGGATCCCCCCGAAAGGGGTTGTTAGGATCGCGGTAACCGTGGTGTGCATCAGAATCCGTGCAAGAGATCGTGCACGCTATTCGAGGAGATAAGGAATTATCTCTAAGGAATAAATAAATAATTAAATTAAATATTAAATACCCGATGTGGATTTCTACAGTACGTACCAAGAAAGAGAAATTACTTCTCCCAAAAAGAAACCCTAGCCGGAGAGAAAAGAAAGAAGGAGGGAAAAAGCGAAACCCTAGCCGGAAGAGAAAAGGAAGAAAGAAGGAGAAAGCGGAGGGACCCGGTCATCCCCAACCAACGTGCTGAAGCCGGGAGCGTGAACGGATCGCCTTCTCGGACGAATCGCGGTAAGCGATGCTCCTTTCAATTTTTGTTTCGAGGTTTTTGTAATCGTTTTAGGGTTTTCTTCCGTTGTTTCGGGTTGGCCTCCGCCGCCGCTGCGCAGGGCTGCGGCCGGCGCGGCTGCCGCTTGTGCCGCGCGGGGTTAGTGCCCGCGCGGCCGCGCCGGTGCGCCGCGCGGGGCTGGCGCCCTTGCGGCCAGCACAGGCGCCGCGCGGGGCTATCGCCGGCGCGGGGCTGGTGCCCGCGCGGCCAACGCAGGTGCCGCGCGGGGCTGGCGCCCGCGCGGCTAGCGCAGGTTCCGCGCGGGCGCCAAGGGGTTGATGCCTGCGCGGCCAGCGCAGGTGCCGCGCGGCCAGCGCAGGTGCCTCGCGGCGCTGGCGCCCCCGGGGCTAGCGCAGTTGCCGTGCGGGGCTGACGCCCGCGCGGCCAGCGCAGGCGACGCGCGGAGCTGGTGCCCGCGCGGCCAGCGCAGGCGTCGCGCGGGGCTATCGCCCGCACGGCCGCACCGCTTTCGCCGTGCGGGGCTGGTGCCCACGCGGCCGCCGCTTGCGCCGCGCGGGGTTGGAGCCCGCGCGGGCGCGTCGCTTGCGCCGCGCGGGGCTGGTGCTCGCTCGGCCGTCGCTTACACCGCGTGGGTCTGGCGCCCACGTGGCTGCACCGCACGCGGTGCGCGTGCCGCGCGAGGGGCCGTTTCGTAGCCACCGTCGTCGCCGCCGCCATCGCAGGTCGTTAGTCTTTTGTTTGCGTTTTCGGAGTCGTGTTTTGCTTATGAGAGTCTTATCTTACATGTTATGCCCTGTTGGGGGACTTTCTTTTAGGTCCGGGTGTCGTCCGAAGGTACGGGGACGATCTTCGGAGTTCCGGTCAGCACATTCGAGGTGGTTACCTTTGGTTATTTTCGGTGTAATGTCGTTCCCGTGTATTTCATATGATTAAAGTAGATGTTTTGGTAAACTGTCTAACCCCATTGCATTAAAATCCCGTTTTGTATTCTAACTGAGGCGGCTGAGGTCGTAGTACTATTTTATGTTCTAACTGAGGCGGCTGAGGTCGCAGCTTCGTTTTATATGCTCGTATTGCTTACACGCACACCGACGGTCTGGCCACCGCACAGGGTGTATGTTTCCGGAAAGATGGTAAGATTACAAGTGTACCCCACAATGTGTGATGATTGGGACCCCTCACGGGGAGGCGACTGCTACTTGGGCAGTAGAGGGGTTGGAGGCACCAAGAAAGTGAGCACGGTATCTGGAGTTGGGGTCCAACTTGTTTTAAATCTGGGGTTGGGGCCCAACTTGTTTTAAATCTGGGGTAGTGGCCTAGTATGTTTTAAATCTGGGGTAGGGGCCTAGTATGTTTTCTATCTGGGGTAGGGGCCCAGCGTGTTTGTGACAGGGATTTAGCGATTAATGAGGGGGAAGTGAATGCTCTGGAGTATCGGTTTGTCTTTTCAGTTATAGCATTTACTTGTTATCATCTACTTTAACAGTCACTGACTACCCACACTGTGACAGGTCCGAGCAGGGGTGGGAACCGGGACGACGGTGAGGTATCGGTTAGAGGACCTTAGCCATTGAGGCTAATTAACTTTACAGTTTTATGGTTATCTCTTTTAGCGTTCGGTTAGTATATCTGTTATTACTTGTGGATGGTTTGATGTGGATGTTGGATTGAGATCTAGTGTAGGAATATCTACTTATATCTGTGGATGTTGAGGTGTATGAATGCGGCTCGTTTTCAAATACAAACCTGGTTTCTAAAGCGTTTTCAAACTAAGTGTCGTGTGGGCACTGATTTCTAAACCCGTGGATTTATCCTTTCTAGTAATGTTGCCGTTTAAAAGAGATTGCGAAAACGTTTTGTAAAATTGGGTGTCGGGTGGACACCGTCTTTCAAACCTATGGATTTATCCCTTAGAAAAGTATGGTGATCATGATTGTATGGTTAGGTGTGATCTCTCCTTATTATTGCTCAATGATTGCTTGGTTAAAGTACTTGTCGTGCTCGGAACGCCGTACATATACAAAGGAGACTCCGCCCGTTTGGGGAGTGAATTTGTGTATGTGGCAGGTCTGGCGCGCACCGGAGGCAAGGTTCTTTTAAAGAAAAAAAATATATATGCGTTTTCCGCTCTTTTAGAACCTCCGGGGCGTGACAGTTTTGTGCAAAATGTCTTTCAAACCTATGGATTTATCCCTTAGAAAAGTATGGTGATCATGATTGTATGGTTAGGTGTGATCTCTCCTTATTATTGCTCAATGATTGCTTGGTTAAAGTACTTGTCGTGCTCGGAATGCCGTACATATACAAAGGAGGCTTCGCCCGTTTGGAGAGTGAATTTGTGTATGTGGCGGGTCTGGCGCGCACCGGAGGCAAGGTTCTTTTAAAGAAAAAAAATATATATGCGTTTTCCGCTCTTTTAGAACCTCTGGGGCGTGACAGTTTTGTGCAAAATGTCTTTCAAACCTATGGATTTATCCCTTAGAAAAGTATGGTGATCATGATTGTATGGTTAGGTGTGATCTCTCCTTATTATTGCTCAATGATTGCTTGGTTAAAGTACTTGTCGTGCTCGGAACGCCGTACATATACAAAGGAGGCTTCGCCCGTTTGGAGAGTGAATTTGTGTATGTGGCGGGTCTGGCGCGCACCGGAGGCAAGGTTCTTTTAAAGAAAAAAAAATATATATGCGTTTTTCGCTCTTTTAGAACCTCCGGGGCGTGACAGTTTTGTGCAAAACGAAAGCCGTATTTGGATTCAACGCGGAAAAATGATGGAAAATGATAATTTACTTGTATTTTTCTGAGTCCGGATGCCCAAAAACGGAGACCCGGAAGTTTCTAGTGCATTTTGGTGCATGGGGGAGCCGTGGACCGCTGGCCGGGACACCTGGCAGCGCCGGATTGGCAGGTGCAGCGCGCTCGGTTCACGGTAGAGCGCGTGGGTGTACCGTGGACCGGCGGGGACACGTGGCAGCTCTTCATTGGTTCGGTGCAGTGGACGCGGGCGCACGTGAGGGTGCGCGGGCAGGCCGGGCAGGTGCGCGGGGTGTGTGGACTGGTGGTGTGGCACGTGGCGGTTTCCTATTGGTTGAGAGGTGGACACATGGCAGTTGGTGGTTCGTCGGGTGCACGGAGTGTGTGCACCGGGCGCAGCGAGCGCGGGGGGCTTGACACGTGGCGCGCGGGGATTGGGCGCGTCACTGTGCGCGTACGGGGGGCAGGTGGCGTAGCAGGCGGTGGTTGGCAGGGTGGCGGCTGGCGTGGCGGCCATGACGCCGACGTGGCGCACGCGTGTGCCACGTGGCGGCCCGCCATTGGCAGGCGCCACCCACCCCGTTGACCAGGGCGGGCCACGCGGCAGGACGGGAGCGGCTGGATCGGCTGTCCGCTGTTCGGGGACACGTGGCGCATTCTGGTGAATTCGGGCGCTGGATGAAGGGCCCGGATCGGCGCACTGTTTGCGCCCGAAACATTTCGAGCGCCCGGAACTTGGGACACAGAGGGAATTAATTCATTTGTTTGGATTGGGCTATAAATATTTCATTTGGGCTGCTCTTTTGGGCCTTTTCCCGAGCTCTTCTCGGGTTGGAGCCTTAAGAGGATTTGTTCATCACCTTGTCCCCTACTTCTTGTTAGATTCCCGGAATTTTAGGAGGCCTCGACATTTGCGTTATCTGCGATTCGGCGAACTGCGACGATTGTCTTACAGTGGGTTTTTCCGTCACTATTCAGTATGAGAGCTCCCCTGGGCTACCCCGATGGATTTTTTGGGTGATTTTCATGGTAGCATGTTCTAGAAAGGTAAGGCTTCGTTTTCCGTGTTGATCGTTTTACCTCATTTTGGGTTTTTGGCATAGTTCCCGAGGCACCTTTTGACCTTATTTTTCTGTGGTGACGTTTTGGACAGTGGGGGCTTGTTTGATTTATATCTCGGCCTACGGGCATCGGAACAGGGCGAATAAGTACTCGATTTGGATCTACTCGTCGCGAGAAACACAGTGGTGATTTTTTTGGGATTTTTGGAGGTTGCTGCAAAGGTGATAATCCCACTTTTCTGGACAGAATGCTACAGGATTTTTGTTATGGGAAGTTTTGAGCATGCAGCGGTGTTTTTAGTGTAACTTGATCTACAGGTATCGGATCGGAACGTGCGAGTACTCGTTTCGATCGTCTCGACATGAAGATCGCAGTGGTTATTTTTTCGAATTTTTCTGAGTTCATCTCGCAGGTGAAATTTATCTATTTTCGGGATTGGTTGTTAGACAGTGGGTTATTGTGCATTTTTTGGATTAATTGTACGCCGTTTGGATTACCGTGCAGTGTGCGATGTTTACCTGAACTGATGGCGTATTAGGGCTGTGCTTCGCGTGCTCTGCGATCGAGGTGGGTGGTTGTTTCATACCTCAACTTTTGTCTTGCTCACTAAGTTTATTAGAGAATTCCCCACTTGGACTATGTGATTGATTACCATGCATGATTGAATGATATAATTGTGAGCCTAGCATGTGAGATTAATTTTGTGAACATAGCATGTTGGAACATGATTATTGAGATATTTTAATAGTAATAATTAACATGCCATGTTAGCACATAGATTTTATGAAAGTTGGTTAAATGGATTAATTGTTGGGACATGATGACATATCTATGTGTGGGTACCACTTTGGTGATTTATTATGGATTAGGGATTATATACATGTGTAGTTGGCTGATTTTAGCATGATGGTTATATCTATGCGGATTGATTATTCGATACACATGTGGAACTGTTATTTGATTCACTTTCTTTCATCTTGCATGAGGACTTTTGTATGCTTGTATGGACATCTAGATAGGCCACTATTTATTGCTACACTATCATATTGGGATTTGACTTAGGAGAAACCATGATTGTTTCCTTTCTCTTTCTTATTTAGATTTTTGAGTCATGTTGCTCGGATTCGAGCAGGGGTTTGGGATAGTGTAGCCGGGACCTTAGCGCCGGAGACAGGATGTACTTGATGTTGGATTTGTGGGTTATTGCGGCAACCGCGGACAGTAGGCGGTTGACCGGATATTGATTATTTTACCCGATTGTGGATTGTGGGTTATTGTGGTAACCGCGGACATTAGGCGGTTAGCCAGATGTTGATTACTTTATCAGATTTTGGTCTTGTGGGGTGTTGCGGTGACCGCGGGCATTGGGCGGTTGACCGGATATTTACTTATGCATCATATTGGGTATCAGATTTCTCTAGTGGATGGAGTTTCCAACTTATTGAGTACTATTGCATCAGATTGGGTATCATATTTCTCTAGTGGATGGATTTTCCCACTTTGATCATAGTCGTGATCCAGTCCTGCTGTTTTACGATACTTATGTTACTGGTTACTGAGATACTTTACTCGTGTGGGTCGCTCCCCTCGAGTGCCACTATGGAGTAGGCTTTTGACCGTGACGGGTACCGGTCCATCTGATTTGGATTTTGAGCCTTGTGTGCTGGTCCCTTGGGATTTCGAGCCTTGTGTGCTGGTCCCCTACTGAGTTCTTGAGTTCGACAGCAGAGCAGGCAGTACCAGTTTTTACTAGTGGATAGATTGGGTTACTGATGCATACATACAGTCTTTCCTTTCGGTATTGCATTTAGAGGCATGCTAGTGGTGGTTTTCCCTTTTTCAGCAGTTCTGTTTACAGCTTTACCACTTATTCCTTTTCTTGCCTCTGGTAGACTTAGTGGGTACGCCGGAGTTGGAGGCTTTACCCACAGGGGGAGGCTACTGGTTTACTAGTGGTTCTCACCCCCATTGTTATTTCCCTCTTTTCTTCCTCCTGTTTTGCAGTCTTCTATGGGAGTTGCTGATCTTTCGGTCGTTGTTCGAGGCGAGGGAGTCACGAGCTAGATCCTTACCGCCCGAGGAGTGTAGCTGTATCCCCTGGTTGGAGATTCCTTGTAGCTGTCGGTTGGTTTTTATTGTTTACTTTGAGAGGGATCTTTTGTATTTGGAGAGACTGATGTACTATAGTTTTAGTTTATCTCCCTTTTTGGAGTTTGAGAGATGCTGTATTGAGGGTATTGTATGAGGATTATCTGTATTTGAGGAGATGGATGTTGTACTTTATTTCGTATTGTACAGTGATTGGATTTTATTTTACAGCTTTTTATTTTCGCTCTGATATTTGCGTAGCTATAGTACTATCTTTTGCAGGTTAGACGCTTCGCCTATGCGGAGTTATGCATAGGTGGTGGATCTGTTGGCGAGCCCGGGTCGCAGTTTCGACCTCGGGGCGTGACAGTTTGAGCAGAGGCTTGCGCGACCGTGTACCGAGGGTGCGGTTTCGGGGGATTTTTGTTAGCGAGTGGCTATGCACTTCACCGACTTCAGCTTTGCCTGCGGAAAGCGATTCAGGTGGGTTGCTTCGTCTCCAGAACTGGTGGACAGTTCTCTAATTCTATCTGTTAGAATGCATGCATGTTTAGGGTACAATTTATGTGATTGAGGGGTAAGCTTAGTAATGGTAATTGTATAAGGAATTGCATGATTTATTTGTGTTATGTCATATGACAATTGCAATTGTGGATATCCTTGTGGATGGTTAATGTAAGCTTACCCAAGGGAATGTTACCCTTTGTGATTGATAGCATGCATGATTAATGTACAACCAATATGAGTGAGATGTAAGCATGGGAATTGGCCTAGATCATGTGAATTGATGCTTACTTGATCATTGTACATGTTTTTGAGGATTTGAGATCTAGCAAATTGTAGATGGCTATGTTCATTTTATACTAGATGAGATAGAGATCATGCTCGATTAATCATTGGCATTTCTATGCGGGACTGATTTATTATAGTAGCGATTTATTAGCATGCCATGTTAGCACATAGCCTTTCATGAGGATTGATTATTCGAGGGGACAGGATGACATATCTATGTGCGGGTACTACTCTGAGGAGTTATTATGGATCATGGATTATGGACAGGTGTAGTTCATTAGCGAATTTGGCATGTTGTTTATACCTATGTAGAGCTACTATCTGTCATACTCTTACTTCTATCTTTCTTGAGGACAAATGCATCTTTTACTGCTACACTATCATGTTGGAACTTGACTTAGGAGAAACCATCTTTGCTTCTCTTCTCCTTTTTAGTCAGTCTTGTGGTTCATGTTGCTCGGGTTCGAGCGGGGGTTTGGGATAGTGTAGCCAGGATCTTGGAGTCAGGGACAGGTTGTGCATGATTGTGGGTTGTGGGTGTTGCGGCAACCGCGGATATTGGGCGGTTGACCGGATGTTGGTTATGGTATCAGAGTATGGATGGCTGGGTATTACGGCGACCGCGGACAGTGGGCGGTTGACCGGAGATTACTTGTGCATCAGATTGGGGATCGGGTTTCTTTAGTGGATGGATTTTCCCATTTCGATCAGAGTCGTGATCGAGTCCTGCTATATCATGATACGTGCTGCAGTGATACTTTACTCGTGTGGGTCGCTCCCCTCGAGTCCCACTCCGGAGTGTGCGACCGTGCCGGTCAGGAGCCGGTCTGTATCCCGTGGCTGAGTTCTTGAGTTCGACAGCAGAGTAGGCAGTGCCGGGTTCTATACCGGTCTATCTGATTGGGTTTATTTTAGGCAGGTACTTTTATTGTTGCACTCGTGCCTGGGGGCCGAGTGGAGTCTAGTAGCTGTGATTAGACCAGTACTAGTGTCGTTGGGAACCGTTGGGTTGACGGTGGTCCTAGGGGCGTTGTGAGTACTTCGACCGTTGTGCGAGATGTTGAGGATCTTGAGTCTTTCCGTTCTGAGAGAGAGCGTGGATTTCGACTATAGCCTGCATGTGCCACTATTCGATAGCGAATTAGTCCGGTTGGACACCCTACGTTGATACACTGGGAGGTGCAGGCTTGACTGGACCAGATGTGGCAGTCAGCTCGATTGGGTCGATTGTGCACCTCGTGTGCGAGTGGTTGCATACCTTTCATTGGTTTTTCCCCATTTGAGCATTTAGATAGTGGCATGGTAGCTGTAGTGTATCTCCAGCTTTCTTGTTGAGTTTTTACTGTATGGTTATCTTATACCTCTAGTAGACTTAGTGGGCAGACCGTCGGGCCTGGTGGCGGTACCCATTGAGAACTCCCTTTTGGTGTAGTTCTCTCACCCGTTGGGGGTTTTCCCCCTCCTTTTTCTTTCCTCTCCTGTGTTTTGCAGAGTCTTAGCAGGTGTTGCTGATTCTGCGGTTGCTGTTCGAGGCGAGGGAGTCGCGAGCTAGATCCCTACCTATCTTTGGAGAGTAGCTGTACCCCTAGTTTCGAGAGATTTGTAGTACAGGCAGTAGATTAGTTTTATTCTGCTTTTGAGAGATTGTTGTAGTGAGGATATGACTTGTACTGAGAGCCTGTACACTGGTGTATTATTATTTCAGTTTACTTCCCTGTAGAGTTCTGGGTTATTGTATCAGAGAATTTTGTATATGATCATATTTGGGAGATGGATATTGTACCTTTATTTCCAGTTGTACAGATGGTTGGATTTTAGTTTTACAGCAGTTTATTTTATAGCTCTGATATCTGTTTAGCTGTAGTCACTTTTCTTACAGGTTGGACGCTTCGCCTATGCGAGGTTTTGTATAGGCGGCGGATCTGTTGGCGAGCCCGGGCCGCAGTTTCGACCCGAGGCGTGACAGATTAGAGTGGTATCAGCGCCTAGGATGTAGGTCATGATGGACTTAGAAACCCTAGGCTTGTGGTTGGACCCTAGAATGACTTCGTGAGAGTCATGATTTTTAGCGAAAGTCTTGATTGAGTTTTATACCTCTCCCAAGGGATGGGATGAGTGATCGACATATTTATTCTCCTAAGTGATTATGTTGGCTGCAGACAACATAATGTTGTGGAATGGGTGACATGCTCTAGACTTTCACTAGATTGGGTCGAGTGTTTGTTGTGTGTTGTTTGCAGTTTTTGTCGTGGTGAGCGGTGTCTCCCCGATGCTGGGTTTTGACCCGTGTGCACCCTGTCGTAGCTGTGGAGCTCGGGCAGTTAGATTCGGGCCGGATACCCAGATTGAGGTCAGAGAGCTCCGGACCCAGATGGCAGGATTGTTAGAGGCATATCAGCGGCGGAGTGAGCGACTAGTATGGGTGACACAGTTGTCGGAGCAGCGGGCAGCCCGACAGTGTTTTCCTCCTGAGACCATCCGGTTGCAGTATCCTCAGTGGCAGCAATTTCAGTGGTGCCGATGGAGCGAGTAGCCCCCTCCGTGCCGACGATAAGTGCTGAGGCACCGAGGCAGGGTGGATAACTGACAGCGGGTGAGCTGTGGGACATCATCGATTGATTGAGCCAATTTCGGGAGATGAACCACCCCGATTTGTAGGATTGAGTTTGGAGCCTTTTGAGGCAAAGTCGTGGTTGGTGGTGATGGAGAGACTATTTGAGAGCCTCCCTGTGTCAGAGAGTTTACGCAGTTGCTGAACTGCGTGCTCCATGTTAGAGGGACGCGGCGCATAGGATATGTGTGTCTGGGAGTGGATTGCGCCAAGATACCCTTCAGCTTATTCGGTCCCTCCGATACAGTTTTGGGATGCCTCGATGGAGGAGGCGTTGAGTAAGGAGGGTGGCGCTGCAGTTCCTGTGGATAGGGACCTACTGCTAGAGGCGAGTTCTGGATAGAGGTGCTTGGCGCTAGGAATTGGAGGACAGATCGGCCGGCAGAGGCATTCCCGATTTCCTTCCCCAAGTTGTGGATTTCTGAGATGCCAGAGGTCGGGTGGACCCCGATAGCAGTATCAGCATTAGTATTAGCAGCGGCGGTAGCGTGGATGTGTTATCTGCAGAGGATCACATTCGTCACCTCAGTGTGAGCAGAGGCAGAGGTCGTGCTCCCTATGTGATTGGTATAGATATTTTCTGGCAGACTGGACTTTGATGACGAGGCAGACTGAGCGACGACCACTTGCATCGAGCGGATGAGTCTGTGCTGCCTGGTTGGAGGGTGCCATGACAGTGGATCAGGTTGTCGCAGGTGTGATTTCATTACAACAGTCTGAGTTAGAGTACACAGGTTACAGCGACAGTGTGAGAGGTGCCTACTGCGGCACCGGAACTCAAGGATATCCCTATTGCCCGTGAGATCCCGGGTGTGAGTCCACCTGAGCTGATGATGATGCCGCCGGTTAGGGAGATTGAGATTGCAATTGACGTGGTTTCGGGAACCACGCCGATGTGGAAGGCACCTTGTTGAACGGCACCAGTAAACTCGAGAGAGCTGATAGCGCAGTTGCAGGATCTGATGGATCGAGGGGTCTATTTGACCCAATGCCACGTCGTTGATACACGACGGTGAGGGTTCTTTTGTGGTTTGAGCACGGGCAGGTCCGGGTTTTATTTAGGACCATTTGATTGAGTTATACTGTAGAGTACTGGGGCCTTGAGTGTATGCTGACCCCGCTGATTGGTGCGGTGTGGTGGAATCGCCCGTGACATGTTTAGAATATGTTTACACTTGAGTTGGGGCCGTTTCGGATCGACGCGGGAATCTACGGGTCGAAAAGTGAGTTGGCGGCGTCGAGAGTGGGATCCCCGGCTGCATTCTGGATTGTTGGAACATTGGGTACCGGTACCAGAGGTAGGGTACCGGAACCAATTAAAATGGTTAACCGACAGAGAGCTTCGGTTGAGGAAAACTGCAGGAAATTTTCTAAGTCCTTGAGTACCGGAACTGATTTGGGCGTACCGGTACCCCATGTCACTTTTGGATTGAGTACCAGAACACGGGGGCGGGTACCGGAACGCAGTGTTGGATTAAGCAGAGTAGGCCCTCGGACATGGGATTTTATGTTTGGGTACCGGTACTGAGGTCTCGAGTACCGGTACCCAATCTCCAGAAGTGAGGGTAAAGTGGTATTTTCCTGTTTTAAGTGGGGGTACTAGCATAACTTCACACCCTCTGCCATCTCAACCACCACCCTGCTACAGCATTACCTCCTCTACTCCTATTAAATGACCCCCTCACGCACCTCCTCTTCTCGGATGAAACCAGAGAAAGAAAGAAGAGAGAAGAGAGAGAGAGAGCTGGAAGAAAAAGAAGAAGAAGGCTGAGGAGGAGAAAGAGAGGAAGTACGGTGAGCTTGGAATTTCCTCTTCGCACTGGAGCTTCGGAGGTTGATCGTGTGGGCTTGAGAGAACTTGCCCTGTCGGGGAAGGCTTGGTTGGAGCTCGCGTGTGCGTGGACTCGGCATTAGAGGTAAGCGTTTCGAGTTTCCGAGTTTTTGGATTTTTGCCGAGATTGGTTTTCCGCAGATTTTGGATTATTAGCTTGGTTGGATTTTTGAGATTTGGACTGAGGCGTTGTCCTCTTTTGTTCTTCCCTACGTTGGGAGGAGCCGCAGGGAGGGTTGTGCGCGCTGCGGAGCACGGTTGCAGCTGGGGAGCTGCGCGGAGTCGACAGGGTGCACACGTGCTGTGGATTGAGAGGAGTTGACCGTAGAGTTGACCGGGTGCAGCGGACACCTTGCGGGAAGCCTAGAGCGAGTGCTGTGAGTGTCTGAGGGATTTTTCGGGACGCTCGGCCGAGTTGCGCGCCAAGGGGCCGAGGTGTTGTTTCTGCGATTTTTCCGACAGAGGGAAAGTCCGCACTTCTCCAATTCCGGCTTAGCCTGTGGAAAGCACACTAGGTGGGTTGGAAACTCTTCCAAGCTTTATGGAATGCCCTCTAATGCTATTGTATGCATATTTAGCATGTCTAGTTTAGCTATTATTATAGTCGGTAAATCTGATAGTTGCCTGGAAAATTAGAGAATGATAACTGAAACCCCAGATTATTTTTTTGTAGACTCCTGACTTCATATGACACCACACTGCATGGTTAGTTGGCACCCGAATTGCATCTGAACTGTTGTAAAAATTATAGAACCAGTTTTAATGAAAAATCGGTTTTAAAAATGGTTATTATTTATCGAGGTCGCCCAGAGGGGCTGGAAGGGTTCAGGATGCATATATCCTCGTGCCTGGGGGCCGAGGGGATTTTATTGACTCAGTATGTGGGCTTCTAGTGTCTTGGGGGTTTTTATGGCTTATCAGATTGGGTAGCGGAGGATTCTCCGACCTAGACATGATATGGAGATCATTGGGGCATTTTGAGTTCCGATCTGTTTGATCGGGGATTATAGCCTGCTTATGCCGCTGTTGAGACAGATGAGACACGCTTTACTCGGTGGGGTCGCTCCCCTCGAGTTGCCGCTCCGGATGTGATGATGATACGCCTGTTTAGGCCGCTTGCGTGATGTTGAGTTAGACCAATCGGGCACCCTACGTTGGAGTAGTTGGGGCGATTGGACACCCTACGTTGGAGTAGTAGGGAGGCACAGGCTTGACTGAGCCAGTTTTGGCAGTCATTAAGATTTGAGTTATTATGAGCATTGTACTTGAGGCATATTAGTAGTAGGTGGATGCATAGCATGATATTTGAGATTCATCAGCTGTAGTTCATTCCTGCTTTCATATTTTATCTATCTGCATACCTATTATCTTGCCTCCAGTAGACTTAGTGGGCCTACCGTGGATATTGGCGACAGTACCCACTGAGGACTACCTGTTGCAGTAGTTCTCACACCCGCTGTGGTGACAGGTCATCCAGAGGTTGCTGTTCCGACGACTGTTCGTGCGGAGATAGCGGATCGAGGTAAGGGCGTGGCCGATTAGCTCCCTACCAGTTTATTCAGAGGGTCAGATAGATGTGCCCCACGTTTTGAGTTTACACTTTTGTACTGGACAGTCTGAGAGTTATATTTTGTTTACATAGCGTGTATGAGACTATGTATGGTGGATTCATATATTTACAGATGTTCAGTTTACCTTTTCTATAGCTTTAGTTTTATTTCACCTCTGATATCTGTGTAGCTATAGATCCTATTTGCAGGTTAGTCGCTTCGTCTGTGCAGGCAGTCCCGTACAGGCGGCGGATCTGTTGGCGTGCCCAGGTCGCAGTCTCGACCACGGGGCGTGACAGATTAGAGTGGTATCAGAGCCTAGGTGTATAGGTCGTTGAGGACTTAGTGACCCTAGGCTATTGGCTGGACAGTAGGATGACTGTCGTGAGAGACGTGACTTAGCGGGAGTCCGGATTGAGTCTGTACTTTCCCCCTGAGAGTTGGGGGTGAGTGATCTCGCATGTTTATTCCCTAAAAGTGATTATGTCGGCTGCAGACGACATAATGCTTTAGAAGGGGGTAACCTGCTTTAGACTTTCGCACTGATTGGGTTGAGGGATTTTTCTTGGTCCTGACGTTTGGTTTTATTGCAGCTATCCACGATGCCTCCGAGACGCCGTGTAGCGACGAGGGCGCATCCTACTGTGGAGGATGAGGCAGAGCAGACAGATCAGAGTGAGGTCCGCGAGTTACGGGCTCAGTTGGCGCAGATGACTGAGACGGCTAGACGCCAGGAGGAGATGGCCAGGCGCCAGGAAGAGAACGCTAACCGCCAGGAGGAGAGCGCTAGGCGCCAAGAGGAGAATATGGAGCGCATGATGCGCGTGCTCGAGCAGAGTGCGTCTCCCGTGGTATCACCAGTAGTACCCCCAGTCACGACATCGTCGACATCGACCCATGTGGCACCGTTGATGCTGCAGGAGCAGCGAGAGTTCACGGATAGACTGTCCTATGTTAGCCAGTTCCATCCCCCTCAGTTTGCAGGGTAGAGTTTAGAGCCCTGGGAAGTAGAGAACTGGATCGCCGCAATGGAGAAGCTATTTGATAACTTGTTCATCGAGGAGAAATATCAAGTACACCTAGCCACACACTTCTTGGAAAAGGGCGCCGAGACTTGGTGGCGTCGAGTGCGCCCCGTGGGACTACCTGGAGTACAGCTGATGACATGGTTGGAGTTTCGTGCTTTACTGCTCGGGGCCTTCTTTCCCGACAGTATAAAGCAGAAACTGGAAGGGGACTTGAGACGCCTGCAGCAAGGGAGTCGATCCCTTCAGGAGTACGTCCGTGACTTTTTGAAGTTGTTGAGCAGTGTGCCCCATATTGCCCGAGATGAGGCTCAGAGAGTAGATTTGTTCGAGAGGGGACTGCACCGAGATATCTACCAGTTTGTTCATTCTCAGAGGGCGGCGACTCTTGATGCAGCTATTGAGCACGCCCGATGGATCGACCGAGGATCCGTGATTATGTCCGAGAGGGAGGGAGCGCCAGGGGCCAGCTCCCGAGAGAAACGCCCAGCACCGCCCGAGTTCGGACAGTCGAGTGGGGCAAGACCATGGCGGCCGCCGCGATTCCAGCGGGGCCGTGGATCCCAGAGGGGACGGAGATAGGGAGGTTCCCGACCGCCGAGGCTGCAGCAGAGACGCCCCGACCGGTGTGTCATATGCGGTGGGCCCCATGCACCCTCGCAGTGTGAGCAGCGGCAGGGCCGGTGTTATCGATGTGGCCAGCAGGCACATTTTGCGTCGTCTTGTTCGAGATCAGGGTCGTCAGCGCCATCGGCAGCATCGACACCTCCTTCGCATTCACAGACAGTTGGAGCTTCGCCGAGTTTTGGCCAGGCAGGTTTGGCCACTACATCGCGACAGCCCGATGGGCGACCACCTCTGAGCGGGCGAGTGTATTCCGCTCAGGTTGAGGATTTTTTAGCTACCGATCTGGTGGTAGCAGGTATGATTCTGATCTCCTCTACTCATGCTAGAGCTTTATTTGATACCGGAGCATCGCACTCATTCATTAGTAGAGCATTTGCATCATCGCATGGGATAGAGATAGGACCGTTAGCTTGCGCGCGTGAGATCCAGATTCCAGATCACATGTTGCATGTAGACGAGTGTTGTCGGTCCTGCCCAGTGCAGATAGGACCATGGATTTTGGCCATTGACTTGTTGGTCCTACGCCAGCTCCGAGATTTTGACGTAGTGTTGGGTGTGGATTGGTTATCCTGGTATTATGCTACCATCGATTGTAGAGAGAGGACGGTGACCCTCCGGGAGCCGGGTCAGGAAGAGTATGTCTATAGAGGATGCCAGAGCACCTTGTTTGCATCGACGATATCTTCCGCCAGAGCGCGACAGATGCTGAGTCGTGGCTGTATCGCCTTTCTAGCGACCGTAGTGGAGGTGCCTACAGCGATGCCCGAACTCAAGGACGTCCCTATTGTCCGCGAGTATCCGGATGTATTTCCTCCAGAGTTACCATCTATGCCGTCGGATAGAGAGATAGAGTTCGTGATTGACGTAGTTCCTGGAACTGCACCAATCTCCAAGGCACCTTACAGGATGGCACCAGCAGAGTTAAGAGAGCTGAAGGCTCAGTTGCAAGACCTGATGGATAGAGGGTTTGTTAGAGCCAGTGTGTCTCCGTGGGGAGCGCCGATTCTGTTTGTGAAAAAGAATGATGTATCACTTAGATTGTGTGTGGACTACCGAGAATTGAATAAAGTGACCATCCGGAATAAGTATCCCCTCCCACGGATCGACGACTTGTTTGATTAGCTTCAGGGAGCTGTGGTCTTTTCTAAGATCGACCTTCAGTCCGGTTACCACCAGTTGAAGGTGAGGGCCGAGGATGTGTGCAAAACAGCTTTCAGGACGCGGTATGGGCATTATGAGTTTACAGTAATGCCATTTGGATTAACCAATTCACCAGCCGCTTTTATGGATTTAATGAACTGAGTATTTCAGCCATATTTAGACCGGTTCATGGTGGTATTCATTGATGATATCTTGGTTTACTCCCGAAGCGACATAGAGCACGAGGAGCACTTGAGGGTAGTGCTGCAACTTCTGCGAGAGGAGAAGTTGTATGCCAAGTTGAAAAAGTGCGCATTTTGGCTTCGGGAGGTTGCATTTCTAGGTCACGTGGTTTCAGCCACAGGTGTGACAGTGGACCCGACGAAGATCGATACAGTTCGGGATTGGCCTAGGCCTACGACAGTGACTGAGGTCAGGAGCTTTTTGGGCCTAGCAGGTTATTATAGAGGGTTTGTAGAGGGTTTTGCGAAACTCTCTACTCCCCTCACTCGTTTGACTAGGAAGGGGACCAGATTTATGTGGACTGAGCAGTGCCAGCGAAGCTTCGAGGAGTTGAAGCAAATGTTGATTTCAGCACCGGTTTTATCATTGCCAGTGATGGGAGATGGTTTTGTAGTGTATAGCGATGCCTCCCATAGCGGCTTGGGTTGTGTGTTGATGCAGCATGGTAGGGTAATTGCTTATGCTTCGTGCCAGCTAAAGGATTACGAGAAGAATTACCCTACACATGACTTGGAACTAGCCGCCGTAGTATTTGCCTTGAAGTTATGGCGGCATTACCTCTATGGAGAACACTGTGAGATGTTTACTGACCACAAAAGTTTGAAATATTTGTTCACTCAGAAGGAGCTTAACTTGAGGCAACGCCGGTGGCTTGAGCTGTTAAAAGATTACGATATGAGCATCCAGTATCACCCCGGCAAGGCCAATGTGGTCGCAGACGCCTTGAGTAGGCGAGCCGTGCAGTTTTTGAGTATGATGGTTACTCAGCAGAGGCCGCTGAGAGAGCAGCTGAGGCGACTTGAGATTGAGGTAGTGTCCCCTGGGGATTCTGCAATATGTCTTTGGTCTTGCAACCCACTCTGCTAGACAGGATTAGAGAGAAGCAGAGTGAGGACCCCTATCTTGAGAAGATTAAAGACCAGATGCAGCATGGTCAGAGTAGGGACTTCTCTATGGATGCAGCGGGAGTACTGAGGTACAGGGACCGCGTCTGTGTGCCCGTGGATTTAGAGATTAGAGAGCTGATCTTGAGAGAGGCTCACTATACACCTTACACCCTCCATCCTTGGGGAACTAAGATGTATAGAGATTTGAGGGCACAGTTTTGGTGGCAGGGCATGAAGAGAGATATTGGAAGGTTTGTGGCCAGTTGTCTAACTTGTCAGCAAGTTAAAGCTGAGCATCAGGTTCCCGCTGGCAAGTTGCAGAGCCTTCCAATACCTGAATGGAAATGGGATCGTGTGACCATGTACTTTGTTGTTGGACTACCGAGGTCACAGAGTGGAGCTGATGCCATTTGGGTGATTGTAGATCGATTGACCAAATCAGCCCATTTTCTACCTATACAGTCGAGCTGGACTTTAGAGAGGTTGGCACAGCTTTATTTGGACGAGGTTGTGAGACTGCATGGTGTACCAGCCTCGATTGTGTTAGACAGGGACCCGAGGTTCACCTCGCATTTCTGGAAGAACCTGCAGACGGCCTTGGGAACCCAGCTTCATTTTAGCACCGCCTTTCACCCACAGACTGACGGACAGTCAGAGCGAACCATTCAGACCCTTGAGGACATGTTGAGGGCATGTGTCATGAGCTTTAGCGGCAGTTGGGATCGACACTTGAGATTGGCGGAGTTTGCTTATAATAATAGCTTCCAGGCGAGCATTCAGATGGCGCCTTACGAAGCATTGTATGGACGAAAATGTCGATCGCCCCTATTCTAGAGTGACGTGGGTGAAAGAAAGACTTTAGGACCTGATTTGCTTTTAGAAGCTGGAGAAAAGGTCAAGATCATTCAGCGGAATTTGGAAACCGCCCAGAGCCGGCAAAGGAGTTATGCAGATAAGAGGCGGCGAGACTTAGAGTTTACAGTTGGAGATCATGTTTTTCTGCAGGTCTCGCCATCCCGAGGGATACGCCGCTTTGGAGTGCGGGGGAAGTTGAGCCCGCAGTTTATTGGTCCATTTGAGGTGCTAGAGCGCATTGGATCAGTTGCTTACCGGATTGCGCTACCGCCACGTTTGGCAGGCACCCATGATGTCTTTCATGTATCCGTTTTGAGAAAGTATGTATACGATCCCTCACATATTTTGGACTTCACATCCTTGGAGTTGGACGAGGATTTGAGCTACCAGGAGCAACCGATGCGAATTCTCGCTCGTGAGAGTAGGGAATTGCGCAATCGGATTCTACCATTTGTGAAGGTCCAATCGAGCCATCACGAGGAGAGAGAGGCCACTTGGGAGCCCGAGGATAAGATGAAGATCTCCTATCCCCATTTATTTGATACACCCTCCTGAGTTTGGGATTTTTCAGTTTCGAGGACGAAATTGTTGTAAGGAGCGGAGGATGTAGAGTACTGGGGCCTTGAGTGTGTGCCGACCCCGCTGATTGGCGCGGTGCGATGGAATCGCCCGTGACATGTTTAGAATATGTTTACACTTGAGTTCGGGACGTTTCGGATCGACGCGGGAATCTACGGGTCGAAAAGTGAGTTGGCGGCGTCGAGAGTGGGATCCCCAGCTGCATTCTGGATTGTTGGAACATTGGGTACCGGTACCAGAGGTAGGGTACCAGAACCAATTAAAATGGTTAACCGACAGAGAGCTTCGGTTGAGGAAAACTGCAGGAAATTTTCTAAGTCCTTGGGTACCAGAACAGATTTGGGCGTACCGGTACCCCATGTCGCTTTTGGCTTGAGTATCGGAACACGGGGGCGGGTACCGGAACGCAGTGTTGGATTAAGCAGAGTTGGCCCTCGGACATGGGATTTTATGTTTGGGTACCGGTACTGAGGTCTCGAGTACCGATACTCAATCTCCAGAAGTGAGGGTAAAGTGGTATTTTCCTATTTTAAGTGGGGGTACTAGCGTAACTTCACACCCTCTGCCATCTCAACCACCACCCTGCTACAGCATTAACTCCTCTACTCCTATTAAATGAACCGCTCACGCACCTCCTCTTCTCGGATGAAACCAGAGAAAGAAAGAAGAGAGAAGAGAGAGAGAGAGCTGGGAGAAAAAGAAGAAGAAGGCTGAGGAGGAGAAAGAGAGGAAGTACGATGAGCTTGGAATTTCCTCTTCGCACTGGAGCTTCGGAGGTTGATCGTGTGGGCTTGAGAGAGCTTGCCCTGTCGGGGAAGGCTTGGTTGGAGCTCGCGTGTGCGTGGACTCGGCATTAGAGGTAAGCGTTTCGAGTTTCCGAGTTTTCGGATTTTTGCCGATATTGGTTTTTCGCAGATTTTGGATTATTAGCTTGGTTGGATTTTTGAGATTTGGACTGAGGCGTTGTCCTCTTTTGTTCTTCCCTGCGTTGAGAGGAGCCGCAAGGAGGGTTGTGCGCGCTGCGGAGCACGGTTGCAGCCGGGGAGCTGCGTGGAGTCGACAGGGTGCACACGTGCTGTGGATTGAGAGGAGTTGACCGTAGAGTTGACCGGGTGCAGCGGACACCTTGCGGGAAGCCTAGAGCGAGTGCTGTGAGCGTTTGAGGGATTTTTCGGGACGCTCGACCGAGTTGCGCGCCAAGGGGCCGAGGTGTTGTTTTTGCGATTTTTCCGACAGAGGGAAAGTCCGCACTTCTCCAATTCCGGCTTAGCCTGTGGAAAGCACACTAGGTGGGTTGGAAACTCTTCCAAGCTTTATGGAATGCCCTCTAATGCTATTGTATGCATATTTAGCATGTCTAGTTTAGTTATTATTATAATTGGTAAATCTGATAGTTGCCTGGAAAATTAGAGAATGATAACTGAAACCCCAGATTATTTTTTAGTAGACTCCTGACATCATATGACACTACACTGCATGGTTAGTTGGCACCCGAATTGCATCTGAACTGTTGTAAAAATCATAGAACCAATTTTAATGAAAAATCGGTTTTAAAAATGGTTATTATTTATCGAGGTCGCCCAGAGGGGCTGGAAGGGTTCAGGATGCATATATCCTCGTGCCTGGGGGCCAAGGGGATTTTATTGACTCAGTATGTGGGCTTCTAGTGTCTTGGGGGTTTTTATGGCTTATAAGATTGGGTAGCGGAGGATTCTCCGACCTAGACATGATATAGAGATCATTGGGGCATTTTGAGTTCCGATCTGTTTGATCGGGGATTATAGCCTGCTTATGCCGCTGTTGAGACAGATGAGACACGCTTTACTCGGTGGGGTCGCTCCCCTCGAGTTGCCGCTCCGGATGCGATGATGATACGCCTGTTTAGGCCGCTTGCGTGATGTTGAGTTAGACCAATCGGGCACCCTACGTTGGAGTAGTGGGGGCGATTGGACACCCTACGTTGGAGTAGTAGGGAGGGACAGGCTTGACTGAGCCAGTTTTGGCAGTCATTATGATTTGAGTTATTATGAGCATTGTACTCGAGGCATATTAGTAGTAGGTGGATGCCTAGCATGATATTTGAGATTCATCAGCTGTAGTTCATTCCTGCTTTCATATTTTATCTATCTGCATACCTATTATCTTGCGTCCAGTAGACTTAGTGGGCCTACCATGGATATTGGCGACGGTACCCACTGAGGACTACCTGTTGCAGTAGTTCTCACACCCGCTGTGGTGACAGGTCATCCAGAGGTTGCTGTTCCGACGACTGTTCGTGCGGAGATAGCGGATCGAGGTAAGGGCGTGGCCGATTAGCTCCCTACCAGTTTATTCATAGGGTCAGATAGATGTACCCCACATTTTGAGTTTACACTTTTGTACTGGACAGTCTGAGAGTTATATTTTGTTTACATAGCGTGTACGAGACTATGTATGGTGGATTCATATATTTACAGATGTTCAGTTTACCTTTTCTATAGCTTTAGTTTTATTTCAGCTCTGATATCTGTGTAGCTATAGATCCTATTTGCAGGTTAGTCGCTTCGTCTGTGCGGGCTGTCCCGTGCAGGCGGCGGATCTTGTGGCGTGCCCGGGTCGCAGTCTCGACCACGGGGCATGACATATACTCTGGCAGTTGTTCTTCTATGAGGCATATATCTATTTGGAATCTTACAGCCGAGGATTTTGCCAAGACGGTGTTCAGGACACGGTATGAGCATTATGAGCTCACAGTGAGGCCAATTGGATTGACTAATGTTCTGCCGTCTTTATGATTTGATGAATTGGGTGTTCCAGCTGTACTTGGACAGATTGGTAGTGATATCTTGCATAGATATTTTGATTTACTCTCAGTATGACTTGGAGCGTGTGGAGCACTTGTGGATAGTGCTACAATGTCTGGGTAGATGAAGCTGTGCGCCATGTTGTTGAGGTGAAGAACTTCTTGGACTGGAAGGTGCTAGCAGAGCTTAACGAGTGAATGATGAAACTAATACCAGCGCCAATTTTTGCATTGCCAGTGGTGGGAGTTGGATTTGCGAGCTATAGTGATGCCTTCCTTAGTGGCTATGGGTTACCGTTGGATTATTGATGAGCATCTAGTATCACCCCGGCAGAGCCATTGTGGTGGCGGATACCTTGAGCGGGAGAGCTGTTTGGGGTTGAGTTTGATGATTCCACAGCTGGCGTTGTGTGGAACTGTTGGGGTGAACAGGGCTGGAGGTTGTGTCCCTGAGGGTCCCTTTTGATGGTAGCCTGCGGTTGAGCAGTCCACGCGGATGATCAGGATCCGAGAGTGACTGAGCGAGGACCCCAACTTGTTAGGGCTTCTTTCCTTTTTGGACGATCGTGTGGGTGTGTTTCGGGTCACCTTGGTTGAATTGGCACTAGGGTGTGGTGTTGGTGCGCGTTGCACTGGTTGTTCTTTCCTTTCCCGTCTTTTTGGAGTCCCCGGGGGTTTTCCACGTCTCAGCTCAGAGGTGTTATGCTTATGGATCCCTCGCCCGTGATTGACTCGCTCCATTTGAGATCTGTGTGTATTTGGAGTACGAGGGACGCCCGTTGCGAATTCTGGCTCATGAGATGAGAGGATTGCGCAACTGCGCCATGCCGTAATAGTAGCTATGGTTGTTGAGGAGTAATCACGAGGAGTGAGTGGCGACTTGGGAGCTGGAGACGGTGTTGATGGATACCAACTTTTCATGTTTGAGACTCCCTTTGAGTTGTGTTAGTTTCGAGGACGAAACTTTCATTTAGTGGGGGAGGATGTGAGGACCCGAATCCCCACGAGAGGATTATTG
This sequence comes from Tillandsia leiboldiana, assembly GCA_029204045.2. Lineage (NCBI taxonomy): Eukaryota > Viridiplantae > Streptophyta > Magnoliopsida > Poales > Bromeliaceae > Tillandsia > Tillandsia leiboldiana. The sequence continues at coordinate 23,842,996 of CM055062.1, read as the reverse complement.
TTGGACTAGCGGCTTCTGGAGGCCTAGGCTGTGTGTTGGAGGTGTTTGTGCGCGAAGCGGACTCAAGGAAAGGACTCCGCGCAAAAATAGATCAAGGTTGCCTTCGGATGCCTCCGTCAAAAATTGGAATGAGTTTCGGATAAAACGGGGGCCGTTTTTGGATTCAGCGCGGAAAAACGATGAAAATCGGCTATTTGGATGTATTTTTCTGAGTCCGGACGCCCGAGAACGGACACCCGAAAGTTTTCAGTATTTTCGGGTGCACGGGAGGAGCCGTGGACCGCCGGGTGCCACGTGGCGGAGCCGGATTGGCCGGCGCAACGTGCGCTGTCCACAGAGTCGTGCGGTCGGGTGCATGGACCTGCGTGGGGACGCGTGGCGGCACGGGAGTGGCCGGCTCACGCGGCGCGGTCCACGCAGCGCTGCAAGATGGCGCGGTCCATGGCTGGCGCGTGCACCGGGCGCAGCGAGCGGAGGCGATGGACGCGTGGCGGCTGCAGATTGGGCTAGCCACTGTGCGGGTCGTGCTCGGAGTGCCGCGGGGCAGGTGGCCGTACCGCGGGCAGGTGGGCAGCGCGTGGGAGCGCCACGCGTGGGCGCGTGGCTGGCCGCCCGCGCGGTGGGCGCGCGCCACGCGGCGCAGCGCGGGTGGCCCGTCTCGCTGTTTGCTGTGCGGGGGTGACGTGGTGGCATGAGGGTGTTTCGGGCGCTCCTCAGTTGGGGGTTTGTGGGAGCACTGTAGGCGCCCTAAACTTTCGGGCGCCCGGAAAGTGTCCCCCAAACCGTCCCTTTTTGGACTTTTTGCCTATGACTAGGCAATGGGGTGCCCCATTTCGAGATTTTGGAGTTCTTCTTGGAGCCCTCCTTGGTCGAGCTCTTCTTCACCAAGTCCTCCACTTTTTTAAGGATTGTGAGAATTTTTAGAGGCAGCGACATCGGCGTTTTCTGCGACGCGGCGCACTTCGACGCTCCTTCGTTTTGGCTTCTACCGTCGCATTTCAGTGCGCGAGGCCCCCTGAGCTGCACCTATAGAGTTTTGAGCCGATTTTTGTGGCAGCGCGTTCACGAGAGGTACGCCTTCGATTTCCGTGTTGATCACTTTGCTCCGTTTTGCGTTTTTGTTGGGGTTTTTGTGGCATCTTTTGACCCTCTTTTTTCTGCGACTATGTTTTGGACAGCGGAGCTTGTTGGATTTTTATCTTGCTGCCCTGTTGTCGGATTTTAGCCTAGGAGGACTCGATCGACATCTACGCTTCGAGAGGAGTGTAACCGTATTTTTATCGGAATTTTTTGAGGTCATTTCGAAGGAGATATTTAAGCTTCTTTGGGATTGATTTCCGCAGATATGCAAGTTGTGGATTGATTGGCTTACTGCGATGTTCTATTTGTATCTTGGCCTACATGTGTCGGAATGAGGAGTATAAATACTCGATTTGCATCTACTCGTCGCGAGGATCGCAACTGTTTATTTTTTGGATTTTTCCGAGGACTGTACGCAGGTGAAAATCCCCTTTTCTGTGCTGGCTTGCAAAACTGCTGTTTGGGGTATTGTTTGTGTTGTCGACTGTGATGTTGGTTTGAGCATAGGCTTGCGCGACCGTGTACCGAGGGTGCGGTTTCGAGGGATTTTTGTTAGCGAGTGGCTACTCACTTCACCAACTTTAGCTTTGCCTACGGAAAGCGATTTAGGTGGGTTGCTTTGTCTCCAGAACCGGTGGACGGTTCTCTAATTCTATCTGTTAGAATGCATGCATGTTTAGGGTACAATTTATGTGATTGAGGGGTAAGCGTAGTAATGGTAATTGTATAAGGAATTGCATGATTTATTTGTGTTACGTCATATGACAATTGCAATAGTGGATATCCTTGTGGATGGTTAATGTAAGTTTACCCAAGGGAATGTTACCCTCTATGATTGATAGCATGCATGATTAATGTACAACCAATATGAGTGAGATGTAAGCATGGGAATTGGCCTAGATCATGTGAATTGATGCTTACTTGATCATTGTACATGTTTTTGAGGATTTGAGATCTAGCATATTGTAGATGGCTATGTTCATTTTACACTAGATGAGATAGAAATCATGCTCGATTAATCATTGGCATTTCTATGCGGGACTGATTTATTATAGTAGCGATTTATTAGCATGCCATGTTAGCACATAGCCTTTCATGAGGATTGATTATTCGAGGGGACAGGATGATATATCTATATGCGGGTACTACTCTGAGGAGTTATTATGGATCATGGATCATGAACAGGTGTAGTTCATTAGCGAATTTGGCATTTTGTTTATACCTATGTAGAGCTACTATCTGTCATACTCTTACTTCTATCTTTCTTGAGGACAAATGCATCTTTTACTGCTACACTATCATGTTGGAACTTGACTTAGGAGAAACCATCTTTGTTTCTCTTCTCCTTTTAAGTTAGTCTTGTGGTTCATGTTGCTCGGGTTCGAGCAGGGGTTTGGGATAGTGTAGCCGGGATCTTGGAGTCAGGGACAGGTTGTGCATGATTGTGGGTTGTGGGTGTTGGGACAACTGTGGATATTGGGCGATTGACCGGATGTTGGTTATGGTACCAGATTGTGGATGGCAGGGTATTACGGCGACCGCGGACATTGGGCGGTTGACCGGAGATTACTTGTGCATCGATCAGATTGGGGATCGGGTTTCTTTAGTGGATAGATTTTCCCACTTCGATCAGAGTCGTGATCTAGTCCTGCTATATCATGATACGTGTTACAGTGATGCTTTACTCGTGTGGGTCTCTCCCCTCAAGTGCCACTCCGGAGTGTGCGACCTTGCCGGTCAGGAGCCGGTCTATATCATGCGGCTGAGTTCTTGAGTTCGACAGCAGAGTAGGCAGTGCCGGGTTCTATACTGGTCCATCTGATTGGATTTATTTCAGGCAGGTTGTGAGGACCAGAATCCCAGCAAGAGGATTACTGTTGGATCAGCAGCTTCTGGAGGCCCGTGTTGTGGGTTAGAGTTGGTTGCGCGCAAATCGAACTTCAAGATTGAACCCAGCACGAAATTCGGATTAAAAATACCTGTCCGGATGCCTTTGGGAAATTTTAGAAGTGGAATTGGGCAAAACGGACATCGGATTTGGACTCAGCGCGCGAAAACGACGAAAATGGACTATTTACTTGTATTTTTCGGAGCCCGGATGCCAAAACACGGATTTCGATGCGTGGAGTACTGTTCCGGCGGCCGGGGGGCAGCGACGGGCAGCGGCGGAGCGCGGTGGCGCGGGCGCGGGCAGGTGCTTGTGCGGCGGCGGGCAGGGTCCACAATTTTTGGCGTGCAACGGGACCAACCAACGTTGGATATGCCACGTGTCGCGCGCTGATTGGGCGGTCAACGCACGCGCGACAGCGCGCCGGGCGCGGCGCACGGTGGACCCCGCCAGACCACGTGTCGCCCGACGATTGGCAGGCGCAGCGACCCGGCTGGGCCGCCGTGAACCGCGGCCCACGGTTCCCGCCGTGGACCGCGTCGCCACGCGGTGCGCCGCGATTGGCGGGCGCGCGTGCACCGGGCGCGCGGGGCGCGGATGTGCTACGTGGCGGGCCGAGGTGGTTTCGGGCGCGCACAGTAACGAGCCAGGCCTGGCACTGTAGCAGCCCGAAAGGTTTCGGGCGCCCGAAACCTAGGACATGGATGAAATTTTCTGATTTGTTCAGTTTTGGATATAAAAGCCTCCTTTGCTGCGCGTTTGGGTCTTCTTCCCGAGCTCCTCTTCCGGTGAGGCCATCAGCAAACTTGTTTATCATCTTGTGGTGCATTTCTTGATGGATTCCAGGAATTTTTGAAGGCCGCGGCATCGACGTTTTCTGCAACGCGGCGCACTGCGACGCTTCTTTGATTTTGGCTTCTATCGTCGCATTTCAGTGCGCGAGACCTCCTGAGCTACCCTGTTAGACTTTTGAGCTGTTTTTTGCGGCAGCGCGTTCACGAGAGGTACGCCTTTGATTTACGTGTTGATCACTTTACCTCATTTTGAGGTTTTGGCATGGTTTACGAGGCATCTTTAAACCCCTTTTCTGCTGGTGGTTTTCTGGACAGTAGAGGCTTGTCAGATTTTTATCTCTACACTCGGTTATCGGATTTCGACGTACGAGGACTCGATCGACATATACACTTCGAGAGAAACGCGCTCGTATTTTTACTGGAATTTTTGGAGGACTCTTCGAAGGTGATTATTAAGCTTCTTTGGGGACTGTTTTTCTGCAGGCTTGTGTTTGTGAAGGTTTTGTCTTACGGCGATGTTTTAATTGTATCTTGGCCTACAGGTGTCGGAATAAGGTGTATAAATACTCAATTTGCATCTACTCGTCACGAGGATCACAGTGGTGGTTTTTCTAGGATTTTTAAAGGACTGTACGCAGGTGAAAAATCCCCTTCTTTGTGCTGGTTGGTAAAAACAACATGTGCTGTTTGGGTGTTGTGGGGTATTGATCGTGTTGCTGTTGGTTGTGTTGTTTGTTGAGCAGAGGCTTGCTCGACCGGGTACCGAGAGTGCAGTTTCGGCGGATTTTGATAGCGTGTGACTCGCACTTCACCGACTTCGGCTTTGCCTGCGAAAAGCGTTTCAGGTGGGTTGCCTTGTCCCCGGAACCGGTGAACGGTTCTCTAATTCTATTTGATAAAGTAAATGCATATTTAGGGTACATTGTTTGTGACTGAGAGGTAAGCTTAGTAATGTTGATTGTCTAAGAGAATTGCAAGATTAATATTCATGTTATATTATGAGGACTTGCATGATTCGGATATCCATGTTGGTGATTAAGGAAAGCTTACCTAAGGGATTGTTACCCTCTGTGACTTATAGCATGCATGATTAAGGTACAATTATTAGAATTGAGATGTAAGTGTGGAAAGTGGCCTAGATCATGTGGATTAATGCTTACTTGATTAATGTACATGCTTTAGAGGATTTGAGATCTTGCATTCTTGATGGCTATGTTCATGTTATACTAGATGAGATAGAGTTCATGCTCGATTACCCTTTGGCATATTTATGTGGAATTGATATATTATAGTAGCGATTTATTATCATGCCATGTTAGCACATAGCCTTTCGTGAGGACTGATCATTTAAAGGGACAGGATGATGCAGCTATATGCGGATATTACTCTGAGGAGTTATTATGGATTATGGATCATGGATTATGGACAGGTGTTGTTATTTAGTGATTCTGGGATGTGCTTATACTTATGTGGAGCTGCTATTTGTTATTATCTTGTATCTTCCTAGAGGACAAATGCATGCTTGTATGGACATCTAGATAGGCCATCTTTTATCGCTACACTATCATGTTGGAACTTGACTTAGGAGAAACCGTGTTTGCTTCTTTTTGTTGGGTTATATATAATTGGATCTAAATAGGGGAAAAAACACCTAGAGGGGGGTGAATAGGTGTAAACAATAAACACTCAAAAATCTTTGCGATATAAAACCCAATGCGGAAAAATAAATAACACGCAGAGATTTTTACGTGGAAAACTCCAAACCAGAGTAAAAAAACACGGGACCGATAACACGGTGAAATCCACTAGAATTATAACATGTACAAAGGTGATATACCGTACTCACAGACGACTCAACCTTTTTCCATACGCTCCTAGTTGATCTTCTCCGCTCGCTCCGCAACGCTTCTCGAATCCACGATCTGCGTCCAACGCCGAATCCACGGCGTCCAACGTCGAGTCCACGACGTGCGACCGAATCCACGGTCTTCACCCAGTAGCACGTCTCGAATCCACGAACGTACCTCGCTTCGAATCCACGAGAGCGGTAGCACCTTGAATCCACAATGCCACGCGAGTCCACGCGCCGATTTTGGGGAAATCGTTGTTTTTGGGTGGTGATGATCCGCCGAATACTTAGATTAGAAATAGATCGGAAATACCATCTAAGTATTCATTAATTTGATTCTACTCAAAATCTGAGTTTGGAAAACCTAGAATCAAATTAATAAAATAGATGAAGAAACATAGAATTAAATCTAGTATTTCCTTTCTTCTCTATATGTGGATCTTTCTATTTCGGTCGTATTTTTCCCTTTTTCGTCGTTACCCTAAAAGATGAATTAAAGGGTCTATTTATAGGTTAGAAACCGTTGGAAGAGGATAAGAAACAAAAACTAACCTTTTCTGGAATTTTTCAGGACGGCGATCCGGATCAGATTAAGGCGATCCGGATTGCAGTAACGAGACAGACAGTTTCCAGAAAAATAAAGGTTCGGGATCCGGATCGAAGTGCCTGATCCGGATCGTTCATACAATTCACCAAACACCAATGTTCGGGATCCGGATTGAAATGCCTGATCCGGATCGTTCATAAGTTATGGTAAAACCAGTGTTCGGGATCCGGATCAAAGGAGGCTACGATTCGGATTGAATTTGCGTTTGAACTAACACCCTTCGGGATCCGGATTGGAATGTCTGATCCGGATCCTGAACATGTCCCATGTCCAGTTTTTGATTTTTATGCAATTAAAAATTCATCCAAGTGTTTCTACACTATAAGAAGCATTCGGATCACCAAAGATAATTAGTTAAACATACCTGATCCTTTTGAATTCTTCTTTCTTGAGATTGAGTTATATGATCCAACCTTCTTTATCTTCAATCTTCAAGACTTAACCGAATTCACGAAATACGCCAATTCAATTTCCGTAACAATCTCCCCCTTTGGCGGTTTCGTGACAAAACACAAATCCACTCAAGAAAATTCAAAAAGATATTTTTGTTGATATCACCATACAACCAAAATTTACAATGAGATCCAAATAAAGATAGATACATGAGTTAAACTCCTAAAACAGACTCTAGACTTAGACATCTGTACTCTCTGCAAAAGAAATCATTCTTGACAAAAGAAATCGTTAGATACCTCAAGAATTTTATGTCATTCAAAAACCACACACAGAGATGAAGTTTATACTCATTTATACTTACCATGACATTTATACATTCAGATATGTAATTGGATCATAGTTAAAAACCAACATATCTTCTATGCAATCAAAATCCAAATGTCACAAAATTGTTAGTGAACATCAACTTGTTAGTTATATTACATGCCCAAATAGTTACTCGAATAGTTAGTCGAGGCATGCATGCAATCTCAAATGAAAACCAAAAGTTGTGATACTTACCTTCATGGTTCACAACTGGACAATCGATCATAGTTTCATTGTTCAACTGTTCTAATATTCTCTCCCCCTTTTTGTCACAAAGTAAGCCAAAATCAGCACACCCCAAACACTCGACCCAATCTAGCGAAAGTCAAAGACATCCCCATATTTTTGTAACTTTATATTGTCTGCAGCCAACATAACTGTCCCACAAAATAGGATATGTCGATCCCTCTTCACTCACAGGAAGAGTCAAACAACTAAATCACCGACTTTCGCAAAATGTCGCATCTCTCACGCACTAACATCCTAGGGTCCGTCGAAAAGCCTAGGGTTTCCTAAGTCCCAACTGACCTATCCCTAAGCTCTGATACCAACTAATCTGTCACGCCCCGGGTGGAAACCAGAACCCGGGCCCGTCTACAGATCCGCCGTGCACGCAGAATTTCCCGCGTACACGAAGCGCCAACTACCTGCTCAGATATAAGAGATAATAATATAAGAGCAATAAAACAGAGCTGAACTAAAAACTAATACATCTCAGACTGAAGCTGGAAATAAAATACAATACATCTGTATAAATGATACATCTGTCTCTCCCAGGTCACCAAAATAAAAACAACCTGCTGGCAAAAGCCAGTCCCAAAAGTAAAGGTACAACCGTCTGAGGAAACATGGGTACATCAACAGTCCAGCTAACCCGCTCATCCTGCCTCGAGATCTATCTACTCAACCGTCCTCTCTCCTCGACCCGCCGCTGAAAGCCCAGCAGCACCCACAGAAGACACTGCAAAACAAGGGAAAAGAAAAAGAGGAAAGAAGAATGGGGGTGAGAACTACTAGTAAACCAGTAGCCTCCCCTAGTGGGTAAAACCTCAAACTCTGACACACCCACTAGGTCTACCAGAGGCAAAAAGGAAAGAAGAGTGGTAAGCAATAAAACTGCTGAAGAAGGAAAATCTACCACTACTATGCCTCTACAATACAGTCCTAGACTGGAATAACCGTATGCAACAATAACCAACCGTCCCAGATGAACCCAATCTGTACCGCCCTCATCATCGGGCAAGTAAGCCGCGCCGATGTGATAGCAAAATTCCTGCTGCCGCCCTCATCATCGGGCAAATAAGCCGCGCCGATATGATAGCAAAACTGTCCATAACTGTCTGGCCCCGGCCTCCGGAGGGGAACTCGAGGGGAGCGACCCACACGAGGAACGCATCACCGGGCAATAACCGCGCCGGTGTGATAAGTATCAAAAGCAGGACTGGATCACAACTAAAAAGCCTCAGTGGAACACACCCCTCCACTAAAAGAAACCCCGATCCCCAATATGATGCATAAGTACACATACGGTCAACCGCCCAATATCCGCGGTTGCCGCAATAACCCCCAATCCGAAAATTGGGTAAAATAATCCGTATCCGGCCAACCTCCTACTATCCGCGGTAGCCGCAATAAACCACAACCCAAAATCAAACACAACCCGTCACCGACCCTCAGGTCCCCGCTACACTATCCCAAACCCCTGCTCGAACCCGAGCAACCAGACTCAAAGGTCTAAATAAGAAGGAGAAAAGGAAACAAACATGGTTTCTCCTAAGTCAAGTCCCAAAATGATAGTGCAGCAATAAAAAGTGGCATATCTAGATGACCATACAAGCATACATATGTCCTCAAGAGCAATAAAAGAAAGTGTGACAAATAGTGGTTCCACATGTGTATCAATTATTAGCTCCGCATGGATATAACCATCAACATGCTAAAATCATTATTCAACCACACATGTCTATAATCCCTGATCCATGATAAATCACCAAAGTGGTACCCGCACATAGATATGTCATAATGTCTCAACAATTTATCCATTTAACCCACTTTCATAAAATCTATGTGCTAACATGGCATGTTAATTATTACTATTAAAATATCCCAATAATCCTATTCCAACATGCTATGTCCACCAAATTAATCTCACATAAATCATCCACCTGTGCATGTCACCTATCCTCAAGTAATACCACTAACAGGATAAATCATCTTGACCAAATATAATAAACAATTCCACATGCAAGGTTAGGTGCTAACATAGCAATCCATGATTCCACACAAGCATGCATAAGTCCCAATTAAGTATTCAATTATGTGTCCCACATAGTGATGCTCTAATAACATTTCCAACATGATAGGCTCATGAGAATAGCAATTATCAATCATAATGCTCCAAAGATGATCACTCTAATACTCCTAGTGGGTAAGTCAGAAAAGAGGGATATAGCAACCACCCACCTGAAGTGCTGACTGTCCAAATCCCACAGCTGAAAATACCAAGTAAATCCAAATCTCCTACTCCAATGGGTCCAGCAATACCCGCAACTCTCCTGGGCACAATACAAAGTCCACAATTACACATAAGTTCCCAAAACTGCTCTTACAACCACATACAATTTCAGTCCCAAAGATGCTTAATTTTCACCTACTGAAAATGCCCAAAAAATTCCCAGAAAAATATAACAGCGATCCTCGCGTCGATACCTTCGAAACGGCTGCTCGCACGCCCAAATCTGAGTTCGGTAAGTCAAGATATAAATTCGACAAGGTGGTACACTCAAAAGATTTCAGCACAAAAAGACTGTAGCACTGTACACAGAGAAACAGTGATTTTCACCTTTGGTGAAATCTCGAAAAAATCCAAGAAAAATACGAGCGCGTTCCTTACGATCTGAAGATGAAAAAGTTGTATAAGCTCGTTTCCGTCTGACGCTCGTGCGCAAAGATATGGCCAAAACACCTCGATGCTGTCCCACAAAGCCAAACAGAAAATGGGTCATAGTGTTGCCTCGGGATCCGTGCCAAAAACTCAAAACGGGAAAGCGCGATCAATAGGAAAGATGAAGCCCTACCTCTAAGGAGTCTGCTGGCGCAAAAATCACTGAAAAAGATGATTGGGGAGCCCAGGGGAGAAATTACACCGAACAGCGACGAAGAGGAACACCTAAAATGCAACGTCGCACTGCGCTGAAAAATCCAGAACCTCGGGATGCGTGCTCCCAAAAATCCCAAAACTCTGCAGGAAGATCAAGGACTTGAAGATGAAAATCTTCCAAGAAGGGAGCTCGGGGAGATCATGCGTGGGCTGAGAGGAAAAGAGCAGAAAAGAGGGCTCGGGCTGCCTATTTATAGGCTGAAGAAAACAATTGGGAAAATTCCCATCTTGTCCCAACTTTCGGGCGCCCGGTCCGGTCCGCCCGAATTCGGGAGCGCACAGTGCGGCCCGGCCCGCCAAGTTTCGGGCGCGCACAGTGTGGCCCAGCCCGGCCCATCCCGTCGCACGGGATCACACCTCCGTCCGACCCGCCTCGGGGCCCGCCACGTGTCCGCCGAACACGGGACAACCATGCAAATGCCCGCGGAGAGCGCCACGTGCCCCCACCCGCGGTCAACGCGGTGGGTGGCGCCCGCGAATCAGCGGGCGCCACGTGGCGCTGCCCACGTCCGGCCCACCTGCCCGCGTACGGCCACCTGCCCCGACATCTGCCCCGCGCGTTGCGTCGACCGCGCGCACCAAGCCAGCCAACCACAAGGCGACACGTGGCCAACCCTCGGTCCACCATGCACCCTGCAAAAGTCCGTGGACCGCGCCGCCTGAACCATCCAAACACAAACCGCCACGTGGCACCGCCCTGGTGCACGCCAACCGCGTGGACCGCGCACCTGCCCGCGCCCCCACGCCCCTGCTCGCGCCGCTGTGCCGCCTGCCCGAGGCCGCTCCGCCGCCCTCCGCCGCTGCCCGCCGCCGCCGACGCCGGCGATCGCCGGAAATACTGTTCCGGCAGTGAACAGTAAATTTACTGTAGCAAGCTCTGAAAAATACATGTAAATAGCCCATTTTGACCGTTTTCGCGCGCTGAGTCCAAATCCGGTGTCCGATTTGCCAAATTCCAATCCCAAAATTTGCCGAATGCATCCGGAAAGGTGTTCCTTTGTCCAAACTTCGCGCTGAGCCAAATTTTAATATCCGTTTCATGCGAAACCACTTCTAAAGATCCGACGGAGTCAACTGATCACCCACGTGATCCATTTCCTGCCCGAAGTCCAACACTTGTGTCCAAATTGTGCACAAACACCACCGACACCCCACGTAGGACACCAGAAGCCACCCAACGCACTGCAACAGCTCCGCGGAGATCCAGGTCATCACAGCCTCGCCCACTAAAAGAAAGTTTCGTCCTCGAAACTAAAATCATTCCTCAATCCGGAACCTCTACCAAGTAGTGGGTAAATATCCAACCATCCACCACTCAAGCTCCCAAGGCTGTCTAATAACTCCTCCAGAGACGCGAAGCAATCCTCGGGTGTCTAACTAGAACGGAATAGAGGCGGGCACTCTAGGAAACCGCACCACCTCATCCAGTACAACTGGGGTAACCGCTCGAGTGACCAAGTAGCCTGCATCGGCAAAAGCATTCACTCCTCCCAGGGCCCCCGATAATCCAACCACAAGTCTATCGGCACAAAAGCTCGATCCGAGTACCTCCGTACTCCCGAGGTATCCAATATAAGTCCCCCAACTGATCACGTAGTCTCTGATCTCTAATCTTTAAACCGTCGGGATGTAGAAGCAATTCCCGAACTCTCCGGCATCAATACACAGCCATACGCAGTCGAGAAAACCAGATTGCAAATCAACCTTCCGGAAGACCGGGGACCCTTACAGTTGGTAAATCAAATCCTCCATGCTCAATAAGGGTGCTAGCTCCAGATGGTCACTTCATCAAATTCCCGGGGATCCACGCAAAGCCGAAGTGAACCAACCTTCCACAACTCGAATAGCACCGGCGGCCCCAAAGGCGACACACTTGGTCTGACAAAATTTCAAAAACATCGAATCCTGGAGTTGTGTCCTCAACTCCCAAACTAGTGACATGCTAGACAACTCCGATAGGAGAACAGCCGGGAACTCGCAACCAAAGGGGGTATCCCCGAGTCCCAGCGCCGCCGTAGGTCCCTCAACCACACCAGCCAACAAGGCTACGCATCCACTGCGAAACATCCGCCTCACTCACGAAGTCAAAGCCATAGAGGCGAAGATAACCCTCAAGCAACCCAGGTACACCAACACCTCCGGGCCCGGCTCCCCAAGAATACCGTCCTCGCGGCATAATCAACCGCCGCGAAAAAAAAACCGACCCAGCCAGCCCAACGAGTACCAAAACAACATCCTGCAGCTGAGTCAAGACCACCAGGTCTACCGGCAAAATCCAGGACTCAAGCTGCACCGGGCAGGACCAACAACTCTCCTCCACGTGTCAAGCGCGATCGGGAAAATAAGCCTCCCGTGCACGTGGTGACCATCCTACCCCTAACCCAAGCAATGAAGCAAAAGCATTAACCACCAAGAAGGGAATACTCCCGTATCAAAAAGATACGAACCCAAAGCTCGGAACAACTCAAACCTTCCACCACACCGACCGCTGTAACCTATGTGCTCTGACAGTTTCAGAAATCCACTATCCTGGAAAAGAAATTGGGAATGCCTCATCCGACTGATCTGTCCTCCATCACCCGGCGCCAAGCGCCTCAATCAGAACTCGCCTCAGGCGGCACATCCCAAATCCTAAGGAACTACAATGCCACGCTCAATACCCGGCGCCTACTCCAATGAGGTGTCCCAAATCCGTAATGGAGGGACCCAACGAGTTAAAAGGTATCCTGGCGCAATCCACTCTCAGACACTCATATCCTATGCGCCCCGTCCCTCTACACATGGAGCGTGCAGTTCAGCAACTGCGTTAACTCTTGACACAAAAGGCCTCCAAGTACTCTCTATCCCCCACCGAACATGACCCTGCCTCCAAAGGTTCCCTACTCAATCCCACGAATCGGAGTGACTCATCCGCCAAAACTGGCTCACTCGATCAAAGCAACCCCACAGCTTTCCCGCTGTCAACTATCCACCCTGCCTCGGTGCCCCAGCACTAAACGTCAGGACGGAGGGGGCAACTCGCTACTCCGACAACTGTGTCACTGCGCTGTCCCACAAAGCCAAACAGAAAATGGGTCATAGTGTTGCCTCGGGATACATGCCAAAAACTAAAAACGGGTAAGCGCGATCAATAAGAAAGATGAAGCCCTACCTCTAAGGAGTCTGTCGGCGCAAAAATCACTGAAAAAGATGATCGGGGTAGCCCAGGGGAGAAATTACACCGAGCAGTGACGAAGAGGAACACCTGAAATGCAACGTCGTACTGCACCGAGAAATCCAGAACCTCGGGAAGCGTGCTCCCAAAAATCCCAAAACTCTGCAGGAAGATCAAGGACTTGAAGATGAAAATCTTCCAAGAAGGGAGCTCGGGGAGATCATGCGTGGGCTGAGAGAAAAAGAGCAGAAAAGAGGGCTCGGCTGCCTATTTATAGGCTGAAGAAAACAATTGGGAAAATTCCCATCTTGTCCCAACTTTCGGGCGCCCGGTCCGGTCCGCCCGAATTCGGGCGCGCACAGTGCGGCCCGGCCCGCCAAGTTTCGGGCGCGCACAGTGTGGCCCAGCCCGGCCCATCCCGTCGCACGGGATCACACCTCCGTCCGACCCGCCTCGGGGCCCGCCACGTGTCCGCCGAACACGGGACAGCAATGCAAATGCCCGCGGAGAGCGCCACGTGCCCCCACCCGCGGTCAACGCGGTGGGTGGCGCCCGCGAATTAGCGGGCGCCACGTGTCGCTGCCCACGTCCGGCCCACCTGCCCGCGTACGGCCACCTGCCCCGACACCTGCCCCGCGCGTTGCGTGGACCGCGCGCACCAAGCCAGCCAACCACAAGGCGACACGTGGCCAACCCTCGGTCCACCATGCACCCCGCAAAAGTCCGTGGACCGCGCCGCCTGAACCATCCAAACACAAACCGCCACGTGGCACCGCCCTGGTGCACGCCCACCGCGTGGACCGTGCACCTGCCCGCGCCACCACGCCCCTGCCCGCGCCGCTGTGCCGCCTGCCCGAGGCCGCGCTGCCGCCCTCCGCCGCTGCCCGCCACCGCCGCCGACGCCGGCGATCGCCGGAAATACTATTCCGGCAGTGAACAGTAAATTTACTGTAGCAAGCTCCGAAAAATACATGTAAATAGCCCATTTTGACCGTTTTCGTGCGCTGAGTCCAAATCCGGTGTTCGATTTGCCAAATTCCAATCCCAAAATTTGCCGAATGCATCCGGAAAGGTGGTCCTTTGTCCAAACTTCGCGCTGAGCCAAATTTTAATATCCGTTTCACGCGAAACCACTTCTAAAGATCCGACGGAGTCAACCGATCACCCACGTGATCCATTTCCAGCCCGAAGTCCAACACTTGTGTCCAAATTGTGCACAAACACCACCGACACCCCACGTAGGCCACCAGAAGCCACCCAACGCACTGCAACAGCTCCGCGGAGATCCAGGTCATCACATCCTCCCCCACTAAAAGAAAGTTTCGTCCTCGAAACTAATGTCATTCCTCAATCCGGAACCTCAACCAAGTAGGGGGTAAATATCCAACCATCCACCACTCAAGCTCCCAAGGCTGTCTGATAACTCCTCCAGAGATGCGAAGCAATCCTCGGGTCTCTAACTAGAACGGAATAGAGGCGGGCACTCCAGGAAACCGCACCACCTCATCCAGTACAGCTGGGGTAACCGCTCGAGTGACCAAGTAGCCTGCATCGGCAAAAGCATTCACTCCTCCCAGGGCCCCCGATAATCCAACCACAAGTCTATCGGCACAAAAGCTCGATCCGAGTACCTCCGTACTCCCGAGGTATCCAATATAAGTCCCCCAACTGATCACGTAGTCTCTGATCTCTAATCTTTAAACCGTCGGGATGTAGAAGCAATTCCCCAACTCACCGGCATCAACACACAGCCATACGCAGTCGAGAAAACCAGATTGCAAATCAACCTTCCGGAAGACCCGGGACCCTTACAGTTGGTAAATCAAATCCTCCATGCTCAATAAGGGTGCTAGCTCCAGATGGTCACTTCATCAAATTCCCGGGGATCCACGCAAAGCCGAAGTGAACCAACCTTCCACAACTCGAATAGCACCGGCGCCCCCAAAGGCGACACACTTGGTCTGACAAAATTTCCAAAACATCGAATCCTGGAGTTGTGTCCTCAACTCCCAAACTAGTGACATGCTAGACAACTCCGATAGGAGAACAGCCGGGAACTCGCAACCAAAGGGGGTATCCCCGAGTCCCAGCGCCGCCGTAGGTCCCTCAACCACACCAGCCAACAAGGCTACGCATCCACTGCGAAACATCCGCCTCACTCACGAAGTCAAAGCCATAGAGGCGAAGATAACCCTCAAGCAACCCAGGTACACCAACACCTCCGGGCCTGGCTCCCCAAGAATACCGTCCTCGCGGCATAATCAACCGCCGCGAAAGAAAAACCGACCCAGCCAGCCCAACGAGTACCACAACAACATCCCGTAGCTGAGTCAAGACCACCAGGTCTACCGGCAAAATCCAGGACTCAAGCTGCACCGGGCAGGACCAACAACTCTCCTCCATGTGTCAAGCGCGATCGGGAAAATAAGCCTCCCGTGCACGTGGTGACCATCCTACCCCTAACCCAAGCAATGAAGCAAAAGCATTACCCACCAAGAAGGAAATACTCCCGTATCAAAAAGATACGAACCCAAAAGCTCGGAACAACTCAAACCTACCACCACACCGACCGCTGTAACCTATGTGCTCTGACAGTTTCAGAAATTCACTATCCTGGAAAAGAAATCGGGAATGCCTCATCCGACTGATCTGTCCTCCGTCGCCCGGCGCCAAGCGCCTCAATCAGAACTCGCCTCAGGCGGCACATCCCAAATCCTAAGGAACTACAATGCCACGCTCCATACCCGGCGCCTACTCCAATGAGGTGTCCCAAATCCGTAATGGAGGGACCCAACGAGTTAAAAGGTATCCTGGCGCAATCCACTCTCGGACACTCATATCCTATGCGCCCTGTCCCTCTACACATGGAGCGTGCAGTTCAGCAACTGCGTTAACTCTTGAGACAAAAGGCCTCCAAGTACTCTCTATCCCCCACCGAACACGACCCTGCCTCCAAAGGTTCCCTACTCAATCCCACGAATCGGAGTGACTAATCTGCCAAAACTGGCTCACTCGATCAAAGCAATCCCACAGCTTTCCCGCTGTCAACTATCCACCCTGCCTCGGTGCCCCAGCACTAAACGTCGGGACGGAGGGGGCTACTCGCTACTCCGACAACTGTGCCACTGCGCTGCTCCGACAACTGTGTCAGTACTCCGACAACTGTGTCTCTGCGCTGCTCCGACAACTGCGTCACTGCTCCGACAACTGTGTCACTGCGCTGCTCCGACAACTGTGTCACTGCGCTGCTTCGACAACTGTGTCACTGCTCCTACAACTGTGTCACTGCGCTGCTCCGTCAACTGTGTCACTGCTCCGCTGATCTGCCTCCAGCACTCCTACCCTTCGGGTCCGGAGCTCTCAGACTCCAATCTGGGTATCCGGCCCGAAACAACCAGCTCAGACCCAACTGCTGCACCAAGGTGCACCCGGGTCAGGGCCCAACGTCGGGGAGACACCGCCCACCACGACAAAACCGCAAATCAGCACACCCCAAACACTCGACCCAATCTAGCGAAAGTCAAAGACATCTCCCTATTTTTGTAACTTTATATTGTCTGCAGCCAACATAACTGTCCCACAAAATAGGATATGTCGATCCCTCTTCACTCACAGGAAGAGTCAAACAACTAAATCACCGACTTTCGCAAAATGTCGCGTCTCTCACGCACTAACATCCTAGGGTCCGTCGAAAAGCCTAGGGTTTCCTAAGTCCCAACTGACCTATCCCTAAGCTCTGATACCAACTAATCTGTCTCGCCCCGGGTGAAAACCAGAACCCGGGCCCGTCTACAGATCCGCCGTGCACGCAGAATTTCCCGCGTACATGAAGCGCCAACTACCTGCTCAGATATAAGAGATAATAATATAAGAGCAATAAAACAAAGCTGAACTAAAAACTAATACATCTCAGACTGAAGCTGGAAATAAAATACAATACATCTGTATAAACGATACATCTTTCTCTCCCAGCTCACCAAAATAAAAACAACCTGCTGGAAAAAGCCAGTCCCAAAAGTAAAGGTACAACCGTCTGAGGAAACATGGGTACATCAACAGTCCAGCTAACCCGCTCATCCTGCCTCGAGATCTATCTACTCAACCGTCCTCTCTCCTCGACCCGCCGCTGAAAGCCCAGCAGCACCCGCAGAAGACACTGCAAAACAAGGGAAAAGAAAAAGAGGAAAGAAGAATGGGGGTGAGAACTACTAGTAAACCAGTAGCCTCCCCTAGTGGGTAAAACCTCAAACTCTGACACACCCACTAGGTCTACCAGAGGCAAAAAGGAAAGAAGAGTGGTAAGCAATAAAACTGCTGAAGAAGGAAATTCTACCACTACTATGCCTCTACAATACAGTCCTAGACTGGAATAACCCTATGCAACAATAACCAACCATCCCAGATGAACCCAATCTGTACCGCCCTCATCATCGGGCAAGTAAGCCGCGCCGATGTGATAGCAAAATTCCTGCTGCCGCCCTCATCATCGGGCAAATAAGCCGCGCCGATATGATAGCAAAACTGTCCATAACTGTCTGGCCCCGGCCTCCGGAGGGGAACTCGAGGGGAGCGACCCACACGAGGAAAGCATCACCGGGCAATAACCGTGCCGGTGTGATAAGTATCAAAAGCAGGACTGGATCACAACTAAAAAGCCTCAGTGGAACACACCCCTCCACTAAAAGAAACCCCGATCCCCAATCTGATGCATAAGTACACATACGGTCAACCGCCCAATATCCGCGGTTGCCGCAATAACCCCAAATCCGAAAATCGGGTAAAATAATCCGTACCCGGTCAACCGCCTACTATCCGCGGTAGCCGCAATAAACCACAACCCAAAATCAAACACAACCCGTCACCGACCCTCAGGTCCCCGCTACACTATCCCAAACCCCTGCTCGAACCCGAGCAACCAGACTCAAAGGTCTAAATAAAAAGGAGAAAAGGAAACAAACATGGTTTCTCCTAAGTCAAGTCCCAAAATGATAGTGCAGCAATAAAAAGTGGCCTATCTAGATGACCATACAAGCATGCATATGTCCTCAAGAGCGATAAAAGAAAGTGTGACAAATAGTGGTTCCACATGTGTATCAATTATTAGCTCCGCATGGATATAACCATCAACATGCTAAAATCATTATTCAACCACACATGTCTATAATCCCTGATCCATGATAAATCACCAAAGTGGTACCCGCACATAGATATGTCATAATGTCTCAACAATTTATCCATTTAACCCACTTTCATAAAATCTATGTGCTAACATGGCATGTTAATTATTACTATTAAAATATCCCAATAATCCTATTCCAACATGCTATGTCCACCAAATTAATCTCACATAAATCATCCACCTGTGCATGTCACCTATCCTCAAGTAATACCACTAACAGGATAAATCATCTTGACCAAATATAATAAACAATTCCACATGCAAGGTTAGGTGCTAACATAGCAATCCATGATTCCACACAAGCATGCATAAGTCCCAATTAAGTATTCAATTATGTGTCCCACATAGTGATGCTCTAATAACATTTCCAACATGATAGGCTCATGAGAATAGCAATTATCAATCATAATGCTCCAAAGATGATCACTCAAATACTCCTAGTGGGTAAGTCAGAAAAGAGGGATATAGCAACCACCTACCTAAAGTGCTGACTGTCCAAATCCCACAGCTGAAAATACCAGGTAAATCCAAATCTCCTACTCCAATGGGTCCAGCAATACCCGCAACTCTCCTGGGCACAATACAAAGTCCACAATTACACATAAGTTCCCAAAACTGCTCTTACAACCACATACAATTTCCGTCCCAAAGATGCTTAATTTTCACCTGTTGAAAATGCCCAGAAAATTCCCAGCAAAATATCACAGCGATCCTCGCGTCGATACCTTCGAAACAGCTGCTTGTACGCCCAAATCTGAGTTTGGTAAGTCAAGATATAAATTCGACAAGGTGGTACACTCAAAAGATTTCAGCACAAAAAGACTGTAGCACTGTACACAGAGAAACAGTGATTTTCACCTCTGATGAAATCTCGGATAAATCAAAGAAAAATACGAGCGCGTTCCTTGCGATCTGAAGATGAAAAAGTTGTATGAGCTCGTTTCCGTCTGACGCTCGTGCGCAAAGATATGGCCAAAACACCTCGATGCTGTCCCACAAAGCCAAACAAAAAATGGGTCACAGTGTTGCCTCGGAATCCGTGCCAAAAACTCAAAACGGGAAAGCGCGATCAATAATAAAGATGAAGCCCTACCTCTAAGGAGTCTGCCGGCGCAAAAATCACTGAAAAAGATGATCGGGGTAGCCCAGGGGAGAAATTACACCGAACAGCGACGAAGAGGAACACCTGAAATGCAACGTCGCACTGCGCCGAAAAATCCAGAACCTTGGGATGCGTGCTCCCAAAAATCCCAAAACTCTGCAGGAAGATCAAGGACTTGAAGATGAAAATCTTCCAAGAAGGGAGCTCAGGGAGATCATGCGTGGGCTGAGAGAAAAAGAGCAGAAAATAGGGCTAGGGCTGCCTATTTATAGGCTGAAGAAAACAATTGGGAAAATTCCCATCTTGTCCCAACTTTCGGGCGCCCGGTCCGGTCCGCCCGAATTCGGGCGCGCACAGTGCGGCCCGGCCCGCCAAGTTTCGGGCGCGCACAGTGTGGCCCAGCCCGGCCCATCCCGTCGCACGGGATCACACCTCCGTCCGACCCGCCTCGGGGCCCGCCACATGCCCGCCGAACACGGGACAGCCATGCAAATGCCCGCGGAGAGCGCCACGTGCCCCCACCCGCGGTCAACGCGGTGGGTGGCGCTCGCGAATCAGCGGGCGCCACGTGGCGCTGCCCACGTCCGGCCCACCTGCCCGCGTACGGCCACCTACCCTGACACCTGCCCCGCGCGTTGCGTGGACCGCGCGCACCAAGCCAGCCAACCACAAGGCGACACGTGGCCAACCCTCGGTCCACCATGCACCCCGCAAAAGTCCGTGGACCGCGCCGCCTGAACCATCCAAACACAAACCGCCACGTGGCACCGCCCTGGTGCACGCCCACCGCGTGGACCGCGCACCTGCCCGCACCCCCACGCCCCTGCCCGCGCCGCTGTGCCGCCTGCCCGAGGCCGCGCCGCCGCCCTCCGCCGCCGCCGACGCCGGCGATCGCCGGAAATACTGTTCCGGCTGTGAACAGTAAATTTACTATAGCAAGCTCCGAAAAATACATGTAAATAGCCCATTTTGACCGGTGTCCGATTTGCCAAATTCCAATCCCAAAATTTGCCGAATGCATCCGGAAAGGTGTTCCTTTGTCCAAACTTCGCGCTAAGCCAAATTTTAATATCCGTTTCACGCGAAACCACTTCTAAAGATCCGACGGAGTCAACCGATCACCCACGTGATCCATTTCCAGCCCGAAGTCCAACACTTGTGTCCAAATTGTGCACAAACACCACCGACACCCCACGTAGGCCACCAGAAGCCACCCAACGCACTGCAACAGCTCCGCGGAGATCTAGGTCATCACATCCTCACCCACTAAAAGAAAGTTTCGTCCTCGAAACTAAAGTCATTCCTCAATCCGGAACCTCAACCAAGTAGGGGGTAAATATCCAACCATCCACCACTCAAGCTCCCAAGGTTGTCTAATAACTCCTCCAGAGACGCGAAGCAATCCTCGGGTCTCTAACTAGAACGGAATAGATGCGGGCACTCCAGGAAACCGCACCACCTCATCCAGTACAGCTGGGGTAACCGCTCGAGTGACCAAGTAGCCTGCATCGGCAAAAGCATTCACTCCTCCCAGGGCCCCCGATAATCCAACCACAAGTCTATCGGCACAAAAGCTCGATCCGAGTACCTCCGTACTCCCGAGGTATCCAATATAAGTCCCCCAACTGATCACGTAGTCTCTGATCTCTAATCTTTAAACCGTCGGGATGTAGAAGCAATTCCCCAACTCTCCGGCATCAACACACAGCCATACGCAGTCGAGAAAACCAGATTGCAAATCAACCTTCCGGAAGACCCGGGACCCTTACAGTTGGTAAATCAAATCCTCCATGCTCAATAAGGGTGCTAGCTCCAGATGGTCACTTCATCAAATTCCCGGTGATCCACGCAAAGCCGAAGTGAACCAACCTTCCACAACTCGAATAGCACCGTCGCCCCCAAAGGCGACACACTTGGTCTGACAAAATTTCCAAAACATCGAATCCTGGAGTTGTGTCCTCAACTCCCAAACTAGTGACATGCTAGACATCTCCGATAGGAGAACAGCCGGGAACTCGCAACCAAAGGGGGTATCCCCGAGTCCCAGCGCCGCCGTAGGTCCCTCAACCACACCAGCCAACAAGGCTACGCATCCACTGCGAAACATCCGCCTCACTCACGAAGTCAAAGCCATAGAGGCGAAGATAACCCTCAAGCAACCCAGGTACACCAACACCTCCAGGCCTGGCTCCCCAAGAATACCGTCCTCGCGGCATAATCAACCGCCGCGAAAGAAAATCGACCCAGCCAGCCAAACGAGTACCACAACAACATCCCGCAGCTGAGTCAAGACCACCAGGTCTACCGGCAAAATCCAGGACTCAAGCTGCACCGGGCAGGACCAACAACTCTCCTCTACGTGTCAAGCGCGATCGGGAAAGTAAGCCTCCCGTGCACGTGGTGACCATCCTACCCCTAACCCAAGCAATGAAGCAAAAGCATTACCCACCAAGAAGGAAATACTCCCGTATCAAAAAGATACGAACCCAAAAGCTCGGAACAACTCAAACCTACCACCACACCGACCGCTGTAACCTATGTGCTCTGACAGTTTCAGAAATCCACTATCCTGGAAAAGAAATCAGGAATGCCTCATCCGACTGATCTGTCCTCCATCACCCGGAACAACTCAAACCTACCACCACACCGACCGCTGTAACCTATGTGCTCTGACAGTTTCAGAAATCCACTATCCTGGAAAAGAAATCGGGAATGCCTCATCCGACTGATCTGTCCTCCATCACCCGGCGCCAAGCGCCTCAATCAGAACTCGCCTTAGGCGGCACATCCCAAATCCTAAGGAACTACAATGCCACGCTCCATACCCGGCGCCTACTCCAATGTGGTGTCCCAAATCCGTAATGGAGGGACCCAACGAGTTAAAAGGTATCCTGGCGCAATCCACTCTCGGACACTCATATCCTATGCGCCCCGTCCCTCTACACATGGAGCGTGCAGTTCAGCAACTGCGTTAACTCTTGACACAAAAGGCCTCCAAGTACTCTCTATCCCCCACCGAACACGACCCTGCCTCCAAAGGTTCCCTACTCAATCCCACGAATCGGAGTGACTCATCCGCCAAAACTGGCTCACTCGATCAAAGCAATCCCACAGCTTTCCCGCTGTCAACTATCCACCCTGCCTCGGTGCCCCAGCACTAAACGTCGGGACGGAGGGGGCTACTCGCTACTCCAACAACTGTGCCACTACGCTGCTCCGACAACTGTGTCAGTACTCCGACAACTGTGTCACTGCGCTGCTCCGACAACTGCGTCACTGCTCTGACAACTGTGTCACTACGCTGCTCCGACAACTGTGTCACTGCTCCGACAATTGTGTCACTGCGCTGCTCCGACAACTGTGTCACTGCTCCTACAACTGTGTCACTGCGCTGCTCCGTCAACTGTGTCATTGCTCCGCTGATCTGCCTCCAGCACTCCTACCCTTCGGGTCCGGAGCTCTCAGACTCCAATCTGGGTATCCGGCTCGAAACAACCATCTCAGACCCAACTGCTGCACCAAGGTGCACCCGGGTCAGGGCCCAACGTCGGGGAGACACCGCCCACCACGACAAAATCGCAAATCAGCACACCCCAAACACTCGACCCAATCTAGTGAAAGTCAAAGACATCCCCCTATTTTTGTAACTTTATATTGTCTGCAGCCAACATAACTGTCCCACAAAATAGGATATGTCGATCCCTCTTCACTCACAGGAAGAGTCAAACAACTAAATCACCGACTTTCGCAAAATGTCGCGTCTCTCACGCACTAACATCCTAGGGTCCGTCGAAAAGCCTAGGGTTTCCTAAGTCCCAACTGACCTATCCCTAAGCTCTGATACCAACTAATCTGTCACGCCCCGGGTGAAAACCAGAACTCGGGCCCGTCTACAGATCCGCCGTGCACGCAGAATTTCCCGCGTACACGAAGCGCCAACTACCTGCTCAGATATAAGAGATAATAATATAAGAGCAATAAAACAGAGCTCAACCGTCCTCTCTCCTCGACCCGCCGCTGAAAGCCCAGCAGCACCCGCAGAAGACACTGCAAAACAAGGGAAAAGAAAAAGAGAAAAGAAGAATGGGGGTGAGAACTACTAGTAAACCAGTAGCCTCCCCTAGTGGATAAAACCTCAAACTCTGACACACCCACTAGGTCTACCAGAGGCAAAAAGGAAAGAAGAGTGGTAAGCAATAAAACTGCTGAAGAAGGAAAATCTACCACTACTATGCCTCTACAATACAGTCCTAGACTGGAATAACCGTATGCAACAATAACCAACCGTCCCAGATGAACCCAATCTGTACCGCCCTCATCATCGGGCAAGTAAGCCGCGCCGATGTGATAGCAAAATTCCTGCTGCCAGAAAAGAGGGATATAGCAACCACCCACCTGAAGTGCTGACTGTCCAAATCCCACAGCTGAAAATACCAGGTAAATCCAAATCTCCTACTCCAATGGGTCCAGCAATACCCGCAACTCTCCTGGGCACAATACAAAGTCCACAATTACACATAAGTTTCCAAAACTGCTCTTACAACCACATACAATTTCCGTCCCAAAGATGCTTAATTTTCACCTGTTGAAAATGCCCAGAAAATTCCCAGCAAAATATCACAGCGATCCTCGCGTCGATACCTTCGAAACAGCTGCTTGTACGCCCAAATCTGAGTTTGGTAAGTCAAGATATAAATTCGACAAGGTGGTACACTCAAAAGATTTCAGCACAAAAAGACTGTAGCACTGTACACAGAGAAACAGTGATTTTCACCTCTGATGAAATCTCGGATAAATCAAAGAAAAATACGAGCGCGTTCCTTGCGATCTGAAGATGAAAAAGTTGTATGAGCTCGTTTCCGTCTGACGCTCGTGCGCAAAGATATGGCCAAAACACCTCGATGCTGTCCCACAAAGCCAAATAGAAAATGGGTCACAGTGTTGCCTTGGGATCCGTGCCAAAAACTTAAAATGGGAAAGCATGATCAATAATAAAGATGAAGCCCTACCTCTAAGGAGTCTGCCGGCGCAAAAGTCACTGAAAAAGATGATCGGGGTAGCCCAGGGGAGAAATTACACCGAACAGCGACGAAGAGGAACACCTGAAATGCAACGTCGCACTGCGCCGAAAAATCCAGAACCTCGGGATACGTGCTCCCAAAAATCCCAAAACTCTGCAGGAAGATCAAGGACTTGAAGATGAAAATCTTCCAAGAAGGGAGCTCGGGGAGATCATGCGTGGGCTGAGAGAAAAAGAGCAGAAAAGAGGGCTCGGGCTGCCTATTTATAGGCTGAAGAAAACAATTGGGAAAATTCCCATCTTGTCCCAACTTTCGGGCACCCGGTCCGCTCCGCCCGAATTCGGGCGCGCACAGTGCGGCCCGGCCCGCCAAGTTTCGGGCGCGCACAGTGTGGCCCAGCCCGGCCCATCCCGTCGCACGGGATCACACCTCCGTCCGACCCGCCTCGGGGCCCGCCACGTGTCCGCCGAACACGGGACAGCCATGCAAATGCCCGCGGAGAGCGCCACGTGCCCCCACCCGTGGTCAACGCGGTGGGTGGCGCCCGCGAATCAGCGGGCGCCACGTGGGCTGCCCACGTCCGGCCCACCTGCCCGCGTACGGCCACCTGCCCCGACACCTGCCCCGCGCGTTGCGTGGACCGCGCGCACCAAGCCAGCCAACCACAAGGCGACACGTGGCCAACCCTCGGTCCACCATGCACCCCGCAAAAGTCCGTGGACCGCGCCGCCTGAACCATCCAAACACAAACCGCCACGTGGCACCGCCCTGGTGCACGCCCACCGCGTGGACCGCGCACCTGCCCGCGCCCCCACGCCCCTGCCCGCGCCGCTGTGCCGCCTGCCCGAGGCCGCGCCGCCGCCCTCCGCCGCTGCCCGCCGCCGCCGCCGACGCCGGCGATCGCCGGAAATACTGTTTCGACAGTGAACAGTAAATTTACTGTAGCAAGCTCCGAAAAATACATGTAAATAGCCCATTTTGACCGTTTTCGCGCGCTGAGTCCAAATCCGGTGTCCGATTTGCCAAATTCCAATCCCAAAATTTGCCGAATGCATCCGGAAAGGTGTTCCTTTGTCCAAACTTCACGCTGAGCCAAATTTTAATATCCGTTTCACGCGAAACCACTTCTAAAGATCCGACGGAGTCAACCGATCACCCACGTGATCCATTTCCAGCCCGAAGTCCAACACTTGTGTCCAAATTGTGCACAAACACCATCGACACCCCACGTAGGCCACCAGAAGCCACCCAACGCACTGCAATAGCTCCTCGGAGATCCAGGTCATCACAACATGTGGTAGCTGCACACAGTACTCGGACGACCGAGGTGGTAGCTCTTTCCTCTATGTGGTGGTAGTTTTCACACTCCTCATTGGGATGTAACTCTTTCCACATCTTTTGAGCATAACACTTTTTTCTTTGACTCCCCCTCAATTGGCTATCAATTATTTAAGATATAAAGTATTCAACCAAATATTGATCTCGATTTCATACTCGACTAAATAGTCAAATAAGATAAAAACTATACCAAGAGACCATCGAGAGAGAAATTGACTTTGATCAAAACAAAGATGACTTAATTCACATAAATGATCATTGCATCAAATGAATTATTATGATATCCAAAGCATAATAAATTTCTATGCATATAAAAGGATGCAGTTAAAGTCAATAAAACTAATGCTCAATTAATGTTCTATGTCTAAGCATAGATAATGAACAAAAACACAAAAACAAAACCTAACCTAAACAAGAGTTTCAAAAATAGGTTATTTCAAGGAAAGCATTCCAATTGCTTTACGCAAATGAATAAAACGTTTTTGATCCAAAGGTTTTGTTAAAAAGTCAGCTAATTGATCTTCAGTTGAAATGTAAGAAATTTGAAGAATATTTGATTCAACTAGCTCTCTAAGAAAATGATATCTAAGTTCAATGTGTTTTGTTCTTGAGTGCAACACACGGTTTTTTGAAATGTTTATAGCACTAGTGTTGTCACATAAAACAGTTACCGAAGTTGCTGAAATCCGGAAGTCGCTCAACACGCTTTTCATCCAAATGAGTTGAGTTGAACAACTACCCGCTGAGATATATTCCGCTTCGGCAGTCGAGAGTGCAATGCAGTTTTGCTTTTTACTATGCCATGCAACAAGACAATGGCCAAGATAAAAACATGCACCACTCGTACTTTTCCGATCATCCACTGATCCTGCCCAATCGGCATCTGAATATCCTATAATGTCAAGACTTGTTCCCATAGGATACCAAATTCCGAAGTTTACAGTTCCTTTGACGTACCGGATGATCCGTTTCACCGCTTTCAGGTGATCCTCCTTTGGTGCTGACTGATATCTCGCGCAGATCCCAACACTAAAGGATATGTCCGGGCGACTAGCTGTGAGGTAGAGTAGACTTCCAATCATACTTCGATAGAGTTTCTCGTCTACACTATCACTAAGAGATTCACTTCCTAACCCCTTATTGCTAGTTCCCATA
Organism: Tillandsia leiboldiana; assembly: GCA_029204045.2. Lineage (NCBI taxonomy): Eukaryota > Viridiplantae > Streptophyta > Magnoliopsida > Poales > Bromeliaceae > Tillandsia > Tillandsia leiboldiana. The sequence goes on along the minus strand of CM055062.1, from coordinate 23,815,907 downwards.
GGAGTAGGAAAATCTTTAGAATCCTCTAATCCGAATTTCTTTACCAACTCCTTTGCATACTTGGATTGACACAGATGGATGCCTTCACCATTTTGTTTCACTTGCAATCCAAGAAAGTATGTCAGTTCGCCCATCATAGACATCTCAAATTCGCTTTCCATGGTTTCTGCGAATTTAGAAGCATCATTATCCTTTGTTGCTCCAAATACAATGTCATCGACATAGATTTGTGCAACAATGAAGTTATCCTGATAATTCTTCACAAAGAGAGTCCGATCTGCTCCCCCTCGAGTATAGCCCTTCTCCAAAAGGTGCTTTGTCAACCTTTCGTACCACGCTCGCGGTGCTTGTTTTAAACCGTAAAGAGCATTTTTCAAACGAAAAACATGGTTAGGTAGTTTACAGTCTACAAAACCTTTCGGTTGAGCCACATAAACTTCCTCATTTAAAAACCCATTTAAAAACGCGCTCTTAACGTCCATTTGAAAGAGTTTTATTTTGAAGTGACAAGTAAGAGCGAATAAGATACGAATGGACTCGAGTCTAGCTACAGGGGCGAACGTTTCATTAAAGTCTATACCTTCTATTTGAGAGTAGCCTTGAGCAACTAAACGTGCTTTGTTCCTGATGATGGTACCATCCTCATTTTTCTTATTCTTGAAAATCCATTTAGTACCGATCACATTGTGTTGCTTCGGAGGCGTCGTTAATTCCCAGACTTTGTTTCGTTCAAACTGATGGAGCTCTTCCTGCATTGCTTCAATCCAGTAGTCATCCTGAAGAGCTTCATCGACGTTCTTTGGTTCGATCATGGAAACGTAACAAGCGAATCCACAAACCAACTGTCTCCGAGTTTTGACTCCTTCTTGTGGGTCTCCAATGATGTTTGATTCAGGATGATCCTTGGAGATGCGTAACATTTGAGGTAATGGAGTACTCGGAGGTACATGAGATGATTCCTGCACATCAGATAAACTTGAAGAACCATTAGATGCATCATTAATATTGGAAGTATTATCATGAGAAGATGCATTTACAGGAGTATCATCATTAAGAGAGATATCAGGGGTAGATTTATCAGATGCAAAGTGGAAAGCTTCGTCTACTTTAACATTTATGGATTCAACGATCGTTTTAGATTCCAAGTTAAATACCCGATATGCTCTACTATTTGTAGAATAACCCATGAAAATCCCTTCGTCACTTCGAGAGTCAAATTTTCCAAGATTTTCGCGGTCACGTAAAATGTAACACCGACTCCCAAAGATACGAAAATATTTGATGTTTGGGTTTCTACAAAACCATAGTTCATATGGTGTATTTAACGTTCCCGGGCGCAAATAAACTCGATTAATAACATAGATTGCAGTGTTCACAGCTTCAGCCCAAAAATATAACGGTAAATTCCGGCTATGAAGCATAACACGTGCCATCTCTTGTACAACCCTGTTTTTGCGCTCGACTACACCATTCTGTTGAGGTGTATAGGGTGCTGAGAATTCATGTTTAATGCCATTGGAAGTGCAAAAAATAATGAATTTAGAATTTATGAATTCTCCACCTCTATCACTTCTAACACGAATGATCTTTTCATTCTTTTCAATCATAATACGAAGGCAAATCTCGTGAAAAGAATCAAAAGTATCAGCTTTCTCTTTTAAAAATGCTACCCATGAGTATCTAGAGAAATCATCAACCAATAAGAAAATATACCATTTACCTCCCAAGGATGGTTGACGTGTCGGCCCCATAAGATCCATATGCAATAATTCTAAGGGCCGATTAGTACCAACGTGGTTCAAGTTCTTGTGTGCAGTCCTGGATTGTTTTCCCTTTTGACAACCACCACACACAATGTTTTGTTTAAGTGAAAGTTTTGGAACCCCCTTGACCACGTCTTTGTTTGAAATTCTAGCAAGTTCCTTAAAATTTATGTACCTAGCCTTTCATGCCAAAGTGTTTCATTATTCAAAGAGGCTAAGTTACAATTTTTAGAAATTTTATTGGGAACAACATAACAATTGTTTTCAGATCTAACCCCCTTTAAAAAGAAAACATGGTCCTTATCAGTTACAATGCATTCAACAGATGAAAAATTAACTGAAAAACCATTGTCACAAAGTTGACTGATACTTATGAGGTTAGTCTTAAGGCCATCAACGAATAACACATTATTTAGAATCGGGCCATCTGGAATAGCTACTGTTCCTTTTCCAACAATTTTGGAAGACTGATCGTCTCCGAAAACTACAAGTCCTCCGGAGATTTTCTCAAAATTTTGAAAGCAGTTTTTGTCACCGGTCATGTGACGGGAACAACCGCTATCCAGATACCAAGACGAATTATCATATGCATGCAAGAAAATATTTGTAACAAGACAAGGGAAGATTTCACCTTTGCGTACCCAAACCTTTCGAGTTTTGGTGTACGTCGGAAATGATTGTGAAGTTGATACCTTTGGTGAAAGCGTCTTGTTTGATCCATCGCTTTTCCTTGACGTCGTCGTCTTGTTTGATGAACTACCGAGGCTCTTTTCCTTCGAATAATTTGCATTTGATTTCCGAGGAATCACCCTTTTGGTAGTCGTTGCAAGAAGTGCTTGAGTTGAGCGTTTGGCTCCCATCTTGCAATTTCTCCTTATGTGCCCTGCAATACCACAACGAAAACATACCTTGATGCTTGACGATTCCGAAGAGGGGGAAGTAGGTTTGTTGTCGTTGTTTGTCGTCAATTCCAGTGTCGGAGGAGGAGATACCGACTGGGGCACAAAGACTGTCCCAACCGAACTGAAATTGTCTTTAGTTCGATTGTATCCGAGGCCGAATTTGTTTGATTGACCAAGACCAAGAAGCTTATCCAACTTACTCCTTCCTGATGAAAATCGCTGTAAGTCATCCTTGAGTTGGAGAATGGTCTCTGTCATTTCCAATTTTTCCTGTCGAGCCTCGCCGTTGAGCTTCAAGAAGTAATTCGCTTTGTTCACCATATCTACATAATTCTTCTCGAATTGCTCATTGGACTCTTGAAGGAAAACATTTATTTTAATCAGATTATCCCTTTCCACTTCAAGAGCGTTTGAGAGAGAAGTTGCCCTTTTTGCTTCTTCTTCGAGATCCTGCAATCTCCCTCTCAAACTCTTATTTTGCTTTGCCAGTTTCTTTGAATCCCTCAAAAGCTTATGGTAGGCAAGAGCAAAGTCTTCACCTTCTGAATTATCCGATTCATCGTCCGTTGCAATCCCTCGGATGTACTTGCCATTAAGCACATGAAGGGTGAAGATGTGGACGCGTGGAACGCCGTTGCGTTATCTTCTTCATCACTTGACGATGACTCATTTGACGATGAGGTGTCATCCTAAGTGACGGCTTGCATCGCTTTCTTCTTTGACGGATTCTTATTAGGACACTCCGTTGAGATATGGCCATACCCTCGGCACTTGAAGCATTGGACTTGTCCTTCTGAGCTTTTCTTATCCTTAGAAAAACCCTCTTGCTTTCTTGGTTTGAAACTTGAAGAACCTTTGCCTTTCTTCAACTTTACGAAGGATGGAGTTTTGCTTGAGTTACCCCTTCGAAAGTTTCGGCGAAATCTTCTTGTCAAGAGAGCAAGCTGCTTCTCAAAGTCCTCCATAGATAGGTTTACATCATCATCTGAGGAGGATGAGTCCGTGTCTTCTTCTTTTGTTGTTTTCAATGCTAAACCTGAAGACTTAGAAGAGGATGCTTTTCCAGAAGAATAGTTAGTAGGAAATGTCATTTCATAAGTTTGTAATGAGCCAACTAATTCTTCTACACGGATTTCGTCCGGGTGTTTAATAGTTTCAATGGCCGTAACCTTGGATCGAAATCTTTCAGGAAGAGTTCTTAATATTTTTCTTACAACTTTAAATTCTAGAATCTTCTCTCCCAAGTTAGCACATGAGTTTACGATGTCTTGCAATCGTGTGTAATAGTCTGTGAACGATTCATTTTCTGCCATGAAAATAGAGTCAAACTTGCTCGTAAGCATTTGCAGTTTCTGAATCTTCACAAGGTTAGTTCCCTCATGTGTAACTTGAAGAACATCCCAGATTTCTTTCGCAGTCTCACATGCCGAGATGCGAGAGAACTCAGTTTGAGACAAAGCATTAAATAGAGCATTAATCCCTTTGCTATTGTAAGAAGAAAAATCTATCTCTTCCTTGGTCCATTTCGACCTAGGTTTGATGGTGCGAACATCAGCAATAATTTCAGTTGGATTAGACCATCCTAATTCAATTGATTGCCACACCCGTTCGTCGATGGAAATTAAAAAGGCTTTCATCCGTACTTTCCAGTACGCATAATTTGTTCCATCGAAGAACGGAGGTCTGTTGATGTTTCCACCTTCAACCATTGTTTACAACCCTATTCCCGCTCTGATACCACTTGTTGGGTTATGTATAATTGGATCTAAATAGGGGAAAAAACACCTAGAGGGGGGTGAATAGGTGTAAACAATAAACACTCAAAAATCTTTGCGATATAAAACCCAATGCGGAAAAATAAATAACACGCAGAGATTTTTACGTGGAAAACTCCAAACCGGAGTAAAAAACCACGGGACCGATAACACGGTGAAATCCACTAGAATTATAACACGTACAAAGGTGATATACCGTACTCACAGACGACTCAACCTTTTTCCATACGCTCCTAGTTGATCTTCTCCGCTCGCTCCGCAACGCTTCTCGAATCCACGATCTGCGTCCAACGCCGAATCCACGGCGTCCAACGTCGAGTCCACGACGTCCGACCGAATCCACGGTCTTCACCCAGTAGCACGTCTCGAATCCACGAACGTACCTCGCTCCGAATCCACGAGAGCGGTAGCACCTTGAATCCACAAGGCCACGCGAGTCCACGCGCCGATTTTGGGGAAATCGTTGTTTTTGGGTGGTGATGATCCGCCGAATACTTAGATTAGAAATAGATCGGAAATACCATCTAAGTATTCATTAATTTGATTCTACTCAAAATCTGAGTTTGGAAAACCTAGAATCAAATTAATAAAATAGATGAAGAAACATAGAATTAAATCTAGTATTTTCTTTCTTCTCTATATGTGGATCTTTCTATTTCGGTCGTATTTTTCCCTTTTTCGTCGTTACCCTAAAAGATGAATTAAAGGGTCTATTTATAGGTTAGAAACCGTTGGAAGAGGATAAGAAACAAAAACTAACCTTTTCTGGAATTTTTCAGGACGGCGATCCGGATCGGATTAAGGCGATCCGGATTGCAGTAACGAGACAGACAGTTTCCAGAAAAACAAAGGTTCGGGATCCGGATCGAAGTGCCTGATCCGGATCGTTCATACAATTCACCAAACACCAATGTTCGGGATCCGGATTGAAATGCCTGATCCGGATCGTTCATAAGTTATGGTAAAACCAGTGTTCGGGATCCGGATCAAAGGAGGCTACGATCCGGATTGAATTTGCGTATGAACTAACACCCTTCCGGATCCGGATTGGAATGTCTGATCCGGATCCTAAACATGTCCCATGTCCAGTTTTTGATTTTTATGCAATTAAAAATTCATCCAAGTGTTTCTACACTATAAGAAGTATTCGGATCACCAAAGATAATTAGTTAAACATACCTGATCCTTTTGAATTCTTCTTTCTTGAGATTGAGTTATATGATCCAACCTTCTTTATCTTCAATCTTCAAGACTTAACCGAATTCACGAAATACGCCAACTCAAATTCCTAACACTTTTCTCCTTATTCTTTAGTCAGGAGATTCTTGTTGCTCGAGTTGAGCAGGGATTTGGGATAGTGTAGTCGAGACTTCGAGTCTGGGGCAGGTTGGACTTGATTGTGGGTTGTGGGTGTTCCGGCGACCGCGGATATTGGGCGGTTGACCGGATATGTACTTGTGCATCAGATTGGGTATCCGATTTCCTTTAGTGGATGGAGTTTCCCACTTATTGAGTATTATTACAATAGATTGGGGGATCAGGTTATCTTTAGTGGAGGGGTTTTCCCGCTTCGATCATTGTCGTGATCCAGTCCTGCTACAGTGAGATATTGAGACATGGTTACTTTAGTCGTGTTGGTCGCTCCCCTCGAGTGCCATTCCGGAGTGTGCGACAGGCAGGTTTTGAGTTCTTGAGACTCCTTCTTCCCATCGGTGTTATGCGTAGGCTGGCATACCCGATATGGCAGGTCTTGAGTCCTTGAGACTCCTTCTTCCCATCGGTGTTATGCATAGGCTGGCATACCCGATATGGCAGGCACAGCAGGCAGTGCCAGTTTTTACTAGTCCATTAACTGGGTTTATTCAGGCAGATACTTTTATTGTTACACTCGTGCCTGGGGGCCGAGTGGAGTCTAGTAGCTGTGATTAGACCAGTGCTAGTGTTGTTGGGAGCCGTTTGGGTTGACGGTGATCCCGTGTCGTTGAGAGTACTTCGACCATTATGTGAGATGTAGAGTATCTCCAGCTTTTTATTTAGTTTTTACTGCTTCGTTATCTTATGCCTCTAGTAGACTTCGTGCGCAGATCGTCGGACTTCGCGGTGGTACCCACTGAGAACTCGCTTTTGGTGTAGTTCTCACACCCATTAGGGGTTTTCCCCCCCTTCTCTTTCTTTTCTCTTCTTTGTTTTGCAGAGTCTTAGTGGGTGTTGCTGATTCTGCGGTTGCTGTGCGAGGCGAGGGAGTCGCAGGCTAGATCCCTACCCGTCTGTGGAGAGTAGCGGTACCCCTATATTGGAGATCCTGAGTACAGTCAGTAGATTATTTACTTTCCCACTTTTGAGAGATTATTGTAATGTGAGGATCTGATTTGTACTGAGAGTCTGTACACTGATGTATTATTTCAGGTTACCTCCATGTTGTGTTCTGGTTTATTATATTTGAGGATATTGTATGATTATCATTTATGGGAGATGGATATTGTATCATTATTTCAGTTGTACAGATGGTTGGTTTTAGTTTTACAACACTTTTATTTTATAGCTCTGATATCTATTTAGCTGTAGCCCCTTTCTTGCAGGTAGGACGCTTCGCCTATGCGGGGTTTTGCATAGGCGGCGGATCTGTTGGCGAGCCCGGGTCGCAGTTTCGACCCCGGGGCGTGACAGATTAGAGTGGTATCAGAGCCTAGGTTGTAGGTCATGGTGGACTTAGAAACCATAGGCTTATGGTTTGACCTTTGGATGACTTCGTGAGAGTCGTGACTTGTAGCGAGAGTCCTGATTGAGTTATTTACCTCTCCCAAGGGACGGGATGAGTGATTGGCATGTTTATTCTCCTAAGTGATTATGTTGGCTGCAGACAACATAATGCTGTGGAATGGGTGACATGCTTTAGTCTTTCGCTGGATTGGGTAGAGTTGTAGTAACCATGATTTTAAAATCCAGAATTCAGGTTTAAATAATTTCCAGAATTATTTAAATAGCAAAAATTGGTAGATAGTAGTGCAGCAGTGGCCCTAAAATATCGACTTTTGATCGGGGTCTGATCTGGAAAATCCGAGATCACCATTGCGATCGTCTCGTCGAAACATAGAAGTTTCATATTCATATGTTTTCGATCCGACGGTCGGATCTTCCAGAAATCAGAAATCAAAAAGCGGGCCCCGCGACTTAAAGTGAATAGTAACCATCGGTTTTTAATCCCTCGCTTTCACTAATGGCCGAACCACTATCTAGAGTTTTAACCTAGAGGTATGAGTAATGGATCCTAGCTATTTTTGACGTTCTGAGCGCAATGGCACTGACGGATTTCGCGTTTGGCGACCCGGGTGCATCGAAGTGCGTGCCACGCGCTATATTGAGTCGAACTTTATGGATCAAGTTTTTATCCGAGTGTCAAACAAAACAAGAAAATACGCTACTTGAAAGGTCTCGACGAGCCGGACGTCGTGGCGAAGTCTGTTTCGCAATTCGCTGAGCGGATTTTTCTCGAATTGCGTGAAAAGTGCTCCAAATGGACTAAATAGTAATGAAAACTTCACATTTTATGTGCCTAAGTGCTAGGGGCTTATAGGATAAGGTGTTGGGTGTAATTATAACCTAATGAATAAGCCTCGGATGCTAGGGTTTAGTGTGAACCCAACTTCAAGGTTTTTCCCAAAAGAATCTTGTATTAAACTCCATGTTTGCCTCTTGGACTTCTTGAAACCGTTCCACTCAGGTGTCCTTTGGTTCCCTGCTGTCTTCAAAACCGAGCCCAAGTGGAGAGAGGCCAAAGAACCCAACACCATTAAAGGATAACCCGAGGGAGAGAGAGAGGAGAAGGGAACTTGAACCAAAGCTTCACAAAGCTTTCTCTGGGTTTTGGGAGGAGTTCCTGGTGCCTGGGCTTCCTCCTGATCAAGCCCGGAGTCCTGGACACTCGAGAACACTAGCCACCATAGAGAGAGAGAACAAAGAAAGGTTGGGACCAAACATTTTCAAGTTGAGTTTGGAGGGTCCCTGTGGTGTTCCAAGTACCTGTGGAGTAGTTCTGGAGGTTGCTGAGGTTGCGCGTGGAGGAAGAACCCAGATTCCGGCTTCATCCCTTCTTCCCCGAGCTCGGCCAAGGTAAGAGTCCCTAACCATTGGTTGTTAGCACCCTAGACCATATGCAGTAGAATCCCTAGGCCCTAAGAATTCTCCCTGCACAAGCCCGAGCTCCCATGCATAGCCGGTTGCTGGCGGTGACAATACTTCGCCGGGAACCTAGATGAGCTCCGCCTCGAAAGAACTCGGCAATCACTGAACCAAAATAGCTGAAAATTGGTGTGCTTTGACTGTTAGTGGTAGGTACTAACTCCACCAAATTTGGTGGAGTATGGTTAATCCAGTAAGTGGCAGATTTATGCCCTAGTTTTCTGGTTTTATGCATGTTGGCCGAGCTTCGTGCTCCGGTGCCGGCGAGCTTCTCCGACGCCGGCCACCTGCCCAGAACTCTTCTAGGGACCGAGGGGAGTCCATCCATGCACTTGCATGGCAACCATGCAGCACGGTTTAAGCGCGGCCAAGATGGGTTCGAAATGGGATCAAATCGCCGCCGCCGGCGTTCCGGCCATTTCCGGCCGGGGAGGAGGTGTCGGGAAGCTTTGTATGGACTGGAGGAAGCTTCCATATAAGTTGGAAGACTTCTTATGGCTTCTGTAAAAATCCGCCATTAACGAGGTTGAGCTCCAAAATGGAGCTTTGCTCCCCGCCGCCGCCGCCACACCCCGACGCCGGGCTCGGGTCCAGGTATATTTTGGAAGTGCATAGCATCAATTGTGTGCAAGTAGTTTGATCCCAGAGCTTCTGGTTGAAGCATCACGAATTTCAAGGTTGAAGCCATCATCTTCTTCCTTGAGCCCGGCCAACCCGAGGCTTGTGGCTTGCTCCAAGATAGGGGGAATTGCTCAGAAAACTTAGTGGAATAATTTGCTCCAAGAATCTCTGCCCCAGGTGCAGAAATGGCTGAGAACAAGCTGGAACTTAGGCTATGTTTGTGTTTATTAAAATGTGCATACCTAGTGTTTGATTAAATGCCACAATGAAGAAAACTTTAGAATTTGACTTCACTGTAAATATGAAAGTTGTTCCAAATGTTTCCTTGAGCTTGATGCTCACTTCAGATCAAAGTTGATCTGTGTGAAATAAAGTTTGGAGCAATGTGAACCTTATATGAAACTTGGCTTTGGTTCTGCTTGAACCAGCACACCTGGGTTCCAACCAGGGTGAGCACTGTGGTCCTAGCATGATTTAGATCAACTTTGATATATAAAGTTTTCATGTTTGATGTTGGGATTAAAAGTTATAGTGAAATCAACCTCTAAATGAATAGTTTGGCCCAAAGTTTATTCCGGGCTGTTTGCAAAGCCGCGACAGTGAGTTCTTGACTAATTTGGGGTCACTGGACACGATGCTCGCGTTAGATTTGAGTTTCGATGATCCGGAGAAACAAAAATTGCATTTAGGCTATGTTAGAGAGTATTTCTTGGCCCGAAGTTTGCCTCGGGTTCCGTGCTGCCGCAAATTGGTGAGCACGGTGTTCAGCAAGTTAAATGTCAACCGCTGGAAGTGACGGTTCGTAAAAATGAGCTTCCAGTTGATAGAACGAGCGAAAACAGTGCTCAAATGACACTATTAGTTAAATAATTAGAGGTTTTAAAATGGATCTGGGGTTTAAGTTGTGATTAGTGAATTCGAGGTTGATTATTATGTTTGATCCAGGTTGGCTCGATTTGCATCTAGGTTCTGAGCGTACATTCGATTCAGTCTTGTCGCCTGCGATTTGTCAGGTGGGTTTATCTTCGGTCCGGGCTTTATCATTTCGGCCCTCTGTGTACGGTATTGGTTGGACCCCTGTTTTTGGTTAACCTGGATTATAATTGAGCCTATCTGCCTTTGATTGAGTTAAATTACTATTTGTTGCTTTGCCTGATTGGTCATTACCTATTTTGCACATTATACTTGATTATCAGTATCTATATCCTGATTCATGTTCTAGTTGTGGTTGATCATATTCCTGCCTATGAGTTGAGATTCAGTTGATTCTGATATTGCATCCTTGATTGGATTAGTTGATAATTATTCCTGCATATGAGTTGAGATTCAGTTGATTCTGACATTGCATCGTTGATCGGATTGTTTCGGCTTGTTGTTCACCCGTTATGTTGCTAAATACATGATTTTATTAAATAATGTTTTCACCGAGCCTCGTAGGGTCGCCTGAGTCTGTTCTTGTTTGATAGGACAAAGGCATTGCTCTTCGAAGTTTGGACCTAGAACTTGTTTTCAAAATGTTTTCTCAAAAACATCATGTGTTTAGTAGTTAATTTCCATGTTGATACTTGTTCGTGATTATTGCGACATCTGAGATATCAGTTCCCCTGATTGTTCCTGGATCATTATAGTTGCTGTTGTTCTTGCATGTGATTGAGATGATATTCTGATATGGTATTATTGCTGAATCCCAAAAGGGATAGTTCCTGGCTTATTGCCGATTACCCGGTCAGAGGACCGTGAGCTTGAGCATTCGCATGATTTATCGCCCGCACTGCTGTACTTCACGAACATTGCCGGGGTCGCGCCCCGTGGAAATGTTCTTTACCGGTAAAGTGGTCTGGTGTATGACCCGTGACTCCCAGGTTAGTGCCTAAGGGTGCCGGAGTGTTGACTCCCAGGTTAGTGCCCGAGGGTGCCGGAGTATGTCAGCCAGGTTGGTGCCAGGTTCGGCGAGGTTTTCCCTGAGGTCTTGATGACCAATATGGTGGCTTGAGATTGGGTTGATTTTAGTATTTCATCTATTGATGCATGAGTTGCTGATTGATATGTTTACTTCATTATCCATTGATTCCTGGATTTGATTTCAATTATCCACCTATACATGTCGAGATTTGATATGATGCCTTTACTTTTAGTATCATGATTATTGAGTTGCTGATCCTACCAGTGCTTTCATATCTGCTGACACTCCATGACACTTTCATGAGGATATACTTGTTGATCTCCACGTTGCTTCCATTATAATAGAGTTGTTGATCTCTATGTTATCCCATAATGATATTTCTTATCTGTCTTAACTCATAATGACTTTACTTAGAGTAAACACTGTTCCTTTATGATAATTGCTTTTCCTAACAGTGATCTTTTACTATCCTCTAGTATTGTATACCAGTAGGTACGATCTGCTATTTCTCGGCTCGTCGTGCCCACTGGGATACACTCCGGTGTGTCTCACACCCTCGGGTGACTGTTTTTCAGGTCGCGCGGGTGTTGGGATGTCGGGACGAATTGGCGAGATATCGATATAGAGATTGACCCTGGACAGCCGAATGCACATGTATTTGTATCAGTTAAAAGAAATGTGTAAATCATTTGTTGAGTTGTTGTAATAATTAAATTGTAATTTTTGATAGTTGTTGTACGTAGTTAGTACTCTGATGTTGTTGCCAAGCTAGCCGTGCATATATAGAAAAGGCTCAATTCCAAAGGGGATTGGGACTCTTCTATATATGTGGCGGTCTGTCATTGCCCTGGCTGTTTTTGCAACTCTGATTTAAAAAAAAAAAAAAAAAAAAATTTATACACTAGTTTTTGAACTCGGGGCGTGACAGATTAGATGGTATCAGAGAAATAGGAATACAATGTCTAGGTTTGGCTAGGAACGAACTCTAGGATGACTTGTGGTGACGAGAGAGCGCTGGGTTTCGGAATAGTGGTTTGGAACTTAGATGCGTTTCGCATTCGGGTTTTGAGAATCGTTGTTAGTGAAGAGTAGTCGCGGTCATGGTTTCGACCGTGGGGTTGATGTTTCAGTGGAGCCAGAGGGCTCAGATCCGTACTTGTGGTTCAAAGTTTGACCCCGTAATGGTAGTGACATTTGGTAAAGGTTATATTATCGACATAGAGACTGTATAGGAAGGTATGTGATGTACCTTCAGATGTGAGTGATGTCCCCAACTAGTTGTTGGCGACAGATCTATGGTATTTCGCTTTTCTTTTGGTAAGCACGTTGGGCGGCCGACAACGTACTTCCGAAAGAACCGAGAAATACTCTGCCCTGTAAAGGGGAATATTCAGATTGGGTCTAAATGAGTAATCTGAGAGGTGTCAATATTTTGTGACTGATTGTCACTACTGTGAACCTGTTAGAGGCGTAATAGTGGATTAGTTAAGTTTAAGTTTCGGGGACGAAACTTCTTAAAGTGGTGAGTGATGTAGTAACCATGATTTTAAAATCCAGAATTCAGGTTTAAATAATTTCCAGAATTATTTAAATAGCAAAAATTGGTAGATAGTAGTGCAGCTGTGGCCCTAAATATCGGCTTTTGATCGGGGTCTGATCTGGAAAATTCGAGATCACCATTGCGATCGTCTCGTCGAAACATAGAAGTTTCATATTCATATGTTTTCGATCCGACGGTCGGATCTTCCAGAAATCAGAAATCAAAAAGCGGGCCCCGCGACTTAAAGTGAATAGTAACCATCGGTTTTTAATCCCTCGCTTTCACTAATGGCCGAACCACTATCTAGAGTTTTAACCTAGAGGTATGAGTAATGGATCCTAGCTATTTTTGACGTTCTGAGCGCAATGGCACTGACGGATTTCGCGTTTGGCGACCCGGGTGCATCGAAGTGCGTGCCACGCGCTATATTGAGTCGAACTTTATGGATCAAGTTTTTATCCGAGTGTCAAACAAAACAAGAAAATACGCTACTTGAAAGGTCTCGACGAGCCGGACGTCGTGGCGAAGTCTGTTTCGCAATTCGCTGAGCGGATTTTTCCTCGAATTGCGTGAAAAGTGCTCCAAATGGACTAAATAGTAATGAAAACTTCACATTTTATGTGCCTAAGGCTAGGGGCTTATAGGATAAGGGTGTTGGGTGTAATTGTAACCTAATGAATAAGCCTCGATGCTAGGGTTTAGTGTGAACCCAACTTCAAGGTTTTTCCCAAAAGAATCTTGTATTAAACTCCATGTTTGCCTCTTGGACTTCTTGAAACCGTTCCACTCAGGTGTCCTTTGGTTCCCTGCTGTCTTCAAAACCGAGCCCAAGTGGAGAGAAGCCAAAGAACCCAACACCATTAAAGGATAACCCGAGGGAGAGAGAGAGGAGAAGGGAACTTGAACCAAAGCTTCACCAAGCTTTCTCTGGGTTTTGGGAGGAGTTCCTGGTGCCTGGGCTTCCTCCTGATCAAGCCCGGTGTCACGCCCCGGAACCCGGGCTCGCCAACAGATCCGCCGTGCACATGGGATTTCCCGAGTACACGAAGCGCTGGTAACCTGCTCCGATATAATATAAACAATAAAAGAGCATAATACAGAGCTGAAGTGGAAGAACCACATAGTATCTCAGACTGGAACTACTAATAAAGCTGTAATAAGTACAATAATCTCCCAGCTCACCAAAATAGTACATCCAGCTGGCGAAAGCCAGACCTAGAATAAAAGAAGAATACCACAGTCTGAGTAAAGGGTGCAGCATCTATCTAACAGCTCTCAATCTCCCAGGAGATCTATCTATTCAGCGATCCCCTTACCTCGATCAGCTGCCGATGGCCTAGCAGCTCCCGCAGACGACTCTGCAAAAATAAAGGAGAAGAAAGAACAGAAAAGAACAATGGGGGTGAGAACTACCAGATAAACCAGTAGCCTCCCCTAGTGGGCAAAAACCTCAACTCTGACGCACCCACTAGGACTACTAGAGGCCAGAAAGGAATAAGTGGTAAAGCTGTAAATAGAACTACTGAATAAAGGAAAACCACCACTAGTATGCCTCTAAATGTCATGTAGCATGAAATGACTGTATGCAACAATACCAAACATGCCTGCCTGAAATAACTCAGTCTTGTGTCACTGGTACTAGCCTGCTGTGCCTTGCCAAATCGGGTATGCTGGCCAATGCATAACACCGATAGGGGATAGTGTTTGCCAAATCGGGTATGCTGGCCAACGCATGACACCGATAGGGAATAGTGTTTGCCAAATTGGGTATGCTGGTCAACGCATAACACCGATAGGGGATAGGAGTCTCAAGGACTCAAAGTCTGTCTGTAACACACTCCGGAGTGGCACTCGAGGGGAGCGACCAACACGAGTAAATATCTCAGTAATAAGTATCAGAAGTGCCATAAAACAGCAGGACTGGATCATGACTATGATCAAAGTGGGAAAAACTATCCACTAAAGAAAACCCCGATCTGATGCCATAGTACTTAACAAGTGGGAAAACCATCCACTAGGATAACCCGATCCTCAGCTGATGCAAAATAGACCAGACTCATCCCTAATCTGATGCAAGGATAAATATCTGGTCGACCGCCCCTACTGTCCGCGGTCACCGCAATACCCCACAAATCCATAATCTAATGCAATCTCGACTACCACTATCCCAACCCCTGCTCACACTTGAGCAACAAGCCTCTGGGATGCCAGGACAACAATGAAACATGTACAATTCCCAAGATGATAGTTTAGCAATAAATAGTGGCTAACTAGATGAGCAAGAAAGCATGCCATATTTAAAAGCTGTAGAAAAGTGTCAAATATTTATAAAAAAGATTGATTGTTATGAAAGTTATTGCATGCGAGATTATAACCTTTGTCCCAATCACAGTGTCCCAATATAAGTCATCATATAATTGGTGGGGTTATATTAAATTTTAGGAGAGTTCGTCCCAGCGGTTCTCATCAATTGTCCTGTTAGTTGTCCTGTTAGTAGTCCTGTTAGTAGTCCTGTTAGTAGTCCCAATGGTTCTCATCATTTGTCATATTAGTTTATCCCATTGTTCTCATTAATTGTCATATTAGTTTGTCCCAATTGTTCTTATCAATTGAATTTTAGGGGAGTTCCAGTAATCCCAGTGAGCTTGTCAAAAATGAGGTAAGCAACAACCGCCCACCTTGAACAGCTCAAATCACACCCAGATAGTCTCCTGGCTGTCCACAGTCCCCTAGAACTGCTGTCTGCCGAGAACGGTGCCCTACAGCAACACACATTGCACAGGGTGTAACTATATTATTCATAAAAATACAGCTTTTGCTGTTTTTCAAATAGCACGAAAAGAGAGGAGTTTTTCACCTCTGTATAGTGCTCAGAAAATCCAGAAAAATTACGGTTGCGTTCCTCGCGAAGAGTAGATCAAAATCGACTCTTTAAACGTCTCGATCTGATGCCTCCTACGCCAAGATAAAATCGAGAGAAGTTGACACTGTCCAGAAATTTCCACAGCAAAAAGGGGGATCAAAGAGACCTCGGGAATCGTGCCAAAAGTATGAAATGGAGCAAAGTGATCAACACGAAAATCAAAGCCTTACCTCTTAGTAACGCGCTATGTCGCAAAAAATCGCCAAAATTCCTCCTGGTTAGCCCACAGGGAATTTTCGACGGAACTGCGATGGGAAATGGGGCCGAAAAAGAAAACCGTCGCAGTGCGCCGCGTCGCAGATAACTCACTAACTGTAACTCCAAAAATTCTGAGATTTGGAGGAGAGGAGAGAAGAGAGAGAGGAAGAAATTTCTTAGAGGGCCCAAACTCTGGTTCTCTCTCTAAGGGCTCAAAAACTGAGGTGCAAAGAGAGGGGGTGGGGGGGCCCTATTTATAATGGGCTGAGGCTCCACACAGGATCGGATCCGAACAGGAAAACACCGAAACGGGGCCACCCAAAACGCGCCACGTGTCCACAAAAAGGGAACAACCTGTGCAAGGGCCACTCAGAAGACGCCAGTGTCCACGTGGAGCACGGGCCCGGTCCCCAGCGCCGGGTCTTCCGGATCCTGTCAGCCAATCCGGGTGTGCCACGTGTCACAGTCCCGTGGGCTTCTAGAAGCCGGCCAGCCAATCGGGAGCCGCCACGTGGCACGGGGGGGTATTCGGTGCTCCCGGTGCACGCCAGGCCCATGGACCGCGCACACGAGCCCCCCGCCCGCGCCTGCGCCGCCGCCCTCTGCCGCTGTGCCGCCGCTGCGCCGCTGCCCGCCGCCGTGCGCCGCCGCCCGCCGCCGCTCGCCAGTCGCCGGAACAGTAATCCGGCGGCCGGAGTTACTGTTCCGCGTGAACAGTACCGAGGTGCCGAAAAATTAAAGTAAATATACCGTTTCGATCGTTTTCGCACGCTGAGTCCAAATACGACGTCCATTTCGCCAAATTCTCATCCGAAATTTTGCCGAAAGCTCCCGGAAATTCTATTTGCTCCGATTTTCGCGCAGAGTCTATATTAAATATCCAATTTCGATTCTACAAGCTCTGCTTCACCGGAATAAGCTCCCTACCGTCACTGTTTAATGTTGCACAGTTCCTGCGGGAGTCCAATCATCACATCTCCCCACTAAAAAGAGTTTCGTCCTCGAAACGAGACTAAACAATAATCCTCAGTCCGATGTCTCGAATAATTAGGGGTGAGCATCCCTCACTCCGCTCGAGCTCCCATGTAGCCTCGCGCTCGTCAATGATTGCTCCAGGGATCTTCACATAGGGAATGGCCCGACTGCGTAATTCTTTCACCTCTCGATCCAGAACTCGCAGTGGGCGTTCTCATACCTCAAATCCTCGCTGATCTCAAGCGGTGTGAAGTCGATGACGTGCGATGGGTCGAAGATATACTTTCTTAAAGTAGAAACCATGAATACATCATGAACACCAGCAAGCCTTGGAGGAAGTGCGAGTCGGTAGGCAACTGGCCCGATACCCCCAATACCTCAAAGGGTCCAATATATCGGGGGCTAAGTTTCCCACGAATGCCGAACCTCCTGATTCATTTGGATGGCGAGACTTTCAGGAATACATGATCTCCAACCTGAAATTCTAAGTCTCGTCGCCGAACATCGGCATAACTCCTTTGTCGGCTTTGGGCGGTTTGAAGATGCTTCCGAATCACTCGGACCTTCTCCTCTGCCTCTACAACACACTGGGTCCCAAGGTCCGCTTCTCGCCCACATCACTCCATAAAGTGGTGATCGACACTTGCGTCCATACAATGCTTCAAACGGAGCCATCTGAATGCTCGCTTGAAAGCTATTGTTGTACGCGAATTCAGCCAAAGATAATGTCGAATCCACCCTCCGCCGAAATCCAGGACAAGCCCTTAACATGTCCTCCAGGATTTGTATTGTCCGTTCTGACTGTCCATTCCGTCTGCGGATGAAAAGCAGTACTGAACCTAAGCTGAGTTCCCAAGGTTGTCTGCAAACTCATCCAGAAACGTGAAACAAACCTCGGGTCTCTATCTGATACAATGGAGGCGGGGACTCCATGCAATCTAACTATCTCCTCTAGATATAGCTGGGCTAGTCGCTCAAGTGGCCACGTAGTCTGCATGGGCAGAAAGTGCGCCGACTTGGTAAGTCTATCAACAACTACCAGATAGCGTCTGCTCCTCCCTGGGCCCCTCGGTAGTCCGACCACAAAGTCCATTGTAATGTGGTCCCATTTCCACTCGGGATTGGGAGACTTTGTAACTTGCCAGCTGGCACTCGATGCTCAGCTTTCACCTGCTGACAGTTTAAACACTGCGCCACAAATCTCCCAATATCCCTTTTCATGCCTTTCCACCAGAAGTTGCCTTGAGGTCCTTATACATCTTAGTCCCACCAGGATGTAGGGTATAGGTGTATAATGGGCCTCTCGCAATATCTGTTCTCTAATCTCCACATCTATTGGCACACATGCTCGGTTCTGTACCTCAGTATTCCCGAGGCATCTATCGTAAAGTCCCCTGACTGATCACTCGGAATATGATCTCTAATCCTGGCCAAGTGGGGGTCCTCACTCTGTTTCTCTTTGATCCTGTCCAGCAGAGTGGGCTGCAGACTAAAGATGTCAGTCTAGCAGTGACCCCAGGGGACACAACCCTCTATCTCGAGTCGTCTCATTTCCTCTAATAGCGGGCTGGTTGTGATCAACATAGACAAACCTTTGCACCGCCCTCCTACTCAAGGATCAGCGACCACATTAGCCTTGCCTGGGTGGTAGAGAATATCTACATCATAATCCTTTAATAGCTCTAACCACCTACGTTGCCTCAAATTCAATTCCTTCTGCGTGACAGGTATTTTAGGCTCTTGTGGTCGGTGTCGATTTCACAATGCTCCCCATATAGATAATGACGCCAGAGCTTTAGTCAAAAACCACGGCAGCGGCTCCAAGTCATGGTAGGGTAATTCTTCTCATAATCCTTGAGTTGCCTTGATGCATAAGCAATTACCCTCCCTTCCTGCATCAGACACAACCAAGTCCGCTGTGTGATGCGTCACTATAGATCACATATCCTTTTCCCATAACAGGAAGGGAAAGGATAGGAGCGGTCATCAGTCTATTTTTCAGCTCCTCAAAGCTCTTTTGACAGTCCTCACTCCAGATAAACTTCACTCCCTTACGCGTCAAGCGAGTGAGGGGTGTGGAGAGCCTTCGCAAAGCCTTCCACAAACCGACGGTAATACCCAGCTAAACCCATAAAGCTCGTACCTCAGAAACCGTCGTCGGTCGGGGCCAATCACGGACTGCCTCAATCTTCGCTGGGTCCACCGCCACACCTGGCAGCGGAAACACATGGCCCAAGAAGACTACCTCCCGAAGCCAAAACTCGCACTTTGCCAGCTTGGCATACAACTCTCTCTTGCAGAAGTTTGCAGCACGATCTTAAGTGCTTCATGCCCTCAATATCACTTCGGGAGTAAATCAAGATATCATCAATGAATACTACTACGAATCGATCCAAGTCATAGTCGGGAAGATCCGGTTCATTAAATCCATGAATGCGGCAGGGGCATTAGTTGCCCAAAGGCATAACTGTAATTCATAATGCCCGTACCGTGATCTAAAATGTCGTTTTCGAATATCCTTGGCCTTCACCTTCAACTGGTTGGTAACCAGATGCAAATCTATCTTAGAGGAAGACAAAGACCCTTGCAGCTGATCAAAAAGATCATCGATGCGCGGCAAAGGGTACTTGTTCTTGAGGTCACTTATTAATTCTCTATATCCACACATAATCGATAGGACCCACTCTTCTTTTTCCGAATCACCGGCGTCCCTCCCAAGGCTACACACTCGGCCTAATAAAGCCCTTATCCATTAAATCCTGAAGTTGCGCCTTAAGCTCTCGCAACTCAGCGGATGCCATCCGGTAAGGAGCCTTTGAGATTGGCGCAGTGCCCGGAACTACTCAATCACAAACTCAATCTCCCTATCTGGCGGCATGCGATCAGCCTCAGGTGGAAAACTCCGGAACGCGGGCAATAGGATATCCCCGAGTTCCGGTGCCGCGTAGGCCCCTCAACAACATAGCCAAAAAGC